>CM039678.1:510315445-510921952 GCA_022496015.1 Hordeum marinum
TATATGCTCACTGATAGACCCGTTCTCTGCCATCTTGCAAGCATAGAATTTATCGGAGGTCTCATACCTCTCGATCTGGGCATTCTTCTGAAAGATAAACTTTAACTCCTGGATCATCTCATATGCTCCATGACGTTCAAAACGTCTTTGAAGTCCCATCTCTAAGCCATACAATATTGCACACTGAACTATTGAGTAGTCTCCATCACGAGCCTCCCAAACGTTCTTAACGTCTTCGGAGGTCATGTCTTCTGGTTGGTCACCAAGCGGTGCATCAAGGACATATTGTTTCTGGAAGCCATGAGGATAATCCTCAGATTACGGGCCCAATCAACAAAGTTACTTCCATCATCTTTCAACTTAGCTTTCTCTAGGAACGCATTAATATTCGGGGGTGCTACTGCGCGAGCCATTGATCTACAACATAAATATGCAAAGGTTACTTAGACTATTGTTCAAGATAATTAGTTTAGTTAATCAAATTACTAAAGCTCCCACTCAAATTGACATCCCTCAGGTCATCTGAGTGTCACATGATCCAAATTCACCAACTCAAGTCCGATCATCACGTGAGTTAAGTTGGTTTCAATGGTGAACATCATTATGTTGATCATATCTACTATATGACTCATGTTCAAGCTTTCGGTCTCTTGAGTTCCGAGGCCATGTCTGTACATGCTAGGCTCGTTAAGTTTAACCCGAGTGTTCTGCACGTGCAAAACTGGCTTGCACCCGTTGTATGTGAACGTAGAGTCTATCACACCCGATCATCACGTGGTGTCTCGACACGACGAACTTTCGCAACGGTGCACACTCGGGGAGAACACAATTTATCTTGAAATTAAGTGAGGGATCACCTTATAATGCTACCGTCGTTCTAAGCAAAACAAGGTGCATAAAAAGATTAACATCACATGCAAATCATAAGTGACACATATATGGCCATGATCTTGTGCTTTTGATCTCCATCATGAAAGCACCGGCATGATCTCCATCGTCACCGGCATGACACCATGATCTCCATCATCTTGATCTCCATCAACGTGTCGCCATTGGGGTTGTCGCGCGCAACATGCTTCTATTACTATTGCTACCGTAGAGATAAAGTAAAGCATTACATAGCGCTTAATGATTGACACACAGGTCATACAATAATTAAAGAAGACCCTATGGTTCCCGCCGGTTGCCGTACTCATTGACATTCAAGTCGTGATAATCTATACATCACATGATCATCTCATACATCACATATATCACATCATGTAATTGGCTATATCATATCACAACATACCCTGCAAAAACAAGTTAGACGTCCTCTAATTGTTGTTGCATGTTTTACGTGGCTGCTACGGGTATCTAGCAAGAACAATTCTCATCTACGCAAAAACCACAACGGTGATACACTAGTTACTTTTGAACCTTCTCAAGAACCGCCATTGTCATATCCGATCCAACTAAAGTGAGAGAAACTGTCACCCGCAAGCCATCTATGCAACAAGTTGCAGTTGAGGGAACCGGTCTCTCATAAGCGTACGAGTAATGTTGGTCCGGGCCGCTTCATCTCACAATACCGCTAAATCAAAATCCGACCAAGGGAGGAAGCAATCTAAGCATCAATGCCCACAAACCTTTTGTGTTCTACTTGAGATCTCATTAACACATAGACCTAGCTCTGATACCACTATTGGGGAACGTTGCATGGAAAACAAATTTTTTCCTACGCACACGTAGATCTATCCATGGTGATGAGCATCTACGAGAGGGAGAGTGGATCTACGTACCCTTGTAGATCGCTAAGCGGGAAGCGTTAAGTAATGCGGTTGGTGTAGTCGAACGTCTTCGCGATCCAAATCGCTGTGCGTCCCGCGATCCAATCAAGATCCGTCCCGCGATCTAATCACGATCCGTCCCGCAAACTTGATCATGATCCGTCCCACGAACTTGATCACAATCCTTTCGATCTAGCGCCGAACGGACGGCACCTCCGCGTTCAGCACACGTACAGCTTGATGATGATCTCCGCCGTCTTGATCCAGCAAAAGAGAGCGGAGAGGTAGAAGAGTTCGCCGGCAGCGTGACAGCGCTCCGGTGATGGTGGTGGAGCAATTCCGGCAGGGCTTCGTGTTGGGGAACGTCGCATGGGAAACAAAAAATTTCCTATGCACATGCAGATGTATCCATGCTGATGAGCATCTACGAGAGGGAGAGTGGATCTACATACCCTTGTAGATCGCTAAGCGGGAAGCGTTAAGAAACACGGTTGGTGTAGTCAAACATCTTTGCGATCCAAATCGCCGAGCGTCCCGCGATCTCATCACGATCCGTCCCGCGATCCAATCACGATCCGTCCCGTGAACTCATCACGATCCGTCCCGCGAACTCATCACAATCCGTTCCGCGATCTCATCACGAACCGTCTCGCGAACTCGATCACGGTCCTTCCGATCTAGCGCCGAACGGGCGGCACCTTCGCGTTCAGCACACGTGCAACTTGATGACGATCTCCACCGTCTTGGTCCAGCAAGAGGAAGTGGAGAGGAGGAAGAGTTCACCGGCAGCGTGACGGCGCTCCGGCAATGGTGGTGGAGCAATTCCGGCAGGGCTTCGCCTAAGCACTGCGGAAATCCGATCTATGGAAGCACCAGGGGAATGGGTAGCACGTGGCCGTAAAATCTGTGCAAAATCCCTCTGTTCCACTAGTATATATAGGAGGGAAGGAGAGGAGGCCTTGGCGCAGGGCTGAGCCCTTCCTTGAGTCAGCCGAAGCCAAGGAGGAGGAGTCCTACTCCTCCTCCACTCCTAGTAGGAGTAGGACTCTCCCTTTTTGCCTTTTTTCCACTCTTTTTCCTTTGGGACTCTTTCCCCAGCCGCATGGCCTATTGTGGCTATTCCACCAGCCCACTAAGGGCTGGTCAATACTCTCCCACAGCCCATGAAGCCTCTTGGGTCGAAATACCCTCCCGGAAGTCTCCCGGTACACTACTGGCACTGCCGGTACACTACCGATAAGCCCGGAACTTTTCCGGTGACCAAAACAGGACTTCCTATATATGAAGCTTCACCTCCGGACCATTCCGGAGCTCCTTGTGACGTCCAGGATCTCATCCAGGACTCCGAACAAACTTCGTTCACCACCATACATAAATCTACACTATCGAAACGTTACAAAACCTTAAGTGTGCAGACACTGCAGCTTCGAGAACTATGTACACATGACCGAGACACCTCTACGGCCAATAACCAATAGCGGGCCCTGGATGACCATATTCGTTCCTACATATTCTACGAAGATCTTTATCGGTCCAACCTCTATGTCAAGGATTCAGTTAATCCCGTATAATGTTCCCTTTGTTCTTCGGTATGTTACTGGCCCATGATTTGATCATCGGTATCTCCATACCTAGTTCAACCTCGTTACCGGCAAGTCTCTTTACTCGTTCCGTAATACAAGATCCCGCAACTAACAATTAGTCACATTGCTTGCAAGGCTCATTTGTGATGTTGTATTACCGAGTGGGCCCGGAGATACCTCTCCGTCACACGGAGTAACAAATCCCAGTCTCGATCCATGCCAACTCAACAGACACCATCGGAGATACCTGTAGAGCACCTTTATAGTCACCCAGTTACGTTGCGACGTTTGATACACACAAGGCACTCCTCCGATATTTGTGAGTTGCATGATCTCATGGTCATTGGAGCATATACTTAACATGCAGAAAACAGTAGCAATAAACCGACACGATCATATGCTACGTTTCTAGTTTGGGTCTTGTCCATCACATCATTCTCCTAATGATGTGATCCCGTTATCAAATGACATCTCATGTCCTTGGCTAGGAAACCTTAACCATCTTTTGATCAACGAGCTAGTCTATTAGAGGCATACTAGGGACATGGTTTTGTCTATGTGTACACACATGCATTTAAGTCTCCGATCAATACAATTATAGCATGGATAATAAACGATTTATCAGGAACAAGGAAATATGATAATAACTAATTTATTATTGCCTCTAGGGCATATTTCCAACAGTCTCCCACTTGCACTAGAGTCAATAATCTAGTTCACATCACCATGTGATTCGCATTGTTATGAATCTAACACCCAATGAGTTCTGGGGCTTGATCATGCTTTGCATGTGAGAGAGGTCTTATAGTCAACGGGTCTGTGACATTCAGATCCGTGTGTACTTTTCAAATCTCTATGTCAAACTGTAAACACTGCTACCACACCCCACTTGGTACTATTCCAAATGGATGCTCCAATATACCTATGCAGATTGCTACCGTGAGTCATCCGGATTAGTGTTAAAGCTTGCATCGACGTAACTCCTTACGACGAACCCTTTATCACCTCCATAATCGAGAAACAATTCCTTTAGTCTTTTAGTCACTAAGGATAATGTTGACCGCTATCTTGTACCCCTTGACGGACTCATGGCAAGGCACACACAAGTGTGGTACACAGAATGGCATACTATATAGAGCCTATGGCTAGGGCATAGGGGACGATGTTCGTCCTTTCTCTTTCTTCTGCTGTGGTCGAGCTTTGAGTCTCACTCAACTTCACACCTTACAAATCAGGCGAGAACTCTTTCTCTGACTGATCCATTTTGAACTCTTTCAAAATCTTTGTCAAGGTATGTACTCATTGAAAGTCTCATCAAGTCATCTTTGATCTATTTCTATAGATCTTGATGCTCAATAATTAGGTAGTTTTATCCAGGTCTTACTTTGAAAATGACTTTCCAAATAATCGTTTATGCTTTCTAGAAATTCTACATTATTTTCGATCAACAATATGTCATCCACATATACTTATCAGAAATTCTATAGTGCTCCCACTCACTTTATTGTAAATACAAGTTTCTCGTAAACTTCGTATAAACTCAAAAACTTTGATCAACTCATCAAAGCGTATATTCCAACTCCGAGATGCTTGCTTCAGTCCATAGAAGGATCACTGAAGCTTGCTCACCTTTTAGCATTCTTAGGACTGACAAAACCTTCTGGTTGTATCACATACAACCTTTCCTCAAGTAATCCGTTAAGGAAACGATGTTTTGACATCCATCTGCCAGATTTCATAATTGGAAAATGCAGCAACTGCTAACATAATTCCAACAGACTTTAGCATCGCTACGAGTGAGAAAGTCTCATCGTAGTCAACTCCTTGAACTTGTCGTAAACTTCTTTGCAACAAGTCGAGCTTTATAAATGGTGACATTTACCATCAGCGTCTGTCTTCATTTTAAAGATCCATTTGTACTCAACGACCTGTCATCCAACGAGCAAGTCTACCACAGTCTATACTTGGTTTTCATACATGGATCCTTTCTTGGATTTCATGGCCTCTAACCATTTGTCGGAATCCGGGCCCATCATCGCTTCTCCATAGCTCGTAGGTTCATCGTTGTCCAACAACATGACCTCCAAGACAGGGTTGTCGTACCGCTTAGGAGCAGTACACATCCTTGTCGACCTACGAAGTTCGATAGTAATTTGATCCTGAAGCTTCATGATCATCATCATTAACTTCCTCTTCAACTAACGTAGGCTTCACAGAAACAACATTCTACGCTGCGCTTCTCTCAGGTTGAACAACCTCATCAAGTTCTATCTTCCTCCCACTCAATTCTTTCGAGAGAAACATTTCCTCTAGAAAGGATCCATTTAAGCAACAAACAGTTTGCACTTGGATCTGAGATAGAAGGTTCACCCAACTGATCTTAGGTTATTCTATGAAGATGCATTTGTCCGCCTTGGGTTCGACCTCATTAGGTGAAAAAAAAATTCACACATGTGTCGCAGCCCCAAACATTAAGAAATGACAGCTTAGGTTTCTATCAAACCATAATTCACACGGTGTCATCTCAACGGATTTAGATGATGCCCTTTTTAAAGTGAATGTAGTTGTCTCTAATGCATAACCCCAAAATCATAGTAGTAAAATGATAAGAGACATCATAGCACGCACCATATCCAATAGAGCATGACTATGATGTTCAGACACACCATCACACTATGGTGTTCCAGGTGGCATTAGTTGTGAAACAAATTTCACATTGTCTTAAGTAGTATGCCAAACTCGTAACTCGGATATTCACCTCCACGATCATATCGCAGTCATTTTTATCTTCTTGTCACGATGATCTTAAACTTCACTCTGAATTTGCTTGAACCTTTCAAACGATTCAAACTTATGTTTCATTAAGTAAATATACACTATATCTACTCAAATCATTAGTGAAGGTAAGAAAATAACGATATCCACTGCATGCTACAAGACTCACTGGATTGCATACATCTACATGTATCATTTCCAATGAATCACTTGCCCACTCCATCCAACGGGGTCCTTTAGTCATCTTGCCCAAGAGGCATGGTTCGCATGTCTCAAACCAATTCGAAATCGAATAAGTCCAAAGATCCATCAACATGGAGTTTCTTCATGCGCTTTATACCAATATGACATTTTGCAGCAGTGCCACAAGTATGTGGTACTATCATTATTAACTTTGTATCTTTTCGACATCAATGTTATGAACATGTGTATTACTACAATCAAGATTTCAACAAACCATTCTCACTAGGTGCATGACCATTGAAGGTATCATTCATGTAAACAGAATAACAATTATTCTCTAACTTAAATGAATAACCGTAATAAACATGATCTAATCATGTTCATGCTCAACGCAAAACACCAAATAACATTTATTTAGGTTCGTCACTAATCCCGAAGGCAGAGAGAGTGTGCGATGTTGATCACATCAACCGAGGAAACATTTCCAACATACATCGTCACCTCACCCTTAGTTAGTTCTCCGTTTATTCCGTAGCTCTTACTTCGAGTTACTAACATTTAGCAACTGAACAAGTATCCAATACTCCGGTGCTACTAGGAGTACTAGCAAGGTACACATCAATAACACGTATATCAAATATACTTCTGTCGATGTTGCCAGCCTTCTTATCTACCAAGTATTTAGGGTTGTTCCGCATCAGCGACCGCTCACCTCATAATAGAAGCACTTAGTCTCGGGTTTGAGTTTAAACTTTAGGTTGCTTCACTGGAGCAGCAACTGACTTGCTATCCATGAAGTTTCCCTCCTTGCTCTTGCCCTTCTCGAAACTAGTGGTTTGATTAACCATCAACACTTGACGCTCCTTCTTGATTTCTACCTTCGTGGTGTCAAACATCGCGAACAGCTCAGGGATCAATATTTTTATGCCTGGCGTTTTATAGTTCATCACCAAGTTCTAGTAGCTTTAGTGACAATGACTTGGAGAACTATATCAATCACTATCTTATCTGGAAGATCAACTCCCACTTGATTCAAGCGATTGTAGCACCCAGACAATCTGAGCACATGCTCAACGATTGAGCTATTCTCTTTCATCTTGCAGACAAAGAATCTTGTTGGAGATCTCATATCTCGCAACACGGGCAGGAGCCTGAGATCCTAATTTCAGCTTTTAGAAACATCTCATATGTTCCGTGATGTTCAAAACGTTTTGGAGCCTCAATCCTAAGCCGTAATGCATGACGCACTAAACTATCAAGTAGTCATCAGAACGTGCCTGTCAGATGTTCACAACATCTATAGATGACGCTAGAGGGGTTGGCGCACCGAGCGGTGCATTAAGTGTTGGGGAACGTCGCATGGGAAACAAAAATTTTCCTACGCACACGCAAACCTATCCATGGTGATGAGCATCTACGAGAGGGAGAGTGGATCTACGTACCCTTGTAGATCGCTAAGCGGGAAGCGTTAAGAAACGCGGTTGGTGTAGTCGAACATCTTCGCGATCCAAATCGCCGAGCGTCCCGCGATCTCATCACGATCCGTCCCGCGATCCAATCACGATCCGTCCCGTGAACTCATCACGATCCGTCCCGCGATCTCATCACGATCCGTCTCACGATCTTGATCACGATCTGTCCTACGAACTCATCGCGATCCGTTCCGCGATCTCATCACGAACCGTCTCGCGATCTCGATCACGGTCCTTCCGATCTAGCGCCGAACGGACGGCACCTCCGCGTTCAGCACACGTGCAGCTTGATGACGATCTCCACCATCTTGATCCAGCAAGAGGAGGTGGAGAGGAGAGAGAGTTCACCGGCAGCGTGACGGCGCTCCGGTGATGGTGGTGGAGTGATTCCGGCAGGGCTTCGCCTAAGCGCTGCGGAAAACCGATCTAGAGGAGAAACTGTGCACCGGTGAAACGGGTAGCACGTGGCCGGAAATTCTGTCCAAAAACCACCCAATCCACTAGTATATATAGGAGGAGAGGAGAGGAGAGGCAGCCAAGGCCTTTGGGTCGGCCGAAATAGGAGGTGGGAAGAAATCCTACTTCACCTCCAATCCTAGTTGGAGTAGGATTGCCTCCTATTGGCTGATTTTCCACTTTTTGCTTTAGGACTTTCTCTCCTGCGCCATGGGCCTTTGTGGCTGTTTTCCCAGCCCAATAAGGGCTGGTTATTATTCTCCCACAGCCCATGGACCTCTTGGGGTCGAAGTACCCCTCCCGGAGGTCCTCCGGTACACTACCGGCACTCCCGGTACAATACCGATACTCCCGGTACACTACCGATGAGCCCGAAACTTTTCCGGAAACCAAACTGGGACTTCCTATATATGAATCTTTACCTCCGGACCATTCCGGAGCTCCTCGTGACGTCCGGGATCTCATCCGGGACTCCGAACAACCTTCGGTCACCACCATACATAACTCTACACTACCGAAACGTCACCGAACCTTAAGTGTGCAGACCCTGCGGGTTCGAGAACTATGTAGACATGACCGAGACACCTCTACGGTCAATAACCAATGGCGGGACCTGGACGTCCACATTGGTTCCTACATATTCTACGAAGATCTTTATCGGTCGAACCTCTATGTCAAGGATTCAGTTAATCCCGTATATCGTTCCCTTTGTTCTTCGGTATGTTACTTGCCCGAGATTCGATCGTCGGTATCTCCATACCTAGTTCAACCTCGTTACCGGCAAGTCTCTTTACTCGTTCCGTAATACAAGATCCCGCAACTAACAATTAGTCACATTGCTTGCAAGGCTTATTGTGATGTTGCATTACCGAGTGGGCCCCGAGATACCTCTCCGTTACACGGAGTAACAAATCCCAGTCTCGATCCATGCCAACTCAACAAACACCATCGGAGATACCTGTAGAGCACCTTTATAGTCACCCAGTTACGTTGCGACGTTTGATACACACAAGGCACTCCTCCGATATCCGTGAGTTGCATGATCTCATGGTCATAGGAACATATACTTGACATGCAGAAAACAGTAGCAATAAACTGAAACGATCATATGCTATGTTTGTAGTTTGGGTCTTATCCATCACATCATTCTCCTAATGATGTGATCCCGTTATCAAATGACATCTCATGTCCATGGCTAGGAAACCTTAACCATCCTTTGATCAACGAGCTAGTCTACTAGAGGCATACTAGGGACATGGTGTTGTCTATGTATCCACACATGTATCTGAGTTTCCGATCAATACAATTATAGCATGGATAATAAACGATTATCACGAACAAGGAAATATGATAATAACTAATCTATTATTGCCTCTAGGGCATATTTCCAACAGTCTCCCACTTGCACTAGAGTCAATAATCTAGTTCACATCACCATGTGATTCGCATTGTTATGAATCTAACACCCAATGAGTTTTGGGGCTCGATCATGCTTTGCATGTGAGAGAGGTCTTATAGTCAACGGGTCTGCGATATTCAGATCCGTGTGTACTTTGCAAATCTCTATGTCAAACCGTAAACACTGCTACCACACTCCACTTGGTACTATTTCCAAATGGCTGCTCCACTATACGTATCCAGATTGCTACTACTAGTCATCCGGATAGGTGTTAAAGCTTGCATCGACGTAACTATTTACGACGAACTCTTTATCACCTCCATAATCAAGAAACATTTCCTTAGTCCTCTGGTTACTAAGGATAATTCCGACCGCTGTCCAGTGATCCACTCCTGGACCACTCTTGTACCCCTTGACAAACTCATGGCAAGGCACACATAGGTGCGGTACACAGCATGGCATAATATAGAGCCTATGGCTAAGGCATAGGGGACGACGTTCGTCCTTTCTCTTTCTTCTGCCGTTGTCGAGCTTTGAGTCTCACTCAACTTCACACCTTACAAATCAGACGAGAACTATTTCTCTGGCTGATCCATTTTGAACTCTTTCAAAATCTTGTGAAGGTATGCACTCATTGAAAGTCTCATCAAGCATCTTGATCTATCTCTATAGATTTTGATGCTCAACAATTAGGTAGCTTTATCCAGGTCTTCCTTTGAAAATCACTTTCCAAATAACCGTTTTATGCTTTCCAGAAACTCTACATTATTTCTGAACAACAATATGTCATCCACATATACTGATCAGAAATTCTATAGTGCTCCCACTCACTTTATTGCAAATACAAGTTTCTCATAAACTTTGTATAAACATCAAAACTTTGATCACCTCATCAAAGCGTATATTCCAACTCCGAGATGCTTGCTTCAGTCCATGGAAGGATCACCGAAGCTTGCACACCTTTTAGCATCCTTAGGCCTGACAAAACCTTCTGGTTGTATCACATACAACCTTTCCTCAAGTAAACCATTAAGGAAACGATGTTTTGACATCCATCTGCCAGATTTCATAATTGAAAACACAGCAACTGCTAACACAATTCCAACAGACTTTTAGCATCGCTACGAGTGAGAAAGTCTCATCGTACTCAACTCCTTGAACTTGTCACAAACATCTTTGCAACAAGTCGAGCTTTACAAATAGTGACATTCACCATCAGTGTCTGTCTTCATTTTAAAGATCCATTTGTACTCAACGACCTGCCGTCCAACGAGCAAGTCTACCAAAGTCTACACTTGGTTTTAATACATGGATCCTATCTCGGATTTCATGGCCTCCAACCATTTGTCGGAATCCGGGCCCATCATCGCTTATCCATAGCTCGTAGGTTCATCGTTGTCCAACAACATGACCTCCAAGACAGAGTTGTCGTACCGCTCAGGAGCAGTACACATCCTTGTCGACCTACGGAGTTTGATAGTAACTTGATCCTGAAGCTTCATGATCATCATCATTAACTTCCTCTTCAACTAACGTAGGCTTCACAGAAACATCTTTCTGCGCTGCGCTACTCTCTGGTTGAACAAAGGTTTAACAACCTCATCAAGTTCTATCTTCCTCCCACTCAATTCTTTTGAGAGAAACTTTTTCTCGAGAAAGGACCCAGTTCTAGCAACAAACACTTTGCACTCGGATCTGAGATAGAAGGCATACCCATCTGTTCTTAGGGTATTCTATGAAGATACATTTGTCCGCTTTGGGTTCTAGCTTATTATGTGAAAACATTTTCCACACAAGCATCGCAGCCCCAAACATTAAGAAATGACAGCTTAGGTTTCTATCAAACCATAATTCACACGGTGTCATCTCAACGGATTTAGATGATGCCCTATTTAAAGTGAATGTAGTTGTCTCTAATGCATAACCCCAAAAATTATAGTAGTAAAATGATAAGAGACATCACAGTATGCACTATATCAATAGAGCATGACTATGATGTTCGGACACACCATCACAGCATGGTGTTCCAGGTGGCGTTAGTTGTGAAACAAATTTCACGTTGTCTTAAGTTGTATGCCAAACTCGTAACTCAGATATTCACCTCCACGATCATATCGCGGTCATTTTTATCTTCTTGTCACGATGATCTTTAAACTTCACTCTGAATTTGCTTGAACCTTTCAAACGATTCAGACTTGTGTTTCATTAAGTAAATATACACTATATCTACTCAAATCATCAGTGAAGGTAAGAAAATAACGATATCCACTGCACGCTACAAGACTCACTAGATTGCATACATCAACATGTATCATTTCCAATGAATCACTTGCCTGCTCCATCCAACGGGGTCCTTTAGTCATCTTGCCCAAGAGGCATGGTTCGCATGTCTCAACCGATTCGAAATCAATGAGTCCAAATATCCATCAGCATGGAGTTTCTACATGCGCTTTATACCAATATGACATTTAGCGGCAGTGCCACAAGTATGTGGTACTATCATTATTAACTTTGTATCTTTTGACATCAATGTTATGAACATGTGTACTACTACGATCAAGATTTCAACAAACCATTCTCACTTGGTGCATGACCATTGAAGGTATTATTCATGTAACCAGAATAACTATTATTCTCTGACTTAAATGAATAATCGTATTGCAACAAACATGATCTAATCATGTTCATGCTCAACGCAAAACACCAAATAACATTTATTTAGGTTCGTTACTAATCCTGAAGGTAGAGAGAGCGTGCGATGTTGATCACATCAACCTTGGAAACATTTCCAACACACATCGTCACCTCACCCTTAGCTAGTTCTCCGTTTATTCCGTAGCTTTTATTTCGAGTTACTAACATTTAGCAACCGAACCGGTATCCAATACCCAGGTGCTACTAGGAGTACTAGCAAGGTACACATCAATAACTCGTATATCAAATATACTTCTGTCGATGTTGCCAGCCTTCTTATCTACCAAGTATCTAGGGTTGTTCCGCTTCAGCGACCTCTCACCTCATAATAGAAGCACTTAGTCTCGGGTTTGAGTTCAACTTTGGGTTGCTTCACTGGAGCAGCAATTGACTTGCTATCCATGAAGTTTCCCTCCTTGCTCTTGCCCTTTTCGAAACTAGTGGTTTGATTAACCATCAACACTTGACGCTCCTTCTTGATTTCTACCTTCGCGGTGTCAAACATCGCGAACAGCTCAGGGATCAATACTTCTATCCCTGGTGTATTATAGTTCATCACTAAGTTCTAGTAGCTTTAGTGACAGTGACTTGGAGAACTATATCAATCACTATCTTATCTGGAAGATCAACTCCCACTTGATTCAAGCGATTGTAGTACCCAGACAATCTGAGTACATGCTCAACGATTGAGCTATTCTCCTTCATCTTACAAGCAAAGAATCTTGTTGGAGATCTCATATCTCGCAACAAAGGCACGAGCCTGAGATCACAATCTCTGCTCCTAGAACATCTCATATGTTCCGTGACGTTCAAAACGTTTTGGAGCCTCAATTCTAAGCCGTAATGCATGACGCACTAAACTATCAAGTAGTCATCGAAACGTGCCTGTTAGATGTTCACAACATCTATAGACGACGCTAGAGGGGGTGGCGCACCGAGCGGTGCATTAAGGACATAAGCCTTCTGTGCAGTAGTGAGGACAATCCTCAGATCACGGACCCAGTCCGCAATTTTGCTACCAACATCTTTCAATTCTATTTCTCTAGGAACATATAAAAATACAAGGGAGCTACAGCGCGAGCTAGTAATCTACAACATAATTTGCAAAGACACTTTGACTATGTTCATGATAATGAGTTCAATTAATCATATTACTTAAGAACTCCCACTCAAATTGACATCCCTCCGATCATTCGAGTGATACATGATCCAAATTCACCAACTCAAGTCCGATCATCACGTGAGTTGAGGTGGCTGCAATGGTGAACATCATTATGTTGATCATATCTACTATATGACTCATGTTCGACCTTTCGGTCTCTCGTGTTCCGAGGCCATGTCTGTACATGCTAGGCTCGTCAAGTTTAACCCGAGTGTTCTGCGCGTGCAAATCTGGCTTGCACCCGTTGTATGTGAACGTAGAGTCTATCACACCCGATCATCACGTGGTGTCTCAACACGACGAACTTTCGCAACGGTGCACACTCGGGGAGAACACAGTTCATCTTGAAATTCAAGTGAGGGATCACCTTATAATGCTACCGCCGTACTAAGCAAAACAAGGTGCATAAAAGGATTAACATCTCATGCAATTCATAAGTGACATGATATGGCCATGAACTTGTGTTTAAGATCTCCATCTTCGAAACACCGGCATGATCTCCATCGTCACCGGCACAACACCATGATCTCCATCATCTTGATCTCCATCAATGTGTTGCCATTGGGGTTGTCACGCCCTGCATGCTTCTACTACTATTGCTACCGTAGCGATAAAGTAAAGCATTACATAGCGCTTAATGATTGACACGCAGGTCATACAATAATTAAAGACAACCCTATGGCTCCTGCCGGTTGCCGTACTCATCGACATGCAAGTCGTGATAATCTATACATCACATGATCATCTCATACATCACATATATCTCATCATGTAATTGGCCATATCACATCACAACATACCCTGCAAAAACAAGTTAGACGTCCTCTAATTGTTGTTGCATATTTTACGTGGCTGCTATGGGTATCTAGCAAGAACGATTCTCACCTACGCATAAACCACAACGGTGATACACTAGTTTGCTTTTCAACCTTCTCAAGGACCGCCTTTGTCGAATCCGATCCAACTAAAGTGAGAGAAACTGTCACCCGCAAGCCATCTAGGCAACAAGTTGCGTCGAGGGAACCGGTCTCTCGTAAGCGTACGAGTAATGTTGGTCAGGGCCGCTTCATCTCACAATCCCGCTGAACCAAAATACGACCAAGGGAGGAAGCAATCTAAGCATCAACGCCCACAAACCTTTTGTGTTCTACTCGAGATCTCATCGAACCATCAACCTAGCTCATGATGCCACTGTTGGGGAACGTCGCATGGGAAACAAAAATTTTCCTACGCACACGCAAACCTATCCATGGTGATGAGCATCTACGAGAGGGAGAGTGGATCTACGTACCCTTGTAGATCGCTAAGCGGGAAGCGTTAAGAAACGCGGTTGGTGTAGTCGAACATCTTCGCGATCCAAATCGCCGAGCGTCCCGCGATCTCATCACGATCCGTCCCGCGATCCAATCACGATCCGTCCCGTGAACTCATCACGATCCGTCCCGCGATCTCATCACGATCCGTCTCACGATCTTGATCACGATCTGTCCTACGAACTCATCGCGATCCGTTCCGCGATCTCATCACGAACCGTCTCGCGATCTCGATCACGGTCCTTCCGATCTAGCGCCGAACGGACGGCACCTCCGCGTTCAGCACACGTGCAGCTTGATGACGATCTCCACCATCTTGATCCAGCAAGAGGAGGTGGAGAGGAGAGAGAGTTCACCGGCAGCGTGACGGCGCTCCGGTGATGGTGGTGGAGTGATTCCGGCAGGGCTTCGCCTAAGCGCTGCGGAAAACCGATCTAGAGGAGAAACTGTGCACCGGTGAAACGGGTAGCACGTGGCCGGAAATTCTGTCCAAAAACCACCCAATCCACTAGTATATATAGGAGGAGAGGAGAGGAGAGGCAGCCAAGGCCTTTGGGTCGGCCGAAATAGGAGGTGGGAAGAAATCCTACTTCACCTCCAATCCTAGTTGGAGTAGGATTGCCTCCTATTGGCTGATTTTCCACTTTTTGCTTTAGGACTTTCTCTCCTGCGCCATGGGCCTTTGTGGCTGTTTTCCCAGCCCAATAAGGGCTGGTTATTATTCTCCCACAGCCCATGGACCTCTTGGGGTCGAAGTACCCCTCCCGGAGGTCCTCCGGTACACTACCGGCACTCCCGGTACAATACCGATACTCCCGGTACACTACCGATGAGCCCGAAACTTTTCCGGAAACCAAACTGGGACTTCCTATATATGAATCTTTACCTCCGGACCATTCCGGAGCTCCTCGTGACGTCCGGGATCTCATCCGGGACTCCGAACAACCTTCGGTCACCACCATACATAACTCTACACTACCGAAACGTCACCGAACCTTAAGTGTGCAGACCCTGCGGGTTCGAGAACTATGTAGACATGACCGAGACACCTCTACGGTCAATAACCAATGGCGGGACCTGGACGTCCACATTGGTTCCTACATATTCTACGAAGATCTTTATCGGTCGAACCTCTATGTCAAGGATTCAGTTAATCCCGTATATCGTTCCCTTTGTTCTTCGGTATGTTACTTGCCCGAGATTCGATCGTCGGTATCTCCATACCTAGTTCAACCTCGTTACCGGCAAGTCTCTTTACTCGTTCCGTAATACAAGATCCCGCAACTAACAATTAGTCACATTGCTTGCAAGGCTTATTGTGATGTTGCATTACCGAGTGGGCCCCGAGATACCTCTCCGTTACACGGAGTAACAAATCCCAGTCTCGATCCATGCCAACTCAACAAACACCATCGGAGATACCTGTAGAGCACCTTTATAGTCACCCAGTTACGTTGCGACGTTTGATACACACAAGGCACTCCTCCGATATCCGTGAGTTGCATGATCTCATGGTCATAGGAACATATACTTGACATGCAGAAAACAGTAGCAATAAACTGAAACGATCATATGCTATGTTTGTAGTTTGGGTCTTATCCATCACATCATTCTCCTAATGATGTGATCCCGTTATCAAATGACATCTCATGTCCATGGCTAGGAAACCTTAACCATCCTTTGATCAACGAGCTAGTCTACTAGAGGCATACTAGGGACATGGTGTTGTCTATGTATCCACACATGTATCTGAGTTTCCGATCAATACAATTATAGCATGGATAATAAACGATTATCACGAACAAGGAAATATGATAATAACTAATCTATTATTGCCTCTAGGGCATATTTCCAACATTAAGGACATAAGCCTTCTGTGCAGCAATGAGGACAATCCTCAGATCACGGACCCAGTCCGCAATATTGCTACCATCATCTTTCAACTCTATTTCTCTAGGACCATATAAAAATTAAGGGATCGACAGCGCAAGCTAGTAATCTACAACATAATTTGCAAAGACACTATTGACTATGTTCATGATAATTAGTTCAATTAATCATATTACTTAAGAACTCCCACTCAAATTGACATCCCTCCGGTCATTCGAGTGATACATGATCCAAATTCACCAACTCAAGTCCGATAATCACGTGAGTTGAGGTGGCTGCAATGGTGAACATCATCATGTTGATCATATCTACTATATGATTCATGTTTGACCTTTCGGTCTCTTGTGTTCCAAGGCCATGTCTGTACATGCTAGGCTCGTTAAGTTTAACCCGAGTGTTCCGCATGTGCAACACTGGCTTGCACCCGTTGTATGTGAACGTAGAGTCTATCACACCCGATCATCACGTGGTGTCTCAACACGACGAACTTTCGCAACGGTGCACACTCGGGGAGAACACAATTTATCTTGAAATTAAGTGAGGGATCACCTTATAATGCTACCATCGTCCTAAGAAAAACAAGGTGCATAAAAAGATTAACATCACATGCAAATCATAAGTGACATGATATGGCCATGATCTTGTGCTTTTGATCTTCATCATGAAAGCACCGGCATGATCTCCATCGTCACCGGCACGACACCATGATCTCCATCATCTTGATGTCCATCAATGTGTCGCCATTGGGGTTGTCGCACCCCACATGCTTCTACTAGTATTGCTACCGTTTAGCGATAAAGTAAAGCATTACACATCGCTTAATGATTGACACGCAGGTCATACAACAATTAAAGACAACCCTATGGCTCCTGCCGGTTTCCGTATTCATCGACATGCAAGTCATGATAATATATACATCACATGATCATCTCATACATCACATATATCACATCATGTAATTGGCCATATCATATCACAACATACCCTGCAAAAACAAGTTAGACGTCCTCTAATTGTTGTTGCATGTTTTACATGGCTGCTACGGGTATCTAGCAAGAACAATTCTCAACTATGCAAAAACCACAACGGTGATACACTAGTTTCTTTTCAACCTTCTCAAGGACCGCCTTTGTCGAATCCGATCCAACTTAAGTGAGAGAAACTGGCACCCGCAAGCCATCGATGCAACAATTTGCGGTTGAGGGAACCGGTCTCTCGTAAGCATACGAGTAATGTTGGTCTGGGCCGCTTCATCTCACAATACCGCTAAATCAAAATCCGACCAAGGGAGGAAGCAATCTAAGCATCAATGCCCACAAACCTTTTGTGTTCTACTCGAGATCTCATCTACACATAGACCTAGCTCTAATACCACTGTTGGGAAACGTCGCATGGGAAACAAAAATTTTCCTACGCACACGCAGATCTATCCATGGTGATGAGCATCTACGAGAGGGAGAGTGGATCTACATACCCTTGTAGATCGCTAAGCAGGAAGCGTTAAGAAACGCGGTTGATGTAGTCGAACATCCTCGCGATCCAAATCGCCGAGCGTCCTGTGATCTCAGCACGATCTGTCCCGCGATCCAATCACGATCCGTCCCGTGAACTCATCACGATCCGTCCCGCGAACTCATCACGATCCATTCCGCGATCTCATCACGAACCATCTCGCGAACTCGATCACGGTCCTTCCGATCTAGCGCCGAACAGACGACACCTCCGCGTTCAGCACACGTGCAGCTTGATGACGATCTCCACCGTCTTGGTCCAGCAAGAGGAAGTGGAGAGGAGGAAGAGTTCACCGGCAGCGTGACGGCGCTCCGGCGATGGTGGTGGAGCAATTCCGGCAGGGCACCGGTGGAACGGGTAACACGTGGCCGTAAAATCTGTGCAAAATCCCTCTATTCCACTAGTATATATAGGAGGGAAGGAGAGAAGGCCTTGGCGCAGGGCTGAGCCCTTCCTTGAGTCGGCCGAAGCCAAGGAGGAGGAGTCCTACTCCTCCTCCACTCCTAGTAGGAGGAGGACTCTCCCTTTTTGCCTTTTTTTCCACTCTTTTTCCTTTGGGACTCTTTCCCCAGCCGCATGGCCTATTGTGGCTATTCCACCATCCCACTAAGGGCTGGTAAATACTCTCCCACAGCCCATGAAGCCTCTTGGGTCGAAATACCCCCCCCGGAGGTTTCCCGATACACTACCGGCACTCTCGGTACACTACCGATAAGCCCGGAACTTTTCCGGTGACCAAAACAGGACTTCCTATATATGAATCTTCACCTCCGGACCATTTCGGAGCTCCTCATGACCTCCAGGATCTCATCCGGGACTCCGAACAAACTTCGGTCACCACCATACATAACTATACACTATCAAAACGTTACCAAACCTTAAGTGTGCAGACCCCATGGGTTCGAGAACTATGTAGACATGACCGAGACACCTCTACGGCCAATAACCAATAGCGGGCCCTGGATGACCATATTGGTTCCTACATATTCTACGAAGATCTTTATCGGTCGAACCTCTATGTCAAGGATTCAGCTAATCCCGTATGATGTTCCCTTTGTTCTTGGTATGTTACTTGCCCAAGATTTGATCGTCGGTATCTCCGTACCTAGTTCAACCTCATTACCGGCAAGTCTCTTTACTCGTTCCGTAATACAAGATCCTGTAACTAACAATTAGTCACATTGCTTGCAAGGCTCATTGTGATGTTGTATTACCGAGTGGGCCCCGAGATACCTCTCCGTCACACGGAGTAACAAATCCCAGTCTCAATCCATGCCAACTCAACAGACACCATCGGAGATACCTGTAGAGCACCTTTATAGTCACCCAGTTACGTTACGACGTTTGATACACACAAGGCACTCCTCCGATATCCGTGAGTTGCATGATCTCATGGTCATAGGAACATATACTTGACATGCAGAAAACAATAACAATAAACTGACACGATCATATGCTACGTTTGTAGTTTGGGTCTTGTCCATCACATCATTCTGCTAAAGACGTGATCCCGTTATCAAATGACATCATATGTCAATGGCTAGGAAACCTTGACCATCTTTGATTAACGAGCTAGTTCACTAGAGGCATACTAGGGACACAGTGTTGTCTATTTACCCACACATGTAATGTGTTTCCATTCAATACAATTATAGCATGGACAATAAACGATTGTCATGAACAAGGAAATATAATAATGAACACTTTATTTATTGCCTCTAGGGCATATTTCCAACATGCGCATCGTTTCGATCCGCTTCAGTTTGTTGATTACTAGCACAATGCCTGTGCATTGCAACGAAACAAAAATTTATTTATACTCAAGTTTAGTAAGATTTTTATGTGCAAAAACACATTCACAGGTAATGCAAAAATTAGTCAAAACTACAAGTGTTTAGAAGATCCAAATTTATCCAAGTAGAAAATGCTAATCTTATAAAATATATTTTTGCCTTCCTCAGCATATAAGAAATAAAGTTAGGAACACGATAAAGTTTAGTCATTTTTCATCTGAAGTTGCTAGTTGACCTGAGATACTGGTCAAAAATTCAGAGAGAGAGAGCATACCCCTCAGGACAACTATTAGTTTTTGGGCTTCTTAGTATGGATGGATATTCACATTCAATGAGAGTGGTCTATTTGTTTTTTTGCCATATGCACCATTGTACCCTACAAATACCGTATCACAAGCAATAAAATAGCATTGGGGGCTCTCCACATTTCTTGTAAAAACAAAGTGATCTACGTGTAAGACCAGAGAAGTGTTGGAAATATGCCCTAGAGGCAATAATAAAATGGTTATTATTGTATTTCCTTGTTCATGATAATTGTCTATTGTTCATTCTATAATTGTGTTAACCGGAAACCATAATACATGTGTGAATACATAGACCACAACATGTCCCTAGTGAGCCTCTAGTTGACTAGCTCGTTGATCAATAGATGGTCACGGTTTCATGGCCATGGACATTGGATGTCGTTGATAACGGGATCACATCATTAGGAGAATGATGTGATGGACAAGACCCAATCCTAAGCATAGCACAAAGATCGTGTAGTTCGTTTGCTAAAGCTTTTCAATGTCAAGTGTCATTTCCTTAGACCATGAGATTGTGTAACTCCCGGATACCGTAGGAATACTTTGGGTGTGCCAAACGTCACAACGTAACTGGGTGGCTATAAAGGTACGCTACGGGTATCTCCGAAAGTGTCTGTTGGGTTGACACGAATCGAGACTGGGATTTGTCACTCCGTGTGACGGAGAGGTATCTCTGGGCCCACTCGGTAAGACATCATCATTATGAGCTCAATGTGACTAAGGAGTTAGTCACGGGATGATGTATTACGGAACGAGTAAAGAGACTTGCCAGTAACGAGATTGAACAAGGTATG
The DNA here is from genome assembly GCA_022496015.1 of Hordeum marinum. NCBI lineage: Eukaryota > Viridiplantae > Streptophyta > Magnoliopsida > Poales > Poaceae > Hordeum > Hordeum marinum. The sequence continues at coordinate 510,336,546 of CM039678.1, forward strand.
CGGATACCGACGATCGAATCTCGGGCAAGTACCATACCGATGGACAAAGGGAATTGTATACGGGATTAATTGAATCCCCGACATCGTGGTTCATCCGATGAGATCATTGTGGAGTACGTGGGAGCCAACATGGGTATCCAGATCCCGCTGTTGGTTATTGGCCGGAGAAGTGTCTCGGTCATGTCTACGTGTCTCCCGAACCCGTAGGGTCTACACACTTAAGGTTCGATGACGCTAGGGTTATAGGGAAAAGGTATACGTGATTACCGAAGGTTGTTTGGAGTCCCGGATGAGATCCCGGACGTCACGAGGAGCTCCGGAATAGTCCGGAGGTAAAGATTGATATATAGGAAGTCCAGTTTTGGTCACCGGAAAGTTTTCGGGCTCATCGGTATTGTACCGGGAGTGCCGGGAGGGTGCCGGAGGACCCCCGAGAGGGGTGTGACGACCAAAGGACCTCATGGGCCCTTAGAGGAGGTGTGCCAGCCCATATTGGGTCGGCCAAGACCATCTATGTGGGCCCATGTGGCTGGAGATAAGGAGATAAGGCAAAAGGGATTTAAAAGGAGGAGATCCACCTCCCTTGTGGGAGGTGGACTCTCCCTTTAATTCGGCCGACCCTCTCCTCTTTGGAGTAGAGGCCAAGCCAGCCCTCCACGTCCCTCCTCCTATATATACTTGAGGTTTTGGATGTTTTGAGACAAGATTTGATCTCTCTCTCTCACGGCAAAGCCCTACCTCTCTTCTTCCTCCTCCGCAGCGCTTAGGCGAAGCCCTGTCGGAATACCTTGCTACTCCACCACCACCACGCCGTCGTGCTGCTGTTGGAGCCCTTCCCCAACCTCTCCTTCCTCCTTGCTGGATCAAGGTGTTGGATACGTCACCGGGCTGCACGTGTGTTGAACGCGGAGGTGCCGTCCGTTCGGCACTTGATCGGATCTACCGCGATCTGAATCGCTGCGAGTACGACTCCATCAACCGCGTTCTTGTAACGCTTCTGCTTAGCGATCTTCAAAGGTATGAAGATCCACTCTCCCCTTGCTCGTTGCTGGTTTCTCCATAGATGGATCTTGGTGAACGCGTAGGAAATTTTTTGATTTACTACTACGTCTCCTAACAGTGGTATCAGAGCTAGGTCTATGCGTAGAATCTATGCACGAGTAGAACACAAAGCAGTTGTGGGCGTCGATTTTGTTAATATGCTTGCCGTTACTAGTCTTATCTTGATTCGACGGTATTGTGGGATGAAGCGGCCCGGACCAACCTTACACGTACGCTTACGTGAGACCGGTTCCACCGCCTGACATGCACTAGTTGCATAAGGTGGCTAGCGGGTGTCTGTCTCTCCCACCTTAGTCGGATTGGATTCGATGAAAAGGGTCCTTATGAAGGGTAAATAGCAATTGGCATATCACGTTGTGGTTTTGACGTAGGTAAGAAACGTTCTTGCTAGAAACCTATAGCAACCACGTAAAAACTTGCAACTACAAATTAGAGGACGTCTAACTTGTTTTTGCAGCATATGCCGTGTGATGTGATATGGCCAAAAGGATGTGATGTGATGCATTGTGATGTATGAGATTGATCATGTTCTTGTAATAGGGTTCACGACTTGCACGTCGATGACTATGACAACCGGCAGGAGCCATAGGAGTTGTCTTATACTATTGTATGACCTGCGTGTCAATCATAAACGCCATGTAATTACTTTACTTTATTGCTAAACGTTAGCTGTAGTAGTAGAAGTAATATTTGGCGAGACAACTTCATGAAGACACAATGATGGAGATCATGATGATGGAGATCATGGTGTCGTGCCGTTGACAGTGATGATCATGGTGCCCCGAAGATGGAGATCAAAGGAGCAAGATGATATTGGCCATATCATGTCACTATATTGATTGCATGTGATGTTTATCATGTTTACATCTTATTTGCATAGAACGACGGTAGTAAATAAGATGATCTCTCAATAAAATTTCAAGAAAGGTGTTCACCCTAACTGTGCACCGTTGCTAAGGATCGTCGTTCCGAAGCACCACGTGATGATCGGGTGTGATAGGTTCTAACATTCGCATACAACGGGTGTAAGCCAGATTTACACATGCGAAACACTTAGGTTGACTTGACGAGCCTAGCATGTACAGACATGGCCTCGGAACACGGAAGACCGAAAGGTCGAACATGAGTCGTATAGAAGATACGATCAACATAGAGATGTTCACCATGGATGACTAGTCCGTCTCACGTGATGATCGGACACGGGCTAGTTGACATGGATCATGTATCACTTGGAAGACTAGAGAGATGTCTATCTAAGTGGGAGTTCATTAATAATTTGATTAAATGAACTTAATTATCATAAACTTAGTCTAAAAATGTCCTTGCAAATTATGTCGTAGATAGCTCGCGCTATAGCTCCACGGTTTTATTGATACAATCCTAGAGAAAAGTAAGTTGAAAGTTGATGGTAGCAATAATGCGGACTGGGTCCGTGATCTGAGGATTGTCCTCATTGCTGCACGGAAAGCTTATGTTTTTGATGTACCGCTAACTGCACCACTCCCTCAAGCGTTGTCTGTAGATGTTGTGAACATATGACATGCACTTTTTGGTGACTACGTGATAGTTCAATGCGTCATGCATTATGGCTTAGAATTGAGGCTCCAAAACGTTTTGAACGTCACGGAACAGATGAGATGTTCTAGGAGCTGAGATTGTGATCTCAGGCTCGTGCCTATGTTGAGAGGTATGAGACCTCCAACAAGATTCTTTGTCTGCAAGATAAAGGAGAATAGCTCAATCGCTAAGCGTGTGCTCAGATTGTCTGGGTGCTACAATCACTTGAATCAAGTGGGAGTTAATCTTCCAGATGAGATAGTGATTAATGCAGTTCTCCAAGTCACTGCCACCAAGCTACTAGAGCTTCGTCATGAACTATAACATGCCAGGGATGGATAAGATGATCCCTGAGTTGTTCGTGATATTTGACACCACGAAGGTAGAAATCAAGAAGGAGCATCAAGTGTTGATGGTTAAGTGAAACCACTAGTTTCAAAAGGGGCAAGGGCAAGAACGGAAAACTTCAGGAATGGCAAGCCAGTTGTTGCTCTAGTGAAGAAACCCAAGGTTGAGCCCGAACCCGAGACTAAGTGCTTCTGTTATGAGGAGAATGTTCGCTGAAGCGGAAAACCCCTAGATGCTTGGTAGATAAGAAGGCTGGTAATGTCAATGAAAGTATATTTGATATACGTGTTAGTGATGTGTACCTTGCTGGTACTCCTAGTAGCACCTGGGTATTGGATACCGGTTCGGTTACTAAGTGTTAGCAACTCGAAATAAAAGCTACGGAGTAAATGGAGACTAGCTAGGTGAAAGGTGACGATGTGTGTTGGAAGTATTTCCAAGATTGATGTGATCACCATCGCACGCTCTCTCTACCTTCAGGATTTGTGATAAACCTAAATAAATGTTATTTGGTGTTTGCGTTGAGCATGAACGTGATTAGATCATGATTAGTGCGATACGGTTATTCATATAAGTTAGAGAATAATGGTTATTCTGTTTACATGGATAATGCCTTCAATGGTCATGCACCCACTCGAAATGGTTTATCGAATCATGATCGTAGTAGTACACATATTCATAACATTGGTACCAAAAGATACAAAGTTAATAATGATTGTACCACATGCTTGTGGCACTGCCACGTAATGTCATATTGGTATAAATCGCATGAAGAAACTCCATGATGATGGATTTTTTGACTCACTCGATTTCGAATCGGTTGAGACATGCGAGCCATGCCTCTTGGGCAAGATGACTGAGACCCTGTCATCCAATATGATGGAGCGGGCAAGTGGCTTATTGGAATTAATACATGTTGATGTATGTGGTCCAATGAGTGTTGAAACACACAGTGGATATCGTTGTTTTTCTTTACCTTCACTGATGATTTGAGTAAATATGGGGATATTTACTTAATGAAACACGAATCTGAAATGTTTGAAAGGTTCAAGGAGTTTCAGAGTGAAGTTAAAGATCATCGTGACAAGAAGATAAATGTCTATGATATGATCATGGAGGTGAATATCTAAGTTACGAGTTTGGTATGCAATTTTAGACAATGTGGAAATTGTTTGACAGCTCACGCCTCCTGGAACACCATAGTGTGATGGTGTGTTCGAACGTCGTAGTCGTGCTCTATTGGATATAGTGAGTACTATGATGTCTCTTATCATTTTGCCACTATCGTTATGGGGTTATGCATTAAAGACAAATCCATTCACTTTAATAGGGCACCATCTAAGTCTGTTGAGATGACACCGTGAGAATTATGGTTTGACAGAAGCCTAAGCTGTCATTTCTTAATGTTTGGGGCTGCGACGCTTATGTGAAAATGGTTTTTTCACCTAGCGAGCTCGAACCCAAAGCAGACAAATGCATCTTCATAGAATACCCTAATGAGACATTGGGTATACCTTCTATCTCAGATCCAAGTGCAAAAGGTGTTTGTTGCTAAGAACGGGTCCTTTCTTGAGAAAGAGTTTCTCTCGAAAGAATTGAGTGGGAGGAAGATAGAACTTGATGAGGTTGTTAAACCTTTGTTTCAACCAGAGAATAGCGCAACACAGAAAGATGTTTCTGTAGAGCCTACTCAGTTGAAAAGGAAGTTAATGATGATGATCATGAAGCTTCGGATCAAGTCACTATCGAACCTCGTAGGTCGACAAGGACGCGTACTGCTCCTGAGTAGTACGACAACCCTGTCTTGGAAATCATGTTGTTGGACAACGATGAACCTACGAACTATGGAGAAGCGATGGTGGGCCCGGATTCCAACAAATGGCTAGGAGCCATGAAATCCGAGAAAGGATCCATCTATGAAAACCAAGTATGGACTTTGGTAGACTTGCCTGTTGAATGGCGGGTCATTGAGTACAAATGGACCTTTGAAATAAACATAGACGCTAATGGTGAAATGTCACCGTTTATAAAGCTCGACTTGTCGCAAAGAAGTTTCCGCCAAGTTCAAGGAGTTGACTGCGATGAGATTGTCTCATCTGTAGCGATGCTAAAAGTCAATTAAAATTTTGTTAGCAGTTGCTGCATTTTTCGATTATGAAATCTGGTAGATGGATGACAAAACAAGGTTTCCGTAATGGTTTCTGTGAGGAAGAGTTGTATGTGATACAACCAGAAGGTTTTGTCAATCCTAAGGATGCTAATAATATGCAAACTCCAGCGATCCTTCTATGGACTGGAGCAAGCATCTCGGAGTTGGAATATATGCTTTGATGAGGTGATCAAAGTGTTTAAGTTTATACAAAGTTTATGAGAAACTTGTATTTGCAAGAAAGTGAGTGGGAGCACTATAGAATTTCTTATAAGAATATGTAGTTGACATATTATTGATCGGAAATGATGTAGAATTTCTGGAAGAGCATGAAGGGTTGTTTGAAAAGAGTTTTTTTTTTCAAAGGAAGACCCAGATAAAGCTACTATTTTATTGAGCATCAATATCTATAGGGATAGATCAATTCGCTTGATAAGTTTTTTCGATGAAGACATACCTTGACAAGTTTTTGAAGGAGTTCAAAATAGATGGGTCAAAGAAGGAGTTCTTGACTGTATTGTAAGGTGTGAAATTGAGTAAGACTCAATACCCGACCACGGCAGAAGATAAAGAAAAGATGAGTGTCATCTCCTATGCTTTAGCCATAGGCTCTATATAGTATGCCATGCTGTGTACCGCACCTGTGTGTGCCTTGCCATGAGTCTGTCAAGGGGTACAAGAGTAATCCAAGAGTGGATCACTGGACAACGGTCAAAGTTATCCTTAGTAACTTGAGAACTAAGGAAATATTTCTCGATTATGGAGGTGATAAAGAGTTCATCGTAAAGTGTTCCGATGATGCAAGCTTTAAAACCAATCCGGATGACTCTTAGTAGAAATCCAGCTACGTATAGTGGAGCAGCCATTTGGAATAGCTCCAAGTGGAGCATGGGAGTAGTATCTACAAATATGACATGGAAAGTTTGCAAGGTACACACGGATCTAAATGTCGCAGACCCGCTGACTAAAAACCTCTTTCACGAGCAGAACATGAACAAACCCCAGAACTTATTGGGTGTTAATCACATGATGATATGATCACATGGTGATGTAAGTGTTAATCACATGGTGATGTGAACTAGATTATTGACTCTAGTGCAAGTGGGAGACTGTTGGAAATATGCCCTAGAGGCAATAATAAAATGGTTATTATTGTATTTCCTTGTTCATGATAATTGTCTATTGTTCATTCTATAATTGTGTTAACCGGAAACCATAATACATGTGTGAATACATAGACCACAACATGTCCCTAGTGAGCCTCTAGTTGACTAGCTCGTTGATCAATAGATGGTCACGGTTTCATGGCCATGGACATTGGATGTCGTTGATAACGGGATCACATCATTAGGAGAATGATGTGATGGACAAGACCCAATCCTAAGCATAGCACAAAGATCGTGTAGTTCGTTTGCTAAAGCTTTTCAATGTCAAGTGTCATTTCCTTAGACCATGAGATTGTGTAACTCCCGGATACCGTAGGAATACTTTGGGTGTGCCAAACGTCACAACGTAACTGGGTGGCTATAAAGGTACGCTACGGGTATCTCCGAAAGTGTCTGTTGGGTTGACACGAATCGAGACTGGGATTTGTCACTCCGTGTGACGGAGAGGTATCTCTGGGCCCACTCGGTAAGACATCATCATTATGAGCTCAATGTGACTAAGGAGTTAGTCTCGGGATGATGTATTACGGAACGAGTAAAGAGACTTGCCAGTAACGAGATTGAACAAGGTATGCGGATACCGACGATCGAATCTCGGGCAAGTACCATACCGATGGACAAAGGGAATTGTATACGGGATTAATTGAATCCCCGACATCGTGGTTCATCCGATGAGATCATTGTGGAGTACGTGGGAGCCAACATGGGTATCCAGATCCCGCTGTTGGTTATTGGCCGGAGAAGTGTCTCGGTCATGTCTACGTGTCTCCCGAACCCGTAGGGTCTACACACTTAAGGTTCGATGACGCTAGGGTTATAGGGAAAAGGTATACGTGATTACCGAAGGTTGTTCGGAGTCCCGGATGAGATCCCGGACGTCACGAGGAGCTCCGGAATAGTCCGGAGGTAAAGATTGATATATAGGAAGTCCAGTTTTGGTCACCGGAAAGTTTTCGGGCTCATCGGTATTGTACCGGGAGTGCCGGGAGGGTGCCGGAGGACCCCCGAGAGGGGTGTGACGACCAAAGGACCTCATGGGCCCTTAGAGGAGGTGTGCCAGCCCATATTGGGTCGGCCAAGACCATCTATGTGGGCCCATGTGGCTGGAGATAAGGAGATAAGGCAAAAGGGATTTAAAAGGAGGAGATCCACCTCCCTTGTGGGAGGTGGACTCTCCCTTTAATTCGGCCGACCCTCTCCTCTTTGGAGTAGAGGCCAAGCCAGCCCTCCACGTCCCTCCTCCTATATATACTTGAGGTTTTGGATGTTTTGAGACAAGATTTGATCTCTCTCTCTCACGGCAAAGCCCTACCTCTCTTCTTCCTCCTCCGCAGCGCTTAGGCGAAGCCCTGCCGGAATACCTTGCTACTCCACCACCACCATGCCGTCGTGCTGCTGTTGGAGCCCTTCCCCAACCTCTCCTTCCTCCTTGCTGGATCAAGGTGTTGGATACGTCACCGGGCTGCACGTGTGTTGAACGCGGAGGTGCCGTCCGTTCGGCACTTGATCGGATCTACCGCGATCTGAATCGCTGCGAGTACGACTCCATCAACCGCGTTCTTGTAACGCTTCCGCTTAGCGATCTTCAAAGGTATGAAGATCCACTCTCCCCTTGCTCGTTGCTGGTTTCTCCATAGATGGATCTTGGTGAACGCGTAGGAAATTTTTTGATTTACTACTACGTCTCCTAACAAGAAGCCCTTTCATTTTATGATGGAAACTGCAACATATGAATTACTCTCTCAGTACCATAATACTTGTCGGTGGGGAACATGTACTGGTTTTGCCCATCGACAAGTTTTAAGTACAGAGGGAGTATATGATATCTAGGACACACAACATGACCCCCACAAAACTATAAATTAGGAAATACAACATGAAGGGAGATTGCTAATTTTCCTTCCGTTGTCTGTTATCTAATATTTTTTTTTGATTAGTGTTCGTGGGTTAGATGGATTGGAGTTCTATCCCTATTTATTAATGATAATCATGGGAGTTCTAGATATTGTTTACAACATTAAATGGCGATTCGTAGATACTTTCTACTACAACACATGTACATGTATGTTGCATACATATACTCCTGAGTGTACATACATACCGCTTACTTTTTTTCTATAGTATCGAAATTTCCGCACAGAAAGCTGGTGGAAGAAATCATTACTTCACGTCATCTCCGTGTGCACATATATGCAGGCAAAAAAATTGAAGCTAGAGGGCCTGTGACCTGCTCGACAATATAGGTTCTCGTCAGATCATCAATGGCCACGCGCGGCACGGCTGACCCATGGGAGGGGGCTGCGCACATGCCATGCACGGGCCAGACGGCGTTGTGATCTATCACTTTTTAGGGGATTAAAAACGTGCGCTGCAGGACGGACACCCAAGCTGCTCATCTCCATCGCCTCCCGTCGAGGCCGTATGATCCAATAACTAAAATCGCTCGGTCGTCTTATCCCGCCTTTTTTTTCCATCCAAAATGTGGTGCGCCTTTTTTGTTCTTTTCAGCCTATTCAATCATAGCCACGCCCTTTTCATTCTTTCGATTTTCTCTCATTCCTTAATTTCCTTCTTGGTTCTTGAAGTGGCTTGCTGATTTCAGATCACTCACATATATGAATTTGTCAAATATGATGTATAAAAGCAAGGCAATACTATTTAATGAGTCGAATCCTTCCTCCTTCAAAACAAAAGCCACTTGTAGTTCTGTTGAACATAGACGAACAGAGACAAACAACTTACGACATAATAATAAAAAAAGGACTGTTGGAGAAAGAAAAAGTGAAGAAACAATCCAGCATGAAAACGGACGGGCGAAAAAAAAAACCCCGCAAAAACTCTGGTCTTTGCTAAATAAAAGGATATACTCGTTCTTTCGTTGAAGCAATGCATTGCTAGCTCAACTGGTTTGCTTGGGTTGCCTTATTCCTTGTGTTGCAGGGTTCGAGTCCTTGATCACGCATTTTTTTTAATGGACATGATTTTTTTTAAAGGGGTAAGTAACGGTCCCTTAACACCATTATACGTGGTAAGGGCCAAAAATTGTTCGGCCGTTTTGCCTGCCAATCCGAATCCGTTTCGAGGTCTGTCTCGATCTCTCGATCTCATCAGATCAGATCCATTATAAATAAATACGTACCAAGCAGGCAACCACCACGGGCGATCGTCCAGTGCCGCAGAAACTTGCAACGATGCCGCCGACGTCGCTACAAAACGACGTCATCTACGAGATACTCTCCTGGTTGCCTGTCAAGTCGGCATGCCGATTCCGGTGCGTGTCCAGGGGGTGGCACACGCTCATCTCCGACCCCGCGTTCGTCGCAGTGCACCAGGCCCGCAAGGACGCAACGACCCGCATCTCCTCCTCGTAGCCAACTCTTTCCATGGCTTATCCGGCGAAGGACTCCATGACCTGCGGCTGGTGGACATGGACGGCAGCATCCTGAGGGTGGTCGAGGCCGCAGGTTACCTCTGGACCATCTTCTCCGGCCCCGACGGCCCTGTCTGCGCCACCCGCCACGACGACGTCCTCAACCTGATTGATCTCACGACAGGAAATGTGCTCATGACTTCCACAGGGATGGACTATGAACATGCCTGTACCTTTGGCATCGGCTATGCCGCCCGGTCAAACATGTATAAGATGATCCGTATCATGAACAGTCCTCCTGGTCAGCAAACCTGCACGGTTCTCACGTTAGAAGATAATGAAGCAAAAATATGGAGGAAGGTCAAGTCACCACCAACTACAGTCGACGGCCGTTATCATAAGAATGGTGTGGTCACCATGGATGGCGTCATCTACTTCCTTTACGGCCGGGCCAACGATGTACTCTGCTTTGACCTCGAGAGCGAGGAGTGGAAGGCGCCAATCAAAGGCCCAATGAGATCGGGTGATGAGTTACAAAACAAGGTCCGTATGGTTGAGATCAATGACGCCCTTTGCATTGTTCAGTTGGCGGGGCGCCGGACTAGCCGTCGTCGCACAAGTGTATGGCGGCTCATGTCTGATCTCGCTGGGGGCACCTGGGTCAAGACGTACACGATCCCGATGCCTCCAACCATCGATTTCGTGAGGCCTTTGAGGATGATGCGTCGTGATGGGAAGCTACTGTTCTATTGCTTCCATTCGGGTAGGGCAACTCCGTCGCTACAACTCTATGATCCATTCAATGGGACATGCACGCACTTGGCGAAGCATCCGGGTAACCTCTCGGGTGATGTTGGTGTTTGGGGCTTGCACTTGAAGTGTTTTGTTTCCACTAAGATCCCGACGCTGGTGGCTACGCCAGATGAATCATTGATCTCTTTTATAAAAGATTTCTTTCACAAGCCAAAACCACATGTATCCTTGATCTCTTTTATAAAGGATTTTTTTACAAGCCAAGTAATGTGATCTGATGTAACCCTAAACTGAATCTCTTGTGTAACATACTAGTATGTTTTTTGACACAAAGAGCGGAGCTCAGGATTACAATTATGTAAGAATTTCTAATGTAGCTTTATTTAAATTTCCAAGGAACCAACAGGAGCCCTGAGTTTTCTTTCGGATAGAAGAGAGATATCTACGAAAATGAAAATTTTAGCTTGGGCTCAAAGGAGCCCAAATTTGGAACAACTATACATATCATCCTAGACTATATATTATTCCATCCATTCTAAGAACACACCAAATTGGGAGAGGTCGACGACGAGGCTGACTTGAAGGAGGCTAGATGCAATGGCGTGCCTCATGAGGGGAAGGTGAGGATGGGATTGAACCTTTCGTGGTAACGAGGGGCGACCTCCAACAGTGGCGATGAAGGGGCACCCTTCTTTGGTAAGATCTGGCCCGGCGGTTGATCGAGATAGATGGTGTGTGTGCGACGGTTAGGTTTCTACCTATGTAAAAAAAAGGGACTAAGTGATGTACATTCGCAGCCCGCACCACAAGTAAAAACACAGCCCAGGACTAGGGCTCGAAAACAAAGCAGTAACATGTCCAGGTAGCCCACAGCATAGCTAGGTACGTAATAAGGACATGTCCAGGCTCTAACCCACCTCCAATAATATTTGCGACTGGTCAGGTTGTTGGACCTACACACCAATGGCATAGTCGTCTGCTCGCACGCTACCAATAACAACATATTGGTGGCGTAAGAAATATGCCGATGTCACCCGTATTTCATAAAATGGCTGTCGGGTAGATTGAAAGTAGCGCGCCATTAGTTATGATTATCGTTAGAAATATGTCTTAGAGGCAATAACATTATATCATTATATTTTCATATTAATAATTAAAATTTTATATTCTATGCTATAACTATATGATCCTGGAATATGTGATTAAGTGGAAAACCTATATGCACATGTGGAATGATAAATGGTAACATAGTATCCCTAGTCTCGCCTCTAAGACTAGCTCAAGTGTAACGGTAGTTCTAAAACAACATTGGGAATATGATGTTAGAAGAACGATCATATTAAATCGACCCAGAACTTGTTTATTATACATTGGGATTATATCGTCACAAGTCAAGTGTTATAACATGGAGACTTAATATATGCTTAAGTTCCTCACACCATGAGAGTATATTACTTTCTTCTTACCGTACAGTGGACTTTGGGGTTGCTCAAACGTTATCTATACCTGGGTGATCATAACGACAACTTACAAGTTTATCAAAAGGTTTGACAAGGGACTAGATAGCTCAAGAGTGGGATTTGCTCCTCCGATGATGGAGAAAATATTCTTAGAGCCCTCTTGGTGTGACAACATCCATCATCTTCTAGCCAGACATAGGTGACTATGTCACGGGGATGCCGGAACACTTCAACAGGAAAGAAGAACAAAACAGGTAACAAGGAGAACGGTACTGTGAGCATGTGTATGACTCAAGAGGAGACCGATACATCTTACCTCGGGTTTTATAAAGTATGGGAAAACAAAGGGAATATCACATGATAACTAAAGGTTCACTCGAATGACATTCGTGTAATAATAGGGATCGATATGGACGTTCATGGTTCCACTATTGGTCACTGAACTAAATAGTTTTGTCCATGTCTATGTTTTTTGAACCTATAGGGTAACAAGCTTAAGGTAATCATGATCTCCTGAGTATTAGTGGGATAGGAGTAATGAGAAAGTATTTATGAAATAGTTTCATTAATATTCAAAATAGTTTAGAGAAAGACCGGAAGCGTTTCAGTGTCACCATAAGGATTCCAGAGGCTATTGAGTAATAACGGGTATTACTAATAAATAATATCTAGGTGGAAAATGTTTGCGGAGATGTCAAATTAATAATAAAAGACTCTAATTATAGTTAGAAGGCTTTTATATTTAATTTAGTATCATCGGGTCTTAAAAGGCCAAGTGTTGAAAGGAGAATTGGGCCAATTGGACCCAATAGGTGGAGGGGCCTCCTCCCTCCTTGTAGAAGGAAGGGGGATGCTGAATTGGAGGGGATTCTCTCCTCCTTGGCCAGCCAAAAGGGGAGGATTTCCTTCCCTTGTGGCGCCCCTTGTCAGGACGCGTCGTGCCGCGGGTTGCGGGAATGAGTTGAGCCGTTGTCTAAATTTTTACCATGGACGGCTGGTATACGCAAGGTCACTCGGGAGCTGAAAAGTTTTGCTGTAGTGGAGATTGAATATGAATGCTCCACCCTTTGGCTGATGCCTGTTTGTTTCGTCTTCCTCTTTTGCTTCGCCTCCCGTCGTTGAGTTCTACACTCTAAAATCTTGACATATATGCACCAAATGAATCCCTAGTCTCTTTTATAAATGATTTTTTCGACAAACAAAATATGTGATCTGATGTAGCCTTAAACTGGAGTTCTTGTGTGGTCTTGTACCGTACGATATATCTATGATATTTGCTTTGCTCAGCTTGGGGTGGCGATTTGATGGCTTTAGTTTTAGCATGCATCTCTACATGTTATCCTTTCCTTTAGCTTGTTAAACGTTTTGAATCAAGAGTATATTTCATAATGGCAGTTTAATTTATGGGTAAATTTGAAGCGCCAATTGGTCCATGTGTACGTTGAATATATTACTATCGTGCACCGCAAAAAGAAAACACTATCGTGAAGTCTCTGGAGTTGCTTGTGGAAGAGTTTTCCCATGCTGTAAAATTCTTCTTGTACTAGAAGGATTGCGCGCGCTTTGATGTGCCGTTGAATTTGTTAGGAGTTTTAAATTTCTTTACCCGTTCTATTTCAAAATATATGGTGTACTATTTTTAGGAAAGTAAAACCATTTTTAAGTTTGATCAAATTTATAAAAAAATATCAAAACTCATAATATCTAATCGATGTCATTAGATTCATCATGAAGTGAGTGTTCATATATTTTTTGTTTAATATTGTAGATATTGATATTTTTGGCTCTGAACTTTGTTGAAATTTAAAAATTTAACTCTCCAAAAAACTAATAACCCTTATATTTTGAGATTGACGGAGTATTTAGTTTGGCTCGTGGGGGAGACGATGGAGTGTGTATTACGTTTATTTATAATGCGGTTGTTTCATGGGTATTTCACGGTGTGATTCTGCGTTACCCGGTAATCAACCCATATTTATGTGGGGATATTTTTTTCATCGTTGGTTGCATGGACTATATTCATGCTAAAATATCGCATGGTGACGTTGTTTATGGGTGATGGGAGTCTACGAGGGGTTGATATATTTTTATAGGCCAGTTGTTGTCAATTGATGTGAAAAATCGTTGGCCTGATCAAAATCTTAAACCAAATCCAAAATTGAATACCTTAATCGAATGAAAAACTTTAAAATTACGAAGCATTGAGAATTAAAATGATTAAATAGATGAGCTTTTTGAAAAATTGTTGACCCGGTCAAAATCAGATGACCAAAGTCTAAATTGAAACCTCAGTTAGTTGTGAAAAAATAAAAATTAGGAAGTATAGTGTATTGTTTAAAAAATTAAATGAAATGGTGTGAGAAATTGTTGACTCGGTCAAAATCGGATGACCTAATTCAAATTGAAAACCTCAAGATTGGGAGGGCTCCAATCCTAAAATGATTAGTCATATAGTATATGTCTTACGATAGCATCTATTAATTGCATGTCTTTACTTCTCGCGCCCGGGTCCCGGGCTGGGTCGTGTTAGAATATGAGTTGTATAGGGATAGTAAAGTAGTTTAACTTGTATTCCTATCTATCTTTTCTTCTCCCTAGATTCTTTTGTAACCTCTTGAGAGGATCAGATCACCTCAACTTGTACTTCAAGGCTTCGGCCATATATATATATATGTATATTATATATATGTATATATATATATATGTATATACCCGAGACAAAGGGTTCTACTCTTTCTCATATGGTCATTAGAGCCCTTCCTCTCGTATGTCTAGCCCTCGCGAAAGAATCGATCTAGTTGATCGAGAGAGAGAGAGAACTAAGAAACGATCTAGTTGATCGAGAGAGAGAACTATGTCAGGCACCATGCCGGCCACCGCTGCATCCACCATACCCGCATCCACCATGAGCGCCCTATGCACCTTGTTTGCTCCCTCCACCTTATCATCATCTTCCACCCCTAGCAGCTCGCCCTCTCTCGTTCCACCTCCATCAGAGAAGCTCACAAGGACGAATTTTATCCTTTGGAAGGCTGTCGTGCTACCCCAAATCAAGGGAGCACAGATGGAGAACTTCCTCGACGCCGCAAGCCCGCCGCCTCCTGCCACCATCACCATCACCAACAATGGGAAGGAAGAGCATGTCTTCAACTACGCCTGATCGATCTAGTATGCGCAACAGCAACAGGTTCAAGGATACCTCATGGGGTCTCTATCCCGAGAGGTCCTTGCCCAGGTTGCGATGCTTCAGACGCTGGCCGAGGTATGGAGTTCCATCCATGCCATGTTTGCTGCACAGACTCAAGCTCAGAAGATCAATACAAGGATGTCACTCACCAATCTGCAAAAAGGTAACCTAACCATGGCAGAGTATCTTGGAAGATTAAATCTCTTACAAATGAAGTTGCATGCGCTGGTGTACCACTCGTAGATACCGAGATCATCTCCCACATCATTGCTGGTCTTGACATCGACTACAATCCGGTCATCTCGGCGCTAGTCGCGCGGGTTGAACCTGTTACAGTTCAGGAGCTGTAAAGTCAGCTCCTGAGCTTCAACGCCTACCTCAGTATGCTTCATGGAGGGAACCTGCGCCAGTCATCTGTCAACGCCGCTTCTTGCGGGCGTGGACGTGGGCATGCACAGTAGGGACGTGGCCATGGGAACAGCGGCGGCGGCGGACGCGGTACCAACCAGGGCCAAGCTCGCTCTGGTGGTGGTGACCGTGGCGGCGGCTACAACGACGGCTACAACTCCTTCAACACTCATCGACCTAGATGCCAGCTGTGCAAGAAATTGGGCCATGAAGTCATTGACTGCTGGCACCGGTATGAGGTGGACTACGTGCCTTATTCACGACATGCTGTGTTGGAAACATGCCCTAGAGGCAATAATAAATTAGTTAGTATCATATTTTCTTGTTCATGATAATCGTTTATTATCGATACTATAATTATATTGATCAGAGACTTAGATGCATGTGTGGATACATAGACAAAAACCATGTCCCTAGTATGCCTCTAATAGACTAGCTCATTGATCAAAAGATGGTTAATGTTTCCTAGCTATGGACATGAGATGTCATTTGATAACGGGATCGCATCATTAGTAGAATAATGTGATGGACAAGACCCAAACTACAAACGTAGCATATGATTGTGTCAGTTTATTGCTATTGTTTTCTGCATGTCAAGTATACACTACTAGAAAAAGGGCTATAGCTAATAGAGACGTTAGTGGCGCACTATGTATGTGGTGCGCCACTACTTAATAGCAGTGGCGTACCACACATGGGTGCGCCACTAATGTTTGTGTTACTAATGGCGCACCTTGTGTGTCGTGCGCCACTGCTAAGTTTCTCCTGGGCACACCCCCTCCCCAGACTTACTAGTGGCGCACCGGGGTTTGGTGCAACTAGTAATGGCGCACCTCACCCACGGTGCGCCACTACTAACAATTTTTTTCCATTTTTTTTCAAAACTAGTAATGACGCACCACATACCAGGTGCGCCATTAGTAAGCCTGGTTACTAGTGGCGTATTCTTAGGAGGTGCGTCATTGGTAACCTGAGAGCAGTTAGATATTTTTGACAGCCACCAACCACACTCACTTTCCTCACTTCATTCTCTCCACCTCTACCAAGCTTGGTCTCGACTGCCTCCTCCTCCTCACCTCATTTGCACCATAGATTCACCCAAATTAAGTGATTAAATTTCCTTTTCTATAGGTAAGTAAGGGGAAAGCTTTCTTTATGTTCTAAATCTACTTTTTTCTCCCTCCAACGTACACACTTTTTATGGCCTAGATCAACACTTTTCTCATTGAGCTAGATCTACGTATGTTTGTGGTGTTGCATATGTTTGTGTTTGTAGGTACCGGTATTTGAAATGCGATAGTTGCCAATATTTTTCTAGAATGTTGATTCATTTCCGTTTCGGCGAGAATTTGGCACTATGCATTCTTTTTGGTCCTATTTTTAGGCAAAGTCATGCCAAAAATTTTTTGGTTCTAAAATATCGTTTTGCTCTACCCCGCAGGCGATCATGGTCCGCACGATGACCGAAGGCATCGTGAATAGGTTTTTGAGCTCCGCGAAGGCCGAGATGCTTCAATAGAACGAGACGAAGATAAGATGTGCGTGTCGAAGATGTAAGCTGAAGAGCCTTATGGACCCGGATTCCAGACAGGTGCGGGACCACCTGCTCGTGCATAGTTTCATGGATGGCTATCGGTGGCAAGGTGATGAAGATGATTATGAAGTCGTCCATGGGGGCCGGGCAAGAAATAAGGAAGGGCAGCAAGACAATAGTGGCGACGGTGGGCGAGAAGACAAAGAATCTCCAGGACATGATCACAAAGTAGATGCAAGACACAGTCATCATGTAGAAGATGCCGAACATGATGATGAGGAAGATCAAGACGAAGGGCATGATCATGAAAATGAAGATGCCGGAGCAGACGACGATGGACCATCGATGGTCTGGGTGCAGGACCCTCATATTCAAGAGCTGCTTCTCAAGTAGACGGGTAACGCAAGAGCTGCCGCCTGAGAGAAAGCCAAGCTGGATCAACTGGAGATAGACGAGGTTACTCCATTGTATGAAGGATGCAGGCCCGAGGATACCCGCCTGAAAGTAACGCTCATGGCTCTGGAGATGAAGGTAAAACACAAAATGACCGACGCATGCTTCGACGAGAACATGTCATTCTGGCATGAACGTCTTCCCAAGGGGAACAAGTGCCCGACCAATTTCGAGGAGGTGAAGAAAATCGTGTGTCCTCTGGATTTACCGCACGTGAAATACCATGTGTGCATGAACGATTGCATCATTTATCGGGACGAGCATGCGGAGTCTACCATATGTCAGGTGTGCGGCGTCACTCGATACAAGAAGAGGAATAAAGCTCCTCGAAAAGTGGTGTGGTACTTTCCGATCACTCCTCGTCTGCAGCGGTGTGGTACAACGGACCCTAAGCTAGCAAAGCTCCTGCGTTGGCACGCGGATAGGGAGGAGAAGAAGCAAGAAGATGACGGAAATGATCCGGAGATAAATAAAAAAGACAAGATGCTGAGTCACCCTAAGGATGCGAGCCAGTGGTAAGCGTTGAACTTCGAACACCCAGAATTTAGTGACGATCCAAGGAACATCATGCTGGGTGCGAGAACCGATGGAGTCAATCCGTTTGGCAGCCAGAGAAGCACACATAGCACCTGGCCTGTGTTTGTGTGGATGTACAACCTTCCCCCCTGGAAGTGCATGAAGAGGAAGTACATTCACATGAGTATGCTAATTGATGGGCCGAAACAACCAGGGATCGACATCAATCTGTATCTAGGGCTGCTGAAAGAGGAGCTAGACACGCTGTGGAAAACGCCAGCCAATACATGGGACGCCGCAGCGAAACAATATTTCCCTATGAGAGCCGCACTGCTCACGATACTGCACGACTATCTCGGTTACGGATATGTCACGGGGCAGGTGGTCCACGGATTTTCTGCATGCGTCAGGTGCATGGATGACACAACGTATCGCCAGCTAGATAGAGATCCCAGGTCTTCGAAAACCGTGTTCATGGGACATCGAAGGTGGTTTCGCGACGATGAAGCATGGAGAAAACGCAAGGATTTGTTCGATGGTGAAACCGAACCCTGAAGACCCCCACGTACGAGGAGCGGCGAGGAAATAGACGAGCTGTTGAAAAATTGGAAAGAGTGCCCACCGCCGAGAAAAAAGCGAAAGGCGCCAGAGCCGCTGCTGAAGGTATGGAAAACGAGGTCTGTTTTCTGGGACTTGCCGTACTGGAAGATCCTCCGTGTGCCTCACAGCCTTGGTGTCATGCATATCACGAAGAATGTGTGCGAGAGTCTGCTTGGTACCCTGCTCAACATGCCAGAGAGGACCAAAGATGGGCCGAAAGCAAGGGCAGACTTGCAATCAATGGGCATCAGGGAGGAGCTTCACGCAAAATGCCCTAATGATGATGATGATGATGATGATGATGATGGTGAGGCAAAGGACACGGTAAGTTGTCGCAAAGGCAAAAAGGCCAAGAAGATCGAATATGACTACCCTCCCGAGTGCTTCACTCTAAGTCAGAAGGAGATCGAGTGGTTTTTCACCTGCCTCGTAGGAGTAAAACTTCCTTACGGTTATGCGGGGAAGATAAGCAGATACCTAGACTCAGCGAAGCAGAAGTTCAGCGGGATGAAGTCTCACGACTGTCATGTGCTGATGACGCAGATACTTCCAGTTGCAATCCGTGGGATCATGGACGCGCACGTGCGTGAAATGCTATTTGGCCTATGCAACTTTTTCGACGTCATATCTTGGAAGTCGGTTGGCGTGAGGCAACTCAGAAGGCTACAGGAAGAGATCATGGTGATACTATGCGAGCTTGAGATGTACTTCCCGCCCGCATTCTTCAACGTTATGGTGCATCTGCTGGTCCATATCGTGGAGGATATCATCCAACTCGGGCCGACGTTCCTGCATAGCATGATGCCGTTCGAAAGGATGAATGGTGTCATCAAAGGATACGTTCGCAACAGGGCACGTCCAGATGGAAGCATAGCCAAGGGCTTTCTGACCGAAGAGTGCATCTCATTCTACACGAATTAGCTAGGCATCGAGAACCCCGTTGGTCTGCCCGTCAACAGGCACCTCGGCAAGCTCGCTGGATGGGGTCACCGCAAGGGTCGCCGCGAAATGCGTGTCGAATTCAAGGGTCGACTCGCCGACTTTGAAAGAGCAAACCTAGTCGCGCTACAACACATAGACGTGGTCGATCCTTGGGTGGTAGAGCACAAAACCTTTATTGAGAAGATGTACAATGACCGAGGCCAACAGAGGACGGACGAAGATATAATCAAAGAGCACAACTCATGTTTCACGCGTTGGTTCAAGGACAAGCTTCTGTCGTACCCTTTACATGAGGATTCTTCCGCGGAAGAAAAACTCATATTCGCCTTGTCAGAGGGCGCCGAGCACAACCTGATGACCTATGCTGCGTACGATATCAACGGCTACACATTCTACACCGAGGAAAAGGAGATGAAGAGCGATTATGAGAACTCCGGGGTAACGATGGAATCCTACACCGGTAACGACAAGGACAGATACTACGGAAGGATCGAGGAGATCTGGGAGGTGAGCTACGTTGGAGAGAAGGTCCCAATGTTCCGTGTCAGATGGGCCAAGAGCGTCTGCTACTTCTCGAGCATGCGTTGGTTTTTCCCTTGATGAGGAAAGGGTGATGCAGCAAAGTAGAGATAAGTATTTCCCTCAGTTTGAGAACCAAGGTATCAATCCAGCAGAAATATCAAGATGAGGCACCAAGAAACCTGCACAAACACAAACAAACTTGCACCCAACGCGATAAAGGGGTTGCCAATCCCTTCACGATTACTTGCAAGGTGAGATCTGATAGTGATAATAGGTGAATGTAAATAAGTAAATAAAATTGCAGCAAGGTATTTTTGGTGTTTTTGTATTTAGATCTGAATATACAATATGTAAAATAGACACGGGGGCCATAGTGTTCACTAGAGGCTTCTCTCATGATAGCAAGTATTACGGTGGGTGAACAAATTACTGTTGAGCAATTGATAGATTCGCGCAAAGTCATGACGACATCTAAGGCAATGATCATACATATAGGCATCACGTCCGAGACAAGTAGACCGATACTTTCTGCAACTACTACTATTACTCCACACATCAACCGCTATCCAGCATGCATCTAGTGTATTAAGTTCATAAGAAACGGAGTAACACTTTAAGAAAGATGACATGATGTAGAAGGATAAATTCATGCAATATGATATAAACCCCATCTTTTTACCCTTGATGGCAACAACACGATGCGTGCCTCGCTACCCCTTCTGTCACTATGTGAGGACACCGGCCGGTATGAACCCAAAACCAAGCACTTCTCACATTGCAAGAATTATAGATCAAGTTGGCCAAACAAAACCCATAACTCGAAGAGAATTACAAGGATATGAAATCATGAATATAGGAATTCAGAATTGACTCAAATAATATTCATAGATAATCTGATCATAAATCCACAATTCATCGGATCTCAACAAACACATCGGAAAAGAAGATTAGATCGGATAGATCACCATGAAGATCATGGAGAACTTTGTATTGAAGATCAGAGAGAGAGAAGAAGCCATCTAGCTACTAGCTATGGACCCGTAGGTCTGATGTGAATTACTCACGCATCATTGGAGAGGCAATGGTGTTGATGAAGATGGCCACCGGAGATGGATTCCCCTCCGGCAGGATGCCGGAATGGTCTCCCGATTGGTTTTTGGTGGCTACGGAGGCTTGTGGCGGCGGAACTTGCGATCTAGGTTTAGTTCTGGAGGTTTGGGTATTTATAAGACCGTATGGCGGCAGAAACAAGTCAAGAGGGGCCACGAGGAGGTCACGAGCCCCGTAGCCGCGGCCTAGGGGTGGGGCCGTGCCTCCCAGGCTCGTGACTCCCTCGAGCCTCCTCTCCGGTATCTTTTCCTTCTGGTATTTTTTATATTTTCCGAAAAAATCACGGCGAAAGTTTTATTCCGTTTGGACTCCGTTTGATATTCCTATCTGAAAAATGTCAAAAACACGGAAAAAACAGAAACTGGCAGTGGGCACTGAGTTAATAAGTTAGTCCAAAAATTAATATAAAATAGCATATTCATGCATATCAAACATCCAAAGTTGATAATATAATAGCATGGAATAATCAAAAATTATAGATATGTTGGAGACGTATCAAGCATCCCCAAGCTTAACTCCTTCTCGTCCTCGAGTAGGGAAGTGATAAACAACGAATTTTTGATGTGGATTGCTACCTATCATATTTGTTCTATGTAACTTCTTTATTGTGGCATGAATTTTCAGATCCATAAGATTCAAAACAATAGTTTAATATTGACATGAAAACAATAATACTTCAAGTATAATAGCAAAGTAATCATGAACTTTTGAAATAATAAGGCCAAAGAATGTTATCCCTACAAAATCATATAGTCTGGCTATGCTCCATCATCCCCACACAAGGAATTTAAATCATGCACAACCTCGGTATTGGCCAAGTATTTGTTTTCACTATTACTTTCTCAAACTTTTTCAACTCTCACGCAATACCTGAGCATGAGCCATGGATATAGCACTATGGGTGGAATAGAGTGTGGTGGAGGTTGTGAGGCAAAAAAGGAGGAGATGGTCACATCGACTTGGCGTATCAATGGGCTATGGAGATGCCCATCAATATATATCAATGTGAATGAGTAGGGATTGCCATGAAACATATGCACTTAGAGCTATAAGTGTATGAAAGCTCACAAATGAAAACTAGTGGGTGTGCACCCAACTTGCTTGCTCATGAAGACCTAGGGCAATTTGAGGAAGCCCATCATTGGAATATACAAGTCAAGTTACATAATGAAAATTTCCACTAGCATATGAAAGTGACAAAACAAGAGACTCTCTATCTTGAAGATCATGGTGCTACTTTGAAGCACAAGTGTGGCAAAAGATAGTAGCATTGCCCGTTCTCTCTTTTTATCTCATTTTTTTGGTTGGGCTCTTTGGCCTCTTTTTTTTAATTTGGTGGGCATCTTTGGCCTCTTTTATTTCCTCACATGGGACAATGCTCTAATAATGATGATCATCACACTTTTATTTACTTACAACTCGATACTTAGAACAATAATGACTCTATATGAATAAAAGTGATGGCACATGTCATGAGACGGAACGGTGAAGTTGCATGGCAATATATCTCGGAATGGCTATGAAAATGCCATAATAGGTAGGTATGGTGGCTATTTTGAGGAAGGCATATGGTAGGTTTGTGCACCGGCGAAAGTTGCGCGGTACTAGAGAGGGTAGCAATGGTGGAAGGTGAAAGTGCATCTATACCATGGACTCACATTAGTCATGAAGAACTCATATACTCATTGCAAAAGTTTTATTATTAATCGAAACAAAGTGCTAAACGCATACTCCTAGGGGAAGGGTTGGTAGGAGTTAACCATCACGCGATCCCGACCTCCACACAAAGGATGACAATCAATAAATCAATCATGCTCCGACTTCCTAACATAGCGGTTCACCATACGTGCATGCTACGGGAATCACTAACCTCGACACAACTATTTCTAGATTCACAACACCCTACTAGCATAACTCTAATATTATCATGTCCATATCTCAAAACTAATCATGAGGAATCAAACTTCTCTTACTAATCAATGCACTTGAATATTAAAGTTTTTATTATATCCTCTTTGGATGCCTATCATATTAGGACTAATTTCATAACACACACTAATTACCAAGTTACTTAGAGAGGGAAATCTCAAAATGATATAAGTGAAGATTCAAGAGTTTCTATTTCTACAAAATATGACACCGCCATACTCTAAAAGATTTAAGTGAAACACTAGAGCAAAATTATCAAGCTCTAAAAAGATATAAGTGAAGTACATGGGAGCAAAATTACTACGCTCAAAAAATATAAGTGAAGTACATGGGAGCAAAATTACCAAGCTCAAAAGATATAAGTGAAGCACATGGGATCAAAATCATCAAGCTCAAAAGATATAAGTGAAGCACATGTGAGCTAAATCACCGAGCTCAAAAGATATAAGTGAAGCACATGTGAGCTAAATTGCCTAACTCAAAAGATATAAGTGAAGCTCATTGAGTATTCTAACAAATTCACGATGAGTGCATTTCTCTCTCAAAAGGTGTGCAGCAAGGATGATTGTGACAAAAAAAAGCAAAGGCTCCTATAATACACTACGCTCCAAGCAAAACACATATCATGTGGTGAATAAAAATATAGCTCCAAGTAACGTTACCGATGGATTGAAGACGAAAGAGGGGGGGGGCATCCCCAAGCTTAGGATTTTTGGTGTCCTTGAATTTGTCTTGGGATGCCTTGGGCATCCCCAAGCTTAGGCTCTTTCCACTCTTTATTCCATTGTCCATAAGAACATCACCCAAAACATGAAAACTTCACAACAAAAAACTTAAACAGAAACTCGTGATAGCATTAGCATAAGAAAACAAACCACCAACTTTTTGTGTACTGTAGTAAACTTTAATTTCCATTTATATTGATGTTATATTACTGTATTTTCACTTTTCCATGGATTGCACCCCCCGATACTAACCATAGTTTCATCAAAATAAGCAATCAACAAAAAAAAAACAGAATCTGTCAAAAACAGAACAGTCTGTAGAAATCTGTATAATTCGTATACCTCTGGTAACTCAAAAATTCTGAACAAATTATTAAAATTAGTGAAATTTTCATATGAATCAGCAGCAAAAATAATCAACTCAAAAGCTCTTTCTAGAGAGTAATTAAAAATAATTTTGTGAGCATAAAGTTTCTGTCTTTTTCCAACATGATTAAACAACTATCACCAAAACTAATCATAAAGGTTCTACTTGGCACAAACACTAATTAAAACATAAAAAACACAATCATAACAGAATCATGATGGTGTGGACTCAAGAAAACAGAAATTAAAAAGCAAAAATAAATTTATTCATTGGGTTGCCTCCCAACAAGCACTATCGTTTTACGCCCCTAGCTAGGCTTAACGATTTCAATGATGCTCACATAAAAAGTAGTAGTTGAGATATGAAAAAGAGCATCATGAATGGAAAAAAACATGTTTAAGTCTAACCCACTTCCTATGCATAGGGATTTTGTGAGCAAACAATTTATGGGAACAAGAATTAACTAGCATAGGAAGGGAAAATAAGCATAACTTCAAACGTTGAACACATAGAGAGGAAACTTGATATTATTGCAATTCCTACAGGCATATGTTCCTCCCTAATAATAAATTTAAGTGAAATCATGAAGGAATTCAACAATATAACTATCACACAAAGCATTCTTTTCATGATCAATTATAGCATACGTGTCATCACCAAAACTTGGGGAACAAAAAATATCATCTTCATCAAGCATAGCATCCCCAAGCTTGTGGTTTTGCATATCATTAGCATCATGGATATTTAGAGAATTCATACTAACAACATGGCAATCATGCTTTTCATTCAAGGAGATATCATGAATCACTTTATAATTTTCTTATTTCAACACTTCATCAAAATTTTCAGATTCATGATTTTCAAACAAAACTTCATAGAGATAATGAAGTGCACTCAACTCACTAGCAATGGGTTCATCATAGTTTGGCCTTTTGAAAATATTAGCAAGTGGATGAGGATCCATATAAATATATTTTTATCAAGCAAAGATGCAAGCAAATAGAAGGCACATGGCAACACAAGCAAACATAGCAACAAAGAGGCGAACGGAAGAAGAGCGAATAAAAAGGAAAATCTTTTTGGTATTTTCAGAAAATCGTTTTGGAAGTGGGGAAGAGAAAAACAAGAGGCTAATGGCAAATAATGTAAATGCAAGAGATGAGTTTGTGATGGGTACTTGGTAGATATGCTTCACTTGAATACTCCCCAGCAACGGCGCCAGAAATTCTTCCTGCTACTTCTCGAGCTTGCGTTGGTTTTTTCCTTGAAGAGGAAAGGGTGATGCAGCAAAGTAGAGATAAGTATTTCCCTCAGTTTGAGAACCAAGGTATCAATCCAGTAGGAGTATCAAGATGAGACACCAAGAAACCTGCACAAACACAAACAAACTTGCACCCAACGCGATAAGGGGTTGTCAATCCCTTCACGATTACTTGCAAGGTGAGATCTGATAGTGATAATAGGTGAATGTAAATAACTAAATAAAATTGCAGCAAGGTATTTTTGGTGTTTTTGTATTTAGATCTGAATATATAATATGTAAAATAGATCTGAGGGCCATAGTGTGCACTAGAGGCTTCTCTCATGATAGCAAGTATTACGGTGGGTGAACAAATTACTGTTGAGCAATTGATAGAATCGCACAGAGCCATGACGATATCTAACACAGTGATCATACATATAGGCATCACGTCCGAGACAAGTAGACCGATACTTTCTGCATCTACTACTATTACTCCACACATCGACCGCTATCCAGCATGCATCTAGTGTATTAAGTTCATAAGAAACGAAGTAACGCTTTAAGCAAGATGACATGATGTAGAAGGATAAATTCATGCAATATGATATAAACCCCATCTTTTTACCCTTGATGGCAACAACACGATGCATGCCTCGCTACCCCTTCTGTCACTAGGTGAGGACACTGCACGGTATGAACCCAAAACCAAGCACTTCTCCCATTGCAAGAACTATAGATCAAGTTGGCCAAACAAAACCCATAACTCGAAGAGAATTACAAGGATATGAAATCATGCATATAAGAATTCAGAATTGACTCAAATAATATTCATAGATAATCTGATCATAAATCCACAATTCATCGGATCTCAACAAACACACCGCAAAAGAAGATTACATCGGATAGATCACCATGAAGATCATGGAGAAATTTGTATTGAAGATCAGAGAGAGAGAAGAAGCCATCTAGCTACTAGGTATGGACCCGTAGGTCTGATGTGAACTACTCACGCATCATCGGACAGGCAATGGTGTTGATGAATGGCCACCGGAGATGGATTCCCCTTCGGCAGGATGCCGGAACGGTCTCCCGATTGGTTTTTGGTGGCTACGGAGGCTTGCGGCGGCGGAACTTGCAATCTAGGTTTAGTTCTGGTGGTTTGCGTATGTATAAGACCGTATGGCGGCGGAAACAAGTCAAGAGGGGCCACGAGGAGGTCACGAGCCCCCTAGCCGCAGCCTAGGGGTGGGGCTGCGCCTCCAGGGCTCGTGACTCCCTCGAGCCTCCTCTCCGGTATCTTTTCCTTATGGTATTTTTGATATTTTCCGAAAAAATCACGGCGAGAGTTTTATTCCGTTTGGAGTCCGTTTGATATTCCTATCTGAAAAATGTCAAAAACACGGAAAAAACAGAAACTGGCACTGGGCACTGAGTTAATAAGTTAATCCCAAAATTAATATAAAATAGCATATTCATGCATATAAAACATCCAAAGTTGATAATATAATAGCATGGAACAATCAAAAATTATAGATATGTTGGAGACGTATCAGCGTCCTAAAAGAAGACCCGTATTTCACCACGATGGTCATACGCAAAGCCAAATCCAAGACCGCGGGCGCAAACGTCACCGCGGAAAATGAGCCATGCATACTGGCTTGCCAAGTGGACCAATGCTTCTTCATTACCGACCCGTCAAAGCCCAGTCGTGTTGTCGTGAGGAGAGGCAGAAGGAACATCATCGGAATGGAAGGATTCACCAATGAGGAAAACTTCGACAAGTACGGCGACCCGAAGATGGAAGATGACGACGACGATGAAGTACCATACACCACAAGAAGAAGCAGGACCACCCTACCTAAAAGATGTCCGTTCAAGAGATGAATTCAAGGGGTTCCAGGGCTAAATTATTCAATCGCGAGAAAGAAGGGCAAGAAGATTGTGAAAAGATAGCTAAGATTGAATCACGACGTGTCGGCCGCGTGTGTGTCAGTGGCAAGCTCAATCTTTGATGACTGTTATTTCATGTCACTTGATTTCAACCATGTCATCTAATTCTAAATCTTTGCACAATGTTTTTATCAAACCATTTGCATTTTCCTTTTATTTTTATCTCAAATCTTAAATTATTACATGCAACTAAAAATCCAATTTTTTTTTAAAAAGTTAGTAATGGCGCACCAGGAGAAGGTGTGTGATTGCTATCATGGTGTTTATGGCGCACCCCTAAAAGGTGCGTCATTGATATACCAATTTTTATGGCGCACCCCTAAAAGGCGCGTCATTGATATACCAATTTTTATGGTGCACCCCTAAAAGGTGCGCCATTGCTAACCCTTCCCCTTCTTTCATTCCCTCCCCTCTTCCGGTCGTCCTTCTCCCCAATTCAACCTGCATCTCGCCGTCCGGGCCGTCCGCACTCCACACCACTGCCGCCCGCACTCCACACCGCTGTCCGTCCGTCCTGAAGCATCTTGCCGCCCTCCGCCACCGCCACCGCGACCGGAGCACCCCTCCGCCCCGTCCTCCTCCACCCGGTGAGTATCGAACCCCTCCGCCCCATCCTCCTCCTCCCATGGCCACCGCGTTCCGGCCATGCGCAGATCGTGTCGTCTCGTCTGCCTTTTCCCTTTCTTCTTTAGCTGATCTTCTGCTGCTCGTGATCCAAGGCAGCACCATCCATGCACCTACGGGCGAGCGAGCGAGTTTGCGTCGCTGGCGGCGGGTTTAGTGACTACTCCGGCCAGTGGAAAAGGGGTTGGAAAGTTTGGAGGAATGGAAGGTGCACACATGGATGCATGGGGGTTGGCTATTTGGCTTAGCTAGCTTGAGAGAATTTTTAATTGTCCCTGTCGCCAGATGAGTTGATCCGGTGATCGTATACAGAAGGGCTGGCTTTTGTTTAGGGATACCCTCTTTGGAGGCCTTGGCTAGGGTTAGTGTGGTCCATGGCCATGGGAGGTAGGTTTGTCGTTCTTCTGCTTGGGTGTGGTAGTATTTTTCTGTTGGTTAAATCCTAAGCTAACCAAAACCAACTCCATGGTTGGACTTTGGAGCATCGTGGAGAGGGTGGACAAGCCATGCAGAGCAAACTGTTTGATCTCATCTGCTTTGGACACGGAAAGTTGGTAAAAATCTCCTTGGGTACTATAATGGCTGCATGAACGTCATGCACATTTCCACAGTTTCCAACTATGATTGGAAGTGACAACTCGGAAATCTCAGCCTGCCAACGAGGCCATGCAATCAAATGAATTTTTTTCTACACAAACGTAAGTTCCCATCGGCAAAAACTTCAGCAGTTACAGAAAATCATGCAGTTGTCTTTTCAGAGCGCACCACTTCGCATCCCAGAAAACCAAATACTTGGGTGGTGTTGCACGCAAATGACATACACACTATACAAGTAAACGAATATGATATGCACATTAGTTTTGTTATTTTGTGTGTTTACACTATTCTTTGATGATGAAATGGACAATAACATAATAGGTGTAGAAAAGTGAAGCGGAAACACTTTTATCCTAGGACTAGGTGGTTGAGGGTGTGTTTACACTGTCATTGTTGATTCTGCTGATAGCTGTGAGTAATCTACTTATCTATTGCATTCTGTTCTTCAGTCTGTTTGCTGCATGATAAATCAAGTAATAAAACTGACTATAGATTGATCCCTGCTGTCAGAATTGATACTTTTCTGTTTGCTATCAATCCAGCTTACCAGGATTAAATATTTCTTCAAATAACTGCAAGTAGATCTGTAATGTTATATGGACCTAAGCATCTGATAACCCATAAGTATAGGGGATCGCAACAGTTTTTGAGGGTAAAGTATTAAACCCAAATGTATTGATTCGACACAAGGGGAACCAAAGAATATCCTCGAGTATTAGCAGTTGAGTTGTCAATTCAACCACACCTGAAAGATTTAGTATCTGCAGCAAAGTTGTAGTAGCAAAGTAGTATGATAGTAACAGTAATACTGGTAGCAGTAGCAGTAGTGATTTGTGTAGCAAGTGTGACAGCAGTAGCGGAAAAGTAACTAAGCAAGAACCAGTATAGGAAAAGCTCGTAGGCATTGGATCGGTGATGGATGATTAGGCCAGATGATATTCATCATGTAACAGTTATAACATAGGGTGATATGTAACTAGCTCCAGTTCGTCAATGTAATGTAGCCATGTATTCCGTATATAGTCATACGTGCTTAGGGAAAAGAACTTGCATGACATCTTTCGTCCATCCCTCCCGTGGCAGCGGCATCCTAATGGAAACTAAGGGATATTAAGGTCTCCGTTTAATAGAGTACCGGAACAAAGCATTAGCACATGGTGAATACATGGAATCCTCATACTATGGTTATCTCCGGGAGTGGTTCCGGCTATTGTCACTCTAGGGTTGCCTTGTCATAACACATAGTAGGTGACTACAACTTGCAAAATAGGATCAAGAACACACATATATTGATGAAAACATAATAGGTTCAGATCTGAAATCATGGCACTCGGGCCCTAGTGACAAGCATTAAGCATAGCAAAGTAGTAGCAACATCAATCTTAGAACATAGTGCATACTAGGGATCAAACCCCATCAAAACTAAATCGATTACATGATAGATCTCATCCAACCCATCACCATCCAGCAAGCCTACGATGAGATTACTCACGAACGATGAAGAACATCATGAAATTGGCGATGGAGGATGGTTGATGATGACGATGGCTTCGATTTCCACTCTCCAGAGCCCAAAAGAGACTCCAGATCTGCCCTCCGGAGGAAGAACAATTGGTGGCGGCGGCTCCGTATCATAAAACGCGATGATTTCTTCTCTCTGATTTTTTCTGGGAGAAAGAGCTTATATGGAGCTGGAGAGGAGGTGAGAGGAGCCACGTGGGCCCCACGAGCCTGCCAGGCGCGACCTAGGGGGGCACGGCTCCTGGGCTCGTGGCCCACTGGCACCTCCCCTCCGGTTGATTCTTTCTCCGGTATTTTTTAAATATTCCACAAAAAATCCTCGTAAGTTTTCAGGTCATTCCAAGAACTTTTATTTCTGCACAAAAACAACACCATGGCAGTTTTGCTGAAAACAGCGTCAGTCCGGGTTAGTTTCATTCAAATCATGCAAATTAGAGTCCAAAACAAGGGCAAAAGAGTTTGGAAAAGTAGATACGTTGGAGACGTATCAGCATCGAAACAAAAACACAAAATGAAATACCAGTTACTAGTTAGTGCTCCATCTTAAGAAACTAGTTATTGATACAAATCCAGAGAGTCGCTACATATGGCAGGGATAAGGCTTGCAACAATTTTTCTGCAACATCACAGGGTATTATTCCAGAAGCCATGACTGGTCTTTGTCTGCTAGTTTTCCTTAAGAATTTCAATAGAGCATATATCGGCCATTTCAACCTCTTCCTCACCCTCTTATTAAGAAAAAAGGTTTTATTTTAAACAGAACATTTTTATCCTAGGACTAGGACCATATTGTCATGGTATCATAACTACATATGGACAAGTTTCTTGAAAAGTCATATCTACAATGTTCAACCCCAAAAATGCGGAAGAAATGCATGCATGTAACCTATGTATTGACACATATGCATGTTTTCTATACATGTGAAATTTCGAAAGGAAAGATGATAATTTGGGTTCTTATATGCACATCAACCTTATGATCAGCTCGGCATGACACATTGAAGTTACAGATTAAGTTGAATGCTGCCGTTGGTAATTTGGCTCAAGCAGGTCACTGGCCTGAGCTTGATGATCAGTTGTTTAGGGGCGCCACAACTGAACTGAGGCTCCTTCAGTTCAATATTTTGTGCAGGGACAAATAGTTACCCCTTTCTCCTGAAATGTTGATTAATTTCTGTTTCGGTTGAGAATGGTGCACTCCTAGGACAAGAAAATTAGCAAAGGTCATGCCCAATTTTCTTGACCTAGAAGGTTCCCGATTATCAACCGAAACAAAAATTAATCAACATTTAGAGACAATGTTATTTCTACAAAGCAAATATGTCTAAGTGGCTTTTATAGTTTTCCCTTAAGTTGAAATGCAAACTATTTTTTCTTCCATACATATGCCATGCTAACAAAAGCTCAACCATCAGGCTCTAGCAATAATTCATTTTTATTTGTTTATTTGTTTGATATATATATTGGTTGCCTTGGTTGTTTACCATGAAAAATGCATGGAAGGGATCCTGTTTCTCTTGAAAAATGCATGGAAGGGATCCTGTTGCTCTAGCAATAACTCCTTTCATTAGTGAGGTTGGTCACAATGTTTTATTCTCAGTTTTCCTATAAATTTGAGAAGAATAGATACTACCCTGATCTCATCCAATAACTCTAGTAGCCTTTTTTCCTATTTAGAGCGAACATGGCCGACAACGATGAGGCCGGCGGTTCGGGCAAGCCATTCTGGGAGCTGTCCCAGGAGATGGAGGAAGAACCTCACCGCTATGTGGATGCCGCGGAAGAAACCGATCCCGACTACACAACCCCTCGTGGCGTCGGGGATGACACCACTGATGGTGCCGCTGGGGATGCCACCACTGATGATGGCAGTGAACGCACAGATTGCAGCCAGCCGAAGAGGCAACGGAAGGACCGGCGCTCGAACGTGCTCGACACCGTCAAGGAGGAATTTACTAAATTGCCCTCCAGTGGGCATCCAACGGCGCCCAAAGATTTAGTCCGTGGGTACGCGGGACAACTCGGGTGCATTCTCCGGAGCACCGTCTCGATCAACACCGAGAACCTAAGGCATCGTGACCGAGGGTATTTGCGCAACCTCCTCTTCACGAAGCTGCACGAACAATACAAGTTCCCTGGTGACTTCGCAAACACACGCCTCTTAGGGAATAAAGTGAACAGTGCCACCCTCACGAACATGAGCACGACCCTGGCTACTTGGAGAGCCGCGGTGAAGAAAAGGATTCTAAGTGGTGATAGTTATGAGAAGATCAAGGAGACAAATCCTTTGATCAGCGAAGATGACTACCTGGAGTTCAATATCAAGTGCGAGAGCAACGCATCCACGGAATCAAGTCAATGGGGGAAAGATATGCGGGACTTGAACTTAGGGGTCCATAAACTCGGTCCCGGCGGTTACAAAGTGGCGGAACCTAAATGGGACAATGAGGACACGGAGCGTGCCGAGCAAGGCCTACCGCCCCTCTTCGATAAATACCATGAAAAGCAGACCAGGAACTATGTCAGGGCCCGGTACAAGGTGGACCTGGTAAGAAAAGAGCTTACCACGGATCCGAAGGTGAAGGAGCTTGAGCGTGTGCTGGTAAGGAATACACCCCCGCGTAATTAGCTCCATATGGTTGCATTCTAATTAATGAAGCCAAATTTCTAAATTGTTCACGTTCCTTCCGCAGGAAACTGAAAGCAGTAGCGCAGGGTCTCAGAGCTCCCCGTCTGCCCCTTGGGACACCACTTTAAATAGGGCGTTGAACGTAATGAAACAAAAGGATAAGTTCAGTAAGCCGTCATCAGCTGGTCGTGTGGCCGGCGAAGGCTTGTCCACAAAATGGTCGGAATACTATAAGGCTGGGCGAAAGGAGAGATAGACCAGCTCGGAAAGCAAGGAGGGCGAGGATAAAGAACTCAAGGCACAAGTGTCACGGATTCCGGAGATAGTCCAAGAGCAAGTGCGAGACCAACTAGGAGCGATGATCACCGCCATTATGCCTTCCTTGGTTGAGGGGCTGCGGGGGTGGATTGCAAGCGGCCAACAGGGGCCGCCCCCGATTCCCAGCTTCACGGGCAGCAACTCGCACAACACGCCAGCATTGGTGTCTCCGGCGGAGGCGGCATTGGTGTCTCTGGCGTCGGCGCCGGTATTGGAGCTTAATGCACTCGGGTGTGGGAAGAATACGCCGGCCGGAACCTCGGTAGCAAGCGGCCCCTTCGTCACTTGCACGCCCGTCATTGGTGATGCCTCGACATTAGCCGAGCTCGATGCCATCACGGTAACTAAGCCTCGGCCGATGACTACTTCATCTCCTTGCCTTTGACATAGCATCCCTGACGCCCTACATGTTTTCACAGGGCGCCGCCAACGTTCCATGCACTCTCATGCACTTCATGGACGGCGAGTTGATCGATGTCGCCAAGGCCAAAATCGTTGAACCGGGCAACAGCGTATTCCACGATAATCCGATGCCACCAACCGTGTATAGGGTTCAACTGGTTCGGGTGCTGCGGGGCTGCGACAACTTGTTACCTCCGTATCGACGGCCGACGAAGATGATGTGATGACCCTCAAAGCCTGCTTAAACTGGTCCATGCTTTGGCCGAAGAGCCAGATTCGTTTGGGGGCAGGGGACACCACCCCACAGACAACACCGCCAGTCATGCCGGCGCCAAGCCATGGCAAGACCGCCACAACTCTACCGCCGTCAGCTGATCCAGACATGCATATGGCACAGGATCCAGACGATGATGATGGTACATTTTCCAACGTCGATAAGTACATCAACGAAGATGGGTACGGTGACGAATTCTTGGGGCCTCCTTATCAAGAACCCAACCCTGCAAAAGACGATCACGATCTAGCTGGTACCGCGGAGAAACCCAATTGCAACAAGCATCGTCTGTTCAGTTCTCAGGAGACGCCTCCGGCTGCCGCCTTCACCGGTACTCAAATAGCCGAGGTGCGAAATATTATCAGCCCTAACACACTCAAAAAGGTGGTCTCTGAGCAGAACTCGATCCCATTACAGCAGAAGAAGTAGAAGGGACGAAAAAGAAAAAATAACAAGGGTGCGAGCCAGCCGGCACCGAGTACGATCCGTGCTTAGGACGGGCTACAAATACCTAAGGATATCTCGAGGAGGGTGCATGTGGTGGGTGATAACCCACAAAGTATAGGGGATCGCAACAGTTTTCGAGGGTAGAGTATTCAACCCAGATTTATTGATTCGACACGAGGGGAGCCAATGAATATCCTCGAGTATTAGAGGTTGAGTTGTCAATTCAACCACACGTGAAAGATTTAATATCTGCAGCGAAGTTTTTAGTAGCAAAGTAATATGATAGTAACAGTAATAGTAGCAGAAGTAGTAGTAGTGATTGTGTAGCAAGTGTAACAGCAGTAGCGGTAAAGTAACGTAGGAAAGACCAGTGTAGGAAAAGCTCGTAGGCATTGGATCGGTGATGGATGATTATGCCGGATGATATTCATCATGTAAAAGTTATAACATAGGGTGATATGTAACTAGCTCCAGTTCGTCAATATAATGTAGGCATGTATTCCGTATATAGTCATACGTGCTTATGGAAAAGAACTTGCATGACATCTTTTTTCCATCCCTCCCTGTGGCAGCAGGGTCCTAATGGAAACTAAGGGATATTAAGGTCTCCTTTTAATAGAGTACCAGAACAAAGAATTGACACATGGTGAATACATGGGATCCTCATACTATGGTCATCTCCGGGAGTGGTTCCGGCTATTGTCACTCCGGGGTTGCCGGGTCATAACACATAGTAGGTGACTACAACTTGCAAAATAGGATCAAGAACACACATATATTGATGAAAACATAATAGGTTCAGATCTGAAATCATGGCACTCGGGACCTAGGGACAAGCATTAAGCATAGCAAAGTAGTAGCAACATCAATCTGAGAACATAGTGGATACTAGGGATCAAACCCTATCAAAACTAAGTCGATTACATGATGGATCTCATCCAAATTATCACCGTCCAGCAAGCCTACGATGAGATTACTCATGAACGATGAAGAGCATCATGAAATTGGCGATGGAGGATGGTTGATGATGACGATGGCTTTGATTTCCACTCTCCGGAGCCCAGAACGGACTCCAGATCTGCCTTCCCGAGGAAGAACAGGTGGTGGCGGCGACTCCGTATCGTAAAACATGATTATTTCTTCTCTTTGATTTTTTCTGGGACGAATAGGGTTATATGGAGCTGGAGAGGAGGTCGGAGGGGCCACGTTGGCCCCACGAGCCTGCCAGGCGCGGCCTAGGGGGACTCCTGGGCTCGTGGCCCACTGGCT
Source organism: Hordeum marinum (assembly GCA_022496015.1). Taxonomy (NCBI): domain Eukaryota; kingdom Viridiplantae; phylum Streptophyta; class Magnoliopsida; order Poales; family Poaceae; genus Hordeum; species Hordeum marinum. Next base: position 510,371,978 of record CM039678.1, read on the forward strand.
CCTCCCCTCCGGCTGATTCTTTCGCCAGTATTTTTTATATATTCCACAAAAATTCTTTGTCAATTTTTAGGTCATTCCGATAACTTTTATTTCTGCACAAAAATAACACCATGGCAGTTCTGCTGAAAACAGCGTTAGTCCGGGTTAGTTTCATTCAAATCATGCAAACTAGAGTCCAAAACAAGGGCAAAAGAGTTTGGAAAAATAGATGCGTTGGAGACGTATCAACTCCCCCAAGCTTAAAGCCTTGCTTGTCCTCAAGCAATTCAGTTGATAAACTGAAAGAGACAAAAGAAAAACTTTAACAAACTCTGTTTGATCTTGTTGTTATAATTATGTCTAACTCATATTCAGATTTTCAGCAAGATCATAAGCTAAACACATAAGCAATGACATTCAGGTCTCTCGATATACTCATGTCAATGGCATAATTAACTAGCGAGCAATAATAACAAGTTTCAAACGTCAACACTTCAATCAAAACAATCATGATACAATATGAATAGATGGTATCTCGCTAGCCCTTTCTGAGACCGCAAAACATAAATGCAGAGCACCTTCAAAGACCAAGGGTTGACTACAAATTGTAATTCATGGCAAAGAAGATCCAGTCATAATCATACTCAATATCAATTAATAGCAAAGCATACAGATGACAGAGGTGCTCTCTGGCTGGTGCTTTTAATAAGAAGAGGATGACTCAATAGAAATGTAAATAGATAAGCCCTTCGCAGAGGGAAGCATTGATTCGCAGAGGTGCCAGAGCTCAAACTTTTTAATACAAAGATAGATAATTTTTGGGGTGGCATGCTTTCATTGTCAATGCGATAACAAAGAGTTTTCACCATCTTCCATGCTACACGTATTATAGGCGGTTCCCAAACAGAATAGTAAAGTTTTGACTCCCCCAACCACCAATCAATCACACTCCACGGCTAGCCGAATCCTCGGGTGCCATCCATACCAACAACAATCCAGGGGGGAGTTTTGTTTGCAATTATATTTTTATTTGATTTGAACATGGAACAAGGCATTCAGATTACCGGCCCCTTTCTCGTGAGTGATAGTGAATAAACACATATCGAGGATAACACGCCTAGCATGGAAGATACTGACCGCCCCTTGTCACAACATGAGCGGTTCAGGCATAAAACAGGTTATTATTGGAAGGTTTAGAGAATGGCACATGCAAATTTACTTGGAACAACAGGTAGATACCGCATATAGGTAGGTATGGTGGACTCATATGGAACAACTTTGTGTTTAGGAAATGGATGCACAAGGAGTATTCCCGCTTAGTACAAGTGAAGGCTAGCAAAAGACTGGGAAGCGACCAAGTAGAGAGCGACAACAGTCATAAACATGCGTTGAGATTAACCAACATTGAGTGCAAGCATGAGTAGGATATGAATCACCATGAACATGAATATCGTGAAGGCTATGTTGATTTTGTTTCAACTACATGCGTGAACATGTGCCAAGTCAAACCACTTGAATCATTCAAAGGAGGATACCATCCTATCATACTACATCACAATCATTTTAAAATTCAAGACAAACCATTATAAGCTCCTAGCTAATTAATCATGGCATAGGAAACTATGATCTCTAAGTTGCCATTGCAAACATGTTTCTCTCATAACAATGCTGAATTAGGAACGATGAGTTAGTCATATTTACAAAAACAAAACAGATCGAGTTCATACCAGCTTTTCCAGGCTCAGTCACTTCATCATATATCGTCACTATTGCCTTTCACTTGCATGACCGAATGATGTGAATAATAATAAGAGTGTTCGTGCATTAGACTAAGCTGGAATATGCAAGAAAACTCAGAGGAGAAGACAAAGTAATATGGCTCTTTGACGATTAAATAATAATGCATAGGAGAGCCACTAATCATTTTAATCATGGTCTTCTACCTCGACCCAAAGAAAAAGAAAACTATTTACATGGGAAAGCTCCCAACAAGCAAAAGAAGAACGGGAAATCTTTTTGGGTTTTCCTATCTTAATTACTACTAAGCATGCAAGAATGTAAAGTTACAACTACAGTTTTTTTGTTTTTGTTGTTTTTAATTTTTTTGGGTTTTCTCAAGTTAATAAAACACACAAGAAGAATGCGAGAAAAACAGAAAACAAACTAGCATGGATGTAATAATGAAAAAGTGTGAGCACCGACTATCAAAGTAAATGTGTGAACAGGAAAATAAAGTCGGTGAGAAACACGTACTCCCCCAAGCTTAGGCTTTCGGCCTAAGTTCGTCTACTCCCAGGGAGGAAAGTAACCAGCTCCTGGGTATTCTGGGCGATATCCGAAATCATAATGTGGGTTATACTGGGACGCGGCAGCTACCGCCTGAATAGCTGCCTCATGGAGGCGAGCAGCCTTCACCTCCCTCTCATATTCCTCTGTCTCTTCTCTAGTTATGTAATATCTTTGTTTACTCTGAAAATCAAAGAAGGCAGGAGCAGGAAGGGTAATATGAAAAACATGTTGCCGGTTAAATATTAACCGGTATAGGAGGGACTCATTGCTCCTCTCGACAAACTGGAAGCGTATCATAGCGGCACGATCAAGGAAAGCACTATGAAGCGGGGGATCTCCAGTCTGAATCGGTATTCTAAAATAATTAGCTAGGCGAGTGGCATAGATCCCACCAAAGAAATCTCCTTCATTAGCATTGTTATTTAGTCTCCTAGCAATTATAGCTCCCATGTTAAAACTTCTATCACCTATTACTGCACTCTTAAGTATACTGAGGTCAGGTGCACAGAGGTGGCTATGGTCGCGCTTACCATTAATGCATCTACCTATGAAGAGGGCAAAATAATGTAAGGAAGGAAAATGAATGCTCCACATGGTAGCCTGCATAATATCTCTAGTTTCTCCAATAGTTATACTGGACATAAAGTCTATAAGAGAGGACTTAGGATGGTCACTGGGACTACCCCCAATCAGGTATCTTGCATAATCTATTGAAATCCTCTTAAGTCCATAGCATACGATTTATCATAAAGATCAAACAGTATGGATGTATCACGGCCAACTGAAAATTTGAATCTACGAACAAAGGAGGCAGTGAGTATAGTATACTGTTCACATCTGTTGGAGATGAACTCTTCGAGCCCAGCGTTGCAAATAAGTGTATCAAACTCGTCCTTGAAACCTGCATCAATCATGAATTCGTCGGAAGGCCATTCACATGGTTGCACCAGTGCGTCCCTCGGCTGATAATGATCGGGCTCCCGAATCGCGAGCGGGGACCCCTCTTGCTTGAGGAACTACCATGATAGATCTTCGTAAACATCTTCCTTTTTCTGAAATAATTCTGAAATTTTTAGTCGAGCAAAATAAAAGTGAATAAAATTTAACCAAACTCATAGCAACTACTCCTACAAGTGCCTAGAGGCCATATCGTGCATCAAAACTACTTGGGACCAAATAAAATTAACATGCAAAGCTCAAGAACAGGGTCACCAAGGCAGCAATAATATGCAATGAATAAAGCACTAGAACAAAAACTAATTGGACCAATGGAGGAGTCACATACCAAGGAACAATTCCCTAAAACAGTTTTGTGAATGGAGCTTTGCACAAGGAGATCGAAAAATGCAGCAAAATGAGCAAGAACACGGGTTTCAGCTGTGGGATGATTTTTTCTGGAGGAAGAATAAGAAGATGGGGGCTGGAATAAGTGGAGGGGGGCCACGTGGGCCCCACGAGCCTGCCAGGCATGGCCAGGGGGGTGGCCGCGCCTCCTGGGCTCGTGGCCTACTGGTGCATCCCCCTGACTAGTTATTTGTCCCAAAAATTCTTAAATATTCCAGAAAAATCATACTAGAATTTCAGGGCATTTGAAGAACTTTTATTTCAGGTCATTTTTTATTGGATGGATAATGCAGAAAACGGGAAAATAATGCTATATTTATTATTTTCTACTGAATAACAGAAAGTAAAAGTTGGGAACAGAAGATTGTGACTTCTAGATTCATCCATCTCATGGTCATCAAAAGAAATCCATCAATGAGGTTGATCAAGTCTCCTTGACAAACTTTTTCCGAATCACATGAAACCGGAGAATTTTCAAAAAATCACTAAGTTACCTCAATGGGAATATGCATATCCCCAACAATAAGTATATCATATCTCATCTTGATAGTAGGTATAGGAAATTCAAAATTTCCAATAATAATTGATGAAGGTTTTTTAGTAGAATTTATGCAATGAACCCGATATTGTTTCTTCGGAAAGTGCACTGTGTGCTCATTACCATTGACATGGAAAGTGACATTGCCTTTGTTGCAATCAATAACAGCTCCTGCAGTGTTTAAAAATGGTCTTCCAAGGATGATTTCCATGGCATCATCCTCGGGAATATCAAGGATAACAAAGTCTGTTAGGATAGTAACGTTTGCAACCACAACAGGCACATCCTCGCAAATGCTGATAGGTAAAGCAGTTGATTTGTCGGCCATTTGCAAAGAAATTTCAGTAGGTGTCAATTTATCTAATTCAAGTCTAAGATATAAAGATAGAGGGATAACACTAACACCGGCTCCAAGATCACATAAAGCAGTTCTAACATAATTTCCTTTAATGGAGCAAGGTATAGTGGGTACCCCGGGATCACCTAGTTTCTTAGGAGTCCCACCCTGAAATAATTAGCAAGCGTGGTGGAAATCTCAATATCAGGTATCTTTCTTTTATTTGTCACAATGTCTTTCATGTATTTACCATAAGGAGACATTTTAAGCATATTAGTCAAACGCATTTGCAAGATGATAGGTCTAATCATTTCAACAAAGCGCTCAAAATCCTCATCATCCTTTTTCTTGGATGGTTTGGGAGGACAGGGCATGGGTTTCTGAACCCATGGTTCTCTTTCTTTACCGTGCTTTTTAGCAATAAAATCACTCTTATCATATATTTTATTCTTAGGTTGTGGGTTATCAGGATCAATTGTAGGTTCAATTTCCACATCATTATCATTCCTAGGTTGAGCATCAACATTAACATCATTATCAATATTATCACTAGGCTCATGTTCATCACCAGATTATGTCTTAGCATCAGAAATAGATATGTCATTTTGATTCTCAGGTGTAACAGAAACAGGTTTACTAGGATGCAAGTTCCTATCATCTTTCTTTTTCTTCCTATTACCAGGATGACTAGGTGCATCAGTATTAATTCCTTGAGAATCTTGCTCAATTCTGTTAGGATGGCCCTCAGGATACAAAGGTTCCCGAGTCATTCTACCACCTCTAGTAAAAAAATTAACAGAATTATCATTCAATTCATTAAGCAAGTCATTTTGAGCCTTAAGTAGTTTCTCTACTTGAGTAGTGACCATAGAAGCATGTTTACTAATAAGCTTAAGATCATTGACATTTCTATCCACACAAGCACTTATATGATTAATCATACGAGAATTTTGTTCCAGTTGTCTGCTAACATAATCATTAAAACTTTGTTGTTTGACAACGAAGTTATCAAATTCATCTAAACATAAGCTAGCAGGTTTATCATAAGGAATATCACTCTCATTGAATCTACAGAGAGAATTTACCTCTATTACCTGTGCCGGGTTATCAAGACCATGTATCTCTTCTACCTTGATTGGGTTATCAAGACCATGTATATCTTCTACCTTTGTTGGGTTATCAAGACCATGTATCTCTTCAATAGGTGGTAGATTCTTAACATCTTCAGATTTAATACCTTTCTCTCGCATAGATTTCTTTGCTTCTTGCATATCTTTAGGACCGAGAAATAGAATACCTCTTTTCTTCGGAGTTGGCTTCGGAGGTGGTTCGGGAATAGTCCAAGCATTATCATTGCTCAAGATATTATTTAATAGAATTTCAGCTTGTTCCACAGTCCATTCCCTGAAAACACAACCAGCACAACTATCTAGGTGGTCCCTAGAAGCATTGGTTAGTCCATTATAAAAGATATCAAGTATTTCAATTTTATTAAGCGGGTGATCAGGCAAAGCATTAAGTAACTGGACAAGCCTCCCCCCATCTTGTGGGAGACTTTCTTCTTCAATTTGCACAAAGTTATATATATCCTGCAAGGCAGCTTGTTTCTTATGGGCAGGAAAATATTTCTCAGAGAAGTAGTATACCATATCCTGGGGACTACGCACACAACCAGGAGCAAGAGAGGTAAACCAAGTTTTAGCATCACCCTTTAGTGAGAAATGAAACAACTTCAGGATATAGTAATACAAAATCTTTTCCTCATTAGTGAATAGGGTGGCAATATCATTTAGTTTAGTAAGATGTGCCACAACAGTTTCAGATTCATAACCATGAAAAGGATCAGATTCAGCCAAAGTGATTAACTCAGGATCGACAGAGAACTCATAATCCTTATCAGTAACAAATATAGGTCAAGTAGCAAACTTAGGATCATATTTCATTCCAGCATTCAGAGATTTTTCTTTCCACTTGCATAATAATTTCTCAAGATCATAGCTATCCTTACAAGCAAGAAAGTCTTCAGCTACCTCTCCTTCCATAACATAACCCTTAGGTATATTAGGCAATTCATATTTAGGAGGGCTAGGTCTAACAGGTGTAACAGCAGGCTCCATTTTAATAATTTCATCAGTTTCAGAAGTATCATTTGATTTAGTACTAACTCTAGCAATTTGTGTATCCAGAAATTTACCAAGTGAGATCTCATTGTAAAGCAAAGCATCATCATAATTATCATGTATAGCAGAAGTAGCATCATCAAGCAGAGGCGACATATCGGAATTAATAGCAGGTGGCAGTGTCGCAAATTTACTCATAACAGAAGGTAAATCAAGTGTAGAGCTAGATGTTAGTTCCTTACCGGTCCTTATAGTTGAGGGCAAAACTTTAGTTTTTGGATCTCGCAATTTCTTCATAGTGATCAATAGATATAAATCCCAAGTAACTCAGAGAATAGAGCTATGCTCCCTGGCAACGGCGCCAGAAAAAGGTCTTGATAACCCACAAGTATAGGGGATCCTAACAGTTTTCAAGGGTAGAGTAGTCAACCCAGATATATTGATTCGACACAAGGGGAGCCAAAGAATATCCTCGAGTATTAGCAGTTGAGTTGTCAATTCAACCACACCTGAAAGATTCAATATCTGCAGCAAAGTTTTTAGTAGCAAAGTAATATGATAGTAACAGTAACAGTAGCAGCAGTAGTAGTAGCTATTTGTGTAGCAAGTGTAACAGTAGTAGCGGTAAAGTAACGTAGCAAAGACCAGTATAGGAAAAGCTCGTAGGCATTGGATCGGTGATGGATGATTATGCCGGATGATATTCATCATGTAAAGGTTATAAGATAGGGTGATATGTAACTAGCTCCAGTTCGTCAATATAATGTAGGCATGTATTCCGTATATAGTCATATGTGCTTATGGAAAAGAACTTGCATGACATCTTTTGTCCATCCCTCCCGTGGCAGCGGGGTCCTAATGGAAACTAAGGGATATTAAGGTCTTCTTTTAATAGAGTACTGGAACAAAGCATTAACACATGGTGAATACATGGGATCCTCATACTATGGTCATCTCCGGGAGTGGTTTCGGCTATTGTCACTCCGGGGTTGCCGGGTCATAACACATAGTAGGTGACTACAACTTGCAAAATAGGATCAAGAACACACATACATTGATGAAAACATAATAGGTTCAGATCTGAAATCATGGCACTCGGGCCCTAGTGACAAGCATTAAGCATAACAAAGTAGTAGCAACATCAAGCTTAGAACATAGTGGACACTAGGGATCAAACCCTATCAAAACTAACTCGATTACATGATGGATCTCATCCAACTCATCACCGTCCAGCAAGCCTACAATGAGATTACTCACGAACGATTAAGAGCATGATGAAATTGGCGATGGAGGATGGTTGATGATGACGATGGCTTCGATTTCCGCTCTCCGGAGCCCAGAACGGACCCCAGATCTGCCCTCCCGAGGAAGAACATGTGGTGGCGTCGGCTCCGTATCGTAAAACGCGATTATTTCTTCTCTCTGATTTTTTCTGGGACGAATAGGGTTATATGGAGCTGGAGAGGAGGTCGGAGGGACCACGTGGGCCCCACGAGCCTGCCAGGCGCGGCCTAGGGGGGCGCGGCTCCTGGGCCCGTGGCCCACTGGCTCCTCCCATCCGGTTGATTCTTTCGCCAATATTTTTTATATATTCCACAAAAATTCTCCGTCAGTTTTTAGGTCATTCCGAGAACTTTTATTTCTGCACAAAAACAACAACATGGCAGTTTTGCTGAAAACAGCGTCAGTCCAGGTTAGTTTCATTCAAATCATGCAAAATAGAGTCCAAAACAAGGGCAAAAGAGTTTGGAAAAGTAGATACGTTGGAGACGTATCATCGGGTAGGCCGATGCTGCCGACTAATCTGCTCAATGCTGCAACCGGTGTTATGCGGAGTCTGCATGACGTTGTTCTTTCTATGGAGAGGCGGCGTCTCTCCGGGAATGATGTGGCATACCCGGTTTTCTTGGCCAAGGTGCCAGAGGGCAAGGGCTTTGTCGATAGCACCATCAGGCATATGATCGTCCTGCGGTTTGATGACATCTTCGCTATGTTTAACCTTTATCCGCTGCACTACACCTTCATTCGGCTATTTTCGCTCAGTATGGAGATGCGGATCATTAGAGACAAGACCCTAGACATCGTGATAGTCGACCCCTTCTACATGCGTGCCAAGATCTTGGGCAGCGCTGGGGACCGGCAAGTCGCGAGTTCATACCTCGAAGGCATCATTCTGGTGAACCCAAATAAGGATAACTTCCTCGTGCCTTACTTTTCCGAGTAAGTCATCCTCTCACCGCCCCGTAACATATGATTTCTTAGATTTTGATCGTTCTTTTTTCTAACATTCCATGTTTTGTGTAGTGACACACATTGCACACTCATCCTCTTAAGCCCAAAATATTCCATGGCCACGTATTTTGACTCGAACCGTCACTCGAATAAAGACTACACAAGTATCAAGAAAGTTCTTGATGGTGCTCTCCCCGGCTACGCCAAATCTAGAGGCACCTTCAGGAGGCCAATTTGTAGGTATGACAAGCACGTGTTCACCCACGTAACGACGTTCCCCTGCATCAAGCAGCCGCCTGGTAGTCAGAAGGATGCCTACTATGCCCTCCATCACATGCGGGCGATCGTACGGGACCTTCATCACCTTATGCTACCAAATAATCTCAAAGAATGGGCCACACGCTTGCCGTCAATCCAGGACGCGAACATTAGACAAGAATTCTTTCGCATCCAGTAGGAGTTTGCAGAAATCATCTATCAAGATGTCCTTCATACCTCGGGGCAGTTCTACCTCAAATATCAACCGTCCAATAGTGAAATAGAAATAACGCTACAAATGCAGGCTAACAATGACCGCACATTCATGACCATCACGAAAGACGGCGGCTTCATCCACGCTCTGGTCCCTGAGTCGAGTTGAAAGTATTGATGCTATGTAGTTCTGAAATATCAATTAGCTCATGTTGTAATTAAACTTTAATGAACTTGAATGTCTCTTTAGTTTGGACAGTCGTTCAACTTATATGTAATCGATGCTATTTATTAGTAGGACCATGAATCATGCTATTAATGTGTTGCTTTTCTCTTCCGATCCTTTTGTTGCATACTTATATATTGCTTATATATTATCTTTGAATTGCTACTAATATTTTGTTTGTCTAGTGCATAGAGATGCTGTCGTATGTCGTGTACAAGGGTGAGGTTCCCGGAGTCTACGACGACTGGGAGGAGTGTCGGAGACAGGTTCACCATTTTAGCGGTAACAGTTACAAAGGGTATACCACTAGGGCATAGGCGGAAGCTAGATACACGCGCTATCTAGTGGGAGAGAGGAGGGAGCAGAGGAGGAACCAGATGAAGACCAGTTTCATCGCGATGATGCTCATCGTGATCGCAGCTCTCTTCTATGTGATGGTAGTTTAGATGATCGATATCGATTTTGTAATGTGACGACAAACTCGGCTAATGTTGGGGATATAACCCCGCAATATGACTCGCTTTGGAGGCTCTGGCTAATATTACTGGCTCATGAGCCGGCCCAAGGGTGAGCCATAAAGCTGGTGGCCCAGGAAGATAGGCGGGTGTCGGTGTGGGCCGCATGATGGCCCGGACGGAGAAGACCCCGACGTGTAAGCCGCCTCAAGGACAAACTTGGACGGGAAGATAGAGAAAGACTCGGAGTCACAAGAAGACCCGGATAGATAATTGTAAAGACCCGGTGGTCCTGACCTCCTATATAAAGGCAGGGGTGACTTAGAGGATAGGTGCTCGAAAACTAGGTCAAGCTTTTTGCGCCTTGTAATCGACACACAAGCAATCCAGACACAATCAAGACATAGGCTATTACCTCGACTTGAGGGGCCGAACCTGGGTAAATCCGTGTCTTTCGTCCCGATCAACCCCTTTGAGTCCACCCCGTGAGCGATGGCCTCGAATCCAAGTCCGTTCACCCAGACATCTGCCGTGATAAATCCACGACAGTTGGCGCCCACTGTGGGGCTAGCGCTTGGTGGTGTTGAGTTCTCAAAGGGCTCTCTCCCAGGGCTCGAGGGATACGTGGTTGGAAGGATGAGCAAGAGTCGCCGCGGCCGGCTCTACATCGACGATGCCGGCTGGGGGCTTGATGCTGATTCTGTGGAGTATGGATTCCGGGTTCCATTTGGCGGGATCCAGGTTTTCATTGTAAAAGTTGATGTATCTATACCCGAGCCGGACATCTGCACCAACATCGTCGAGCCGGCTCGGCGTCTCCAATCTGCGAGTAGCGTGCGACCTGCCCATGCCCATCCGGGTCAGAAGCATGTTCTCGTGGGCTTCACTCAAGGTATGGATCTGGAAGCGTCCGGGTCGCAGGGAACCCTTGTTTTCTCGGAAGATGAGTCCTCTAGTGGGGAGACAGAGTCAGTGTATCGGAGCAGTAATGGTGGCCTTGGGGGCCACGACGACACCTATTCTGAGGTAGAAGGCTTTGAGTCGGATGCTCCGGGACCTCCGGTTCATGCAGCAGTGTTCATGGCAGGATCGGCTCCAGCCTCCGGTCACACAACTGTGGGAGCTGCCGCGGCGGGTGATAGCCCGCCGCCGCCGGCTCAGGTTCTAGTGGAATTGATGGACGAGCTTACGGCTCTAATGGCCACGGAAGTGACACCAGACAATCAAGCAGCCCGGAATCTGGAGGTGGCACGGATCAAGGGCCGGATGGCAGAGGAACGACAAAGGATGGCGGAGCTGAAGATCCGGATGGAGGAAGAAGCGGAGCGTATCAAGGCAGATGCTTTCCATCTGGAGCTGGAACCAAGGTCAGCAGCTGTGGTGCACCGGAGGAGGCATCAATCTCGTTTGCCAAAACGTTACGATGCAAGGAACCTGTTTAATACCCTTAGTGCGGGGCGGGCTGCGGGCGCGCCGGAGAGCCGCCCGATAGAACGCCTAGCGGCTCATCCACCCCAACATAACCAAACTTCACCTGGAGCTTTTCCAACACCGTCGGGTCATTACTCTAACCCGACCGAGAACATGGTGGCGGCGGTCACCCGGCTTGGGACGATCCCCATCCCATATGAAGCACCCTTTGCGGAGGACGTGCGAAACGCCATTGGATATTTGCAGACGGCGATGGCCCAACAAGAGAGGTATGCTCACAGCCGGAGCCGGGTTCACTCTACCCCTCTCCCTAGTCGAAGTTTCAACCGGCGCTACGAGTCGCCAGCGTGTTCCAGCAGTCATCCACGTCGGGGACCACCGGAGGATGAGCAAGCGGCCCTAGATGCGCAAGCCCTTATGGACTGGGCGAGGAACAGGCGAGAGGCGGAGATAGCGACAACCCGTCCTGAGCCGGCGCTTTCCGTTTCAATGGGAGCGGGTAGTACCAGAGCCGTAGGGGTGCCGTTCTTAACTCCGGCTCTGAGAAGTGAACGATTGCCGAAAGATTTCAAGGGGCCTCGAAAAGTTCTGAATTACATAGCTGATCTACCCCCTGAGGCGTGGGTTGAGAGTTATGAGCTGGCCATGGAGATGCTGGACGTCAGTGAAGCGGTGTGTGCAAAATATTTCATCATGATTCTTGAGGGTCCGGCTCGCACATGGTTGAAGGGTCTGCCGCCTAATACAATAAGCTCATGGGCAGAGTTGAGAGCGAAGTTTATTAAGAATTTTCAGGGGACCTGCAAGCAGCCCATGACCATCGTAGACTTGGACCATTGTGTTCAACAAGTGAATGAGTCGGCACATCATTGGGTCTGGAGGGTGTCGATCATTATTCACTCTTCGGAGCAGATCACGGCGGCTCAAGCAGTGCTCATCCTAGAAAAGAACTATCATTTTGTTCCATTCAAACAGAAGCTCGGCCGGCTCAAGTGCACGTGTCAGGATATGGGAGAGCTCATGATGGCCCTGGCAAAGTATGCCGACTCAGATAACACCAAGGATCTAGGTTCAGATGAGGAGAAAGCCAATCAAGGGAAGAAGAACGATCAAGGCAAGGGCTTTGTGAGTAATGGGAATCAGAATAAACGGAAGAACGCCAATGGCGGGTCAGAGCTAGTGGCAAATACCAACACAGGACAGAACCATCCCAAGGGGAACAGAAAATTCAGGCCGTTTCACCAAAGGAACAGAGGTCCTTTCAATTTAGAGGAAGTCTTAAGAATCCTTGTCCAGAGCACGGCACACCTGATTAGCCCGCATTGCATGCGTGGGGTGATTGCTTTATCATGCAAAGATTCAAAAACCAGAATACCCAGCCACACAATAACCAGGGCGGTGGCCCGCCTGGCGGCTCAAGGCACGGCGGTTCAGGGGCTGGATTTGGCGTCGGCAGTTCAGGAGCCGGGCGCCTGGGTCCGAATAACCAAGGGGGACACCAACAGCATCCTGGCAACAATAGCAATAACAATAATCAGCAGCAGTAGCAGCGCAATCAGTCCGGGTTCCAGAGTAACCTGAAGCAGCTCAGTTCTGGACAGTATCATGTATTCACGACTGGTCATAGTAAACGAGACGACAAGTTGCGGAGGTGAGCGGTTAATGCGGTTGCGCTGGCTCTCCCGCGGTACTTACCATGGTCTGAGTATGACATAATGTGGAGCCGAGACACTCGTCCGTCGCCTCAGTGCTTATCACCTTCCGGTCCACGTCCGAGGAAGCCCAAGATCCGTTGTCGTCCCCAGCAGTGATATGGTTATCTACGTATGAGACATGACTATCTATTTATGTATGAGACATATGTTTATTTTATGTATGGGACATATTCATGTATGCGACATATTCATGTATGAGACATATTCATGTTCTATTCTAGTGGTCATTTGGTTTAGAGAAACAAAACTAGTACTGCAAACTAAATGCATCCAACTGAATTAAACAATACAACTGAATTAAACAGTACAACTGAATTAAACGTTACAACATAATTAAACAGCTCTACAGAAAACAGAACTACATGAAAAAGTACTACATGAATGCATCATCATCATCCTCCGTCGATGCAGATCTCTTGCCCTTTGTTGATGCATAACTCTTGCCCTTCGACGATGCAGTCGTCTTGACCTTGGTTCTCGGCATGAAGATGTTGCCTTCGTCCTCCGTCGATGCAGAACTCTTCCCCTTCGTCGATGTAGAACTCTTCCCGTTCGTCGATGTAGAAATCTTGCCCGTGCCCGTCGACGATGCGGTAGTCTTCACCTTGGTGCTCGACATGAAGAGGTCGCCTTCGTCCTCACTATCTGCTGACCATAAATCTGAATTATTCACAACAATCCTGAGGTAAGCTTCACCCTTGTGCAGTTGCTTTTGTCATCTGCCATGCAACCTAAGAAGTTGTTTCCATATCTCCTCAAAAGTCCTCGGAGGCCACCTACTCCTAGCTAATGAGTGAGTCAACTCATTCATTATGGTGTCACTACTAATGAGTTCCTCCCATGGAACTACTCTACCATCCATCTTGAAATTGGCAGCTCGACGGAGAAGATGATCGGACATACCAGGGTGAAAACTATGATCAAAAGGATAGTGAGGATGAGACATCTCCACGAGGGGATGACGGGAGCGAAAGGATGGCGGGAGCGAAAGGGAAAGGAAGGGCCTGCTGACCCACCTTACTGCGGATGTGGTTATATAGGTTCACAAGAGAAGATGGTGGGAGAGAAAGGCGGGAAATAATTGGCGGGAGATAAAGGCGGGAAAGAGAATGGCGGGAAGGAAAATGGCGGGAGAGAATGACGGGAAAGAAAGTGGCGGGAAAGAAAGTGGCGGGAGAGAATGGCGGGAAACAAAGTGGTGGGAGAGAATGACGGTAAAGAATGGGGGGGAAAGAAAGTAGCGGCAGAGTATGGCGGGAAAGATATGGCAGGAAAGTAGGGCGGGAAAAGAAAATGGTGGATATTAGGACGAGACAATACGATTGCTGTGGCAGATAGCTGAAAACAACAGCTAGCGCCTGTTCACGTTGTTTGAAGGTTATTAGCACCAAATTGTTGACTTCAATAGACGATGCCAGCAGAAAATTACCGAAACCTTCCTTCTTCAACACCATTCTATCACCCAAGTCAATGAAGTAGGAACAAGGAATGCTCACAAATATATCATCACCTTCAGAATCCAAAGTAATTTCAAGAGTTAAAGAACCAATCCGATGAATTGACACAAATTCCTTCAAACTCCTCACAACCATGGTAGGAATAACCGGACAAAAATCAGCAAGTTATATGATACTCAGCTTACAAATTTAAAACATTATGATACAACAAAGAACAAATAAATAAAAAATACGCGAAACCAAAGCTTACCATATGTTGAGAAATAACAGTCATGCGATCCATCCTATGAACAAAAGGAGTACACAGTATGTAGTTGTCATTAAAGAGCTGCCGCGACATGACATACATTTGATGATAATTCGGAGTGACACCACGACTATAAAAATAGTTGTCAACAAGTTCTCTCTGACTTTTCCTCAGATCCTCAAGAGCTACAAACAAATAATTTCACAAACTGAGCAGAATAGCAAAACGTATAAGCTAAAACATAGCTGAAAATCAGTCAAACAAATAATTTACCAACACGGGGTAAAGGAAACAACATAACACCATCCCGATGAAAATCGACACTAATCAAAGTTTCATAGTGCTCAAGCCTAACAGTCATCATGTCACGATGAGGGAGACCATAATCATTCACAAGTTCCTCCCACGAAGGACCATGGAATTTACTGCTCATCTGACCATGTCTAAACAAAACATGGTATAAGTTATCCTCACTGTTGTGAAGAGCAAGATCAATATCTGTGTCACCTCTCCGAATAGCTAAAGCTCTGCACTCCTCAATGTATCGAGCAAGATGTGATCTAACACTGCACGGAACATACTACAATAAAAATGGAAGCAAACATCATAATCATATAAATAAACGCATTCGAATACATTCTGACCAAAACAACATCAATCATATGCCACAGTCAGATAAACAAGATATAGAATCTTACAACATGCCTTGAACATCGACGATCCAGCACCATAGTAAAACAGCCGCACCGGAACCAACGACAGAACAAGGGCCACCTGGAGCTCGGCAAAATGGGCAAGCCATTAACCTGCAAACGGACGGTGACCAATAAGAACTAAATCCACAACCGAGTTGAAAGTTGACATTCTCTTGAGTTGGAAGCCAAAAAAAATACCGTAGGCCGGTGGAGAGCGCCCTGATCTACTGTTTACGCGGGTTGGATAAGAAAATGGTTGGTCGAGCGAAGAGATCGGCGCGACGATGGAAGCACCGAAGAGCAACGGGAGTGAGAGGTGGAGATGGGGAGCCTGGAGGACGGGGATGGGCGAAATGAGTGGTCAGAGGAGAAATAAAGAAGGTGGTGGCCGACAGGTGGCTCTTCGGCCTGCCTCTAGCCGACAGGCCACTCTTCGGCCTACCACTGGCCAACAAGTGGCTCTTCGGCCTGGTGGTGGCCGACGGGCACCACTTCGGCCTGGTGGTGGCCGACGGGGTGCTACTTTTGCTATTTTCCATTTCCGACATACTCTTTTCAAATTTGATGCATTTTTGGTACTAGTTCTGATTTTTTTTTGGAAAATGGAGTGGTTCTCAGGAAAATAGACCAAGTTGTTTACTACTCCATTTAGGGAGTACTCCCTAGAATTTTGATTTTCGGTTTGTGATTTTTTTTGCCCCAAGCCAAGGCCGAGATAGCCGGATTTCAGCAATTTTCAAAATTGTGGCTAATATTTGACCAAAATATGCCAAATTTGATCAAAATCTAATTTTCTAACCGAAAGCTACTTACGGCACAGGTAGAGATGGCCGAAATTTGCCTGAAATTGTTTTCCCCGGCCGAAGTTGAACGCATCTGCCTCCTCCTAAAAATCTAGGGTTTCTATGCCTCCTGTCGGTGCCGCCGCCGGTTCGCCTCGTCTCCGGTGGCCTTAGGGTCATGTCGGCGTGGTGGATCCCGGCCCTTGCCAGCAGGAGGGCTCCGTTTCTAGACGTTCCTTTGGATTTTATGGGGGTTTGTGTCCTGCTCATGAAGACAAGACGGCGACGGCTCCCTGAAATTAGATTCTTCCCGTTTTGCCCCGTTTCGGTGGTGCGTCTAGCATCATCGATGAGTGTGTGGAGGTGTGTCTTCCATAGATCTCTTCATAGTAGTTTTGCTCGGATTTGGTCATAGTCCGTGTATATTCGTTTGTCTTCATGTTGGATTCTTCTGATCTATGCGACTATTCAACAGCGACGGTTGCTATTCTGGTACGCTGGTTCTACGGGGCCTTATCACGACGACTTCCTGACTATCTACTACAACAAGTTTTGCCGACTACTACGACGGAGGGCGATAACGGCGGCGCGCCTTCGGCTCATTCTAAAGCTTGTAATCGTCGCTAAGTGGTTTATGAATCTGGATGTAATTTTTATTATTTCTAGTGTTCATTGTGCTGCTATGATTGAAGACCAATATATTAGAAGTTTTAATAATCCAAACACAGGTACGCCCTAGAAAAAAAAAGAACTAACAGATTACGTTTATCCAGGCTTGGAATACAACTTACGAGGTACAGATTGTGTGGCAGCCCAAGCCTGTTGGTAATTTGGTACTCCCACGAGCCATGATCTCAAAATCAAAACGTCCTTTTTTTCGTTGCAAACCTGCGGCTCCAACCCTAATAATCCTTGCCGCCGCCGCCGCCGCCGCCGCGCTGGCGCACAAGCACAACCAGCAGGATGGACGACGGTGGCGCGGCCGCCGCTGCAGGCTCGTTGTTGCCGAGGGATGCCATCTTCGATATCCTCACCTGGGTGCCGCTCAAGTCCGTGTGCCGCTTCCGGTGCGTGTCCAAGTATTGGCTTGCCCTCATCTCCGGCCCCGCCTTCATCGCCCAACACAGGTCACGCACGGGGCCGCTCCTCGTCGGCACCTACTGCTTCCCCGACGACGGTGGCCTACTGCTGATGGACGTGGAGGGCAACGTCTTGAGGACGGTTAAAGGGCTAGGCCCCTTCCCTTGTGTCGCCTTGAGTGTCGGCAAACTAGTCAGCGTCCACTGCACTGAGGCCCCCGGCACACGCTTGATCGATGTCACCACCGGTAAGGTGCTCCTGACCTGCACACAATTGGACACCAGCAAGATCCATGACGTCAGCCTTGGCCGGGCCGCCGTCTCCAACGCCCGCAAAGCCGTCCGCATCACGGAAAGCTTCTCGTACGATTATGAATATGGTGTACTTCAATCCCAGCAGACATGCAAGGTTCTCACGTTAGGGCAGCATGACGATTATGAGTGGAGGCAGGCACCATCGCCCCCAGCCCTTGTCCGCATGCACACTTTCGTAAGCTCCAGTGCTGCCGTCAATGGTGTCGTGTACTTTCTCTCTATGCACGAGCCATCAGACAACATTGTTCTTTGTTTTGACCTCCAGAGCGAAGAGTGGGGGAAGACAATCCAAGGCCCATTGAAAGAAGACGCTGAGTTGCGGAGCGAAATTCGCATAACACAGTTCGACGACAGCTTGTGTATGATTTCAAATGAAGGAAACAATTTCTGCAACATATGGCTCCTGATTGATGCCGACCACAGCATATGGGTGAAGGCGTACGTGGTTCCGACGGCCACACCCTTTGATATGGTCGAACCTTTGTGGTTGATGCCTGACGGTGTAAAGTTACTCTTATACTGCCGCTCTAACACCATGATGACCCCTATGTTACAAGTGTATGATTCCTCTGTTGGTACATGCATGGATGTGGTAAAGAAGATCCCAGAAAACACCTTTGGCAAAGTCTGTCTTTGTAACTTGCACTTGGATTGCCTTGGTGCCGACAAGATCTAATGACAGCCGCCCAGCTGAATCAACCTTCAATATGCTATTTGGGTCTAGCTATGGACACAACCCACATTATAATTGTTCATCGGTCAAGGGCATCGACAAATTCATAGACATCAGATAGCTTCTTAATCTTATTCTTGGGCATTGAACAACAGGTGTAATTACCAGCTTCAGTTTATTGAGTTAGTTTCCCTGTCTACGTGCTTGGTTTTGTTTTGTTAGTTGAAGTGCTTCCATGCTGTTATGTACGGCTTGGATATACTTAATGTATAAGTCGTAGTCCTAGTGTGTAGTTCGTCGGATGACATGCATCAAAACTTTAGGTCATGATTTGTTTTGGAAAGTGACCATGTCTAGTTCATACAGGAAGTGCACTCCGAGTGTAAGATAGAGTATGTGGGTACAAGATAGAGTATATGTGTCGGATTCTGTTTTGGGTATGTTCGTTACCGGCCGGATGTGTATGTATATACACACAATGTGTATACATACACATGCACAGGGCACCTTAGAACCGTGAGTTAGAAAGAAGTATAACCCTACAAAAAAGAAAGTTAAAAGAAGTATAAAGAAAAGAACTAGGTACGTGAGGTGCCTTCGTCTAAAACTTTTTTGTGCGTGTGTTCGTGACATTCGGTAGGAGTTTGTATCGAAAACACATGGCTGAAGGTGGCGTCACTGTTGTCGTGTTGCCAACAGATGCCATCTTTGACATCCTTCCCTGGACGCGGATAAAGTCAGTGTGCCGCTTCAGATGCGTCTCCAAGGAGTGGCTATGCCTCATCTCTGGCCCAGCCTTCATCTCTCAACATAAGTCAAGCAGCACATCGGAGTTGCTCCTCATCCCTGTCTACAATATGGTCAAACAGCCCCATGGCGATATTGTTATGAATGTGGTTGACATGGAAGACAACTCTGTGTGGATGTTTGTGTGTCATGCTATGATTACATTATCCGCGTGGTCGATATTGTCACCACAAATAAGGTGCTCATGACATGCCTCTGAATCGGACGGGGTCAGCGAGGTCTATACCACCAGCCTTGGCCGTGCCACATTGTCCAACTCAAGTCATGGAGCAAGATGTTTCCAATCCAAATCACCGAGCTTAACTACACCTCGATCGTGCATGATCCACACATGGGTACACCATCTACGTGTTTTTAGATAACCTATTAGGCTTCATTCATCATGTGGTACGGATACATATGTGGCTACCCCAGGCAAATTTGGCGACACTGATCCATAGTAAGTGCAAGATTATGTGGCTCAAAGTCTGAGCTCCTAGACTCGTAATTGAAATTACAAGAATTAAAGAGTTTGCCAAGATAAAATTTCTTTAACTACTCCACCATAGCTGACTCCCAATCCTTCATTGATGTGCTTTACCTTTGTCTCACTTTCCGACGCAATAATAAGATTTTGAAGCCCCAGGTCACAGGCAATTGCTTATAGACTTAGCGGGTGTGTCATTCCCCTAATTACGAAAGCCAATGATCCCAGTTATCCATCTACGTGATCTGTCCACACAACGGCACCTGAACCCACCCCATGTGAACCTACCGCATCGACATTGATCTAGGCATGCCCCGCATTTGGATCGATCCACCTCTTTAGCTGAACTGTTGGAGCTACCCTACTCACCTGGTTCCCTCCTGCACTTTGAACCTTGCCTAGCTCCCTAATGAGATGAGTGATAAACATAAATGTTAACATAGGGCTTTGCTTAATCCCTTCGTCAATTAATTTCATTTGCGCCTACCGTATAGCCCAAAGCGTTATTGTCAATCGTATAAACTTCTGACAAGGCAATTGATCAACCAGTTTAAACAACCCGTTCAACGACCAGTCATGTGCTCAAAGATGTGTCGCCATGAATCCGGCATCCCACAAACAACACAATTGCATGTAGTCGACACGTGCCTATGCATTCTCACACATTCCATCGGGATGGACTGATGAGCTAACCTCCACAGAAACACTCGAAGCTTTACTATACAAAGTACTACCTGGGTAAATTGCTTTGCGAGGTCACAAGCTCATGAACTCTCGCAGCTCTACCCACTTAACAACAATTCCAACACATGATACTCACTGTTCCCGTCGAAGATCACTCTAGGGCTCCGTCCAAGGCGCATAATTGGTTTTCTCATTCTGGTTCTTCTTCTGTAAACCCATCTCTACACTTGCAGAAACTATAGCTCTTTCTGAGTCCTGCTTAGATGACAGACTCAGTGGGATAACTGGGTGCAGTCAGCATTAGCTGGTTACCAATTGTAGTTGTGGCTCCATTAGGGATGGTTCTGAGTCCACATTCACATCTGAGGATCTCTTCCTATTTGGGTCAGCCTCCTCCATATAAGCGTCATGATATTTATACTTAGAATTCTGCGACAAGTTTTGGGTCCTTCCCTTTCCAAAACCGAAAGGAGTACCGCCCCCGTGGATCATCATGACCAAAGCCTCCCCTCCACACACGTCCTTCACCTAGGCCTCTCCATGCGACGTGGAGGCATGTTGCCATCAAGTCTTCGAACACTAGTGCTTGTGGATGATGAACATCGTCCTCATGTTCCTTATATTTATGGCCAATATGAACACAACACTCCAAGGAACTAGCGGAGACGACAGAGATGGTGGGTCTTTAGGAGGATGATATATATGGTGTGGTGTTTGAGTAAGAGGTTGGAGACCCATCATCTCCACCGCCTTGGAGCCCGAAGCTTTTTCTGCCATGCATAAAAACCCTAGCCTAATGATGAGATCGATCAAGCTGTTGTTGGAACCCTAGACCACCTTCCCCACCAACCATGAGGGCAAGATCGAGTAACTCTCCAAAGAGAAACCCTTGATCAGTCCGAGTCAACGGGGAGGTGGACGAGGGTGACAGGGGATTGAAATTATCGACGTTCGGCTATTGCCGCCATGAGTACTGGAACCCAAGAGAGAGGGCGAAACCCACTGTGACGCCCCCAATTTCGACCGTACGCTAAACATAAATGCAATGCATACGATCAAGATCGGGGACTCACTAATCAACATCCCAACCCAATATAGACACAAATTAAAGTCATACATCTCCATATTACAAGCCAGGGGCCTCGAGGGCTCGAATACAAAGCTCGACAAGCACGAGTCAGCGGAAGCTAATAAGATCTGAGTACATACATAAGTTAAAAAAGATCTACCTTCAGAAGGCTAGCACAAACATAACAACGGATCGAAAGAGGCTAGGCCTCCTGCCTGGGAACCTCCTATCCTACTGCTGGTCGGGAGCCGCCTCCACGTAGTAGTAGGCTCCTGCGGTGGTGTAGTAGTCGTCTCCGACGTACTCCAACTCTTGGGCTCCATCGTCTGAACGCAGAATCGCATCGAGGGGGAAAGAGAAAGCAAAGCAGCGGTGAGCATCCAAAGTACTCGCAAGACTGACATCAGAACTATGCTAAGTATGCATCGTTATCAAGGGGTGGGGTTACATCTGGACTGACTGCAGAAAGCAAGAATGACGGGAAGGCCTAGTCCTATCGAAGACTAGCATCTTCAACATCTTGCAACATTAGAAGAGAGTAGACTGGTATCTCATATATAGTCATATTATTGTAGCAATTTTATTAAGTAACCACACCTAGAGATTCTTCCTCGACTCCCTAGAAGGAAGGAATCCCGGGGCCACATTCATTTAAAGTAAATCACAATTATAGTCGTATAAGGTCAAGGTACAACTCCAAGTCGTCCTGTTATCGTGGACACGGCTATTCGAATAGATGAATTCATCCCTGGGGGGGGGGGTGCACCGCATTTCCAAAACGCTTGATCACCTCCGGCCCTACACACTTTCCGGGGTAATGCCTTGCCTCGGGATCCAAAACATCGTCGCCCCACCTAGGCTCAATGAAGAGGCCTGCCCGCTTGTCTAAATCCTAAGCACACAGGTTCCTAGGCCCACTTGCCCTTGCACTCCTGCACAATGCGCAAGCGGCCGGAAGCAGACCTAGTACACCTAGTCTGGGAGTTGTACCTTCGAGCCCAATCCGGCGCGTGCCGCTCCATTGCTGACATCCAAAGAGCTTCGCCGAATACAACGATGCTGAGCACCCATAACTTCTCCCACATGAAGGTTTAGTGTGTAAAAGGTCAACGACCAACTCAGATCAAATACCCAACCACTTAGCATTTTATTAATGCGGGGCAAGCACGAACCATAATGCAGTCCGTCGCCCCGCCAATAACTCTCGGGTGCCTTATCGGCGCACCCCACCAAGTCTTCGGATTCCTTGCGACGCATCCCACCAAATCTTTCTCACACGGGTACCCTTGGGGCTGACCCGTCACCAATATGTTTCTGTAACCAGGTCATAGTAACTGTGTGTTTAACACATCAAGGCGGGAACTGAGGAATCACCCTTAAGGGTCCCTGCTCGATGTAACCGTGTAGGTGGACTTTAGAGGAATCACCCTCGAGGGTCCCACACTTGAGGGGTTTCACGACAGAGATATCATCGGGAATGGTGAAGGCAGAATCACCCTCGATAACCATGATCGACTAGCTACACTATAGCGCTAGCATCATGAGTACTTCACGAGGTGTCACCCTCGGTACTCGATAGTAGCACTTCAAAGTCATACAACTAAGGGGAGTGCGGTGATGTGAGGGGTCTAGCAAAAATGTAATGCAAGAATAAGAGGGAAGGGAATAGGCGATATTGGAATGCTCAAGGGGGGGGGGTGCTTGCCTTGCTGCTCTACGGCAAAAGACTGATCGTCAACGACGTAGTCGTACCCGGCAGCACCATCAGCCTCGGGGTCTACCAGAGAGAAGAGGGGGGGAACAATAAATATAAAAGCATAGGAGCAACACGATGCATGACACGGCAATATGCAGAGCTAGGCATGCACTAACGCAGTACTATACGCATTAGCCGGAGTGGGAGAATACTTGACGATATTTCCCGGTTCTGTAGATTTATCAGACAGTCAAATAGGAGGGGAAAGTTCCATGTTCATCATGCTAGTAGCATGTGACATATGAATGAATGACATATTTGGATTCGTGGGATTTTTCTGATCAACTTTCATATATAAATTATTTTCATCCGAGCTACGGTTTAAAAGATAAGATTTTCTAAAGTTTTTATTATTTTCTGGAATTTAACAGATTATTATTAATTTAAAAAATATTTTATGACGTCAGCATGACATCATCACTGCATCAGCTGTCAACTCTGGCGGACTAGAATCAAACCTGACATGTGGGGGCCACATGTCATTGACACAGTCCAATTCCAGTTTATTAAATTAAACTAAGCAGATTTAATTAACAGTGGGACCCATCTTTGAGGGACTGACTAGGAAATTTAATTAATTTTAATTATTCTATTTACTAATTAAACACCTGACAGGGTGGGGCCCAATGTCATAGACACTCGGGGCAGGGCCCCACATGTCAGTGGCACACGGGTGCCCAGTCAGTACGGTTGACCTAGTCAATAGGTCAACCAGGACCGCGGGGTCCACGGGTCAGTGACCCTGGTAGTGGCCCTAACAGGGTAACGTCGGCTGTGGCTAGCGGCTCAGCGCTGGTGACCCCAAAACGTGGCGAAGGTCCACGCGGGTGTGGTCGGAAAACGAGCACGATGCACCGTTCGGTGCGTTCTTGGGCACGTTCGAAGCTACGGCTACGCCGCATCGAATGGTGGCGATGAGAGGAGCTGCAGTTGCCGGAATCGAGCGGTGCGGCGACACCGGCGGCGAGGTCTTTCGGGCGAGATACGGGGACCATAAAGCATTGCGCGCGCGGGCGATTTGAGCAGCTAAAGATGGCCTACGCGTCGCGTGGAGTCGAATGATGGCGGTGGCAGGATTAAATGGTCAATGGAGACACGCCGGCGACGAGTTCACGCGGCGGCACGTTCGGAAGCTCATCAGAGTCGATGCTAGGGGGCATTATCGAGTGCGTGCGTGTGTGCGTTGTGCCGCTGGAAGCGCCAGGAGCATGGTGCTGCGCTCAGGCAAGCGTGACGGCGACGGTAGCGACAACCATGAGCATGCCGACAGCAACTGGAGCACGGGTGCGGTGGAAGCTAGCTAGAGGGGCGACGGGGACGCTCAGAGGGAGAGGAACGGTGAGAGGACCTCACCAGCGTTGATGGGACGGCTCGAGGGAGAAGCTGGTGCAGTGGAGAGGGCGAAACGACGACGACGACTTCCCGGAACCGAGGAAGAAGACGATGGTGACGGGGCGATGCAGGGGCTCCGGAGCTCGGGTTCTTGGTCAAGGAGGACGGGATGGTCAGGGCGGAGCTCGTGGGTGCGTTGGCACGGCTTGGGAGGCACGGTGGCCGCGGCTAGGTGACGGCCATGGCGACGGTGGCACTCGGGAATGACGGGGGCGAGCGATGGAGAGGGGGGCAGGGGCAGGTGGAATCTAGGGTTAGGGGGAGCGAGGGGGAGGCCGTGGAGCTGTTGTTATCCCCCACGACGTCAGGGGCGACGCGGTGCATCGGCGACGGGTGAGGTTGCCGCTGTGTAGCGACCGCTCCGCTCGCTGTAGAGGAGGGAGAGGACGGGGGAGCGGGCTGGTGGGGTTGGGCCAGTTGGGGCCAGCCCAGTGGGGAAGGGGGTTTCCCCCTTTTTTTCTTTTTTCTTTTTTTCTTTTATTTCTGTTTTTGTTATTTGTAATTTCCGTTTTAATTGTATTTAGCCACTATGTGCCTTAGCAAAAATGTGGGACATGGTCCACAAAACAATATGCGTTATTCCAAAGGTCCACAACAACTTTGGGGATTATTTGAAACTGTTTGTATTTTCAATTTGAATTTAAATAGATTTAAAAATACTTTCAGTTACTGTTATTAATGGTGGGGGCCACACTAGAATCTTTGTTATGTTGTTTTCCCCAACACTATTTATTTTGGAATATTTTACAAGCATGCAACATTTTATCTTTGATGTTTGAGGATTTAAATTTGTCACTTGAAACTATATAGCATTTGAATGGATTTTTAATTGGAATTTTTAATTAGAATTTTAAATTCCATCTTGATCATACTCCACTTAGCAAAATAATTAGTTGCTGACCATGCCATTACCGTGCATCATTACATGGGGGTGTTACAACTCTCCTCTACTAACAAGAATTCTCGCCCCGGGAATTAAGAAGTAGATGGAAAGAGCCCAGGGTATTCGGCACGAAGATAATCTTCACGTTCCCAAGTGGCTTCATCTTTAGAATGATTTTCCCACTGCACTTTGAAGAACTTGGTAACCTTCTGACGAGTCCGACGTTCGGTTTCATCAGGAATGCGGACTGGTTGTTCTTCATAAGAAAGGTCTTGTTGCAATTCAAGCATATCATGGTCCACTGCTCGGATAGGATCCTTCAAGCAGCGAGGAAGCTGTGACACATGGAACACATCGAGGAGCCAGCTTGCGCTTGATCCTGAAACCGTGTGCACCTCTCATTGGCGTGACTCGAAGATAAGCCTTTTCGCCAGGTTGATAGACCATATCCTTGTGATGACGGTCATATTGACTCTTCTGACGAGACCAAGCAGTCTTCAGATTTGCATGAATAATGCGGACTTGATCTTCGGCATGTTGGATAATATCCGGACCGATAAGGGTACGTTCCCCAGTTTCTGACCAATTCAGAGGAGTGCGACACTTACTTCCATACAACACTTCAAAGGGAGCCATCTTTAGACTAGTTTGATAGCTAATGTTGTAGGATAAACTTAGCATACGGGAGAGATCCTCCCATTTCTTGCCGAAAGAAATGGCACAAGCTCGAAACATGTTTTCAAGAATCTGATTGACTCTTTCAACTTGTCCCTAGGAATGAGGGTGAAAAGCGATGCTGAATGAGAAATGAGTTCCCATAGCTTCCTAAAACTTGCCCAGAGTCTTGAAGTGAATAAACTGCCACGGTCTGAACTAACCACCAATGGAATACCGTGGAGCGAGACAACTGTGGAGATATATAGATCTGCCAGCTGGCTAGCAGTGATAGTTTCCTTACGGCCAGAAGTGTTTAACTTTGGACAGTCAGTCAATGACGACAAGAATAGTGGCATTACCTTGGATGGTGCCTCGGGATTTACATACGAAGCCAAGTGCAACAAAACTTTGAATTTAAGGATGTACGAGAGAGTCAGGTTTCGATCATGTGGAACTTTGGGTTATCGGCCCACCATGCGGGTTTAAGAGTAGGAAGAGCGGTGACATGTTGCACGGTCATGGTAGCAAGACATGTCAGAGGAAAACCTGTCAATTATGTCAGCAACAACTTTGGTACCAAGGGCGGGGGACTAAGAGCACCATCTTCCTGCTCGTTGAAACGAGGCGGACCACTAGGCAAAGTTCTCGTCCATCGTCTGTTACCGGAATGTTATCAACAATAGTAATAGGGCCTTACTAATAGAGTTGATCACCAAGGTGTTTACCTAAGTAGGGGATTACCACTGTTCAGATAAGTTAGATTATAAGAACGTGGTAAACAAACCAATTGAAAGGAAAATGTGTTCATCACATTAAACAGACTAATGGAGAGGAAAATGTGTTTACCACATTAAACAGACCAATGGAAAGGAAAATGTGTCTATCACATTAAATAGACTAATGGAAAGGAAAATGTGTTTACCACATTAAACAGACCAATGGAAAGGAGAATGTGTCTATCACATTAACAGACCAATGGAAAGGAAAATGTGGTTATACTCAACTTTTAGGACTATATCTTTCCCAAGGAAAAATAGAGCATGATATACATGATAGAATAGCAAGTAGATAACCATTTAGGTAAAAGGGGTGAGGATAATCCATGACATGCCCATATAATGGGGTTTGAATAATTGATCAAGAAACAATTAGCATTGAGCTTACATTATTCCTTTCGACCACATCCATGCTCCGGGATAGCAGTGATATGGTGTTTCGAGTAAAGGATGGAGTTTAGATACACAAAGGATCTAGTAGGATCAACTTACAAGTAATGTGTTACAATTTCCTCATGGGAGAAAAGGCGAATCTTGCACAAAAAGGAAACTATAATAATAGGTCCTCCAGTCAGGTGTTTTAGGCATGGCATCACCTTATTAGGTCATCAAAGGACCAATATTATAACTCCTAGGAATATGTTCCAACCATCATGTCTGACCGAGATTGAGATCTGATTGGTGTCAGGATACCTGAGACTCAGGATGACCGAGAAGAGAAGGTGTAACTCAAATCGTCGAGAGGACATAGTAAGATTCTCAGAAAATGAACTATGGAAACGGGTCCCCGAAACTATAGTTCATCGTTAAACCAAGGAGAGGATGAGGAGGTGGCTAATGGACTCAACGACAATTCATCGAGAATTCCAAACGAATAGATCTCCACAATTTTGTGAACAAGGAGATGACGTTTGTCAGCTCAAATGATATAATGTTGTATGATCAAGGAAACATACATCATTAATCATTGGTTGATAAGTGCGTCCGAAATATGACTTTAGGCAACAAGATCAATGTTAGAGTGACGATTCAATAACCAACAGCCTAAGAATGAATTGTCGATCGCTAACTTCAAAGCAATAGTGTTGCTAGAAGTTAGAATCAAAGAGGCATCGTTTGATGGTGAGAAGTATCACTATGCCAAGAATTTCTAAGAGGTGGAGCAAACCTCACAACATTCTCGACACAAAAGGCAGTAATACTTCAGGGTACACATAACACAAGCTGGATAGCAAGTTGCATCCATATCGTGGACAAATTTGCGATGAAAGGAAGTCAAAGAGGTAGTCGATGATAACAAAGATCATCGATGGCAACGAAGGTATTTCTCATCAAGAGATCAGTTGACGCCTCACAAGAATTCAAATTGTGGACGATGATCACGACACCTTTTATCGAGAATTTTCAAGAGGATGCAACCGAAAAGCGGTGGCATCAAGTAAGGGGATGACAACGTGGAAGGTTATAGGAACAACAGATAAGATGCAAGCTCAATATCGGAGTTGCCTTTCAAGAAAAACAACATGATGTTGAAATCCCGACATAAGCAATGCTCACACTCTTAAGAATTTGCGCACCATAGAAGGGCGAGGTAGCACAGTCGAAGATAGCAAGACAAGGATGTAGCCAATAGTCTGGGAATGACCAGATTGACTTTGATATTCCCAATAACAATTACAAGGGTATTGAATTGCAGTGTGGAATAAAGTTTCCAATCGGTGTTCTCGGTTGACAACAATCCTAAAACCCGTGGAGTGATTAAGACAAGGAAAAACATTACCTCATCAAAGTTAATAAGATGTATTGCAAAGGCGTGATATCCTCGAGATACCAGAGTGCAAAACTCAAAGGTATAAAATAATAGAAGTAGAGCTGGGTCATTGACTTGCGACAGCAGATACTTTGACCTTGTCAAAAATTAACGAGGTACCAGAATGAATTACTTTCGGATAAATTAATAAGGGTAGCATGGTCGGAACCATAACTATAATCCATCAAATCGAAGGAATCATACAGATGAACAATTATTTTGCAAGGAGCTTGTGAGACAGCCTACATCATTTCCTTGGGCATTATCACAAGTTCAATGTTGACTCACACTTCATCAATGCATAACATTTCATTCATTTCTTGCTTTGGACGATGTTGTAGCATTGAAAATTTATTTGGGGGGACTCCATAAGAGAATGACCCATGAAAACTTTCAGGTTCTCACAGATAAGGGAGGGCATAGGTTCAACCTATCGGGGTATCTTAGGAACATATAACACGAGCTTCAAGATAATTAACACAAGTTCGAAGGTAAAGCATGTTTGTCAAAACAGATGATACAATTTACCAAAGGCAATATGTATCAGGGGAAGAACTCACTAGGTGATTGAATATGAACGGCATTGTAGGATAATAATCCAACAATGGATCGGGGGATCCACAACGAAGTTCATGTGAGTAACGGTACTCAATCAGAGGAGGAAAGAATATAGAGGTATCGAATTCAAGAAACACGTGAATAGTCTGATGCTTAAAATACAAAGGAATTATGATTTCCAAAACTAAGGATCAGAAGCAGACGCTCTGATCAAGGATGGATAAGTTGAAAAGGCTTAGTTGGACAATCAATAAAGGTTTGAATTGTCGAGAACCAACTCATGTCCGGAAGGACGTCTGAGCTGGAAAGATAATTTAAACGGATCGCCTGATGACTGCGTGCATATGCACATATTGCATTGATAGGCTCAAAATGGCAAAGACAAGGGATGTCATCAAAGACTACTAGTCTTATGGAATCAACCATAATGCGAGCAGGCACGAATTTCAAGAGCAAGAAGCTGCAGAGGATTTTTGAAAGATCGAAAAGTATTTCCGGGAATTTTGTGAAACACATGAACAACTAGGATGAACGGACCCTCGATAATTGTCAGGAATTATCCGTAAGGCTTCCATGCGGAAAAGAACTACAAGGAAGTAAACTCAAAGAGTTATTGGGGAAACGGAGAGTATTTCGGGGCATCTTGTAACAACAAGAGCAATGAGAAAAGATTGTATGAATCAAAAGTGCAATTAGTCATCCATAGGGACTTATCGGTGGTAGGGAATTTCAAAGCTGATGAGCACAAAGTGTCGAAAAACATCAAAAGGGTATCTTCAGAATCTTCTAACGGAGCAGGTGATCTTCTGGTATGAGGGCTCTCCGGGAGAGGTAGTTACGAGAACCTAGAGTCAGAGTTAGTAAAATCTTTAACCCGAAAGAGAAGAGAGATGAGAACCCAGAGTATAGATGAGGAATAAAAGATCCTAATACCACCCGATTGAGATGTGGGCCCGTAACCTACATATCAATGTTAGTAAAAGGTTTTCAATGACTAGACTAAACTTTGGCCAAGGAGTTGGAAAGGGGGCTACCTACAGGCAGTTGGCTCTAATACCAACTTGTGACGCCCCCAATTTCGACCGTATGCTAAACATACACCCAATGCGTATGATCAAGATCAGGGACTCACTAATCAATATCACAATACAACTCTAGACACAAATTAAAGTCATACAGCTCCATATTACAAGCCAGGAGCCTCGAGGGCTCGAATACAAAGCTCGACAAGCACGAGTCAGCGGAAGCAAATAATATCCGAGTACAAACATAAGTTAAACAAGATCTGCCTTAAGAAGGCTATCACAAACATAACAACGGATCGAAAGAGGCGAGGCCTATTGCCTAGGAACCTCCTATACTACTGCTGGCCGGGGGCCGCCTCGACGTAGTAGTAGGCTCCTGCGGTGGTGTAGTAGTCGTCTCCAGCATACTCCAACTCCTGGGCTCCATCATCTAAACGCATAATCGCATCGAGGGGGAAAGAGAAAGCAAAGCAGCAATGAGTACTCATACAAAGTAGTCGCAAGACTGACTTCAGAACTATGCTAATTATGCATCATTATCAAGGGGTGGGGTTATATCTGGACTGACTGTAGAAAGCTAGAATGAGGGGAAGGCCTAGTCCTATCGAAGACTAGCATCTTCAGCATCTTGCAACATTAGAAGAGAGTAGACTGGTATCTCATATATAGTCATATTATTGTAGCAATTATAGTTGTATAATATCAAGGTACAACTCCAAGTCGTCCGGTTACCATGGACACGGCTATTTGAATAGATGAATTCATCCCTGCAGGGGTGCACTGCATTACCAAAACGCTTGATCGCCTTCGGCCGGACACACTTTCTGGGGTAATGCGCGGCCTCGGGATCCAAAACATCGTCGCCCCACCTAGGCTCAACGAAGAGGCCAGCCCGTCGGTCTACATCCTAAGCTCACAGGTTCGTGGGCCCACTTGCCCTTGCACTCCTGCACGATGCGCACGCGGCCGGAAGCAGACCTAGTACACTCAGTCCGGGAGTTGTACCTTCCAACCCAATCTGGCGTGCGTTGCTCCATTGCTGACGTCCGAAGAGCTTCGGCAGAGACAACGACGCTGAGCACCCATAACTTCTCCCACGTGAAGTTTTAGTGCCTAAAAGGTCAACGACCAACTCAGATCAAATACCCAATCCATTAGCATTTTATTAATGTGGGGCAAGCGCGAACCATAATGTTGTCCGTCGCCCCGCCAATAATTCTCAGGTGCCTTACCGGCGCACCCTACCAAGTCTTCGGATGCCTTTCGGCGCATCCCACCAAATATTTCTCACACGGGTACCCTTGGGGCTAACCCATCACCAAAATGTTTCTGTAACCAGGTCATAGTAACTTTGTGTAGAAAACATCAAGGCGGGAACTGGGGAATCATCCTTAACGGTGCCCGCTCGATGTAACCGCCAAGGTGGACTTTAGAGGAATCACCCTCGAGGGCCCCACACTTTAGGGGTTGCACGATAGAGACATCATCGGGAATGGTGAAGGAGGAATCACCCTCGGTAACCACGACTGGCTAGTTGCGCTACAGGGCTAGTATCATGAGTACTTCACGAGGTGTCACCCTCGGTACTCGAAAGTAGCATTGCAGAGTCATACAACTAAGGGGAGTGCGGTGATGTGAGGGGCCTGGCTTGTCGGTCGGTTGACCAAGTCTTCGAGTCGTCGAGTCATCGGGTCATCGATGAAGAAGCAGGGGCAACTGGGACTAAGGGGTAATTGGGGATTCTCTAACCAATCTATACTAAGCACTTCGTATGATTGTAGGAATAGTAGCAGTTCAACAAAACAGGCTATGCATCAGATTAGGAGCTAACTAATTTAGTAGAAAAAATGTAATGCAAGAATAAGAGGGAATGGAATAGGCTATATCGGAATGCTCAAGGTGGGGTTGCTTGCCTTGCTGCTCTGCAGCAAAAGACTGATCATCAATGGCGTAGTCGTACCCGGCAGCACCGTTAGTCTCGAGGTCTACCAGAGAGAAGAGGGGGGAGAAACAATAAATATAAAAGAGCAGAAGCAACACGATGCATGCCATGGAAATATGCAGAGCTAGGCATGCACTAACGCAGTACTATACGCATTAGACGGAGCGGGAGAATACGTGACGATATTTCCTGGTTCTGCAGATTTATTGGACAGTCGAATCGGAGGGGAAAGTTCCATGTTCATCATGCTAGGAGCATGTGACATATGAATGAGTGACATATTTGGATTCGTGGGATTTTCCTGATCAACTTTCATATATAAATTATTTTCATCCGAGCTACGGTTTAAAAGATATGATTTTCGGAAGTTTTTATTAATTTCTGGAATTTAGGAGATTATTATTAATTTAAAAATGTTTTATGACATCACCATGACATCATCACTGCATCAGAAGTCAACTCTGGCTGACCAGAGTTAAACCTAACATGTGGGGGCCATATGTCATTGACACAGTCCAATTCGAGTTTATTAAATTAAACTAAACAGTTTTAATTAACAGTGGGACCCATCTTTTAGTGACTGACTAGGCAATTTAATTAATTTTAATTATTCTATTTACTAATTAAACACCTGACAGGGAGGGGCCCATTGTCATAGACACTGGGGCCAGGGCCCCACACGGGTGCCTAGTCAGCACGGTTGAACTGGTTAATAGGTCAACCAGGACCACGGGGCCCACGGGTCAGTGACCCTGGCCGTGGCCTCGACCGGGCCACGTCTGGTGTGGCCAGCGGCTCAACGCCGGCGACCCCAAAACTTGGCGGAGGTCCACGGGTGTGGTCGGAAAACATGCACGATGCAACGTTCGACGCGTTCTTGGGCGCGTTCGAAGCTACGGCTGCGCCGCGTCGAATGGTGGCGGTGCGAGGAGCTACGGTGGCCGGAATCGAGTGGTGCGGTGACACCGGCGGTGAGGTCTTTCAGGAAAGATATGGGGACGGCAAAGTGTTGCACGCGCGGACGATCTGAGCAGCTAAAGATGGCCTATGCATCAGATGGAGTCGAATGACGGCGGCGGCAGGACCAATTGGACACCGAAGAGACGTCGGCGACGCGTTGAGGTGGCAGCGCGTTCGGAAGCTCATCGGAGTGGATGCTAGGGGGCATTATCGAGCGCGTGCATGTGTGCGTTGTGTCGCTGGAAGAACCAGATGCATGGTGCTGCGCTCAGGCGAGCGTGACGACGACGGTAGCAACAACCACGAGCTTGCCGACGGCAACAGGAGCTTGGGTGTGGTGGAAGCTAGATAGAGGGGCGACGGGGACACTCAGAGGGAGAGGAGCGGTGAGTGGACCTCACCAGCGTTGATGGGAAGGACCGAGGGAGCAGCTGGTGCAGTGGACAGGGCGAATCGACGACGGCGACTTCCCGCACCCGAGGAAGAAGAGGACGGCGATGGGGCGATGCAGGGGATCCGGAGCTCGGTTTCGTGGTCGAGGAGGACGGGGCAGTCACGGCGAAGGTCGTGGGTGCGTTGGCAGGGCGCAAGAGGCACAGTGGCCACGGCTAGGTGACGGCCATGGTGACAGGGGCGCTCGGGAACGACGTGGGCAAGCGATGGAGAGGTGGGGAGCGGCAGGTGAGATCTAGGGTTCGGGAGGGAGCAAGGGGGAGGGTATGGGGCCATTCTTATCCCCCACGGTGTCGGGGGCAACACGGTGCGTCGGCGACGGGCGAGCTCGCCGCTCTCTAGCGACCGCTCCACTCGCTACAGAGGAGGGAGATGACGGGGGAGCGGGCTGGTGGGGTTGGGCCGGTTGGGGCCGACCCAGTGAGGAAGGGGGTTTCCCCCCCCCCCCTTTTTTGTTATTTGTAATTTCTGTTTTAATTTTTTTTAGCCACTATTTGCCTTAGCAAAAATGTGGAACATGGTCCACAAAACAATATGCATTATTCCAAAGGTCCACAACAACTTTGGGGATTATTTGAAACTATTTGTATTTTCAATCTGAATTTAAATTGATTTAAAAATACTTTCAGCTACTGTTATTAATGGTGGGGGCCACACCAGAATCTTGCTGATGTTGTTTTCCCCAACATTATTTATTTTGGAATATTTCACAAGCATGCAACATTTTATCTTTGATGTTTGAGGATTTAAATTTGTCACATGGAACTATATAGCATTTGAATGGAATTTTGAATTGGAATTTGAAATTCCATCTTGATCATATTCCACTTAGCAAAATAATTATTTGCTGACCATGCCATTACTGTGCGTCATTACATGGGGGTGTTACACCCATAAGCACACCATCTATGTGCCAACATATGGATATTGTTGGACGCCGAAAAAAGTAGGTGGGTCAAGGCATATATGATATGATAGTCCTGTCCGCTGACATTATTCATGAACAAATAAATAAAGAAACACCTAAGGGCATCTCCTACGATGACCTGCAAACCGCTCGCACCCGTCTAGATCTCACCACCCGGACATGTTTTTCCATCCAACGCTAGCATGTATTGGTCTGTAGGGTGGTCCAAGGCACTTTCTCCTGCAAACCAGAGAAACATGGGAGGGTACTACTTGTGAGCTGCGTTGGGATTTTTCCCGAAGAGGATAGGAGATTGCAGCAAGGTAGAGATAAGTATTCCCATTGTGAGAGCTAAGGTTATAAAACCAATAAGAGAACCAAGCAAACTCCCTTGGATAGCACCTACACAGCTAAGAGCAAACAATTGCACCTAACACGGACAAGAGGGTTGTCAAGCCCCTTAAACTCATTACTTGCAAGGATTAAATATTGATAGAGATAGATATTGCAAATAATAATAATAAATATATTAAAAGGCAACGAGGTATGTTTAGGGTTTTAGTATTTATGATTACGTAGACCCGGAGAACATAGTTTTCGCTAGAGATTTCTCTCTTAAACATAGCATCCGGTGGGTAGACAAATTGTTGTTGGGCAATAGAAAGAAAGGCGCATAGTTATGCCATGTTATTCAGGACAATGATCATGTATATATGCATCACGTCCATAAACAAGTAGACCAAAACGATTCTACATCTACTACTAGTACTCCACTTCGAGAGCGCTTCTATGCTTGCCTCTCTAGGTATTAAGTTCATGACAATTAGAGTGATGCTTGGACCAAGGTGACATGATGTAGACAAAGTAAGACAAGCAATATGTTCACACCCCGTCGTTTTATCCTTAATGGAAACAATACAAATACATGTCTTGTACCTTTCTGTCACTAGGATATAGAGCACCGCAAGATTGAACCCACTACAACGCACCACTCCCACTGAAGATATTTCAATCTAGGTAGCCAAACGAAACTGATCACAGAAAAATATGAAGCTATGATAATCATGCAAATAAAATTCAAAGAAGACTCAACTACTTTTAATTAATAATCTGATCATAAACCCACAATTCATCGAATCCCACCAAACACACCACAAAGTAAGATTACATCGGATATATCTGTTGGGGAACGTCGCATGGGAAACAAAAATTTTCCTACGCACACGCAAACCTATCCATGGTGATGAGAATCTACGATAGGGAGAGAGGATCTACGTACCCTTGTAGATCGCTAAGCGGGAAGCGTTAAGAAACGAGGTTGGTGTAGTCGAACTTCTTCGTGATCCAAATCGCCGAGCGTCCCGCGATCCAATCACGAACCGTCCCGCGAACACATCATGATCCGTCCCGTGAACTCATCACGATCCGTCTCACGATCTTGATCATGATCTGTCCCGCGAACTCATCACGATCCGTTCCGTGATCACATCACGATCCATCTCGCAATCTCGATCACGGTCCTTCTGATCTAGCGCCGAACGGACGACACCTCCGCGTTCAGCACACGTGCAGCTTGATGACGATCTCCACTGTCTCGATCCAGCAAGAGGAGGTGAAGAGGAGAGAGAGTTCACCGGCAGCATGACGGCGCTCCGATGATGGTGGTGGAGCAATTCCGGCAGGGCTTCACCTAAGCGCTGCGGAACTACGATCTAGAGGAGAAACTATGCACCGGTGGAACGGGTAGCACGTGGCCGGAAATTCTATCCAAAAACCACCCAATACACTAGTATATATAGGAGGAGAGGAGAGGAGAGGCAGCTAAGGCCTTTGGGTCGGCCGAAATAGGAGGTGGGAGCAATCCTACTTCACCTCCAATCCTAGTTGGAGTAGGATTGCCTCCTATTGGCTGATTTTCCACCTTTTGCTTTAGGACTTTCTCTCCTGCGCCATGGGCCTTTGTGGATGTTTTCCCAGACCACTAAGGGCTGTTTATTATTCTCCCACAGCCCATGGACCTCTTGGGGTCGAAATACCCCTCCCGGAGGTCCTCCGGTACACTACCGGCACTCCCGGTACACTACCGATACTCCCGGTACACTACCGATGAGCCCGAAACTTTTCCGGCGACCAAACTGGGACATCCTATATATGAATCTTTACGTCCGGACCATTCCGGAGCTCCTCGTGACGTCCGGGATCTCATCCGGGACTCCGAACAACCTTCGGTCACCACCATACATAACTCTACACTACCGAAACGTCACCG
The DNA here is from genome assembly GCA_022496015.1 of Hordeum marinum. Classification (NCBI taxonomy): domain Eukaryota; kingdom Viridiplantae; phylum Streptophyta; class Magnoliopsida; order Poales; family Poaceae; genus Hordeum; species Hordeum marinum. The sequence goes on from CM039678.1 coordinate 510,408,777, forward strand.
AATGTGCAGACCCTACGGGTTCGAGAACTATGTAGACATGACCGAGACACCTCTATGGTCAATAACCAATGGCGGGACCTGGACGTCCACATTGGTTCCTACATATTCTACGAAGATCTTTATCGGTCGAACCTCTATGTCAAGGATTCAGTTAATCCCGTATGACGTTCCCTTTGTTCTTCAGTATGTTACTTGCCCGAGATTCGATCGTCAGTATCTCCATACCTAATTCAACCTCGTTACTGGCAAGTCTCTTTACTCGTTCCGTAATACAAGATCCCGCAACTAACAATTAGTCCCATTGCTTGCAAGGCTTATTGTGATGTTGCATTACCGAGTGGGCCCCGAGATACCTCTCCGTTACACGGAGTAAGAAATCCCAGTCTCGATCCATGCCAACTCAACAGACACCATCAGAGATACCTGTAGAGCACCTTTATAGTCACCCAGTTACGTTGCGACATTTGATACACACAAGGCACTCCTCCGATATCCGTGAGTTGCATGATCTCATGGTCATAGGAACATATACTTGACATGCAGAAAACAGTAGCAATAAACTGAGACGATCATATGCTACGTTTGCAGTTTGGGTCTTGTCCGTCAAATCATTCTCCTAATGATGTGATCCCGTTATCAAATGACATCTCATGTCCATGGCTAGGAAACCTTAACTATCCTTTGATCAACAAGCTAGTCCATTAGAGGCATACTAGGGACATGGTTTTGTCTATGTATCCACACATGCATTTAAGTCTCTGATGAATACAATTATAGCATGGATAATAAACGATTATCATGAACAAGGAAATATGATAATAACTAATTTATTATTTCCTCTAGGGCATATTTCCAACAATATCACCACGAGAATCGCAGTGAACATGGTATTGAAGATCAAAGAGAGAGAGATACAGATAGAGAGAGATAGAGAGAGAAGAGCCATCTAGGTACTTGCTATGGAGCCGTAGGTCTATGGTGTACTACTCACGTGGCATTATGGAGGAAACAAGGTTGATGTAGATGGCCTATGGATCGATTCCCCCTCCGACAAAGTACCGAAAAAGGTCTCCAAATGGGATTGCAACGGAATAGAGACTTGCGATGGAGAAAAGAGTGTTTTGGGGTGCCTCTCTATTGGTTTCCCAATTTTAGAAAATTTATGGATGTGGAATTAGCTCAGACGAAGCCACAAGGGGCCCACAAGCTAATAGGGCGCGCCTACCCCCCTGGCTGCGCCCTATTGCCTTATCGTCTCCTCACTTCGCGTCTACTTCCCTCCCGAATATTCCAGGGTCTTTTTTGTCCAAAAAAATCGTCAAACAAGTTTCGTAGCATTTGAACTTTGTTTGGAACTGATTTCCTAGAAAACCGAAAAGAAGCAGAAAACAATAACTCGCACTAGGCACTGGGTTAATAGGTTAGTTTTCAAAAATGATATAAAATATCATATAATTGCAGATAAGGCGTCCAAGATTGATAATATAATAACATGGAACAATAAAAAAAATTATAGATAGGTTGGAGACACATTAGGAGGCATTGGGGGCGTCTAGACAACACCCAAGCCTGCGTCTAACTACCCTGGCCCAGCAAAACACCTCACCCTCGCCCTCCCACGTGTGTCCCCCTGGTGCTAGCTGTCCACATTCATGCCACTGTAGAGAGATCCGCTCCATATTGAAGCCGGCCTAGAGCGGACATGACCTCTCCCTAGTTCCACAGTTGAATCAGCATGACGGCCGAGGGCGCTTGATACTCGTGATCTGCGTTGGGTTTTCCTTGAAGAGGAACAGGTTATCACAGCAAAAAGTGGGTAAGTATTTCCTTCAGTTATGAAACCAAGGTTTATCGAACCAATAGGAATACCAATCCTCAGCCATCTTCAGCGTCCGCACACAAAAGAATAAACAACTTGCACCCAACGCCGGCAAGAGGGTTGTCAATCCCCTTGATTTCATTATTTGCAAGCAAGCGAGTTGTGTAGATAGTTGTAGATAATTTTAAAATGCAATATAAAATAAAAGCAAATAAAAATAGCAAAGTAATGATAGCATTTGTGAATATATAAGTGAATAGACCCGAGGGCATAGAGTTCTCTAGTGGGATCTCTCATAGAAATAGCATACGGTGGGTAAACAAATTACGATTGGGAAATTGATAGAAAAGCGAATAATTATGCGATTTTCACGGCAATAAGAAAATAGGCCGACTCCTGCCTGCACCTATTACTAATATTCCACCCATCGACCACTATACAACATGCATCTAGAGTATTAAGTAAAATAGAGTAATGCTTGGAGAACATTGACATGATGTAGACAAAGTAAATTCAATCAATATGAATAAACCTCGTGGTTTTATCCTTAGTAGCAGCAACACAAATATGCAACTTGTCCTCTTCTATTATTGGGGTATAGAAACTTGCCAGGTTGAACCTACTACAACGCACCACTCCCACCGAAGAAAGATCAATGTAGTTGGTCAAACTATCTCAATAGATAGGAGAGCATTACAAAGCTATGATGATCATGCAAATAAGAATCATAGTATTCAGATTTGACTCAAATACTTTTCATGAATAATCTGAACATAAACTCAGAATTCATCGGATCCCAACAAACACACCACACAAAGGGATTACATCGGATAGATCAAAGCAAAGATGTGATGGACATTGTATTGAAGATATATATATATATATATAAACACTATTCTGATCACGGGATCCGAATAATATTCTCATCACAACATGAACTTCCTGAGTTACACAACTTGAACTTCCCTTTTGTAGGAACCCGACCTTCGGGCCATCTTTGCAACCGTGTGTCCCTGCGTGAATTCTTCTTGCCAGTCGTGTTCTATGTGATGTAAGTGTAATCTAGAAACAGTTTTTATTAACTAAATGCCCATTTTAAATAGGAATCTCGCTTGTTGGCGCATTTCCTCTCGGGACGTGATAAACCTGCGTGTGTTGCAATTTTACTCCGTGAGTTGTTCGGCCTGAACTTCCCGTAACATTGTCCAAATGAGGCTTGCAATATACTGTTTGAAAGCTGTGGACACGATGGTCACGACCTGATTTGAATTTTTAGCAAAATGAACATGGTTTACGAGCAGTTTTCAAAACCATTTTTCTTCATACAAAATGAACACGGTTTACAAGCAATTTATGAACCGTATATTCATCGCGATTTCTAAACCGTTTATCGGAATGAGGCAAATAATATGGCGTTGGAAATCTGCTGAAAACCGCTCCTTGATCATGTTGATTGTGTTCTCTAATTCCCTATGGTTAAAGAGTAATCTGGAAAATCATAAAATTTTGCAAACCGAACAGCCGAGTTAGTATTTTCGATGCCATTTCTAAACGGCTAATCCAATTGAGGTAAATGATATGGCATTGGTTTTTTCTAGTTTTGAACAGTTTAAGAGTAATTTACAAAACGGTAGAAGTTCGACTGATTTTGTATTTTCGAGTTAATTTTTTAACTGTACGTTGTAATGCAGCAAATGATATGGGTCTGAAAAGCTTGAACAAATACAAAACCTTTCGTTATATATTGTTTCTCCCAATTCTTTACGGGTTTAAGTCAATTTTGAAAATGGTTAAAAATGTATTTTAGCCGTTATCTCTACAAACTTTATCAGAATGGGGCAAATAATATTCCGTTGAAAAGCTATAGAAAATGCGAAACTTTTTCATGTTGATGGTTTTCTCTGATTCCTAGACGTTGTCAAGTAATTTCGAAAACGGCGAGATGACGTGTTCTGCCTTTTCTCGCGAAACAAAGCCTTCGAAAATGCACCGCCTGAAGAACCTGAACTTCATCAGCACGTCTACCTGAACTTCACTCTGTTTCGTCGTGTGCTGTTTTTTGCTCGTGGCTTTCCATCTACTCACCGGAATTGAGCAAGTGATATACCGATGGAAAGCTGCTGTAAACACACAACTTTTCCATCTTGATCATGTTTCTCATACTCGCGACGGTTTTAAGAACTTTCCATCTGAAGTTCATTTAGCGTAGTAATTGAACTTTCTGTTGTTTCCAGATTGAACTTCTATTGCACATTCTTGCTTGTAATTTTTCACCCATTTTTCTTTTAGCGTACTCGCATTAGAGATCTCGAACTGCACCGGGAGGAGCATGTGAACTTCGTGCAACAAATCTTTTAGGCTTTTAGTTTTTTATTCGTTTTATTCTCATCTGAAACACATTCCGTGTAGTAGTTGAACTTCCTGCTGTTTTAGGTTGAACTTCTTGGAAAAACCATTTTAGGCTTTTATATTTTTATTCTATTATTCTTGTTTGAAATGCATTCCGTATACTAGTTGAACTGCTCGTTGTTTTTACATTGAACTTCGGTTACGTGGCCACATTTTAGGCTTTTGAGTTTTTTTTGTTGAAAATCCATTTTTTATAAACCTTTCTGAACTACTTTGTTATTTTGAGTTGGCCTTCAATCTTGCTCTGTTATTCCTGCCCATGAACTTTCCCCCTTTTTCCTACCGTAGTGTCTACTATCTAAAATGAGTACATTCTTCATAGTAATTGAACTTCGTGTACATTTTTTATAATACACTTTTTATTTCAATTAAATCTCTTTTCATTTAGATGAACCATTTGTCTCGTAGCTGTACATGAACTTTATTTCGTTTGCACTTGAACTATTGGGGCAACATACAAAATAAAACATATGAAGCCTCTGTCAAATGAAACATACAAAATGAGTAATAAAAAATTACACTTTTCTCCACAAACCAATTGTTTTGAACTTGGTCTATGCTATAGATGGATTCCAAGGGAGGGACTAGATGATTTGGTCGTCACTACATAGGAAAGAGGAGTTTGATCACTATGGACTGCTGCTCGCGATGGAATCGGCCTCCTGGACACAGCAGGGCTGGACTGGGCACCCTTTGCATCGAAGGTTGGGGCGTTGGAGGTTAGGTTTGGGAGACGACGCCGGAGTTAGGGACGGCGGCGGTGCCAGGGGTTGAGCTAGGGGCAACGACGTAGGGAGGGTAGGGAGGGCGATAGGACGCCATAGGTTGGGGTGGGGTGGAAGGTGTTGGAAGGACTCGCCGGACCCGACAACGGTTACAGCCAACGGGCAGTGGATCTACACGGCCGGAGGCCAGGCAGCGCGCCGAAAAGGGGGGACCAACCGGATGACCCCGAACTAGAGAGCGGAGGTGGTGTGGAGTAGTCGGGTCCCCGGGGTGGTGGGGATGCGGCGTCACCTGGCAGCACGTAGAGGAGTCCGGTTCTCGACGTTGGTGGTGATGAGGGGTCTCCAGGCTGCCCGGGGGTGCAGGTTTCCTAGCCGCGGTCGGGATCGGCGGCGCTTCACTGGTGGGGAGGGAGTCGGGAGGTTGGGGGAGAGATCGTGGGTGAGTTGTGGTGGAGGGATTTTTTTCCTTCCTCTTGGGTGGTCGGGAGGACCTCCTCGGCTCCTATATAGGATGGCTGCGATCCAAATAACTATTCTAATCCTAGGATTAGAATAGTTCCACCCTATATATAAATATATATATATATGTATAGAGAGAGAGAGAGAGAGAGATTTCCATCTAGGTACTACCTACGGACCCATAGGTCTGTGGTGGACTACTGAGAATCCCCAAGTGCAAGGAATCATCATAGCAATTTGCAAAGGTGGAAGGGATAAGTATGGAGTGTCGAACCCACAAGGAACAAAAGGTAAGATCAAAATTCTTTTAAGTCCTATCTGCCAATGATACGACTCTACATGCATCGAACGTTTGCTTCCATATAGAAATGAGAAATAAAACTATTTTGTGGGTATGAAGAGGATAGCTTTGCATGATAACGGAGAACTAAAATATAAAAATAGGTGTTGTTATCATAATATTACAATATATTACAAATAGCGAGTGTGGAATAATGATGGGTCGGTGTGCGGAATTATCCTAGGCAATTGTTAACATGATCGGAAATCATTATTCAAATTTTATATGAGGGAGAGATATAAGCTAACATAGTTTCTCTACTTGGATCATATGCACTTATGTTTGGAACTCTAGCAAGCATCCGCAACTATTAAAGATCATTACGGTAAAACCCAACCATGGCATTAAAGCATCAAGTCCCCTCTATCCCATACAAAACAACCCCTTACTTGGGTTTATGCTTCTGTCACTCAAGAAACCCACTATAAGAGAATCATGAATGTATTGCAACACGCTACAATGGGAATCCTTCATGTGTGCGCGGCACGAAAGGCACAATAGGACAACACCAAAATAAACATACAACTCAAACCAATCTAGATCATGGGATGGAAACACATCATTGGATCATAATATGTGGCATAAAGCACCATGTTCAATTAGGGGATTACAGTGAAGTGCAGGAGAGTGGACCACTAAAAAGAGATGAGGATGGTGATGAAGAAGGTGATGTTGATGAAGATGATCACCGCGGAGATGGTTTCCCCGGTGGCACTCCGGCACCATCGGGAAACAGGGGGAGAGGGTCTCCTCCTTGTGCTTCCTCCTGCATGGCCTTCCCACTCGGTGGGGAGAGGTTCTCCATTTGGTCCTTGGCATTCATGGTGTTGATGGCCCCCTCCGGAATGATGAAGATGGCCTCCGGTGATGGCGACCCCCTCTGGCAGTGTGCCGAAGAGGGACAAGATTGGTTTTTCGTGGCTGTGGAGGTTTGCGGCGGTGGAACTCCCAATCTAGGTTTCTTTTCGGAGGTTTCTATATTTATAGGAATTTTTGGCGTCGATCTCACGTGAAGGGGAGCCACGAGGCGGTGACAAGCTCGCTAGGCGCGACCAGGAGGGTGGCCGTGCCTGTCAGGCTTGTGACCTCCTCGTTGCTCTTCGTGGCTCTTCTGACCTCTTCGGGGGTCTCTTTCGGTCCAAAAAAATCATACTAAATTTTCAGCCCATTCCCAGAACTTTTATTTCTACACAAAAAACGACACCATGGTAGTTCTGTTGAACACAGCGTCAGTCCGGGTTAGTTCTAATAAAACCATACCAAAATCATATAGATTTATTGTAAACATGGCATGAATACTTCGTAAATTATAGATACGTTGGAAAGGTATCAGCATCTCCAAACTTAATTCTTGCTCATCATTGAGTAGGTAAATGATAAAAAAAATAATTTATGAAGTGCGAATGCTAGCAAGTGCACAAGTTTGATCAATGGTAATTCCAAACACTTCTTCTAGCATCATAATATATCATAAACAATAGCTCATCTCATAAACCTTCTCATCATGAAATAACCAGCTATTCACATGTTAAAGTATAGACTAACAAACTATGCTTTCAGTCACCAAGCAATTGCAATTCATCTAATTTTCAGGAAGGGTCTAAGTAAGAGCTTTGATTTGGCAAATTCCACATACTCAACTTTCATATAGTCGTCCATGATTGCTACCACTCAAACTATATTTTTAGAACAAATACCATTCATCAAACACAGAGAAAGATAGGGGCTTAATTTTTTGCCTCCCAACTTCTTTATCATATAGATAATTGTCAACAGCAATAATTCATGATCAAATATATTTGAATGGCCATATATGATTGGATCTTTCCCCACCACATTATGCTTGCCAACTAAATAATAATTGAGGTTTAACTAAAAAGGAATACTATTGACTCTGGAATAAAAGGAAATACATGAAAGTAAAATATAGTCCATTCGTAGAGGGAAGCATTGATTTGCGGAGGTGCCAGAGCTCGAGATTTTAAAACAGAGATGAATAATAATTTTGGGTGGTATTCTTTCATTGTCACCATAACAACTGATAGATCTAGGTATCTTCCATGCTAGATACATTATAGGCGGTTCCCAAATAGAATGTTAAAGTTTTTACTCCCCCTCCACCAATCAATCACACTCCATGGAGAGCTGAATCCACAGGTACCGTCCATACCAACAACATTCCTGGGGGAGTTTTGTTTAATTATTTTCATTTTCTTCTTTGATTTTGGGACTGGGAAGCCCTATTACCAACCATTTCCTCGTGAATGATAGTGAATCAACACATATCGTGAGAATAACCCTCCTACCATGGAATATACTGAAAACCCCTAGTCACTATATGAGCTATTCGGGCATACAAAACAGAATATCATTTGAAGGTTTAGAGTTTGGTACATGCAAATTTACTTGGAACGGAAGGTAAATACTACATATAGGTAGGTATGGTCGACTCATATGAAACAACTTTGGGTTTGAAGGTGTTTGGATGCACAAGTATTATTTCTACTTGGTGCGGAAGTTTTGGCTAGTATGAGGTGGAAGCAAGCACCACATGTTGGAGGATCCATAACAATATAACTTCTATACAAATATATCCAAGGATAACTCATTACGTTATCTTCCTTGTACAACTTGAACTAATTTTCTCAAGTTTGAAAATAATTAATGGGGCTCACAATCATATAAGATGTTCAACATAGTATATTCATATGTGAACTCTCTCTTCCTTCAATATTTTTCATGAATTGTTCAAGTGACCGATGCGGTTTTAGCTAACTTTCAATAAATTTTACCACCTATACCTATTATGTGTGAAGTCATTAATCCCCATGGTATAAGTATATGAAGCATTTTTTTATTTCAGATTTATTATATTCAATCATTTCAACCATTTGCTCATAGGATATACATGAAGCACGAGAGTAAATGACAAACTACTCTAAAACGATATAAGTGAAGATCAATGAGTAGCCAAAAACTATGTGAGGAATCTCTCCTCTAAGAATTTAAGATCCAATGATTTTATTTAAACATAAAAACAAAATAAGAAATGCACTCCAAGAATAGCACGCATCATGCGAACGAATAAAAATTTAGGCTCAACATAGGCTAACCGGTAATTGTTGATGAAGAGAGGAGGGATGCGTAGCATCCCCAAGCTTAGATACTTGAGAATTATTTAAATATTTACTTGGAGTGCCCTGGGAATCCCCGATATTGATATTTTGTACCTTGTTCAATCCTCTCATATCCCGGTTTCACCTGTTCTCAAAACATCATCCACACAAAACTCGAAAAGAACTCGTGAGATAGGTTAGTACACATAAGAACAAATCAAAACTTCATGTACTGCCAAGACAAGTTTCACAATAATTTTCAAACATTAGGTACTGTATACTATCACTTCCACAATTTATATCCACCAATATAGCCTATGGAAACTATAGGATAAGTAGATAACAAAACTATGACAACAATTTGTCTAAACAGAACACTCTATAGCAATTTATGAAACCAGCGTACCTATGTAACTCTAAAAATTATGAAAACTAAGGAAATGTTAAGGAATTTACATTAGAACACTTTGTAAAAATTTCAGAAACTTTCCACATTCCAGTAAAATATGAAAATTCAAACACTACAACAAAAGTTTCTGTTTTTTACACAGCACACATTAAACATGCAACGCAAGCATCCTAAGGCAATTCATGGAAATTTTTATTGGAAAACAAGATTATAAATAACATATATCAGGGAAAAACAAAATAAAATGACGATCCAAGAAAAAATCATATTATGTGACGAATAAAAATATAGCTCCCAGTAAGATATACCGATAGTGTTGAAGATGAAAGAGGGGATGCCTTCCGGGGCATCTCCAAGCTTAGACGCTTGTGTATTCCTTGAATATTAACTTGGGGGTGCCTTGGGAATCCCCAATCTTGGTTTATTGTCAGTCCTTATTCTCCTCATATTCATATCTCACCCAAAACTAGAAAAGTTCAATCACACAAAACTTAACAAAACTTTGTGAGAAGGGTTACTGTAATAAAGATAAATCATTCACTTAGCTACTATGAAGACAAGATTCATAATTGTTCCCACATTATACTTATTGTATTATATGATTCCCATAATTTATATTACTCAATATAAGCTATAGGAACACTAGAAACAAGCAAACTATGCATGCAAAACAAAATCTGTCAAAAACAGAGCAGTCTGTAAAGATCTTCATGATCACCAAACTTACCTAATATAGAAATTATGAAAAATTATGAAATACCACATAATTTTCATAGTAATGTTGTGTAAAAATTTCATAAGTTTGTTACTCCCCCAGTAAAATCATATAATTCATATAGTGGACGCAAAACTTTTTGTTTTTGCAAAGAACCAAACAAGCAAGTATCCACACTAACCCAAAGGCTTTACTTGGTACTTTATTGAAATGAAAGGAAAAAAACATGATTACTACAGTAGCTTAATCATGTGAACACATCAAATCAGAAAGTAAAAGTGTTGGGTTGTCTCCCAACAAGCGCTTTTCTTTAATGCCTTTTTAGCTAGGTTTGACATTTTAATGATACTCTTCCAAGCCAAATTCCGATGATCATTTTAGTCATACTCTAAAAGATATAAGTGAAGTTCATAGATCATTCTACAATTAATATATTAACCAATATCCAGTCTCAAAATATATAAGTGAAGCACACGAAGCATTCTATAAAGCCATACTCAAAAGATTTAAGTGAAGCACAAAGATCATTCTACAAAGCCATACTCAAAAGATTTAAGTGAAGAGCATGAAGCATTCTAAAAATCAATGAAGGACTAACTCATACTAGAAGGGTGCATAATGGAAAAGAAAAACACTAAAGATGCATATCATGTGAACAAAACAAAAACCGAGGTATACAGATAATTGTTGAAGAATAAAGATGGGATGCCTTCCGGGGCATCCCCAAGCTTGGATTCTTGAGTCTCCTTGAAATATATACTTGGTGTTCCTTGGGCATCGCCAAGCTTGAACTCTTGTCTCTCCGTATTCTTCTTATATTGATACCTCCTCGATCTTCGAACACTTCATTGACACAAAACTTAACAAAACCCTCGTGAAATCCGTTAGTATAATAAAGCAAAATACTACTTTAAATACTATTGTGAACTCATTCCAAATTCATATTAGAATTATATCTACTGTATTCCAACTTCACCATGGTTCATAGCCCCCGATACAGCCCATAGATTCATCAAAATAACAGAACAATGCATAGAAAACAGAATCTGTCAAAAACAGGACAGTCTATAGTAATCTGGAAACTTCGTATACTTATGTAACTCAAAAATTCTGAAACTTTAGGAAAAATTCACAAAATTGCATATCAGTACTTTGTAAAAATTTCAGAAGCTTTTGACGTTCCAGTAAAAAAATGTAAATTCACGTACGACAGCAAATGTTTCTGGTTTTGCATTGCACACACCAAACAAGCAAGCTAATCATCCTAAAAGCAAATCTTGGCACATTATTTTTATAATATAATGTATATATACAAGGGGATAATTATTTTTCAGAAAATTCCATGAAAAATTCTACATTGTTTCCATGGTCATGAACACAAGTGTTCAAGGTCGACCCTCACTTCTCCAATGCAAAACCTTCCAATAACTTTTATTTTTGAAAAACTTCTTAGACATAAGGGGAAAGTAAATCCTTTTGTACTTTTAATTATTTATTTATTTTTGTTTGTTTCACCCACAACTAAAGAAAGTAAAAAGGGAAAATAAAATCTACTTAGTGAAGAAAGCAAACAAGCACACAAGATAATATCAACCCCACGCTATTGCTCCCTGGCAACGGCGCCAGAAAAGAGCTTCATAATCCCCAAGTGCAAGGAATCATCATAGAAATTTCCAAAGGTGGAAGTGATAGGTATGGAGTGTCGAACCCACAAGGAGCTAAAGGTAAGATCAATGTTCTCTTAAGTCCTATCTGCTATTGATACAACTCTACGTACACCGAACGTTTGCTTCTATCTAGAAACGAGAAATAAAACTATGTTGTGGGTATGAAGAGGAGAGCTTTGCATGATAACGGTGAACTAAAATATAAAAATAGCTCTTGTTATCATAATATTACAATATATTACAAATATTGAGTGTGGACTAATGATGGGTCGGTTTCGTGGGGAATGCTGGGCAGCCCAACTCGTAAGGTAGGCTGACAGGGTACCCCGACGCAGACTTGATCATGGTGGGTCCCGCATGCCTGTCCGACTGGAGGCGTGCTTCTCGTCGCCGCTCGATCGCAGTTTGAGCATCCTCCTTGCCACGTTCTCGAAGAACATGATGCTGATCGCGGCGTGTCCGCGTATCAGACCACGCCGTCGAGTAACCATCGTGGGCATCAGTCTGTCGGGTCAGCGACCGACGATGCTATCGTGGGGGAGAGTGCGCCGAGGTCGCACCTACCCTGGGCACCCCACCGCTGGCTTGAGGCGGCCTTGTGGGCCGAAGCTTGTCTGTGAGGTTGAGGAGGCTCTTGATGGTGGCTCTCCATTCGTCGAGCTTCTCCATAGTAGGAGGGAAGTTCAGGAGTAGGTACGCCCGTGCCATCGCTTCCTCCGTTATGCATGGCATCAAGCGGCGCGAGAAATGCGAGGTGCTCTGACTCCTAACCGAGTTAGAAGGAGCACCTTCACGGTCCCGCGTCGGCATGCCTCTCCCACTCGCGTGTTGTTTCCGCACATCTTGGGAATGATGCGCAGGACCCTTTCGCGGGGACGCTAAGAACTGCGGGTACCATGGCACGGCTCTGTGCACACGTCCTGAGAAGGTCGCGGTGTAGGCGCCGGCGTGGGCGCTCTGGAGATACTCTTCCTCCCCAGGAGTTTGCAGTACCACCCTCAGGCGGTACCACCCTATCTTGAGACCCAGGTGCATGGGGGTTCCCACCGTCTCCATGGGTGTCTCCGCGGCGAGCGTCGCCGCTCGCTTGGCCTTGGTCACCGGAACGTCGTGAAAGTTCTGAACCTCTGCCTCCTCCTCCTCCACCCGTGTCTACGCCGTCTCCTGTCTATGTAGACACAGGAATGGCGGACGCGGATGGACCAACTGCAGTAAGGACCTTCTTCTTGGGGGCAATGGTGACGATGAAGCTGGGGTGTAGTGTTGGAAATATGCCCTAGAGGCAATAATAAATTGGTTATTATTGTATTTCCTAGTTCATGATAATTGTCTATTGTTCATGCTATAATTGTGTTAACCGGAAACCGTAATACATGTGTGAATACATAGACCACAACGTGTCCCTAGTGAGCCTCTAGTTGGCTAGCTCGTTGATCAATAGATGGTCTCGGTTTCATGACCATAGACATTGGATGTCGTTGATAACGGGATCACATCATTAGGAGAATGATGTGATGGACAAGACTCAATCCTAAGCATAGCACAAGATCGTGTAGTTCGTTTGCTAAAGCTTTTCAATGTCAAGTATCATTTCCTTAGACCATGAGATTTTGTAACTCCCGGATACCGTAGGAATGCTTTGGGTGTGCCAAACGTCACAACGTAACTGGGTGGCTATAAAGGTACGCTACGGGTATCTCCGAAAGTGTCTGTTGGGTTGACACGAATCGAGACTGGGATTTGTCACTCCGTGTGACGGAGAGGTATCTCTGGGCCCACTCGGTAAGACATCATCATTATGAGCTCAATGTGACTAAGGAGTTAGTCACGGGATGATGTATTACGGAATGAGTAAAGAGACTTGCCAGTAACGAGATTGAACAAGGTATGCGGATACCGACGATCGAATCTCGGGCAAGTACCATACCGATAGACAAAGGGAATTGTATACGGGATTGATTGAATCCCTAACATCGTGGTTCATCCGATGAGATCATCATGGAGTACGTGGGAGACAACATGGGTATCCAGATCCCGCTGTTGGTTATTGGCCGGAGAGGTGTCTCGGTCATGTCTACGTATCTCCCGAACCCGTAGGGTCTACACACTTAAGGTTCGATGACGCTAGGGTTATAGGGAAAAGGTATACGTGATTACCGAAGGTTGTTCGGAGTCCCGGATGAGATCTCGGATGTCACGAGGAGCTCCGGAATAGTCCGGAGGTAAAGATTGATATATAGGAAGTCCAGTTTTGGTCACCGGAAAGTTTTCGGGCTCATCGGTATTGTACCGGGAGTGCCGGGAGGGTGCCGGAGGACCCCCGGGAGGGGGTGACGACCAAAGGACCTCATGGGCCCTTAGAGGAGGTGTGCCATCCCATATTGGGCCAGCCAATACCTTCTAGAAAGGGCCCATGCGCCAGGGATCTGGAGATAGAGGCAAAAGGGATATAAAAGGGGGAGATCCACCTCCCGTGTGGGAGGAGGACTCTCCCCCCACTTCGGCCGAATCCCTCCTCCTTGGAGGAGGGGACAAGCCAGCCCTCCCTCTCCTTCCTCCTATATATATGCAAGGGTTTGGGCAGGTTTGAGACGACGAACTCTTTCTCTCTCGCTGCAGCCCTATTCTGCTTCTTCCTCCTCCGCAGTGCTTAGGCGAAGCCCTGCCGGGATACCTTGCTACTCCACCACCACCACGCCATCGTGCTGCTGCTGGAGCTCTTCCCCAACCTCTCCTTCCTCCTTGCTGGATCAAGGCGTAGGAGACGTCACCGGGCTGCACGTGTGTTGAACGCGGAGGTGCCGTCCGTTCGGCACTTGATTGGATCTACCGCGATCTGAATCGCTGCGAGTACGACTCCATCAACCGCGTTCTTGTAACGCTTCCGCTTAGCGATCTTCAAAGGTATGAAGATCCAATCTCTCCCCACTCGTTTGCTGGTTTCTCCATAGATAGATCTTGGTGACACGTAGGAAAATTTTGATTTACTACTACGTCTCCCAACAGTGGCATCATGAGCTAGGTCTATGCGTAGAATCTATGCACGAGTAGAACACAAAGCAGTTGTGGGCGTCGATTTTGTTAATATGCTTGCCGTTACTAGTCTTATCTTGATTCGACGGTATTGTGGGATGAAGCGGCCCGGACCAACCTTACACGTACGCTTACGTGAGACCGGTTCCACCGCCTGACATGCACTAGTTGCATAAGGTGGCTAGCGGGTGTCTGTCTCTCCCACCTTAGTCGGATTGGATTCGATGAAAAGGGTCCTTATGAAGGGTAAATAGCAATTGGCATATCACGTTGTGGTTTTGGCGTAGGTAAGAAACGTTCTTGCTAGAAACCTATAGCAACCACGTAAAACTTGCAACTACAAATTAGAGGACGTCTAACTTGTTTTTGCAGCATATGCCTTGTGATGTGATATGGCCAGAAGGATGTGATGTGATGCATTGTGATGGATGAAATTGATCATGTTCTTGTAATAGGGTTCACAACTTGCATGTCGATGACTATGACAACCGGCAGGAGCCATAGGAGTTGTCTTATTTATTGTATGACCTGCGAGTCAATCATAAGCGCCATGTAATTACTTTACTTTATTGCTAAGCGTTAGCCACAGCAGTAGAAGTAATAGTTGGCGAGACAACCTCATGAAGACACAATGATGGAGATCATGATGATGGAGATCATGGTGTCGTGCCGGTGACAATGATGATCATGGTGCCCCGAAGATGGAGATCATAGGAGCAAGATGATATTGGCCATATCATGTCACTATATTGATTGCATGTGATGTTTATCATGTTTACATCTTATTTGCTTAGAACGACGGTAGTAGATAAGATGATCTCTCAATAAAATTTCAAGAGAAGTGTTCACCCTAACTGTGCACCGTTGCTAAGGATCGTTGTTCCGAAGCACCACGTGATGATCGGGTGTGATAGGTTCTAACGTTCGCATACAACGGGTGTAAGCCAGATTTACACACGCGAAACACTTAGGTTGACTTGACGAGCCTAGCATGTACAGACATGGCCTCGGAACACGGAAGACCGAAAGGTCGAACATGAGTCGTATAGAAGATACGATCAACATGTAGATGTTCACCATGGATGACTAGTCCGTCTCACGTGATGATCGGACACGGGCTAGTTGACATGGATCATGTGTCACTTAGATGACTAGAGAGATGTCTATCTGAGTGGGAGTTCATTGAATAATTTGATTATGTGAACTCGATTATCATGAACTTAGTCTAAAATTGCCTTTAATATCTATATTGTAGATCCAATGGCCAACGCAAATGTCAACCTCAATTTCAACGCGTTCCTAGAGAAAACCAAGCTGAAAGATGATGGAAGCAACTATACGGATTGGGTCCGTGGCTTGAGGATCATCCTCATAGCTTCCAAGAGATTGTATGTCCTTGATGCACCGCTAGGTGACCCACCCATTCTCCCAGCGGACCAAGACGTTACGAACGCTTGGCAGTCACGCTGCGATGATTACTCCCTTGTTCAGTGCGGCATGCTTTACAGTTTAGAATCGGGGCTCCAAAAGCGTTTTGAGCAACACGGAGCATATGAGATGTTCCAAGAGCTGAAACTGGTTTTCCAAGCTCATGCCCGAGTCGAGAGATATGACATCTCTGACAAGTTCTTCAGCTGTAAGATGGAGGAGAACAGTTCTGTTAGTGAGCACATCCTCAAGATGTCTGGGCTTCACAACCGCTTGACTCAGCTGGGAGTTAATCTCCCGGATGACTCAGTCATTGACAGAATCCTCCAGTCGCTTCCACCTAGCTACAAAAGCTTTGTGATGAACTACAACATGCAGGGGATGGAGAAGTCCATTCCTGAGTTGTACTCGATGCTCAAATCAGCAGAGGTCGAGATCAGAAAGGAGCATCAAGTGTTGATGGTAAACAAGACCACTAGTTTCAAGAAAGGCAAGGGTAAGAAGAACTTCAAGAAGGACGGCAAAGTTGTTGCCGCGCCCGGTAAGCAAGTTGCCGGGAAGAAGAAGAACAAGAATGGACCCAAGCCTGAGACTGAGTGTTTCTATTGTAAGGGTACCGGTCACTGGAAGCGGAACTGCCCCAAATACTTAGCGGATAAGAAGGTCGGCAACGTTAAAGGTATATGTGATATACTTGTTATTGATGTGTACCTAACCAGCGCTCGTAGTAGCTCCTGGGTATTTGATACCGGTGCAGTTGCTCACATTTGTAACTCCAAGCAGGAGCTGCGGAATAAGCGAAGGTTGGCAAAGGACGAGGTGACGATGCGCGTCGGGAATGGTTCCAAGGTCGATGTGATCGCCGTCGGCACGCTACCTCTACATCTACCTTCGGGATTAGTTTTAAACCTTAATAATTGTTATTTAGTACCAGCTTTGAGCATGAACATTGTATCTGGATCTCGCTTGATACGAGATGGCTACTCTTTTAAATCCGAGAATAATGGTTGTTCTATTTATATGAGAGAAATGTTCTATGCTCATGCCCCGCTGGTCAATGGTTTATTTCTGACGAATCTCGAACGTGATGTTACACATGTCCATAGTGTGAGTACCAAAAAGTGTAAATTTGATAACGATAGTCCCACTTACATGTGGCACTGCCGTCTTGGCCATATTGGTGTCAAACGCATGAAGAAGCTCCATGCTGATGGACTTTTGGAGTCACTTGATTTCGAATCATTTGACACATGCGAACCATGCCTCATGGGCAAGATGACCAAAACTCCTTTCTCCGGAACAATGGAGCGAGCAACTGACTTGTTGGAGATAATACATACCGATGTATGCGGTCCAATGAGTGTCGAGGCTCGCGGTGGCTACCATTATGTTCTCACCCTCACTGATGACTTGAGCAGATATGGGTATGTCTACTTAATGAAACACAAGTCTGAAACCTTTGAAAGGTTCAAGGAATTTCAGAGTGAGGTCGAGAATCAACGTGACAGGAAAATAAAATGCCTACGATCTGATCGTGGCGGAGAATATTTAAGTCACGAGTTTGACACGCACCTTAGGAAATGTGGAATTGTTTCACAGCTCACGCCGCCAGGCACACCTCAGCGAAATGGTGTGTCTGAACGTCGTAATCGCACTCTATTGGATATGGTGCGATCTATGATGTCTCTTACCGACTTACCGCTATAATTTGGGGGATATGCATTAGAGACTGCCGCGTTCACTTTAAATAGGGCACCGTCTAAATCCGTTGAGACGACACCGTATGAATTATGGTTTGGAAAGAAACCTAAGCTGTCGTTTCTAAAAGTTTGGGGTTGCGATGCTTATGTGAAGAAACTTCAACCTGAGAAGCTCGAACCCAAAGCGGAAAAGTGCGTCTTCATAGGATATTCCAAGGAGACTATTGGGTATACCTTCTACCTACGATCCGAAGGCAAAGTCTTTGTTGCCAAGAATGGATCCTTTCTCGAGAAAGAGTTTCTCTCGAAAGAAGTAAGTGGGAGGAAAATAGAGCTTGATGAGGTAATTGTACCTCCACTCGAACCGGAGAGTAGCGCAGCACAGGAAGTTGTTTCTGTGGAGCCTACACCGGCTAGAGAGGAAGTTAATGATGATGATCATGAAACTTCAGATCAAGTTGCTATTCGAAGGTCCACTAGGACACGTTCCGCACCAGAGTGGTACGGCAATCCTGTCCTAGAGATCATGTTGTTGGACAACGGTGAACCTTCGAACTATGAAGAAGCGATGGCGGGCCCGAACTCCGACAAATGGCTTGAGGCCATGAAATCCGAGATAGGATCCATGTATGAGAACAAAGTATGGACTTTGGTGGACTTGCCTGATGATAAGCGAGCCATTGAAAATAAATGGATCTTTAAGAAGAAGACTGACGCAGACGGTAATGTGACCGCCTATAAAGCTCGGCTTGTCGCTAAGGGTTATCGACAAGTTCAAGGAGTTGACTACGATGAGACTTTCTCACCCGTAGCGATGCTAAAGTCTGTCCGAATCATGTTAGCAGTTGCCGCATTTTATGATTATGAGATCTGGCAAATGGACGTCAAAACGGCATTCCTTAATGGCTTCCTCAAGGAAGAACTGTATATGATGCAGCCGGAAGGTTTTGTCGATCCTAAAGATGCTAACAAGGTATGCAAGCTCCAGCGCTCCATCTATGGGCTGGTGCAAGCATCTCGGAGTTGGAACATTCGCTTTAATGAGGTGATTAAAGCGTTTGGGTTTGTACAGGTTTATGGAGAACCCTGTATTTACAAGAAAGTGAGTGGGAGCTCTATAGCGTTCCTTATACTGTATGTGGATGACATGCTGATAATGGGAAATAATATAGAACTCTTGGAAAGTATAAAGGCCTACTTGAATAAGTGTTTTTCAATGAAGGACCTTGGAGAAGCTGCTTACATATTAGGTATTAAGATCTATAGAGATAGATCGAAACGCCTCATTGGTCTTTCACAAAGCACATACCTTGAAAAGATATTGAAGAAGTTCAATATGGATCAGTCCAAGAAGGGGTTCTTGCCTGTGTTGCAAGGTGTGAGATTGAGTACGACTCAATGCCCGACCACGGCAAAGGATAGAGAAGTGATGAGTGTCATCCCCTATGCTTCAGCCATAGGCTCTATCATGTATGCCATGCTGTGTACCAGGCCTGATGTGAACCTTGCCATAAGTTTGGTAGGGAGGTACCAAAGTGATCCCGGAGCGGAACACTGGACAGCGGTCAAGAATATCCTGAAGTACCTGAAAAGGACAAAGGACATGTTTCTCGTTTATGGAGGTGCCGAAGAGCTCGTCGTAAAGGGTTACGTCGATGCTAGCCTCGACACAGATCCGGACGACTCCAAGTCGCAAACCGGATACGTGTATATTTTGAATGGAGGGGCAGTGAGCTGGAGCAGCAGCAAGCAAAGCGTCGTGGCAGCATCTACATGTGAAGCGGAGTACATAGCTGCTTCGGAAGCAGCAAAGGAGGGAGTCTGGATGAAGGAGTTCATCACCGACCTAGGAGTGATTTCGAATGCGTCGGGCCCGATGACTCTACTCTGTGACAACACTGGAGCTATTGCCCTTGCGAAGGAGCCCAGGTTTCACAAGAAGACAAGACACATCAAGCGCCGCTTCAACTCCATCCGTGATTACATTCAGGAGGGAGACATAGATATTTGTAAAGTGCATACGGATCTGAATGTCGCAGATCCGTTGACTAAACCTCTCTCACGAGCAAAACATGATCAACACCAGAATGCTATGGGTGTTCGATTCATCACAATGTAACTAGATTATTGACTCTAGTGCAAGTGGGAGACTGTTGGAAATATGCCCTAGAGGCAATAATAAATTGGTTATTATTGTATTTCCTAGTTCATGATAATTGTCTATTGTTCATGCTATAATTGTGTTAACCGGAAACCGTAATACATGTGTGAATACATAGACCACAACGTGTCCCTAGTGAGCCTCTAGTTGGCTAGATCGTTGATCAATAGATGGTCTCGGTTTCATGACCATAGACATTGGATGTCGTTGATAACGGGATCACATCATTAGGAGAATGATGTGATGGACAAGACTCAATCCTAAGCATAGCACAAGATCGTGTAGTTCGTTTGCTAAAGCTTTTCAATGTCAAGTATCATTTCCTTAGACCATGAGATTGTGTAACTCCCGGATACCGTAGGAATGCTTTGGGTGTGCCAAACGTCACAACGTAACTGGGTGGCTATAAAGGTACGCTACGGGTATCTCCGAAAGTGTCTGTTGGGTTGACACGAATCGAGACTGGGATTTGTTACTCCGTGTGACGGAGAGGTCTCTTTGGGCCCACTCGGTAAGACATCATCATTATGAGCTCAATGTGACTAAGGAGTTAGTCACGGGATGATGTATTACGGAACGAGTAAAGAGACTTGCCAGTAACGAGATTGAACAAGGTATGCGGATACCGACGATCGAATCTCGGGCAAGTACCATACCGATAGACAAAGGGAATTGTATACGGGATTGATTGAATCCCTGACATCGTGGTTCATCCGATGAGATCATCGTGGAGTACGTGGGAGCCAACATGGGTATCCAGATCCCGCTGTTGGTTATTGGCCGGAGAGGTGTCTCGGTCATGTCTACGTATCTCCCGAACCCGTAGGGTCTACACACTTAAGGTTCGATGACGCTAGGGTTATAGGGAAAAGGTATACGTGATTACCGAAGGTTGTTCGGAGTCCCGGATGAGATCTCGGATGTCACGAGGAGCTCCGGAATGGTCCAGAGGTAAAGATTGATATATAGGAAGTCCAGTTTTGGTCACCGGAAAGTTTTCGGGCTCATCGGTATTGTACCGGGAGTGCCGGGAGGGTGCCGGAGGACCCCCGGGAGGGGGTGACGACCAAAGGACCTCATGGGCCCTTAGAGGAGGTGTGCCAGCCGATATTTGGCCAGCCAATACCTTCTAGAAAGGGCCCATGCGCCAGGGATCTGGAGATAGAGGCAAAAGGGATTTAAAAGGGGGAGATCCACCTCCCGTGTGGGAGGAGGACTCTCCCCCCACTTCGGCCGAATCCCTCCTCCTTGGAGGAGGGGACAAGCCAGCCCTCCCTCTCCTTCCTCCTATATATATGCAAGGGTTTGGGCAGGTTTGAGACGACGAACTCTTTCTCTCTCGCTGCAGCCCTATTCTGCTTCTTCCTCCTCCGCAGTGCTTAGGCGAAGCCCTGCCGGGATACCTTGCTACTCCACCACCACCACGCCGTCGTGCTGCTGATGGAGCTCTTCCCCAACCTCTCCTTCCTCCTTGCTGGATCAAGGCGTAGGAGACGTCACCGGGCTGCACGTGTGTTGAACGCGGAGGTGCCGTCCGTTCGGCACTTGATCGGATCTACCGCGATCTGAATCGCTGCGAGTACGACTCCATCAACCGCGTTCTTGTAACGCTTCCGCTTAGCGATCTTCAAAGGTATGAAGATCCAATCTCTCCCCACTCGTTTGCTGGTTTCTCCATAGATAGATCTTGGTGACACGTAGGAAAATTTTGATTTACTACTACGTCTCCCAACATGTAGATCGCCTAAACGGGTTCGTAGAACCTCTTACACTCCCCTACCTGGCGCGCCAAAGATGTCGTGGGGAACGAACACCTATGGGACCGTGGGGGCCTCTTTTGGTTCGACCAGGGGGGCATGCGAGCACAAAGAGCCGGTCCGGTGAGCTGCACACGAGGTGTTTTTACCCAGGTTCGGGCCGCCGGATGCGTAAAATCCTACCCCTGTTGGGTTGTATTGATCCTGATGTGGGGTTCGAGCTACAGGAGTGCCATGAACGACTGCTATGCGAGCTTGGGAGCCTTCTCTTCCTCCCTAACCGTCGGGTTGTCCGGTTGCCTGACTACCTAAGAGCCCTAAAAGCTAAAGAGTCCAAAGGTTCGAGAGTCCAAAATCCAAAAGTCCCCTCCTTTTATACTCAAGGGAATCCCAACGATGTTGTATAGTGCGCGCACGGGACGCACAGTGCTGCTACAGTGCTATCATACCTAATCCTAACGGAGTATGACAAGAGCATTAAATGCACCGTCAGGGGCCTCAGTCCGTTAGTGGGACGAGACAGGGGCTGTCCCATTGGCGCCACTTAGCTTCCTCCAAGGTCGACGTCACGACACGCATGTAGGTGGATCGACACCTGTCTTGTGCGCTGGAGGTGCTTGCCGGGACCTTTCCTTCCCGGGGGCCTGGAGGCTCTATAGAGCTCCTGGCAAGGTCTTGTTGGTAGTCCTGAGTTTGCTGTGCTGATGCTTGGTAAGTCTTCGCTAGGTCTTGCTGCCGGGGCTGCTACTACTGCCCGCGCACGAGTAAAGGGGCAGTAGATGGCCCAAAAACTCTAGTGCACCAACAGGAGCCCCCGGGCCTAGGCCATACACGTCGCGAGGCGCTGTTAGGCTAGGTCCAAACAATGCATGGGCATGCGTGGCGGGGGCCTTGCGGTTGTGATCATCGAACTCGTTGTGCTTCCCCACGATTCCCCATTGAATGCGGGTAGTGGGATACGTGTGCGGCGCGGCCGTTACAGCAATGCATCAGCGGAGCGTTTTTGTGTTGTCTTGTTTTTGATAAAAGGAGACCGCTCTGTGCCTTCCCCATAAAGAGGAGACTGCAGAGTCGATGCCCATTTACCCCTTGTCTTTCCCAATCTGAGAACCACCGTCGTCTTCCTCCTCGAGCCCGAAGCAGAGTCGCTTGCATCTACTAGCGCCACCTCCCCACTTCCGTCTGCTCATCGTTCTCGGTCTCCATCCCCACCATCACCATGCCGCCCAAAGCCAGCAAAGGCAAGCACAAAGAGGTTGTCTCGGAGAACAAGGCAGCGAAGATGCGGAGCGAGCATGTCGTCTTCCCGCCGGGGCTCAGCCTGAGCGTCCTGAAGAGGCAGTACCGATGGGCGTGGGCGACTGTGACGACAGGGCACCCCGCCACTGTCATGAGCCCGGGTCCTTCCGAGGAAGGTCCAGGCAAATACCCTTTCTTCACCAATTACTTTTTACTGCGGCCTCTGCCCCACTTATTTGAACTTTTTAATCGATCTTATGCTCACCTACGACTTCCAACTCCTGAATTTCACACCGAACGCCGTAACCTCCATGGTGGTTTTCACACACCTCTGCGAGAACTTTGCTGGACTGACCCCCAACACTGCCCTCTTCCGCCATTATTTCATCCCCCTCATCCAGCAAGGCAAAGCGCTTTTCGGCACCGTCACTTGGATTCCTTGGACAGGAACCAAGGAGACCTACCCTAAAGGGGCTTATTGCGATAGGTGGCTGCGAAGGAGGTGTCTGCTGCGAGGAGGAGCTCCCTGGTTGTAAAGGTCGAGGTTCCGAACGCTGCACAAAGGTTTGAGCTTCTGAATACTAAAGGGAGGGGCATGGCAGATGATGTGCTGCACGAGTGTTAACAACTTCCGAAGATCGTCTACATGTAACAGCTGCGTAAATCCCACGTATCTTTGCTTGAAGACTCTTCAACCTTGTTGCTTGCTCTCGCATTGGGATATTTTCTCCTCTGTTAACGCGGTCCACTAAAGTGGTAACCTCCTCTAGCACCTGAGATGTCAATTCACCCTGTACACAGAAAGTTAACCAATTGTACATGTTCAGGTTAAGGGAAAACGTAACATGTGAGAAAAACTGAGGACATACCTCGTGGTGTTTGGTTCCCACAACTGAGGCAGTTGGCAACAGATTGCTGGTGAGAGGTGCTGGGATATGATCTAGAGCAGATGATGGAACCAAGTAGATCCTCGTGCTCTGCCTGTAACGCTACAGATACAACCCGAACTTGTCCCAGTCAAAGGCACGAACTTCATCCCAGATATTTGTCGGCGCAGTAGTCCATTCGTCGAGGTAAGGCCTGATGTCGCGAAACCAAGAATCCTGGGACTTGTTTCCTCCTATGCGACTGTATCTGAGAATGAAATGCACGTTACATGATTAGCTATAAGCCAAATGCAGACATGAGAACTAAAGTAGTATTACTTATTTGTGCACGTGATCTGGTAAGTGTGGAATAATGCTACTTCTTGAGCTTGCGTTGGTTTTTCCCTTGAAGAGGAAAGGGTGATGCAGCAAAGTAGAGATAAGTATTTCCCTCAGTTTGAGAACCAAGCTATCAATCCTATAGGAGTATCAAGATGAGGCACCAAGGCACATGCGCCAAAACAAACAAACTTGCACCCAACGCGATAAAGGTTACTCAATCCCTTTACAATTACTTGCAAGGTGAGATCTGATAGTGATAATAGGTAAATATAAATAAATAAATAAAAGTGCAGCAAGGTATTTTTGGTATTTTTGTATGTAGATCTGAATATATAATGTGTAAAATAGACCCGGGGGCCATAGTGTTCACTAGAGGCTTCTCTCATGATAGCAAGTATTACGGTGGGTGAACAAATTACTGTCGAGCAATTGATAGAATCGCGCAAAATCATGACAATATCTAAGGCAATGATCATACATATAGGCATCACGTCCGAGACAAGTGGACCGATAATTTCTGCATCTACTACTATTACTCCACACATCGACCGCTATCCAGGATGCATCTAGTGTATTAAGTTCATGACACACGGAGTAACGCCTTAAGCAAGATGACATGATGTAGAAGGATAAATTTATGCAATATGATATAAACCCCATCTTTTTACCCTTGATGGCACATGATGCGTTCCTTGCTACCTTTTCTGTCACTAGGTGAGGACACCGCACGGTATGAACCCAAAACCAAGCACTTCTCCCATTGCAAGAATTATAGATAAAGCTGGCCAAACGAAACCCATAACTCGAAGAGACTTACAAGGATACGAAATCATGCATATAAGAAATCAGAGGAGACTCAAATAATATTCATAGATAATCTGATCATAAATCCACAATTCATCGGATCTCGACAAACACACCGCAAAAGAAAGTTACGTCGGATAGATCTCCATGAAGATCATGGAGAACTTTGTATTGAAGATCAAAGAGAGAGAAGAAGCCATCTAGCTACTAGCTGTGGACCCGAAGGTCTGTGGTGAACTACTCGCGCATCATCGGAGAGGCAGTTGGTGTTGATGAAGAAGCCCTCCGTGTTCGAATCCCCCTCCGGTAGGGCACCAGAACGGTCCCCAAATGGGATCTCGCGGAAACAGAAGCTTGCGGCGGTGGAAAAGTGTTTCCATGGCTCTCTCGGTTGATTCTGGGATTTTAGGGAATTTATAGGCGAAAGAGGTAGGGCAAAGGAGGCACGAGGGGCCCACGAGCCTGTTAGGCGCGCCCCAGGACTAGGGGGCTCATGGCCTCGTCCGTGGCCCTTTGCCTTGGTTCTCAAGTCTTCTGGATCCGTTATGTCGTGGAAAAATCATTCCAAAGGTTTTATTCCATTTGGAATCCGTTTAATATTCTTATCTGAAAAAGGTCAAAAACATGGAAAAAACAGAAACTGGCACTGGGCACTGAGTTAATAAGTTAGTCCCAAAAATGATATAAAATAGCATATAAATGCATATAAAACATCCCAAGTTGATAATATAATAGCATGGAACAATCAAAAATTATAGATACGTTGGAGACGTATCACTCCCTTGTAGAACGAGGGGAGGCCGACCTTGGATTTTAGGAATGCGGTGGACATTATGAGGTTATGCCCTGGGCTGAACCAACACCTGACCACCATAAAGCACAGAGCCCTCTGCCAGAAGTTGTTCAGGAGCATATCGGCGATCGAGCTACCGGTGTGCGGGATCCCCTTGTGCAATAATTCGGCCTTGGGCAGAATCATTGCCATGATGCCGGTGTTCGACGCCCACAATCTTGACGCAACTTGGATGGAGCCGCTCGCGGAGGTGGTGGAGTAGTTTTTCGACAACCTGTCGGAGACGGCCATCCGCAAGTAGGAGGGCCTCGTCCGCGACACCACCGAGGAGGAGCTAGCGTACATCACCAGCAGGGTGGAAGACGTGGCGCTTGCCGAGGAGGCCGATAGCATCGGCTTTTAGAAGACGAAGCCGGGAAAGGGGAGGTACCGCCGGGCGAAGATCTTGCCGGGCAGACTGATCTCACCGAGGAGCAAGGCAACACGTCTGTGCCAGGCCACCTTGCCAGAGACACGTCCGAAGAGGAGCCACTCGCGGAGGTCCTGTCCCTCATCCACAGGAAAAGGCACGTCCTTAGGAATGCTGCCTCTGGGCTCCCATCTCGGCAAGCTTCCTAGAGTAGCGTGGCCCCTGGCAAGGGGGAAACCGACAAGGCCGCGTGGCGGCATGAAGTCCAGCAGCAGACTGTAGCGACCCGACTCAAAACGAGTCAAGCCTCTGTGTGTTCTATGCCATCCCTGGATCAGTATGCTGGCACACACAGTACATCAATGTATATATCAAAGTGCAATCACATGTAATTAACGTAAAACTGATATATACCTTAAAATCTCACTGGAAGCAGTCAACGGAAGTGCAGTCCCAATAAACACCAACGGCAGGTTGAGTGTAGACCGTAACCTGAATCGTACTCTTACTCGTCGAGCAAGAGTATCTGCAACATGAGACGTTGCAGCCGTGTAGGTCAGCATTTTGAATATGCCGGCAAGTCACCGATGAGGGGGTGAAAATAATCATCTATTCTATATGCATATATGGCAGGTGGGGCTATAAGTTTAAGTTTTCCGTAAAGCAAATTTTTCCTACAACAAGAGAGGGGTAATGCAGAAATTATTACTATAAAGTTGTTTGATTAATGAGATGGTTCCACCAACCAATTCTCATACCCAAGTTAACAATTAATACCCACATCATTATAATTCTTTGTGTTGAGAATTCCAGATAGTTTCAGTTCCTTTGGCTCAAGTTGTCTATGACCGTGGACACGGCTAATCGATTAGGTTTGAGTACTCTGCAGAGTTTTGCACACGTTCCCTACAAGATTTGGTCGCCTCCGTTGGATTTCTCGCACTTCAGGGTGTTTGAGAAACGGATGACCAAAACATGGTCTTCTAAAGGGTTTCCCTGAGACTCTGTCGGTGCCCATCCTTTCCTACCGTTCTTCTACATCTCCTAGCACCGCCTGTCCAGGGTCACCACAGTATCCAACCAAGCCAGAGCCCATAATGGCTTGTGGCTGTGCAGGTAAGCCTTGGGTCTTGAAGCATCCATCCATCTCTTTGTGCCTGGGTGGACCTTTCCGCGTGAATACTGGCACTTCTCCAGCAACACCTAGGCTAACCACTGGTTTCTCCAGGGCGCCGTTCAACCATCATCCACCTAGAGGTAAGTTGAAAACTCGGAGTCTTAAAGTCTTGATCATAATGCAGGTCTTGAAATTATTATCTCACAACTCTCATGAATCACACAACCGACCCCGTCTACTAATAGCATAGCAAAATTTAAATAAACGTTTCCCGGGGCCAAGGTGTCAAAGGGGTGAGGGAAATCCTACCACATGATACTACAGCAAGTAACCAAGTTTACATATTACCTACATTGCATGCAATCGGGGAGATGGTAGAACTAATGCAATAAAACATGTATTACTTGATGAAGATAGTCGCTCTCACAATCTGGATAATTCTGCTCGTCACACTCCGAGAAATCTATCGTAAGCAAATAACATTCAATAAACGTTCATGCCAAAACAAAGAACCGAAGAACGCAAGATTAAAACATGTCTTGGAGCGAATATAACAACATACTAAGGTTAAATAAGAAAAGATAGGTTCTAACGGTGTTGTAAATTGAAAGTGGAGGAATCAACTCAAAAGAGTTAATGGATGATGAACTATTGCTATATAAGCTTAGGTTGGAGAGACTATGGAAGATGATCCAAAGTATGGGAGAACAACATGAATGCTGTTTGACAAATAGCTTAAGACATAAGAATTTATTTGTAAAAAGAATTTAATTGAAATGGAGCACTACAACACAAGGTATAGCGAATTGAAGTATGAATTGAATTTTAATTTGGAAGGGTCAAAAGAAGTTGAACTGAAGTACGATGGTTATGAACAGAAATATATGACACGAGTATTTAGGGGCAAAAGGAGTCAATTGAAAATGTGTTCAGTTTGCAAGATAAGATCAAATGAATGTTCGAAAAAGAATCGCTCAAATTTGAAAGGTTCAAAGCTTGAAACTAATGATGTTACTATATATGGGAAGTCAATATGAACGTGTAGAAAAAAGAATTACTAGGTTCAAAATGACGGATCAAAAGTTATAAGCAATTCAATATGGCATTGAATTAGCTTAGTACGGTGTGTGAACACATTTTGGGACCAATAGATAAGTATGAGCAAGATCAAAATTATATGTTGAAACGATAACACTAATGATGTGAACGAAAATATTACTTCGATACGGATCCGACGCAATTGGACTCATCGAAAACGGAGCTTCGGATAAAAAGATATGATCAAAAGAAATTTGAATATAAATATGAATAAATTTCAAAATTTGAAAATTTGAAAAAATTTGACGTGATAGGTTGATTGGATACGTGAGGTCAAGACGAAAATCTAGGCGTTGGTTTCATCTAATTCTAATAAACGAGTCGAAAGTTATGGCTATTTGAAAATTTTGGGCCAAGCTGCTTTACGGAAGAAAAATACTATATCTAAAAGAATTCTAGTACTAACGAGTAAATACGGAGACTAATTAAAAATCTAATTATTCTACCGTATACTAGTATAGAAATACGAGTCTAGGGATATTAAACTACAGGAGTATAAAAGAAAATACGAAGAGAATACCTTTAGAATGCAGAGAAGATATAAATCCAAAGAGGAGACGACTTCCAGAAATACAGCCGGAGAGAAGATTTTTTTTATAAAGCTAGTCAAACCGAAACGATTCGATTCAACCCGAAGTGGATGACTTTTGGGTTCACCTATGGGTCTATATTTATAGGTGGAAGGGAGGTGCAAAGGTCTAAAGCTAAGCGAGGTGGGACTAAAATCATAGACAAAGAGGAAAAGAGAGAAGAAGAGGGCCACATGGGCTTCGGTGGCTGCAGAAATTTTTCTTTTTTTTTGTCCCCGATGAACAGTGTCCGCAATGAACAGTGTTCCTGATTTTTTTTAAAAACCAGCACAGAAAAAACAATAGGCAAACATTTTATATAGGTATATTATATATCAAATTTTCAGAAAAATATTTCCTAAAACATGAACATTTTTTCAAGGCTGAATAAAATACTTTAGAAAATATTATTTTTTTGCAATTAACTCCAAAATGAAAAAGAAACTTGAATTTCAAATAAATGGAAAATAGTTTTTATTTTAAAATTTGAGTCAAAACATTGTATCTGATTTTTGAGTGTCATTTACCTCCTCTCATTTGATTTTATAAGAGGGTTTTGAAAATATTTGAACTCAAAATTGAATAGGGATTCGAAATAGAAAATTTTGGGAAAATTATTTTATTCCCTCTCATTAAAATTTCAAAACTTTCAAAATTCCACTCAATTTCACACAATCAATCACACAACATTCAAGCAAAAAATCCTACTTATTTATTTAATATAACAATCCAAAATTTAGAATTTTGGGATGTTACACAGACCATGCGTGTCGCGGCCAAGCGGCCTAGGGTCACGACTCCACCCCATTCCCGAGGCTCCACAGCAGAGGTCGCCTTCGACCTTTCTACTCTTAGCTCGGGGGAGGAAGAAGAAGAGTAAGGATCCCACCATAATTTCCCAACCTTCAGGTCTCCTTCCCTACTTGCTAATCTGTTTTGGTTTTTCTCCACAGTCGCACGGAAACGCTGGCGCAGCGGGTCGCGAGGAGGGCGAGGACCTCGACAGTTGAGGGGTCGCCGCCAAGTGGCTCAGGCGCGCGGAGAGCGACCACCACCAATCCGGAGGCTAGCCCGTGCCGCGGTATCAGATTCAACCCCCGGCGGAGCCCCCAACGTGAGTTCACTACTCATTTCCTGCTGATACGTCTCCAACATATCTATAATTTTTTATTGTTCCATGCTATTATATTATCAACTTTGGATGTTTCCTATGCATGAATATTCTATTTTATATTATTTTTGGGACTAACTTATTAATTCAGTGCCCAGTGCCAGTTTCTGTTTTTCCATGTTTTTGACCTTTTCCACATAGGAATATCAAATGGAGTCTAAAGTGAATAAAACTTTCGCCGTGATTTTTTATGGAAAATATCAAAAATACCAAAAGGAAAAGATACCGGAGAGGAGGCCCAAGGGAGTCACGAGCCTGGGAGGTGCGCCCCCCTAGGGCGCGGCTAGGGGGCTCGTGACCTCCACGTGGGCCGTCTTGACTTGTTCTCGACGCCATATAGTCTTATAAATACTGAAACCCGCGGTACTAAACCTAGATCACAAGTTCCTCTGCCGCAAGCCTCCATAGCCACCAAAAACCAATCGGGAGACTGTTCCGGCATTCTGTCGGAGGGGAATTCATCTCCCGTGGCCATCTTCATCAACACCATTGCCTCTCCGATGATGCGTGAGTAGTTCACATCAGACCTACGGGTCCTTAGCAAGTAGCTAGATGGCTTCTTCTCTCTCTTTGATCTTCAATACAAAGTTGTCCATGATATTCATGGTGATCTATCCGATGTAATCTTCTTTTGCGGTGTGTTTGTTGAGATCCGATGAATTGTGAATTTATGATCAGATGATCTATGAATATTATTTCAGTCTCCTCTGATTTCTTATATGCCTGATTTCATATCCTTGTAAGTCTCTTTGAGTTCTGGGTTTTGTTTGGCCAACTTGATCTATAGTTCTTGCAATGGGAGAAGTGCTTGGTTTTGGGTTCAAACCGTGCGGTGTCCTCACCTAGTGACAAAAAAGGTAGCGAGGCACGCATCGTGTTGTTGCCATCAAGGGTAAAAAGATGGGGTTTATATCATATTGCATGAATCTATCCCTCTACATCATGTCATCTTGCTTAAAGCGTTACTCCATTTGTTATGAAGTTAATACACTAGATGCATGCTGGATAGCGGTCGATGTGTGGAGTAATAGTAGTAGATGCAGAAAGTATCGGACTACCTGTCTCGGACGTGATGCCTATATGTATGATCATTGCCTTAGATATCGTCATGACTTTGCGCGATTCTATCAATTGCTCAACAGTAATTTGTTCACCCACTGTAATACTTGCTATCATGAGAGAAGCCTCTAGTGAACACTATGGCCCCCGGGTCTATTTTACATATTATATATTCGGAGCTAAATACAAAAACACCAAAAATACCTTGCTGCACCTTCATTTACTTATTTATATTTATCTACTATCACTATCAGATCTCACCTTGCAAGTAACCGTAAAGGGATTGACAACCTCTTTATCGCGTTGGGTGCAAGTTTGTTTGTGTTTGTGCAGGTGTCTTGGTGCCTCATCTTGATACTCCTAATGGATTGATACCTTCATTCTCAAACTGAGGGCAATACTTATCTCTACTTAGCTGCATCGCCCTTTCCTCTTCAAGGCAAAAAACAACGCAAGCTCGAGAAGTAGCTGGAAGAATTTCTGGCGCCGTTGCCGGGGAGTATTCAAGTGAAGCATATCTACCAAGTACCTATCGCAAAATCATCTCTTGAATTTACATTATTTTTCATTTGCCTCTCGTTTTCCTCTCCCCCACTTCTAAAACAATTACAAAAATATTTGCCTTTTTCGTTCGCCCTTTTCTTTCGTTTTCTTTTTGTTTGCTTGTGTGCTTGTGTGCTTGCTAAGTCACCATGTCTGAAAACACTAAATTGTGTGATTTCTCTATTTCTAGAAACAATGATTTTGTTAGTACTCCAATTGCTCCCGCCACTAGTGCGGAATCATATGAAATTAATGCAGCCTTGTTGAATCTTGTTATGAAAGAGCAATTTTCCGGCCGTTCGAGTGAAGATGACGCATCCCATCTTAATACCTTTATTGAGTTATGTGATATGCAAACGAAGATAGATGTGGATAATGATATGACTAAATTGAAGCTATTTCCGTTCTCACTACAAGATCGAGCAAAAACTTGGTTTTCATCTTTACGCAAAAATAGTATTGATTCATGGAACAAGTGTAAAGATGTCTTTATTTCCAAGTATTTTCCACCTGCTAAGATTATCTCTCTCCGTAATGATATTATGAATTTTAATGAACTAGATCATGAACATGTTGCACAATCTTGGGAGAGAATGAAATTGATGATTAGAAATTGTCCTGCTCATGGCCTAAGTCTTTGGATGATTATACAAATTTTCTATGCTGGTTTGAACTTTGCTTCTAGAAATATCTTGGATTCCGCTTCTGGTGGAACTTTTATAGAAATCACACTAGGACAATCTACAAAAATTTTAAATAATATCATGACAAATTATTCTCAATGGCACACCGAAAGGTCACCTGCTAGTAAAAAAGTGCATGTTATAGAAGAAATTAACTCTTTGAGTGCTAAGATGGATGAGTTAATGAAGATGTTTGCTAGTAGAAGTGCTTCTCTAGATCCTAATGATATGCCTTTATCTTCCTTGATTGAGAATAGCAATGAAAATTTGGATGTCAATTTTATTGGTAGGAATAATTTCGGTAACAACAATGCTTATAGAGGTAACTTTAATCCTAGGCCTTTTCCTAGTAATCCCTCTAATAATTTTGGCAATTCCTACAACAATGCTCATGGAAATTATAATAAAATACCCTCTGATCTTGAGAGTAATATTAAGGAGTTTATTAATTCGCAAAAAAATTCAATGCTTCCATAGAAGAAAAATTGCTTAAAATTGATGACTTGGCTAGGACTGTTGATAGCATGTCTTGTTGGAAATATGCCCTAGAGGCAATAAATAAAGTTTTTATTATTATATTTCCTTGTTCATGATAATCGTTCATTATCCATGCTATAATTGTATTGAATGGAAACACATTGCATGTGTGGGTAAATAGACAACACTGTGTCCCTAGTATGCCTCTGGTGAACTAGCTCGTTAATCAAAGATGGTCAAGGTTTCCTAGCCATTCACATGTGATGTCATTTGATAACAGGATCACATCATTAGGAGAATGATGTGATGGACAAGACCCAAACTACAAAACATAGCATATGATTGTGTCAGTTTATTGCTACTGTTTTCTGCATGTCAAGTATATGTCCTATGACCATGAGATCATGCAACTCACGGACATTGGAGGAGTGTCTTGTGTGTATCAAACTTCGCAACGTAACTTGGTGACTATAAAGGTGCTCTACAGGTGTCTCCAATGGTGTCTGTTGAGTTGGCATGGATCAAGACTGGGATTTGTTACTCCGTGTGACGGAGAGGTATCTCAAGGCCCACTCGGTAATACAACATCACAACAAGCCTTGGAAGCAATGTGGCTAAGTGTTAGTCATGGGATCTTGTGTTAGGGAACGATTAATGAGACTTGCCGGTAACAAGGTTGAACTAGGTATGGAGATACCAACAATCGAATCTCGGGCAAGTAACATACCGAAGAACAAAGGGAACATCATACGGGATTAACTAAATCCTTAACATAGAGTTCCGACAGATAAAGATCTTCCTAGAATATGTAGAAACCAATGTGGACATCCAGGTCCCGCCATTGGTTATTGACCGTAGAGGTGTCTCGGTCATGTCTACATAGTTCTCAAACCCGCAGGGTCTGCAGACTTAAGGTTTGGTGACGTTTTGGTAGTATAGAGTTATGTATGGTGGTGACCAAAGTTTGTTCGGAGTCAGGGATGAGATCCTGGACATCACGAGGAGCTCCGGAATGGTTCGGAGGTAAATATTCATATATAGGAAGTCCTGTTTTGGTCGCCGGAAAAGTTCTGGGCTTATCGGTAGTGTACCGGGAGTGCCGGTAGTGTACCGGGAGACCTTCGGGAGGGGTATTTCGACCCAAGAGGCTTCATGGACTGTGAGAGTGAATATCAGCCCTTAGTGGGCTAGTGGAAACTCCCACACAAGGTCGATGTGGCCGGAGAAGAAAACCCAAAAGGAAAAAGGTGGAAAAAGGCAAAAAGGAAAAAAAAGGAGGAATCCTAATCCTACTAGGAGTGGAGGAGGTGGACTCCTCCTCTCCTAGTTCGGCCGAAGCCTACATGACTTGGAGGCCAAGCTGCCTCCTCTCCTCCTCTCCTCCTATATATATACTAGTGGATTTCTAGGGTTTTGGACTTGATTTTCAGCCACGTGCAAACCCTAATCTCTAGTGCATAGTTTCTCCTCTAGATTGGATTTCTGCAGTGCTTAGGCGAAGCCCTGCTGGAATTGCACCACCACCATCGCCGGAGTGCCGTCATGCTGCCAGAGAACTCTTCTACCTCTCCGCTCTCTCTTGCTGGATCAAGATAACGGAGATCGTCATCAAGCTGTACATGTGCTGAACGCGGAGGTGCCGTCCGTTCGGCGCTAGATCGGAAGGATCGTGATCAAGCTCGTGGGACGGATCGTGATCAAGTTCGCGGGACGTATTGTGATTAGATCGCGGGACGGATCGTGATTGGATTGCAGGACACACGGCGATTTGGATCGCGAAGAGGTTCGACTACACCAACCGCGTTACTTAACGCTTCCCGCTTAGCGATCTACAAGGGTACGTAGATCCACTCTCCCTCTCGTAGATGCTCATCACCATGGATAGATCTGCATGTGCGTCGGAAATTTTTTGTTTCCTATGCAATGTTCTCCAACATGTCCCTTAATATTGATGCTTTGAAATTGAGATCTGTTCCTCCCAAGATTAATATGGATGAAACTTTGAAAGCTATGCGTGTTTCTATAAATGAGAGTAAAGAAAGAACCGCCCAAATTCGTGCTAGACATGAATGGCTCAAAAAGGCGTGTTCTCGTGATGAGAATCACGAAGATCTTAAAGTGCTTTTTGTGACTCGTATTGAATCCTTGTTTTCTAATATCAATCTTAATGATGATGGGGCTAGATGTGAATCCACTTTGGTTCAGAAACACCCAAATGATTCGGAGTCTATTTATCTTGATGCTAAAAATACTAAAAGTGGAGTAGAGGATATCAAAACTTTGAATAGTGATTAAATTGCTACTTTGGATCTCAAGGAATTTAATTATGACAGTTTCTCTTTGATTGAATGTATTTCCTTGATGCAATCCGTGCTAAACTCACCACATGCTTATAGCAAAAATAAGACTTTTACTAAACATATCGTTGATGCTATGATGAAATCTCTTGAAGAGAAACTTGAGTTGAAAATATCTATTCCTAGGAAACTTCATGATGAGTGGGAAACTACTATAATAATCAAGATTAAAAATTATGAATTCCATGCTTTGTGTGATTTGGGTGCTAATGTTTCCACAATTCCAAAATCTGTATGCGATGTTCTAGGTTTCAATGAGATTGATGAGTGCTCTCTTAACTTGCATCTTGCAGTTTCTACTATTGAGAAACCTATGGGAAAGATTAATGATGTTCTTATTTTTGCAAATAGGAACTACGTGCCCGTAGATTTCATTGTCCTTGATATTGATTGCAATCCGACATGTCCCATTATTCTCGGTAGACCTTTCCTTAGGACTATTGGTGCTGTTATTGATATGAAGGAAGGGAATATTAAATTTCAATTTCCATTAAAGAAGGGCATGGAAATTTTTCCTAGAAAGATAATAAAATTGCCTTATGAATCCATTACGAGAGCTACTTATGGTTTGAGCACTAAAGATGACAATACTTGATTCTATTGCCTTATGCCTAGCTAAGGGCGTTAAACGATAGCGCTTGTTGGGAGGCAACCCAATGAATAGGTTTATTTTTGCATTTTACTTTCTGTTTTGATTGAGTCCACACCATCATGATTCTGTTATGATTGTTTTTTTATGTTTTAATTAGTGTTTGTGCCAAATAGAACCTTTATGATTAGTTTTGGTGATAGTTGTTTAATCACGCTGGAAAAGGACAGAAACTTTGTGCTCATGAAATTATTTTTCATTCCTATACAGAAAGAGATTTTGAGTTGATTATTTTTTCTGCTGATTTATATGCAAATCTTCCTAATTGTCATAAGTTTTTCAGAATTTTTGAGTTAGCAGAGGTATACGAAATATAGAGATTGCTACAGACTGTTCAGTTTTTGACAAATTCTGTTTTTTTTGTGTTGATTGCTTATTTTGATGAAACTATGGTTAGTATCGGGGGGTACGAGCCATGTAAAAGTGAGAATACAGTAATATAACATCAATCTAAATGGAAATTAAAGTTTATTACAGTAACTAAAAAGTTTGTGGTTTGTTTTCTTATGCTAATGCTATCACGGGTTTCTGTTTAAGTTTTGTGTTGTGAAGTTTTCAAGTTTTGGGTGATGTTCTTATGGACAATGGAATAAAGAGTGGAAAGAGCATAATCTTGGGGATGCCCAGGTCATCCCAAGCCAAATTCAAGGATACCAAAAAGCCTAAGCTTGGGGATGCCCCGGGAAGGGATCCCCTCTTTCGTCTTCAATCCATCGGTAACGTTACTTGGAGCTATATTTTTATTCACCATATTATATGTATTTTTCTTGGAGCGTCGTATATTATAGGAGTCTTTGCTTTTTGTCTTGTCACAATCATCCTTGCTGCAAACCTTTTGAGAGAGACATGCACTCATCGTGAATTTGTTAGAATACTCAATGAGCTTCACTTATATCTTTTGAGTTTGGCAATTTAGCTCACATGTGCTTCACTTATATCTTTTGAGCTTGGTAATTTTGCTCCCATGTGCTTCACTTATATCTTTTGAGCTTGGTAATTTTGCTCCCATGTGCTTCACTTATATCTTTTGAGATTGGTAATTTTGCTCAATTGTGCTTCACTTATATCTTTTGAGCTAGATAATTTTGCTCTAGTGCTTCACTTAAATCTTTGTAGAGCACGGCGGTGTCATATTTTGTAGAAATATAAACTCTCGAATCTTCACTTATATCATTTTGAGAGTGCTCTACGTAAGTAACTTGGTAATTGGTGTGTATTATGAAATTAGTCCTAAATATGATAGGCATCCAAAGAGGATATAATAAAACTTTCATATTCAAGTGCATTGATTAGTAAGAGAAGTTTGATTCCTCACAATTAGTTTTGAGATATGGATATGGTAATATTAGCGTTATGTGAGTAGGGTGTTGTGAATCTAGAAATACTTGTGTTGAGTGATTCCTGTAGCATGCACGTATGGTGAACCGCTACGTTAGGAAGTCGGAGCATAATTGATTTATTGATTGTCATCCTTTGTGTGGCGGTCGGGATCGCGCGATGGTTAACTCCTACCAACCCTTCCCCTAGGAGTATGTGTTTAGCACTTTGTTTCGATTACTAATAAAACTTTCACAATAAGTATATGAGTTCTTCATGACTAATGTGAATCCATGGTATAGATGCACTTTCACCTTCCACCATTGCTACCCTCTCTAGTGCCGTGCAACTTTCGCCGGTGCACAAACCCACCATATACCTTCCTCGAAACAGCCACCATACCTACCTATTATGGAATTTTCATAGACATTCCGAGATATATTGCCATGCAACTTTCACGGTTCTGTCTCATGAAATGTGCCATCACTTTCATTCATATAGATTCATTATTGTTCTAAGTATCGAGTTGTAAGTAAATAAAAGTGTGATGATCATCATTATTAGAGCATTGTCCCATGTGAGGAAATAAAAAGAGGACAAAGATGCCCACTAAATAAAAAAAGAGGCCAAAGATCCCAACCAAAAAATGAGAGAAAAAGAGAGAAGGGACAATGCTACTATCTTTTTCCACACTTGTGCTTCAAAATAGCACCATGTTCTTCATGATAGAGAGTCTCCTGTTTTGTCACTTTCATATGCTAGTGGAAATTTTCATTATGTAACTTGGCTTGTATATTCCAATGATGGGCTTCCTCAAATTGCCCTAGGTCTTCGTGAGCAAGCAATTTGGGTGCACAACTACTAGTCTTTATTCTTGAGCTTTCGTACACTTATAGCTCTAGTGCATCCATTCCATGGCAATCCCTACTCATTCACATTGATATCTATTGATGGTCATCTCCATAGCCCATTGATACGCCGAGTCGATGTGACCATCTCCTCCTTTTTGCCTCACAACCTCCACCACACTCTATTCCACCTACAGTGCTATATCCATGGCTCAAGCTCATGTATTGCGTGAGAGTTGAAAAAGGTTTCGAAAAATAAGAGTGCGAAAACAATTACTTGGCCAATACCGAGGTTGTGCATGATTTAAATTCGTTGTGTGGGGATGTTGGAGCATACCCAGACTATATGATTTTGTACGGATAACTTTCTTTGGCCTTATTATTTCAAAAGTTCATGATTACTTTGCTATTATACTTGAAGTATTATTGTTTTCATGTCAATATTAAACTATTGTTTTCAATCTTATGGATCTGAACATTCATGCCACAATAAAGAAGTTACATAGAACAAATATGTTAGGTAGCAATCCACATCAAAAATTCGTTGTTTATCACTTCCCTACTCGAGGACGAGCAGGAGTTAAGCTTGGGGATGCTTGATACGTCTCCAACATATCTATAATTTTTTATTGTTCCATGCTATTATATTATCAACTTTGGATGTTTTATATGCATGAATATGCTATTTTATATTAATTTTTGGATTAACTTATTAACTCAGTGCCCAGTGCCAGTTTCTGTTTTTCCGTGTTTTTGACATTTTTCAGGTAGGAATATCAAACGGAGTCCAAACGGAATAAAAATTTTGCCATGATTTTTAATGGAAAATATCAAAAATACTAGAAGGAAAATATACTGGAGAGGAGGCCCGAGGGAGTCACGAGCCTGGGAGGCGCGCCCCCCTCGTGGGCCATCTTGACGTGTTCTCGACGCCATACGGTCTTATAAATACTGAAACCTACAGAACTAAACCTAGATTGCAAGTTCTGCCACCGCAAGCCTCCATAGCCACCAAAAACCAATTGGGAGACCATTCCGGCTTCCTACCGGAGGGGAATTCATCTCCGGTGGCCATCTTCATCAACACCAACTGCCTCTCCGATGATGCGCGAGTAGTTCACCACAGACCTTCGGGTCCATAGCTAGTAGCTAGATGGCTTCTTCTCTCTCTTTGATCTTCAATACAAAGTTATCCATGATCTTCATGGAGATCTATCCGACGTAACTTTCTTTTGCGGTGTGTTTGTCGAGATCCGATGAATTGTGGATTTATGATCAGATTATCTATGAATATTATTTGAGTCTCCTCTGATTTCTTATATGCATGATTTCATATCCTTATAAGTCTCTTCGAGTTATGGGTTTCGTCTGGCCAACTTGATCTATAGTTCTTGCAATGGGAGAAGTGCTTGGTTTTGGGTTCATACCATGCGGTGTCCTCACCTAGTGATAGAAAAGGTAGCGAGGCATGCATCGTGTTGTTGCCATCAAGGGTAAAAATATGGGGTGTATATCATATTGCATGAATCTATCCCTCTACATCATGTAATCTTGCTTAAAGCGTTACTCTGTTTGTTATGAATTTAGTACACTAGATGCATGTTGGATAGCGGTTGATGTGTGGAGTAATAGTAGTAGATGCAAAAAGTATCGGTCTACTTGTCTCGGATTTGATGCCTATATGTATGATCATTGCCTTAGATATCGTCATGACTTTGCGCGATTCTACCAATTGCTCAACAGTAATTTGTTCACCCACCGTAATACTTGCTATCATGAGAGAAGCCTCTAGTTAACACTATGCCCCCCGGGTCTATTTTACATATTATATATTAAGATCTAAATACAAAAGCACCAAAAATACCTTGCTGCACCTTTATTTACTTTTTTATATTTATCTACTATCACTATCAGATCTCACCTTGCAAGTAATCGTAAAGGGATTGACAACCTCTTTATCGCGTTGGGTGCAAGTTTGTTTGTGTTTGTGCAGGTGTCTTGGTGCCTCATCTTGTTACTCCTACTGGATTGATACCTTGGTTCTCAAACTGAGGGAAATACTTATCTCTACTTTGCTGCATCACCCTTTCCTCTTCAAGGGAAAAACCAACGCAAGCTCGAGAAGTAGCACCTACT
The DNA here is from genome assembly GCA_022496015.1 of Hordeum marinum. Taxonomy (NCBI): domain Eukaryota; kingdom Viridiplantae; phylum Streptophyta; class Magnoliopsida; order Poales; family Poaceae; genus Hordeum; species Hordeum marinum. Next base: position 510,448,995 of record CM039678.1, read on the forward strand.
GGCAAGTGCCGGGACATGCATCTATACTTCTCACATCACCGGACGTGTAGGGGGAGGATGGCGACAAGGGGTGTCATCGGCAATCGCCCCAGGTTCCCCACCCAGGGACTTTTCTCCGGCCAAGACTTCCTTCAGCGCATTTTATCGCGACGAGGGCGGGCCGACAAGCCCAGGGAATGTCGGGTCTCCGCCGGCAATCGACATTCATCGAGGAGAATGGACGTCGATTCCTTCATCGAGGAGACATCAGAGGATGCTGCGGCCGGTGCTGACAGAATTTCCGCCGAAGAATCCGGCAAGAGTTCTGAGGCTGAGGCCGCCAAGAATGCTGCCGTCGAGGCCGATAGCGCCGAGGCGGCCAAAGCCGCGCAAGAGGAGGAGGCCGCCAAGAAGTCCACTGAGCGGGCTAGCAAGGAGGCCGGCAGGAAACGACCATCAAGGGCCAGCCGTCCTTGTCCGAAGCCCCTTCATTGAGCTGGTACTTCAAGGTCAGCGACAACCTATTCGTCAGTATCCCTGGTGCGACAAGACGCTGGGACGCCACTTGAGGAGGGGGTCCTTGTCGAGGAATCCATCACTGCCGCCGGGCTCGACATCGTCGATGATCCACACGCGGGCGACAAATCCCAAGAGGATAGGCTCCTCCAGTCGATGGGCGACAGCTTTCGGAGGCTCGAGGCGCTTCACTGCGCCCGGAAAGAGAAACTTGACTCTAGGGATGTGTTCATCAAAGCTGTCGAGGCCAGTTTCAAGGAACGCATCAGGGATACCCATGCTTGGTATGCCCAGGCCTCCAAGGATTTGCAGACTGGCAAGTCGCAACTGAGCGAAGGCTGGAGCCACCTCTATATGCAGTAGTCCGACGTCGAGCAGGCGCAGGAGGAGGCCAAGTAATAGGCCACCACACAGGATGCTCGCTTGACGGAGTGTCGCATCTTGCTTGACGCCCAAGAGAAAGACCTCATCGCTCGCGAGAGGGCACTCGCCAACAAGCTTCGCGGTAAGGAGGTGGAGCTCGAGGACCTCGTTACGCTGCGGACTCAGGAGTTGGAGCGGTGGCACAAGGAAGCACTCGAAGCCCTGGTGGCGGAAGATGGCGACAAGCTGAGGGAGGCCGCCGACGCAGCTGCGGCCATGGAGACTGCCAAAAGCTCACTGGAGGAGAGGGTGAAAGAAGTGGAAGTGGCCCTTGAAGATCAAGGCGCAAAGGTCTCGTCACTCGAGGCCAAGCAGAACAAGGCCGCCGCCAGTCTGATGGAGGCGCAAGTTGCCACTTCCGACAGGGCCAAGCAGCTCTCCGCGGTCAACGAGTCCATCGATGACCTGACCTTGAAGCTGGCCACGCTGACTGGGGCCCTCAAGGCCGCCAACGCTCGGGAGAAAGCTCTAGCAAAGGAGCTCCATAGCAAGAAGTAGCTTGTCGACAGCACCGCCTTCTCCCACAACGACTTTGTGCGTGGGGTGGAAGTATGGACCGAGAAGCTCATCAACGTCGTGGGGAAGCTTGACAAACAACTGTCCGCCATGGGCCTAGAGGGCCCTTCGTATTCTCATAATGACATGGTCCCTATGAGTGCCAAGGTGACCATGTTCTTCGGCAGCCTAATCAAAACCCTCGAACAGCTCTATTCCGACCGGGCGGCCCACCTGGCCGATGAATCGCGCAGGCTCTGCCAGGCTGTCCTTGGTAAGGTGCTCGTCAAGGTGGCAAAGAGGAATCTCGGCCTCAACATCGACAATGTCCTCGACCATTTGCTGAAGGACGTGGACGTCTAGGCGCTCAAAGAACTCGTTGCGCCCATCGCCGAGCGGGTAAGCTAGGTCAAGCGGGTCGAGGGCAACCGCCGAGATTAGTTGCCCTACTCCTCGTCGCTGCGCATATCCAGAAAAATTTACTTATATTAAAGTTTCGGCAAGGCCGATGTAATGCTATCTGCTAATGCCTTGGACGATTGCTATGTTATATTCCTTGTTAAACTTATTCTCTGTATGGAATTTTCCCTACTTCCTTTCTGGAAAACTCTTGCCGACGTGCGTAGTCCTACCGCAAGCGCTTTGAGGAACGGGTCCTTAGCAGCCTGCTGTCGGTGCTACTGTCGGCAAGACATCTTGATGTCCTTGGCGCGGCCATTCAAGGCGTTGGCCTTACTCGAAAACGGAATAAGGGTGCGAGAGCTGTCACTTGAGTCGTCGAGCGGAATCAAAATGAAACAAGAAGCATGGGCTAAACCACTTAAGCCGTTGAGTGGTCCCGAAAGAAGTGATTGCGCATCCAATCCCGGAAAGGTTCCCGCGCGTGCAGGTTTTCCATATAGGAGTCGAAGTCGCACAAGGAAAATAACTTTACGGCAAAAGTTTCACATGGGATTTTTGCAACTTATCTTTTTGTTGCCTTTCTCCTTTTGGCAAGTTTTTTTTGGAACGTCGCGCTCATAGGTATCCGTACCATCATTCCCCTCGGCAAAGTTGCACGCGAGGGAACCTTCTGCTCTTTGGACAAAGAAAGAAGAGAAAATATGGATATGGAACCTTGGCGGTTCGTTAGTCCTTGCCGGAATTAAGTTTAATGCAGCTTTCCAGATAAACATGCACATAAGTAAATATGAGAGCTGAGGAGGATTGTAGAACACTTATCTTTATTTATCTATGCACAGGATCTAAGCATGGCTTTCTACCAAGGATTACATGCTTCGGCTGCAAGACTTCTATAAAAAGGTGGTTGTCGGGGCCGGCCCGGCAACCGCGCCTCATGGGTAGAACTTTCGAAGATGTTCGATATTCCAAGAGTTGCTCACTAGAATACCATCCTCGGTCACCAGGAAGACTGCGCTGGGCCTAGTGACTTGTACTACCCGATAAGGGCCTTCCTACTTTGGCGTCAACTTGTTTGGATTCTTGGCGTACTGAACTCGCCGAAGAAGAAGGTCGTCTTCCACAATACTTTTGGCATTGACCTTGCAGCTATGATAGCGGCGCAAGGCTTGTTGGTGGCATGCAGCTCTCACAGAAGCCTGAAGACGGTCTTCCTCAAGGAGCGTCGCGTCATCCTGGCGCAACTGCTCTTGCTCGAGCTCATCATAAGCGAGCACTCGAGGTGACCCATATCTGAGTTCCGTGGGGAGCACTACCTCCGCCCCATAGACAAGGGAGAAGGGTGTCTGGACGGTAGCTCGATTTGGTGTCTTCATGATTGACGAGAGAACCACTGGCAACTCATCAATCCAGTTTCTTCCGCACTTGTGCAATCTATCAAAAGTTCTTGTCTTGAGACTTCGCAGCACTTCTGTGTTAGCCCTCTCTGCTTGGTCATTGCTCCTTGGGTAGGCAACGGAAGCAAAATAGATTTTTCTACCAAGGTCTTGGACATACTGCATGAAGGTGCGGCTCGTGAACTATGTGTCATTGTCGATGATGATGATGTTGGGAACACCGAAGCAGCAAACTTGTCCCTTAAAGTATTTGACGGCTGAGAGTGTTGTCACCTTCCTCACTACTTGCACTTCTGGCCACTTTGTGAACTTGTCGATAGCCACGTACAAGTACTCAAAGCCCCCGGTAGCGCAGGCAAAATGGCCCAAGATGTCAAGCCCCCAGACCGAAAATGGCCAGGAGAGAGGGATTGTTTGAAGAGCTTGAGTCGGTTGATGTAGTTTCATCAAATCAAACTGGCATGCTTCACACTTTGTTAATAACGCAGTTGCATCCTGGAGGGCAGTGGTCCAAAAGAAACCTTGCCGAAATGCCTTTCCGACAAGTGCTCTTGATCCTATGTGGGAGCCATATATACCTCCGTGTATCACTGCCAACAGTTCCAGTCCATCCTCCCAAGAAATTCACTTGAGTTTCACTTCGGTCTCTTTGTGTACAGGATGTTGTCTACGAACTGGTACATATGAGACTGGTAGGCTACTTTCTCTGCTTCCTCCTATTCCTCGGAGAGCTCTCCTGTCTGAAGGAATTGGACAAGAGGTTGCGCCCATGCTAGAGCCTCGGGCTTGACAACAAGGACCAAAGGTGTATCCTCTATCGGGGGAGCATTTGCCTCGACAGAAAGGGCCTGAGGGTCTACCAGAGTCTGCTGCCCCCCCCCCCCCCGACAAGCCTGGAGGGAGTGCATGCTTCTACGGCAAGAGCTGATGGCCCTACCGGAGCATAGCACTCACTGGCAATCCTGCCGTTCTATTGGGCAATCTTCTCGGTGGCGGCCTCAGGGAGCCCTGCCGGGAGATATTTGTCGGAACTTAACTTCCTTCTCTTCTCTTGCCCAGTGGATGCTATCATGGAGGGTTGAGTTAGTTGGAGCACGAAAGTTCCTGGTTCCACAGGTAACTTAAGGGCATCACGTTTTCAAAGGACATCAGCAACGTTGTTCTCCGCACGTGGAATGTGCTCCATCTACAGGCCGTCGAAACGTTCTTCCAACTTCCTCACTTCATCTACATAAGCTTCCATCAACGGACTCTGGTAGTCTTTGTTTCCTTGTTTGAAGACAAGTTGAGAGTCACCCCTAACAATAAGTTTCTTGATCCCATGTTCCACCGCGATCCTAAGACCGGAAAGCAGCCCTTCGTACTCAGCAGTGTTATTCGTTCATCTCTCCCGAGGAAAGTGCATCTGGATCACATATCTGAGGTGCTCGCCGATGGGTGCGACAAGTAGCACTCCGGCACCAGCGCCTTGTAGCGAGAAAGCTCCATCAAAATACATGATCCACTCTCGATCAGTCTCCTTACCGGGGAGAGTTGATTCTGGAATCTCTTCGTTGGGCGTTAGGGTCCATTCCGCAATTAACTCCGCCAAGGCCCTTCTCTGAATAATCGAAGTGCTTTCAAACTTAAAACCAAAGCTTGATAGTTCTAGAGCCCACTCCACAATCCTGTCGATTGCTTCTGGGTTCCTCAATATACGCTGTAGCGGGAAGCGGGTGACAACATTGATCTCATGTGCTTGAAAGTAATGGTGCAGCTTCCTCAAGGCCATAAGAAGGCCGAAGAGCAACTTTTGCATGCCAGAATACCTTGACCTAGCCCCCTGCAATAAGGAGCTGACAAAATAGACTGGTCGCTGCACCACTTTCTTCTTCTGAGCTATCTCTTTCAACTGCGCAGATCTTTCCTTGCCAGCACCAGACCCCGCCAAAGGCTGTCCTGGCTAATTGTTTGGCGCCTTTGCCGCTGTTGCTGCTTCTTCATCAACCTCTCTTTCAACCACTAATATAGCACTCACCACTTGATTTTGTGCCGCCAAGTATAGCAGCAATGACTCCTGTGGTTTTGACGCGACTAGGACTAGCGGAGAGGAAAGGTACTTCTTCAAATCATGTAGCGCTGCCTCCACTTCTGGAGTCCATTTCATTGGACCTGCCTTCTTCAAGATTTTGAAAAGGGGGAGGGCGCGCTTAGCAGACTTTGAGATGAACCTACTCAGAGCAGCAACACAGCCGGCAAGGCATCGCACGTCCTTGACCCGTTTTGGTGCCTCAATCTGCTCAATTGCCTTGATCTTGTTCGGATTTGCTTCTATTCCATGCTGAGACACAGAACCCGAGAAGCTTGCCGGATGGGACACCAAACATACATTTGTCGGGATTGAGCTTCGTGTTGATCTTGCGCAGATTGGCGAACGTCTCTTCTAGGTCCGCTATGAGTGTGGCTTTGTCCTTGGTTTTGACCACTATGTCATCCATATAAGCCTCCATATTTCTATGCAGTTGGGGCTCAAAACCTACTTGGACCGCTCTCGCAAAGGTGGAACCAATGCTTTTCAACCCGAAGGCATATGCAAAAAGCAGTACATACCACATGGGATGATAAACGCGGTTTTCTCTTCATCTTCCTTGGCCATAAAGATCTGATGATAACCGGAATAAGCATCAAGGAAAGACAACAAGTCGCACCCAGTGGTGGAGTCCACAATCTGGTCGATGCATGGCAAGGAAAAAGGATCTTTAGGGCAGGCCTTGTTGATATCCGTGAAATCAATGCATAGCCTCCACTTCCCATTTGCCTTGCGCACCGCGACTGGATTGGCCAACCATGTAGGGTGGAGTACTCCTCTGATCAGACCAGCTGCCTCTAACTTCTTATCTCTTCGGCAGTAAATTGTTGCTGCTCCAAAGCTTGCTTCCGAACCTTCTGCTTGACGGGCCATGTGTGTGGACAGATGGCAAGGTGGTGCTGAATCACCTTCCTGGGAACACAGGGGATATTAGATGGTTGCCATGCAAACAGATCGACATTCGCCCACAGGAAGGCGACGAGCGCTCTTTCCTATTTGTCGTCAAGGGTGGAACTTATGGTGAAAGTTCCCCCTGTGCCATCCTCCTCGGCAGGAACCTTCTTGGTTTTTGGCGGAGCTGCCTTGGACTTCTTGCTCTTGCCGGTGGAGCTCTCTGGCACATCATAAATAGTAGCACAACACTCCTTAGAGGTGTGCTTGCAGGAATGTGCACCAGAGGCCTTGCCGGTCTTCTTCCCCCCGGGGGCTTCAGCGGCAGGAGCAAGTGCCTTGGCGGCAGGTGCTGCGGTTGCGCCCCGGTAGAGTTGGTCAGCATAGATAAGCATGCTCCTCTTGTCGGAGTTGATGGTAATGATGCTCATCGGTCAGGCATCTTCACCACGTTTTAGGCAAACTGAGTGGCCGCCATGAACTTGGCCAGTGCCGGACGCCCGAGAATGCCATTGTATGCTAATGAGATATCGACAACGTCAAAGACGATCTTCTCCGTTCTGAAATTGATATCGCCATCGAACGTTACTGGTAGCGTGACCTTGCCTTTCGGGAGAGTCCTTCCTGAATTGACCCCTTGGAAAGTGCCTGTCGGCTCGAGATCTTCGTTGGGAATCTGCAGCCTTCGATTGACATCGGGCGAGATCAGGTTCATGCTAGCTCCGCTATTGACTAAGATCTTCATCACCTTGAGGTTCAGGATTGTTGGGGAGACCAACAACGGCACGCACCCAACCATGGTTGCGCGATCAGGGTGATCCTTAGCGTCGAAGATGATAGGAGTGTTGGACCATTTCAGAAGTTTCTATGCGCCGATAGAGGGCTCTCCCGCATTAACCTCTTGTGCCCACTGTTTAAGTTGGCGGTGAGAGTAATGCGACAAGGCCCCTCCTTCTATGCACACTGCCTCCGTAGCTCTCTAGAACTCATGCTCACTGGACTCGTCGTCCTCTTCAACGTCATCATCGTCTCCCTCTTGCTTGTCGCGGCCGAGGGTGGGCCGATCCTTCTGTTTCTTAGGCTTGCCGTGATGACCTCCTCGGCTAACACGCTTCTTGCCAGACCCCTTAGCCCCACCCTGACCCTTCTCGCTGTCGTGTCTTTCATATTCAGCCTTCTGCTTCTTGGCAAGCTGCTCAACTTTCCTGTGGTCTTGGAGGTCGTGGCCCTTGGTGCGATGGATCTTGCAATACTGCTTGTCGGAGTCTTCTGGCTTGCCGGCAGCTGCCAGAGCATGGTAGGATGCGCACCTGAAATCATCGTTGTCGGGGTCATCGACCTTGCCTTTCTTGGCGGCGCCGGGGTTGTCGGATCCTTCGACGGCTAGCACAGTTTTGCCCTTTCCCTTCTTGTTCCACCGCCGACCCTTCTTTACTGGAGGAGCGGTGTCTTCGTCGTCAGAGTCGACCTCCGCACCAGCATTCTTGCCGGGGAGTCTTCTCCCTTCTTCAGTGCGAGTGCATTTGTCTGCCAAAGCATAAAGCTCGGCGACATCCCTGACTCTATTCATCGCCAGCTCTTCCCGCATCCTACGGTTGCGCACGTTCTAATGGAACGTGCTAATAACGGCGGTAGGGTGAACGTCTGGGATGTTGTGGTGCACGTAGCTGAATCTCTGCATGTACTTGCATAGAGTTTCACCTTCCTTCTAGGGGATGATGTGCATGTCGCTCTCCTGGCCAAGAGCTTGATGACCCCGAGTGAAGGCGCCAACAAATTCGTGACACAGGTCCGCCCAGGAGGTGATGGATCTCTCTGTCAAGTGCACCAGCCATGACCTGACATTGGGCTTAAGCACCAATCGGAAGTAGTTAGCCAATATCTTGTTATCGCGGCCCCCGACAGCCTGCACCGCGATGGTGTAGACGCTCAGGAACTCTGACTGATGGATCTTGTCGTCGTACTTCTCCAGGACCTCTGGACATGCCGTAGCTCGGCGTAAACGCTGGGCAGCCCACCTCGTAAGGTAGGCTGACAAGGTACACCGGCGCAGACTTGTTGATGGTGGGTCCCGCGTGCCTGTCCGACTGGAGGCATGCTTTCCGTCGCCGCTCGATTGCGGTTCGAGCGTCCTCCTTGACACATTCTCGAAGAACATGACGCTGATCGTGGCACGTCCGCGGATCAGACGATGTTGTCGAGTAACCATCGCGGGCATCAGTCTGTTGGGTCGGCGACCGACAATGCTATCACGGGGGAGAGTGCACCAAGGTCACACCTACCCTAGGCACCTCGCTGCTGTCCTGAGGCGGCCCTGTGGGCCGAAGCTTGCCTATGAGGCTTAGGAGGCTCTGAATGGTGGCTCTCCATTCGTCGAGCTTCTCTGCAGTAGGAGGGAAGTTTAGGACTAGATGCGCCCATGCCATCGCTTCCTCCGCTGTGGATGGCATCCAGCGGCACGAGGAATGCGAGGTGCTTTGACTCCTAACCGAGTTAGAAGGAGCACCTTCGCGGTCCCGCGTTGGCATGCCACTCCCGCTTGCGTGTTGTTCCCACGCATCTTGGGAATGAAGCGCGGGAGCCTTTTCACGGGGACGTTGAGAACTATGGGCGCTGTGGCGCGGCTCTCTGCGCGTGTCCTGAGAAGGTCGTGGCGTAGGCACCGGCGTGGACCCCCTGGGAGATACTCTTCCGCTCCCGGAGGTTGCCATACCACCCGCAGGCAGTACCACCCTATCTTGAGACATAGGTGCGTGGGGGTCCCACAGGCGCCATGGGCGTCTCCGCGGCAAGCGTCGCCGCTCGCTTGGCCTTGGTCACCGAAACGTCGCGGAAGTTCCGAACCTCCGCCTCCTCCTCCTCCACCCACGTCTACACCGTCTCCTGTCTGTGCAGACACATGAATGTCGGACGCGGATGAACCAACTTCAGTAAGGCCCTTCTTCTCGGTGGCCATGGTGACGATGAAGTTGGGTTATAGATCACAAGAACGGGTTCGTAGATCCTCTTATGCGCCCCTTACCTAGCACGCCAAAGATGTCATGGGGAATGAACACCTATGGGACCGCGGGGGCCCCTTTCGGTTCAGCGAGGGGGCATGCTGGCATAAAGAGTCGGTCTGGTGAGCTGCACACGGGGTGTTTTTACCCAGGTTCGGGATGCACGGATGCGTAAACCCTAGTCCTGCTTGGTTGTATCGATCCCGATCTGGGGTTTGAGCTACAGGAGCGCCATGAACGGCTGCTACGTGAGCTTCGGAGCCTTCTCTTCCTCCCTAACCGTCGGGCTGTCCGGTTGCCTAACTACCTGAGAGCTCTAAAAGCTAAACAGTCCAAAGGTTTGAGAGTCCAAAATCCAAAAGTCCCCTTCTGTAATGCCCTGGGCCTCCTTTTATACTCAAGGGAATCCCAACAATGTTGTCCAGTGCGCACGGGACACAGTGCTGCTACAATGCTATCATACCTAACCCTGAGGGAGTAGGACAAGAGCATTAAATGCATCGTCAGGGGCCTCGGTCCGTTAGTGGGACGGGAACAGGGACATCCCATCGGTGCTGCTTAGCTTCCTCCAACGTCGACGCCGCATCACGCTTCCAGGTGGATCCACACCTGTCATGTGCACTGGCGGTGCTTGCCGGGGCCTTGCCTTGTAGGGACCTTGCCTTGCTGCGGGCCTAGAGGCTCTACAGCCCTCCCGGCAAGGTCTTGCTGGTAGTCCTGAGTTTTATGTGATGATTCTTGGTAAGTCTTCACTAGGTCTTGCCGCCGGGGCGGCTACTACTGCCTACACAAAAGTAAAGGGCCACTAGATGGCCCAAAAACTCTAGTGCACCGACAGTCGGTGTGCGAAATTATCCTAGGCAATTGTTAACAAGATCGGAAATCATTATTGCAATTTTATATGAGGGAGAGACATAAGCTAACATACTTTCTCTACTTGGATCATATGCACTTATGATTGGAACTCTAGCAAGCATCTGTAACTACTAAAGATCATTGAGGTAAAACCCAACCATAGCATTAAAGCATCAAGTCCCCTTTATCCCATACGCAACAACCCCTTACTTGGGTTCATGCTTCTGTGTCTTAAGCAACCCACTATAAGTGAATCATGAACATACTGCAACACCCTACAACGGGAATCCTTCACGTGTGCGCGGCATGAAAGGCACAATAGGACAGCACCAAAATAAACATACAATTCAAACCAATCTAGATCATCAATCAACCCAAAGGACAAAAGAAATCTACTCAAAACTTCATAGGATGGCAACACATCATTGGATCATAATATGTGGCATAAAGCACCATGTTCAAGTAAGGGTTTAGAGCGGGGCGCGCGAGAGTGGACCGCTAAAAGCAGATGAGGATGGTGATGAAGAAGGTGATATTGATCAAGACGATCACCGCAGTGATGGTTCCCTCGGTGGCACTCTGGCACCATCGGGAGAGAGGTGGAGAGGGTCTCCCCCTTGTGCTTCCTCCTCCATGGCCTCCCCCTCGGTGGGAGAGGTTCTCCCACTGGTCCTTGGCATCCATGGTGTTTATGGGCCCTCCGGGATGATGAAGATGGCCTCCGGTGACGGTGGGCCCCTCCGGCAGGGTGCCAGAGAGGGCCAAGATTGGTTTTTCGTGGCTCTGGAGGTTTGCGGTGCCGGAACTCCTCTTCACCGGTTTCCATATTTATAGGAATTTTTGGCGTCGATCTCACGTCAAGTGGAGCCACGAGGCGGTGACAAGCTCGCTAGGCGCGAGTAGGGGGGTGGCCGCGCCTGGCGGGCTTGTGACCTCCTCGTGTCTCTTCTGGCCAAACCCCAATGCTTTGGGGGTCTCTTTTGGTCCAAAAAAATCATACTAATTTTCAGCCCATTCCGAGAACTTTTCTTTCTGCACAAAAAAGGACACCATGGTAGTTCTGCTGAAAATAGCATCAGTCCGGGTTAGTTCTAATAAAATCATACCAAAATCATATAGAATTATTGTAAACATGGCATGAATACTTCATAAATTATAGATACGTTGGTGACGTATCAACTACTCACACATCATGGTGAGGGAAGCAAGGTTGATGAAGAGGCCCTCCGTGATCGATGTCCCCTCCGGTAGGGTGCCAGAATGGAGGTGTAGATGGCCTCCCATCGGAACAAAGACTTGCGGCGGCGGAAAAATGTTTTGTGGGCGCTCTTTGCGATTCTAGGGTAATTTTGAATTTATAGGCCATAGAGTGGCATCGGGAGGTGCTCGAGGGGGCCACAAGCCATCAGGGTGCCCCCTCGGTGGTGCGCCCTATTGGCTTGTGGGTCCCTCATGGCTCCTACGACCTCCCTCCAAAGCTTCCAGGTCTTCTTTTGGTCTAGTAAGAATCATAAAAAAAGTTCCGTGTCAATTGGACTTCGTTTGGTACTGTAAACCTAAACAACCAAAAACATGTAGAAAACAACAACTGGAACTAGGCACTAGATCAATAGGTTAGTGCTCAAAAATATTATAAATCGGTAACTAAATAACCAAAAAGTATCCTAAAATGATACTATATTAGCATGGAACAATAAAAAATTATAGATACGTTGGAGACATATCAACATCCCCAAGCTTAATTCCTTCTCGTCCTCGAGTAGGTAAATGATAAAAACAAAATTTTGATTTGACATACTACCCATTACGTAATCTTTGGTATGTATGCTCATTTAGAATGATGAATTAACAAACGACAACATAGTAATATTTATAAGTATAAGAAACATAATCATTAATTCTCCAACATATACGATCCTAATGTTGGAAATATGCCCTAGAGGCAATAATAAATTAATTATTATCATATTTCCTTGTTCATGATAATCCTTTATTATCCATGCTATAATTGTATTGATTGGACACTCAGATACATGTGTGGATACATAGACAACAAAGTGTCCCTAGTAAGCCTCTACTAAACTAGCTCGTTGATCAAAGATGGTTAAGGTTTCCTAGCCATAGACATGTGTTGTCATTTGATAACGGGATCACATCATTAGGAGAATGATGTGATGGGCAAGACCCAAACTATAAACATAGCATATGATCATGTGAGTTTATTGCTATTGTTTTCTGCATGTCATGTATCTGTTCCTATGACCATGAGATCATGTAACTCACTGACACCGCAGGAGTACCTTGTGTGTATCAAACGTCGCAACGTAACTGGGTGACTATAAAGGTGCTCTACAGGTATCTCCGAGGGTGTCTGTTGGGTTTGCATGAATCAAGACTGGGATTTGTTACTCCGTGTGAGGGAGAGGTATCTCAGGGCCCACTCGGTAATACCACATCATAATAAGCCTTGCAAGCAAAGTGACTAAATATTTTGCCACGGGATCCTGTTTTACAGAACGAGTAAAGAGACTTGTCGGTGACGATATTGAACTACGTATAGAGATACCGACCATCGAATCCTGGGCAAGTAACATACCAAAGAACAAAGGGAACTGCATACGGGATTAACTGAATCCTTGACATAGAGGTTCAACCAATAAAGATCTTCGTAGAATATGCAGGAACCAATATCGGCATCCAGGTCGCGCTATTGGTTATTGACCATAGAGGTGTCTCGGCCATGTCTACATAGGTCTCGAACCCACAGGGTCTGCACACTTAACGTTCAATGTTGTTTTAGTAGTATTGAGTTATGTATGTTGGTGACTGAAGGTTGTTTAGAGTCCCGGATGAGATCCCGTACATCACGAGGAGCTCCGGAATGGTCTTGAGGTACAGATTTATATATGGTAAGTCATATTTTGGCTACCGGAAAAGTTTCGGGTTTTTCCGGTATTGTACCGGGAAGCATCTAGAAGGTTTCGAAAACTTCTGGAGGAGTCCGGAAGTTCACCAAGGGTTCCACCACAACCCAAGGGTTTGCATGGTCCGAGGGGAGGTGCCCTGGCCTTATACACCAGGCGCACAAGTCCCTCAAGGGACATGTGTCTTGGGAGAGGTGGAAAGTCCACCTAGTTTTGGACAGGGAGGGAATTGGACTAGGAGTCCAACTCCTCCCCCTTGGCTGCGGCCTAGGGCTTGGATGGGCTGATCTCTATGCCCCTCCACCTATATATAGAGGGTAGGGGCACGCCAAGAGCACACATGAAACCCATGGCGCCCCTCTCTCTCCCTAGATCGTTTTCTCCTCTGTTCGCGGTTTCGGTAGTGCTAGGCATAGCCTTGCCGGGATAGCACCACCACAATCACCGCCACGCCATCGTGTTGTTGGAGAACTCATCTACCTCTCCACCCCCTCTTGCTGGATCAAGAAGGCGGAGATCATCATCGAGCTGTACATGTGCTGAATGCGGAGGTACCGTCCGTTCGGCACTAGATCGCAAGAACCGTGATTGGATCGCAAGACGGTTTGTGATTGGATCGCGGGATGGATTGTGATCGAATCATAGGATGGCTAGTGAACAGGAATGCGAAGACGTTCGACTACATCAACCACGTTTCCTAACGCTTCCCGCTTAGCGATCTACAAGGGTATGTAAATCCACTCTCCCTCTCGTAGATGCTCATCACCATGGATGGATCTTGCGTGTGCATATGAATTTTTTTGTTTACCATGCAACGTTCCCCAACAGTGGCATCATGAGCTAGGTCTATGCGTAGATGAGATCATGAGTAGAACAAAAAGGAGTTTGTGGGTGTTGATGCTCAGATTGCTTCCTCCCTTGTTGATTTAGCGGTATTGTGGGATGAAGCGGCCCGAACCAACCTCACTCGTCCACGTACGAGAGAACGGTTCCATCGATTGACATGTGACTTTGTTGCATAAAGATGGCTGGCGGGTGTTGGTTGCTCTTACTCTAGTTGGATCAGATTCGACAAAGGCGGTCCTTGAGAAGGTTGAATAACAATTTGTGTATCACAGTTATGGTTTTGCATAGGTAAAAATCGTTCTAACTAGATACCCGTAGCAGCCACGTAAAAAAAGCAGCAACAATTAGAGGACGTCTAACTTGTTTTTGCAGGGTATGTTGTGATAATATATGTCCAATTACATCATGAGATACATGTGATGTATGAGATAATTATGTTTTGTATAAAATACCACGACTTGCATGTCAATGAGTACGACAACCAGAAGGATCCATCGGGTTGTCTTTAATTATTGTTTGACATGTCATACGTCTCCATCGTATCTATAATTTATGAAGTATTAATACCATGTTTACAATAATTCTATATGATTTTGGTATGATTTTATTAGAACTAACCCGGACTAACGCTGTTTTCAGCAGAACTACCATGGTGTCGTTTTTTGTGCAGAAATAAAAGTTCTCGGAATGGGCTGAAAATTTAGTATGTTTTTTGGGACCAAAAGAGACCCTTGAAGAATTGGAGTTGGGCCAGAAGAGCCATGAGGAGGTCACAAGCCTACCAGGTGGGACCACCCCCGCTGGCCACGCCTAGTAGGCTTGTCACCGCCTCGTGGCACCCCTTGACGTGATTCCAACGCCAAAAAATGCTATAAATATAGAAACCTCCAAAAATAAACCTAGATCGGGAGTTACGCTGCCGCAAGCCTCCAAGATCGGGAGTCTTGAGATATCACGATCTTGATGTACCGCGAGCATTATTGATATAGATGAATCATATGGAGTGTTCCCCTCGCTATCGTCTTGTGATGAATTGAGTTTTCCCTTGGAAGTTTTCTTATCGTATTGAGTCTTTAAGGATTTGAGAAAACATGATGTACGTCTTGTGATGGGATATCCGTGGTGACAATGGGATGTTCTATTGATCCACTTCATGCATGTTTTCGTGATCAACTAGCGGGTTCCGTGACCTTAGGAATCTATGCATAGGGGTTGGCACACGTTTTCGTCTTGACTTTCCGGTAGAAACTTTGGGGCACTCTTTGAAGTTCTTTGTGTTCGATTGAACATCACGAATCTGAAACTCTGTGATGCATATCGTATAATCAAGCCCATGGGTACTTGTGGTGACATTGGAGTATCTAGGTGACATTAGCGTTTTGGTTGATGTGTGATACATCTCCAACGTATTTATAATTTTTTATTGTTCCATGCTATTATATTATTTGTTTTGGATGTTTTATATGCATTAATATGCTATTTTATATTATTTTTGGTACTATCCTATTAATCTAGAGCCTAGTGCGATTTTCTGTTTTTTCCTTGTTTTTGAGTTTTGCAGATAAGGAATATTAAACGAAGTCCAAAGGGAATAAAACCTCCGGAATGATTTTTTCTGGAAAATATGGAAGCCACGAGACTTGAGAACCAAGGCAGAGGAGTTGCCACGGGGCCACAAGCCCGCTTGTCGGGGCCAGGTGGGTACCCCGCGCCGGGCAGGCTTGTGGGCCCCTAGCAACTCCCCTAACCCTAATTCGGCCTATAAATACCCAAATATTCCATCATTATTAGAACGAGCCATGAAAACTCTTTTCGCCACCAGAAGCCTCCGTTCTCGAGAGATCTAATGTTGGAACCTTTTCTGGTAATCTGCCGGAGGGGATTCGATCACGGGCGGCATCTTCATTAACTACATTGCCCCTCCGATAATGCATGAGTAGTTCACCACAGACCTATGACTCCATAGCTAGTATCTAGATGGCTTCTTCTCTCTCTTTGCTTCTCAATACCATGTTCTACATGATCTTCATGGAGAGCTATCCGATGTAATACTCTTTTGCGGTGTGTTTGTCGAGATCCGATGAATTGTGGGTTTATGTTCAGATTATCCATGAATATTATTTGATTCTTTCCTGAATTCTTATATGCATGATTTCATATCTTTGCAAGTCTCTTCGAGTTATTTGTTTGGTTTGGCCAATTAGATATGTAATTCTTGCAATAGGAGGAGTGCTTAGTTTTCGGTTCAATCTTGCGGTGTCCTCACCCAGTGACATAGTTGTTGGAAATATGCCCTAGAGGCAATAATAAATTGGTTATTATCATATTTCCTTGTTCATGATAATCGCTTATTATCCATCCTATAACTGTATTCTTCGGAAACTTAGACACATGTGTGGATACATAGACAACACCATGTCCCTAGTATGCCTCTAATAGACTAGCCGTTGATCAAAGATGGTTAAGGTTTCCTAGCCATGGACATGAGGTGTCATTTGATAAAGGGATCACCTCATTAGGAGAATGACGTGATGTACAAGACCCAAACTATGAACGTAGCATATGATCATGTCAGTTTATTGCTACTGTTTTATGCATGTCAAGTATCTGTTCCTATGACCATGAGATCATGCAACTCACTGACACCGCAGGAGTGCCTTGTGTTTATGAAGCGTCGCAATGTAATTGGGTGACTATAAAGGTTCTCTACAGGTATCTCTGAGGGTGTCTGTTGGGTTGGCATGGATCAAGACTGGGATTTGTTACTCCATGTGACGGAGAGGTATCTCAGGGCCCACTCGGTAATACAACATCACAATAAGCCTTGCAAGCAATGTGACTAAGTGTTAGCCACGGGATCTTGCATTACGGAACGAGTACAGAGACTTGCCGATAATGAGATTGAACTAGGTATAAATATATCGATGATCGAATCTCGGGCAAGTAACATACCGAAGATTGTCTGAATCCTTGGCATAGAGGTTCGACCGATAAAGATCTTCGTAGAACATGTAGGAACCAATATGGGTATCCAGGTCCCGCTATTGGTTATTGACCGTAGAGGTGTCTCGGTCATGTCTACATGGTTCTCGAACCCGCAGGGTCTGCACACTTAAGGTTCGGTGACGTTTCTGTATAGATGACTTATGTGTGTTGGTGACCGAAGGTTTTTCGGAGTCCCGGATGAGATCCTGGACGTCACGAGGAGTTTTAGAATAGTCAGGAGGTAAAGATTCATATATGGGAAGTTGGTGTTTGAGTTCCATAAAAGTTCTGTGACCTGCAAGTGGTGTGACGAATTGCCGGAAGTGTTCCTGAGGGTCCATCGGGTGGGCCCATCTACTCCAAAGGGCCACATGGGCTGTGAGAGGGTGCGAGCCACCCTGGTGGGCTGGACGCACCTCCCATCTCAAGGCCCATGCAGCTAGAGGCTTGGGCTGGGCCAAAAGGGTGTGCTAGCCACCAAACTTTGTGGCCAAGCCACCCTGGCCGCCGCCCCAGCTCCTTGGCCGCCACACCAACCCTAAGGGAAACCCTCGGTCGGCCTGCCTCCTCCTCTTCCCCTATATATATATATGAGAGGGAGGAGGGCAGCCGCACCCTAAGTCACGGCGCAGCCCTTCCTCCCCCCCCCCCCAATTACCTCTCCTCTAGTAGATTGGTTCGGCGCCGCTTAGCGAAGCTCTCCTGGATCAGCTCCACCACCACCGTTGCCATGCCGTCGTGCTACCGGCGAACCCATCTGCCTCTCCGCTCCCTCTTGCTGGATCAAAAAGGCGGAGATCTTCATCGACTTGCACGTGTGCTGAACGCGAAGGTGCCTTCCATTCGGCACTTGATCGGGAGTTCGTGGGATGGCTTGCAATTTGGATTGCGGAGACGTACCACTACATCAACTGCGTTTCTTAACGCTTCTGCTTAGCGATCTACAAGGGTATGTAGATTCTCCCTCCCTCTCGTAGATGCTCATCACCATGGATAGATCTTGAGTGTGCATAGGAAAACTTTTGTTTCCCATGCAATGTTGCCCAAAAGTGGTATCAAAGCCAGGTCTATGCGTAGATGAGATCTTGAGTAGATCACAAAGAGTTTGTGGACGTTGATATTCAGATTGCCTCCTTACTTAGTCTTTTCTTGGTTCACGGTTTTGTGGGATGAAGCAACTCGGACCAAATTTACTCGTACGCTTACGAGAGACCGTGTTCCATCGACCAACATGTGACTCCGTCGCATAAAGAGCCTAATATTGGGTATGCCCATGGCACCCCAAGTCATATTCAAGGATACCGAAAATACTAAGCTTGGGGATGCCCCGGAAGGCATCCCCTCTTTCGTCTTCAATCCATCGGTAAATTTACTTGAGGCTATATTTTTATTCACCACATGATATGTGTTTTCCTTGGAGCGTCTTGTATGATATGAGTCTTTTCTTGTTAGTTTTCCACAATCATCCTTGCTGCACACACCTTTAGAGAGAGAAACGCTGAATCATGAATTTGTTAGAATACTCTATATGCTTCACTTATATCTTTTGAGCTAGGAAATGTTGCTCTAGTACTTAACTTATATCTTTTTAGAGCATGGTAGTGTTATATTTTATAGAAATTATTGAACTCTCATTCCAAAATTATATTATTTTGAGATTTTCTTAAAACAGCATGGTAATTTGTTTAGGTTTTGAATTTAGTCCTAATATAATGGCATCCAAGAGGGATATAATAAAAACTTTCATATTAAGTGCATTAACAACTATGAGAAGTTGGATTCCTTGCATATAGTTTTGAGATAATAGGGATGGTAATATGAGAGTCATGCTAGTGAGTAGTTGTGAAATGAAGAGATATGTGTGTTAAAGCTTGTGATTCCCGTAGCATGCACGTATGGTGAACCGCTATGTAACGAAGTCGGAGCATGACTTGTCGAATGATTGTCGACCTTTGTTTGAGGGTCGGGAGTGCGCGATGGTTAACTCCTACCAACCTCTACCCTAGGAGCATGCGTCTAATGCTTCGTATGATGACTAATAGACTTATGCAATAAGTATGTGAGTTCTTTATGACTAATGTGAGTCCATGGATTATACACACTCTCACCCTTCCATCTTTGCTATCCTCTCTTGTACCGTGCAACTCTCGCCGATACATCAAACCCTCCTTCTTCAAAACAGCCACAAATATTCCTCAAAACAGCCACCATACCTACCTATTATGGCATTTCCATAGCCATTCCAAGATATATTGCCATGAAACTTCCACCATGTAGTTTTTCTATGACTTGCATCATCACTTCATATTGCATATAGAGTTGTATCTTGTCATAGGAATCGAGTTGTAATTTCTTTTTTCTTTGAGTTATAAGTAAACAAAAGTGTGATTATTTTTCACTAATAGAGCATTGTCCCATGAGAGAAAAGGATGATGGAGGCTATGACTCCCTCACAAGTTGGGACGAGTATCCGGACTTTACAAAAAAAGAGGCCAGCGAAGACGAAACAAAAAAAGGGGCCAAACATGCCCACCAAAATAAAAAAAATGAGAGAAAGAGACAAGGGACAATTGCTACTATATTTTTCCACACTTGTGCTTCAAAGTAGCACCATGATCTTCATGGTAGAGAGTCCCCTATTTTGTCACTTACATATAACTAGTGGATATTCATTTTGCACGACCACTTAGTTTTCTTTTTGAGCTTTCATAAACTTATAGCTCTAAGTGCATTTGTTGCTTGGCAATCCCTACTCACTCACATTGATATTTATTGATGGGCATCTCCATAGCCCGTTGATATGCCTAGTTGATGTGAGACTATCTTCTCCTTTTCCCTTGCACCCCCACCATATTCTATTCCACCTATAATGCTATATCCATGGCTCACGCTCATGTATTGCGTGAGACTTGAAAAGGTTTGACAACACCAAAAGTGTGAAACAATTACTTGACTTGTTCATCAAGGTTGTGCATGACTTAGATTCTTTGTGTGGGGAAGATGGAGCATAGCCAGACCATATGATTTTGTAGGGATACCTTTCTAAGGCCATGTTATTTCCAAAGTACACGACTACCTTGTTGGTGTGCTCAAAGTATTACTATTTTTATGGCAATATTAGACTATTGTTTTAATTATAACTGATTTGAATATTCATGCCACAATAAAGAATATTACATGGATAAATATGTTGGGTAGCATTCCACATCAAAAAATCTGTTTTTATCATTTACCTACTCGAGGACGAGCAGGAATTAAGCTTGGGGATGCTGATACGTCTGCAACGTATCTATAATTTTTTATTGTTCCATGTTATTATCTTATCTATTTTGGATGTTTTGTATGCATTAATATGCTATTTATATTATTTTTGGGACTAACCTATTAATCTAGAGCCTAGTGCCAGTTTCTGTTTTTTCCTTGTTTTTGAGTTTCGCCGATTAGGTATATTAAACGGACTGCAAACGGAATAAAACCTCCGTAATGATTTTTTTTGGAAAATATGGAAGCCACGAGACTTGAGAACCAAGGCAGAGGAGCTGCCATGGGGCCACAAGCCTGCTTGCCGCGGCCAGGGGGTAACCCGCGCCGGGCAGGCTTGTGGGCCCCTGGCAACTCCCCTAACCCTAATCTTCGGCCTAGAAATACCCAATTATTCCATCATTATCAGAACAAGCCACAAAAACACTTTTCCACCGCCAGAAGCCTCTGTTCCCGAGAGATCCAATCTTGGAGCCTTTTCCGGTAATCTGTCGGAGGGAATTCGATCATGGAGGAAATCTACATCAACTCCATTGCCCCTCCGATGATGCGTGAGTAGTTCACCATAGACCTGCGGGTCCATATCTAGTAGCTACATGGATTCTTCTCTCTCTTTGCTTCTCAATACCATGTTCTTCATGATCTTCATGGAGATCTATCCGATGTAATACTTTTGCGGTGTGTTTGTCGAGATCCGATGAATTGTGGGTTTATGTTTAGATTATCCATGAATATTATTTGAGTCTTTTCTGAATTCTTATATGCATGATTTCTTATCTTTGCAAGTCTCTTCGAGTTATTGGTTTGGTTTGGCCAACTGGATTGGTAATTCTTGCAATAGGAGAAGTGCTTAGTTTTGCGTTCAATCTTGCGGTGTCCTCACCCAGTGACATAGTAGGGGTAGCGAGGCACGTATGGTATTGTTGTATCAAGGGTAAAAAGATGGGATTTTCATCATACTGCTTGAGTTTATCCCTCTACATCATGTCATCTTACCTAATGCGTTACTCTGTTCTTCATGAACTTAATACTCTAGATGCAGGCAGGAGTCGGTCGATGTGTCGAATAATAGTAGTAGATGGAGAATCGTTTCGGTCTACTTCTCACAGACGTGATGCCTATATGCATAATCATTGCCTTGTATATCTTCATAATTATTCACTTTTCTAGCAATTGCTCGACAATAATTTCTTCACCCACCGTAATACTTGCCGTCATGAGAGAAACCGTCTAGTGAAACCTATGGCCCCGAGGTCTATTTTCCAACATTATATTTTCAGATCTAAAACCAAAAACTCCAAAAATACTTGATGCATTGTTTCTACTTTTAGTTTTACTTTCTGTTCAACCATCATATTATATCTATCTCTACTAGATCTCATCCTTGCAAATAACCATGAACAGATTGACAACCCCTTTAGAGCATTGGGTGCAAGAGTTTGATTCCTTGTGCAGGTATATCTATTGGTGGCTCGCTTGTATCTCCAACTGGATTGATACATTGGTTCTCAAAAACTCAGGGAAATACTTATCTACTTTGCTGCATCAAACTGTTCCTCTTCACAGGAAGTTTTTACATTCTGAATTTTTTTACACAAACTTGATATGCAAATTACTTGAGTTTTCCTATTTTTTAGAAGTTTTAGAGTCAAGGAAGTATGGTGATCATTCAGATATTTACAGACTGTTCTATTTTTGACTGATTCTGTTTTGCATGCATAGTTTCCTTGTTTCAAGTGTTCCTATAGCTTATATTGAGTAATATAAATTGTGGGAATGATGTAATACAATAGTTATTATGTTAGAACAATTATGAACCTTGTCTTGACAGTACCTAAGTTAATGATTTATCTTTACTACACTAACCCTTCTCACGAAGTTCCGTTAAGTTTTGCGTGATTGTAGTTTTCTAGTTTTGGGTGAGACACCGATATAAGGAGAATAAGGAGTGACAAGAACCTAAGATTGGGGATGCCAAGTCACCCCCAAGGTAATATCCAAGGAAGACTCAAGCGCCTGAGCTTGGGGATGCCCCGGAAGGCATCCCCTCTTTCGTCTTCAACACTATCGGTATATCTCACTTGGAGCTATATTTTTATTCGTCACATAATATGAGTTTTGCTTGGAGCGTCATATTATTTTTGTTATGTGTTAGCTGTTATTTATAATCTTGTTTTCGAATAAAAATTTCCAAGAATTGCCTTTAGGATGCTTGCATTGCATGTTTGATGTGTGTTGTGTAAAAAACAGAAACTTTTGCTGTAGTGTTTGAATTTTGATATATTACTTGAACGTGGAAAATTTCTGATAATTTTAAACAGTTTTTTCACATAAATTTTATAACAATTCCTAAATTTTCATAATATTTTGAGTTACATAAGTACACTTGTTTGATAAATTACTACAGACTGTTCTGTTTGGACAGATTGCTGTCGTAGTTTTGTTATCTACTTATCCTATAGTTTCCATAGCCTATATTGGTAGATATAAATTGTGGAAATGGTATTATACAGTACCTAATCTTTCAAAATTAGTGTGCAACTTCTCTTCGAAGTACATTAAGTGTTTATTTGTTCTTATGTGTACTAACCTATGTCACGAGTTCTTTTTGAGTTTTGTGTGGATGTAGTTTTTGAGAATAGGTGAAACCATGATATGAGAGGATTGAACGAGATACAAAAGCTCAAGCTTGGGGATGCCCAAGGCACCCCAAGTAAATATTTCAAGAAGCCTGAAGCATCTAAGCTTGGGGATTCTACGCATCCCACCTCTCTTCATCAACAATTATCGGTTAGCCTATGTAGAGCCTAAATTTTTGTTTGTCCACATAATATGTGCTATTCTTGGAGTGCTGTTTTTATTTTGCTTGATGTTTAAATAAATACTCATATCTGAAAATATTTATTGAGAGAGAGAGAGACAAAGTCCTCACATAGCTACTTAATTGTTTGACTACTCATTGCTCTTCACTTATATGTTTTGGAGTAGTTTTGTCATTTACTCTCGTGCTTCACTTATATCCTATGAGTAAATGGTTGAATGAATTGAATATCATAAATCTTAAATTATATATGTTTTATATGCTTATCCCATTGGGAGTAATGACTTCACATATAATAAGAATAGGTGGTGAAATTTGTTGAAAGTTAGCAATGACCCCATTGGTCACTTGAACAATTCATGAAAGAATATTGAAGGAACAGAGATTTCACATATAAATAGACTATCTTGGACATCTTCTATGATTGTGAATACCCATTAATTATTTTCAAACTTGAGGAAATTAGTTGAAGTTGGACAAGGAAGACAACGTAATGAGTTATGCTTGGGTATATTTGTATATAAGTTGTATTGTTATGGATCCTCCAACATGTGGTGCTTGCTTCCACCTCATATTAGCCAAAACTTCCGCACCAAGTAGAAATACTACTTGTGCATCCAAACACCCTGAAACCCATAGTTGTTTCATATGAGTCCACCATACCTACCTATCTGTGGTATTTACCTGCCGTTCCAAGTAATTTTGCATGTGCCAAACTCTAAACCTTCAAACAATATTCTGTTTTGTATGCCCGAATCACTCATATAGTAACTAGGGGCTGTCAGTATCCTCCATGCTAGGTGGGTTATTCTCACGATATGTGCTGATTCACTATCATTCATGAGAAAGTGGATGGTAATAGGGATTCCCAGTCCCGAAATCAAAGAAAAAATGCAAATAATTAAACAAAACTCCCCCCTGGAATGTTTTTGGTATGGGCGGTACCCCTGGATTCGGCTCGCCATGGAGTGTGATTGATTGGTGGAGGGGGAGTAGAAATTTTACCATTCTGTTTGGGAACCACCTATAATGTATCTAGCGTGGAAGATACCGAGATCTCTCGGTTGCTATGGTGATAATGAAAGCATACCACCCAAAATTATTATTCATCTCTGTTTTAAAAGCTCGAGCCCTGGCACATACGCAAATCCCTGCTTCCCTCTATGAAGGGCCTATCTTCTACTTTCATGTATTTACTTTTATGCAAGGGTCAATAGTATTCCTTTTTATTTCAACCTCAGTTATTATTCCGTTGGCAAGCATCATGTGGTGGGGAAAGATCCAACCATATATGGCCATTAAAATATATTTGGTCATGAGTTATTATTGTTGACAATCATCTATATGATAAATAAGTTGGGAGGCGAAACTTTAAGCCCCTATCTTTGTTTGTGTTCGACGGATGCCATTTGCTCTAAAAATATGCTTTGAGTGTTTGCAATCATGGAATACTATAGGATAGTTGAGTATGTGGAGTTTGCTAAATCAAAGGTCTTACATAGATCCTTCTTGAAAATAAGATGAATTGCAATTGTTTGGTGACTGAAAGCATAGTTTGTTAGTCTATACTTTAACATGTGGATAGCTTGTTATTTCATCATGAGAAGGTTTATGACATGAGCTACTATTTATGATATATTATGCTAGAAAAAGTGTTTTGAACTATCATTGATCAAATTTATGCACTTTGCTAGCATTCACACATCATAAATTATTTCTTTTATCATTTACCTACTCGAGGACGAGCAGGAATTAAGCTTGGGATGCTGAAACGCCTCCAACGTATCTATAATTTATGAAGTATTCATGCCATGTTTACAATAATTCTATATGATTTTGGTATGATTTTTTTAGAACTAACCCGGACTGGCGTTGTTTTCAGCAGAACTACCATGGTGTCGTTTTTTGTGTAGAAATAAAAGTTTTCGGAATGGGCTGAAAATTTAGTATGATTTTTTTGGACCAAAAAAGACCCCCGAAGTGTTGGAGTTGGGCCAGAAGAACAACGAGGAGTTCACAAGCCTGCCAGGCGAAGCCACCCCCTGACCGCGACTAGAAGGCTTGTCACCGCCTCATGGCACCCCTTGACGTGACTCCAACGCCAAAATTTCCTATAAATTTAGAAACCTCCAAAAAGAAACATAGATTGGGAGTTCCGCCACCGCAAGCATCCATAGCCACGAAAAGCCAATCGCGAGCCTGTTCCGGCACCTTGCGGTCATCCCGGCGGCCATCACCGTTGGCCATCTTTATCATCCCAGCGGTCTCCATGACGAGGAGGGAGTAGTTCACCCTCGGGGCTGAGGGTATGTACCAGTAGCTATGTCTTTGATCTCTCGCTCTATCGTGTTCTTGAGATGGCACGATCTTGATGTACCATGAGCATTATTGATATAGATGAATCATATGGAGTTTTCCCCTATATATCTTCTTGTGATGAATTGAGTTTTCCCTTTGAAGTTTTTTTTATCAGATTGAGTCTTTAAGCATTTGAGAACACTTGATGTATGTCTTGCGATGGCATATCCGTGGTGACAATGGGATATTCTATTGATCCACTTGATTTATGTTTTGGTGATCAACTTGCGGGTGTCGTGACCTTGGGAATCTATGCATAGGGGTTGGCACACGTTTTTGTCTTGATTTTCCAGTAGAAACTTTGGGGAACTCTTTGAAGTTCTTTTTGTTGGATTGAACACGATGAATCTGAAATTGTGTGATGCATATCGTATAGTCAAGCCCATGGGTACTTGTGGTGACATTGGAGTATCTAGGTAACATTAGAGTTTTGGTTGATGTGTATCTTAAGGTGTTATTGTAGTATGAACTCTAGGACTGTTCGTGACACTTATAGGGATAGCTCATACGATTGATCAGAAAAGATAACTTTGAGGTGGTTTCATACCCTACAATAATTTCTTTGTTAGTTCTCCTCTATTTGTGACTTTGGAGTGAACTCTTTATCCCACGAGCGGTATTTACATATAATTCAACTAAGTTAGTATTGTTGAGGGATTGCACTAGTGAAAGTATGAACCCTAGGCATTGTTTTCAAGCATTGCAATACTGTTTGTGCTCACTTTTGTTACTTGTTACCTTGTAGTTTTTATACTTTTAGATTACAAAAACCTATATATACCATCCATATTGCACTTTTATCACCATCTCTTCGCTGAACTAGTGCGCCTATACAATTTACCATTGTATTGGGTGTGTTGGGGACACAAGAGACTCTTCGTTATTTGGTTGCAGGGTTGTTCGAGAGAGACCATCTTCAACCTACGCCTCCCACGGATTGAAAAACGTTATGTCATCCACTTGAGGTAAAATTGCTACTGTCCCACAAAACTCTGCGCTTGGAGGCCCAACACGAGTCTACAAGAAGAAGGTTGTGTAGTAGACATCAACATGTGTGTCAATCATTAAGCGCTATGTAATGTTTTACTTTATCTCTAAGTGGTACCAATAGTAGTAGAAGCATGGTGGGCATGACAACCCCGATGGCGACACATTGATGGAGATCGAGATGATGGAGATCATGGTGTCATGCCGGTGACGATGGAGATCATGTCGATGCTTTACAGGTGGAGATCAAAAGCACAAGTTCATGGCCATGTCATGTCACTTATGATTTGCGTGTGATGTTGATCCTTTTGTGTATCTTATTATGATTTGGACGACGGTAGCATTATAAGGTGATCCCTCACCAAATTTCAAGATAAAATTGTGTTCTCCCCGAGCGTGCACCGTTGCGAAAGTTCGTCATTTCTAGAAACCACGTGATGATCGGGTGTGATAGACTGTACGTTCGCATACAACGGGTGCAAGCCAGTGTTGTACATGCGGAACACTCGGGTTAAACTTGACGAGACTAGCATGTATATAGATGGCCACAGAACACAAGAGAATGAAAGGTCGAACATGAGTCATATAGTAGAAATGATCAACATGGAGATGTTCACCATTGACACCACCTCATCTCACGTGATGATCGGACATGGGTTGGTGAATTTGGATTATGTAGCACTCGGATGACTAGAGGGATGTCAATTTGAGTGGGAGTTCTTAAGTAATATGATTAATTGTACTCATTATCATGAACATAGTATAAAGTTGTCTTTGCAAAATTATATTGTAGATCAATAGCTCGCGTTGTAGCTTCCCTATGTTTTTGATACGTTCCTAGAGAAAATAGAGTTGAAAGATGATGATAGCAATTATGCGGAATAGGTTCGTGATAAGAGGATTGTCCTCTATTGCTGCACAGAAGGCTTATGTCCTTAATGCAATGCTCGGTGTGCCACCCCCTCAAGCGGCGACTGTGGATGTTGTGAACATCTGACATGCGCGTTTCGATGACTACTTGATAGTTTAGTGCGTCTTGCATTACAGCTTAGAATTGAGGCTCCGAAACATTTTGAACGTCACGGAACATATGAGATGTTACAAGGGCTTAAATTAGGATCTCAGGCTCGTGCCCGTGTTGTGAGATATGAGATCTCCAACAAGATTCTCCAAGTCACTATCACCAAGCTACTAGAGCTTTGTGATGAACTATAAACCTGCTAGGGATGGATATAATGATCCCTGAGCTATTTGCGATGATTGACACTGCGAAGGTAGAATTCAAGAAGGAGCATCAAGTGTTGATGGTTAGTAAAATCACTAGTTTGGTGAAGGGCAAGGGCAAGAAGGGAAACTTCATGAATGGCAAGCCAGTTGCTGCTCCAGTGAAGAAACCCAAGGTTGAACCCAAACCCCGAGACTAAGTGCTTGTATTATGAGGAGAACGATGGCTAAGGCGGAACAACCCTATATACGTGGTAGATAAGAAGGTTGGCAACATCGACAGAAGTATATTTGATATACGTGTTATTGATGTGTACCTTACTAGTACTCCTAGTAGAATTTGGGTATTTGAGACCGATTCAGTTGCTAAATGTTGGTAACTTGAAATAAAATCTACGATACAAATGTAGACTAGTTAAGGTCAAGTTGACCATGTGTGTTGGAAGTGTTTCCAAGGTTGATGTGATCACCATCGCACGCTCCCTCTATCTTCGGGATAAGTCTTAAACCTGAATAAATGTTATTTGGTGTTTGCATAAAGCATGAACATGATTGAATCATGTTTATCACAATACGATTATTCATTTAAGTCACAAAATAATGGTTATTCGGTCTACGTGAATAATACTTCAATGGTCGTGCACCCAATGAGAATGGTTTATTGAATCTTAATCGTAGTGTTACACATGATCATAATATTGACGCCAAAAGATGCAAAGTTAATAATGATAGTACCACATACTTGTGGCACTGTCGCTAAATGTCATATTGGTGTAAAGCGCATTAAGAAATTCCATGCTTATGGATCTTTGGACTTATTCGATTTCGAATCGGTTGAGACATGCGGAGCATGCCACTTGGGCAAGATGACTAAGACCCCATTTTCCGGTATGATGGAGCGGGCAAGTGACTTATTGTAAATGATACATGTTGATGTATGCGGTCCAACGAGTGTTGTAGTGTGTGATGGATATCGTTATTTTATTACCTTCACTGATTATTTGAGTAGATATGGGTATATTTACTTATTTGAAACGTTTGAAAAGTTCTACCAAATTCAGAGTGAAGTTTGAGATCATCGTGGCAAGAAGATAAAATGTCTACGATATGGTCGTGGAGGTGAATATCTGAGTTACGAGTTTTGTATACAACTTAATACAATGTGGAAGTTGTTTCACAACTCACGCCACCTGGAACACCATAGTGTGATGGTGTGTTCGAACGTCGTAGTCGTGCTCTATTGGATATGGTGCATACTATGATGTATCTTATCATTTTGCCACTATCGATTTGGGATTATGCATTAGAAACAACTACATTCACTTTAAATAGGACACCATCTACATCCGTTGAGATGACACCATATGAATTATGGTTTGGCAGAAACATAAGCTGTCATTTCTCAGAGTATGGGAATGCGACACTTATGTCTGATAATCTTGAACCCAAAGCGAAAAAGTGCATCTTCATAGGATACCCTAAGTAAACAATTGGTTATACCTTCTATCTCAGATCCGAGGGCAAAGTGCTTGTTGCTAGAAACGGTTCCTTTCTCGAGAAAGAGTTTCTCTCGAAAGAATTGAGTGGGACGAAATAGAACTTCATGAGATTGTTGAACCGACACTTCAGTTGGATAGTAGCACGACGCAGAAAAATGTTTCTATGACACCTACACCAAGTGAAGAGGAAGCAAATGATGATGATCATGAAGCTTCAGATCAAGTTACTACCAAACCTCGTAGGTGGACAAGGACTCGTACCGCCCCTGAGTGGTATGACAATCCTGTGTTGGAGGTCATGTTGTTAGACAACTGTGAACCTACGAGCTATGAAGAAGCGATGGTGGGCCCAGATTCCAACAAATGGCTAGGAGCCATGAAATCCGAGAAAGGATCCATGTATGAAAACCATGTATGGACTTTGGTAGACTTGCCCATTGAACGACAGGCCGTTGAGTACAAATGGACCTTTAAGAAGAAGACATGCGTTAATGGTGAATGCCACCATTTAGAAAGCTTGACTTGTTGCAAAGAAGTTTCCAACAAGTTCAAGGAGTTGACTACAATGAGTTTTCACCTGTAGTGATGCTAAATTATGTTAGAATTATGTTAGCAGTTGCTGCATTTTTCAATTATGAAATCTGGCAGATGGATGTCGAAACATCGTTTCCTTAACGGTTTCCCTAAGGAAAGGTTGTATGTGATACAACCAGAAGGTTTTGTCAGTCCTAAGGATGCTAAAAGATATGAAAGATCTAGTGATCCTTCTATGGGCTGGACCAAGCATCTCGGAGTTGGAATATACGCTTTGATGAGGTGATCAAAGTTTTTGGGTTTATACAAAGTTTATGAGAAACTTGTATTTACACAAAAGTGAGTGGGAGCACTATAGAATTTTTGATAAGTATATGTGGTTGACATATTGTTGATCAAAAATGATGTAGAATTTCTGGAAAGCATAAAGGGTTGTTTGAAAAGAGTTTTGAAAGCACAATATGCTCCCTTGGTGGTTTTGATAATTCATGACAACATACGTTGTCTCTTGGACTAATACTTTCATCTAGTGTATTTCAGATAAAGTCCATAGAGAGAGATGGATTGGAAAAATGAGTGTGGAGAGTATCCCCATGAATAATAAGGATAAGAAATAGCATTGCCAAAGCTTCAAGCAAGAGGACTCTACATTTTACTTTGAGAGAAATCATTTTGAGTCTATAGGAAAGCCAATACTATTAAAAGGGGGTAAGGTAGTATTGGTGAACAAAATGCTTATACACGCACAAGTGACAGTCACGACATACACCCAGAAGCTATTGCACAAAAGTTTGTCCAAAGCCATATATCCAAAATCGGTGCAACCAACAATCACACTCGGTGCCAACGATTCTCAGCCTCAAACAGACTCAGCCAAAACCTAACTCTCCAGTGCAACCGATTCTGATTCGGTGCCACCGAGTTTGGGTTGCCAACTTTCTGTTACACAAATTCACAAAATACGTCCCACCGAGTTTGTTGAATCGGCGTCACTGAGTCTGGCAATCTGACCGTTGGTCACCTTATCGGTGCAACTGAGTTTTATGTATCGGTCTCACCGAGATTCAACAGTTGTTACCTTTTAGGCAACTCGGTACCACCGAGATTAACACATCGATGTCACTGAGTTGGACTTATTAGGTGTAATAGTTGGATTTTTGGAGATGCCTATATATACCCCTTCCACCACCACTCACTCGCAAGAGAAGCACTCAAAACCGATCCCCACTCATACCAACTTATTTTCTGAGAGAGAGATACCTACTCATGTGTTGAGATTATGCCATTCCATTCCAATCATATGAGTCTTGATCTCTAGCCTCCCCAAGTTTCTTTCCACCCAATCAATCTCTTCCATCAAAGCCAAATCTGTGAGAGAGTGATTGTGTGTTGAGGAGTCTATCATCTTGAAGCAAAAGAGCAAGGAGTTCATCGACATTATCGAGCCTATTACCTTTTGGAGGGTGGTGCCTCCTACATTGGTTATGTGTCGCTTGGGAGCTTCCTACTTCTTACTATGGAGTGAACCAAGAAGTTTGTAAGGGCAAGGATATCACCTACTTCGTGAAGATCTACCCATAGTGAGGCTAGTCCTTCATGGACAGAAGTCGTTATGGAATAGTCATGGTTGCTACTTCGTGGACCCTTATGGGTGGAGCCTTCCATGGACTCTCGCGACAGTTACCCTCTGTGGGTTGAAGACTCCATAAATGTGGACGTACGATAGCACCACCTATCGGAACCACGGGAAAAATCTTTGTGTCCTTCATGCGTTTGATCTTCCTATCTCTACTCCTTACTTCCATGTGCAATGTATTTACTTTCCGCTGCTATACTTGATGACTTGCATGGGCAGGGTGTGCTAGACTTGCTATATTTGCTACAATCTGCCAACACTTATCGTCGCACCTTGTGTAGATTTTAATTTCCTGCTAGTAGTATATTCACTCCCCTCTAGAGATACTCTTCTAGTGATCCCGCAATTGGTATCAGCATTGGTCGCCATTGCTTTGGTTTTATCACCATGGAGGAAGATGGATGTGTCTAGTGTGGATAGTTTGTTTTGTAGAGTGCCCATTCTTGATGGAGAGTACTATAGTCGATAGAAGAATGCCATGATTGATCTATTTGACAAATTTCATTTGAGAAAACATATTGAAAATCCCTATGTGCTCCCCACTGATGAATTGCATCCCACACACGACGAGGAAATTAACATGCTTGGTGACCTAAGAATTATCAATCCTATTGTTAGTGGTTTACCAAGGTTTGTGCTATCTCAATTGAAGAACTTTAAATGTGCTTATACTTTGTGGAATGATTTGGAGAAACGATATCCAAATCTTACATTAAGTAATCTTGATAAAATTCTTCATAAAATTGTTGCTTTTCACAAGATGAAGCCTAGTGATCCAAACTTTGATAAATGCCTATTTGAGCTTTGTGATCTTATGTGTGCTAAAGGAGATGTCACAACTATCAAAAACATTATTTGAATCTATTCACATTCATAAGCTTGAACATTGTCATGGTTACGATTCTAACAAGTCTCTTGGTTTCTATGACGAGGTGATCTCACAAAATGATGACAGTGAAGAACATGGCTACTATGATGAAGATGAGTTGTTCTACATCGAGCATGAAAAGATCATGAAGAATCTAAGTCTAATGGCAAACTTCAAGGATTACTTGTCCGGTGGAAAAGAGTGGATTCTCGACAGTGGATGCATGGATCACATTGTCATTGTCAAAACCGGTGGATCTCGGGTAGGGGGGGGGGTCCAAATTGTGAGACTAGAAGCGATTGTAACAGGAGACGAAGGGGACAAGGTTTTACCTAGGTTCGGGCCCTCCTATGGAGGTAATACCCTACGTCCTGCTTGATTCTATTGATGATATGGGGGTTACAGAGTTGATCTACCTCGAGATCAAATAGCTAACCCTAGATGAGTTGGCCTCCTCCTACAGCATAAAACCCTCTAGCTTATATAGACGTAGAGGGTCCCTAGGGTTTACACATGGTCGGTTACATGCGGAAGAGATAAACATGCCTATCTAAGGTTGACAACCTAGAGGACATGCCATGGCTCCTTGAAGCCTCCACCCAATCGACGCCCTTGATAACCCAATGGTCACTTTGTAGCCCATATAGTCTGGCCCATGGGAAACAGGTCGGCCATCCGAGGACCCCTTAATCCAGGACTCCCTCAGTACCCCCGGACTAGTCTTCAACGCTGATGTATATCCCATAATATTCATAATCTTCGGCTTGCAAGGAGAGTCCCATACTCCTTCTTGTTCGGCAACCGACCAGTCATCGTCAAAATACCAAGCGTCATGAGCTTTGCAAGTCCATTATAATAACCGCCAGCGTTCCTCTATTTGCACGTGTCATGGGGAGGCGAGCGGTTCAGTGATTTTTTACAGTGTTGCCCTCCTGTAAGGGAGAATACACCCATTTAAACAAATAGAATCGTGGTTTAGACCACATCCTTCTCCTCCTCCCCAGCGAAAAAAACTCCTAGCGAAAGATCACCACAAAAAGCATGGCGAGCGCCCCCAGCACTTCCTGGTGCCCCTACGGCTCCCGTCCCAGGGACTGGTCTAGCTGCTCTATATCGCTCTTGCGGCTGCGCAATGTAGAGACCCAGGGGTATCTCTCTTGTTCGAATCTGGCGGTGACCCGCACAGGGTTATCTTCTTGCAACAATGAAGTTTTCGTGCAGCATTTCCCCAATCCTTAAAGGGGGGACGTGTATGCTTCGTGCCCCTTCTTCTACGGGGCCTCGGGTTTCCCATCCATCCGTTCCTGAGGGGATTGTTGCAATCCTATGGGGTCTAACTCCACCACCTCAACCCAGGGTCTATCCTGCACATCTCAATCTTTGTAGCCCTTTGCGAGATGTTCCTAAGCTACGAGGTGCATTTTGAGCTATGGAGGAAGTATTTCTGTCTTATCCCTCGAACTCGGGACAAGGCAAGTATGTCGTATAGTGGGGATGGGGTATCCTGTGGGTACTCCAAAGGAATACAAAGAGTGGACTTCGAAATAGTTTTACATTGAAGACGTCCCCCTGTTCGAGCTAGCTCGGAGAGGTCTGCCTGAATACTCTGACGCCCCTTTGAAGAAAAGGTACAACTATCGACCGAAGAGTTCGTCCCAAGAGGACAACGTAGAGGTGCAACGCCTAACAGCCTAGGTGCGGATACTTACCCACCACGGCCTGACCATGATTGATGTCATGGCCGCCGCCATCACCCGAGGCATGCAGCCCCTCCAACAGAGGATACATCCCTTGTGGCGCTACAATGGGACAAGTGACACCAGGCGCTCCCGAAGACAAGGTCCTATCGATCAGACGGCGTTGGCCGCCGCACTCGCTGACCTATATAAAGGACATCAAGAGGATTTTATACGGCGGTCGACCAAGGAAGGATACTCAAGCCACAACCCCATAGAATGGGTAAGCCTTTCCCTTCAGCTAACATATTTTGGGGGTTTTATTTCATCCCTTACTTGACCGAAGCCGTTAACATTACGTGAACAGGAATGGAGAAGCTGTATCAAGATAGTTAACTGTCCAGCTCCTCACCCCGAAGACTATTCCCACGACAATGATCTGGGTTTTCACGAGGACCCGGATCTTTTAATTTAATTTGAAGACAAACTCTTCTACTAGGAGAGTGATGTCTGCTATGCAACCTTCTTCTCGTACTCGTGTTGGGCCTCCAAGCACATAGTTTTGTAGGACAATGGCAATTTTCCCTCAAGTGGATGACCTAAGGTTTATCAATCCGTGGGAGGTGTAGGATGAAGATGGTCTCTCTCAAACAACCCTGCAACCAAATAACAAAGAGTCTCTTGTGTCCCCAACACACCCAATACAATGGTAAATTATATAGGTGCACTAGTTCGGCGAAGAGATGGTGATACAAGTGCAATATAGATGGTAGATATAGGTTTTTGTAATCTGAAAATATGAAAACAGCAAGGTAACAAATAGTAAACAGCGAGCAAAACGTTGTATAAATGCTTGGAAACAAGGCCTAGGGTCCATACTTTCACCAGTGAATTTCTCTCAACAATATTAGCATAGTTGAATCATATGTAAATACCTCTCGTGCGACAAAGAGTTCACTCCAAAGTCACAAATAGTGGAGAACTAACGAAGAAATTATTGTAGGGTACGAAACCACCTCAAAGTTATCTT
This sequence comes from Hordeum marinum, assembly GCA_022496015.1. Lineage (NCBI taxonomy): Eukaryota > Viridiplantae > Streptophyta > Magnoliopsida > Poales > Poaceae > Hordeum > Hordeum marinum. Next base: position 510,483,666 of record CM039678.1, read on the forward strand.
TTCCGATCAATGTTATGAGCTATCCCAATAAGTGTCACAAACAGCCCTAGAGTTCGTACTAAAATAACACCTTAAGATACACATCAACCAAAACCGTAATATCACCTAGATACTCCAATGTCACCACAAGAACCCATGGGCTTGACTATACGATATGCATCACACAATTTTAGATTCATCATGTTCAATCCAACAAAAAGAACTTCAAAGAGTTCCCCAAGGTTTCTACCGGAACGTCAAGATAAGAACGTGTGCCAACCCCTATGCATAGATTACCAAGGTCACGGAACCCGCAAATTGATCACCAAAACATACATCAAGTGGGTCAATAGAACATTCCATTGTTACCACGGATATCCCATCGCAAGACATACGTCAAGTGTTCTCAAGTCCTTAAAGACTGAATCCGATAAGAAACTTCAAAGGGAAAACTCAATTCATCACAAGAAGATAGAGAGGGGAAAACTCCATATGATTCAATATATATCAATAAAGCTCGTGGTACATCAAGATCATGTCATCTCAAGAACATGAGAGAGAGAGAGAGAGATAAAACACATAGCTACGGGTACATACCCTCAGCCCTGAGGGTGAACTATCCCCTCCTCGTCATGGAGAGTGTTGGGATGATGAAGATGGCCTCCGGTGATGGTTTCCCCCTCCGGCAGGGTGCCAGAACGGGCTCCCGATTGGTTTTTCATGGCTCTGGAGGATTGCTGTGGAAAAACTCCGATCTAGGTTTATTTTGGGGGTTTTTAGTATTTATAGGAATCTTGGCATCGGTCCCACATCAAGAAGGTTCCTGAGGAAGTCACAATCCAGGGGGAAGCGCCCTAGGGGGTGCCTCTGTGGCTTGTGGCTTCCTCGTCCTTCCTCTCTCGTGACTCTACGCTCCAGTATTTTTGTATTTTCAAAAATATTCTCCGTAAATTTTCAGCTCATTCTGAGAACTTTTATTTTTGCACAAAAACAACACCATGGTAGCTCTGCTGAAAACAACGTCAGTCCGGTTTAGTTCTAATAAAATAATACCAAAATCATATAAAATTATTGTAAACATGGCATGAATACTTCATAAATTATAGATATGTTGGAGACATATCAGCGAGCCTCAACCGATCCTAGGTGGCTATCATAGCTAATTATCCTGGATCATTCCCCGTTCCTGCAATGGACAACAACAAGAAGAAGAAGTCGTCCCGCAAAAGGCAAGCCTCCAACAATGCCCCGAACGCACCGGCTCTTGCTCCCAAGCGTCATCGATCTGTGCATCATACATCAGAAACCGAAACTATGCCCGGATCAGAAACCAATAGGGATCCAACAAATGAGCCGGCTACGAGGACGAGTTTGCCTGCTTGCTCAACCCAAAGGTATTTTATTCACCAGTCTACTTACAATCATAGTCAATAGAGTCCTACAGCAGTTATCACATCTAAATATTCAGGCGAAATGCCTAGGCTTCTCCCTCCAAAGAGGTTGCCAAGGTGTCCGACAACGCTCAAAATTCCGAAGCCCCGGCTCATGTCGAACCTGCTACCGAGGCCCCTATGGCCAGTTCGGCCCCTGCCAATTCCGGTGATGCTATGTCTGTCACCCAGTCGAAAGTAGGAAGCGCCATGAATCATCGGCGACGATGGGAGGCCATGCGCCACCCGGTATTCTTCGAACAAGTGTTCGGTGCCCTACGCACGGCGGACGCGCACATTGGTGCTGCCCGAGCTGGGTTCGAAGAGGCCATGAAGTTTATATTGGCCAGTATGCAGGTAAGTAATCGGCCTGAAAGAGTCCAGACACTCATGTAAACCCAGTAGCCCCCGAGCCTTTAATTGGTTCGAAACAACCGAATTAAGGATCTTTATGCAGTTCTACTGTTAATACAGGCTTCGAATAAATAGAATGAGCAACTGGCCAAGGAGCTGGAGGACAACCGATCACAGGTGCAATCTATGAAGGCAGAGTTGGAGCTAGTGAAGAGCTTCACACGGGAGGCCCATGGTGAGTATACCTATGCTGCTAATCTTTAGCAAATTTCCATGCTAACGCAAGGATTCTCTTTAGCAGCGGCATCAATAGGGCATATGCAAAAGGAGTTGGATGAAGACCGAGAATCTTAGTGATATGCCCAGTCCAAGCACGAGGTTGGCTGTCGTGTTTTCAACCGTCTCCAGGCGGCGAATAAGCAACAAGCTAAAGAAATTGAGAATTTAAAAGCTCAATTGGCCCAGGCCCAAGAAGAAAACCAGAAACTACAGAGGGGCATGTCTAGTAAGTTCGATTCAGACATTAGTAAATACTTCTTATAGTGGAAGTAAAATAAACATGCCAATGCCTCATGTATAGGCTTCTTGTGCGGGCATCCTGAAGAAGAGATCAGACCCTTCCGGGAGAACCTACTGAAAGAGCTTTCCACTCTTCACGAGCATGCTCCGAAAGCGATGAAAAGCATGGTAAAGGTGCTATGGCCTGCTGAACAACCTCTTGAAGTAGTGAACGAACTATTCGATCGATTCAAGGGAGCCCGATGTAGGTTCGAGCTATGGAAGACTTCGGCTTGCCCTATGATCAAGACCCGCTACACTGGACTTAATCCCGAGCGTATGGCTCGGATTTCTCCTATGGGATCAGATGGAAAGGAAGTGCCACTCCACCTGGCGTATGACCAGGTGATGCATGTCGCCATTCTTTCACAAGAACATTGATCCCTACACACTATAATCGATAATCTTAACCAGCGGCCAAATTTGTAATTATGCATACTTTTGTATGAACAATCGAGTTGTTACTCCATCTGTGTTGTAAACTTTGTCTTAACGGGCCATCGGCTTCTCCCTCCCGTGCGAAGAGCTCGGGAGTGTTCCTCATAATTTATTACCCTAAAAGAGCAAATTGTGTTTGGGGAACCAGGAAATCCGGCCATGTGGTGCGAACTGACAAAAAGCACATAGAGAGATATGTTATATTACTGCTTAGCATAAGAAACATCTTCCGAGGAAAATAGTACCTCTATTGATACCTTTCTTCAGGATTCTACAAAGATCGTTGGTAGAAATCCACATAATGCTAGTATGCGGCTAAGGGCCTTTAAGAAGAAAGAAACCCAACCAATAATTATAGTTGATATCTACTACGCAACCTTCTTCTTGTAGACTCGTGTTGGGCCTCCAAGCGTAGAGTTTTGTAGGACACTAACAATTTCCCATCAAGTGAATGACCTAAGGTTTATTAATCCGTGGGAGGTGTAGGATGAAGATGGTCTCACTAAAACAACCCTGCAATCAAATAACAAAGAATCTCTTGTGTCCCCAACACACCCAATACAATGGTAAATTGTATAGATGCACTAGTTCCGCGAAGAGATGGTGATACAAGTGCAATATAGAAGGTAGATATAGGTTTTTGTAATCTTAAAATATAAAAACAGCAAGGTAACAAATAGTAAACAGAGAGCAAAATGTTCTATCAATTCTTGGAAACAAGGCCTAGGGTCCATACTTTCACTAGTGCAATTTCTCTCCACAATACTGACATAGTTGAATCATATGTAAATACCTCTCGTGCGACAAAGATTTCACTCCAAAGTCACAAATAGCGGAGAACTAATGAAGAAATTATTGTAGGGTATGAAACCACCTCAAAGTTATCTTTTCTGATCAATCTTGGGAGCTATCCCTATAAGTGTCACGAACAGCTCTAGAGTTCGTACTAAAATAACACCTTAAGATACACATCAACCATAACCCTAATGTCACCTAGATACTCCAATGTCACCACAAGTACCCATGGGCTTGATTATACGATATGCTTCACACAATTTCATATCCGTCATGTTCAACCCAATACAAAGAACTTCAAAGAGTGCCCCAAAGTTTCTACCGGAAAGTCAAGACAAAAATGTGTGCCAACCCCTATGCATAGATTCCCAAGGTCACAGAACCCACAAGTTGGTCACCAAAACATACATCAACTGGATGAATAGAACATCCCATTGTCACCACGGATATCCCATCACAAGACATACATCAAGTGTTCTCAAATCCTTAAAGACTCAATCCGATAAGAAAACTTCAAAGGGAAAACTCAATTCAACAAGATAGAGAGGGGAAAACTCGATATGATTCATCTATATGAATAAAGCTTGCAGTACATCAAGATCATGCCATCTCAAGAACACAAGAGAGAGAAAGACAGAGATCAAACACATAGATACCGGTACATACCCTGGGCCTCGAGGGTGAACTACTCCCTCCGCATAATGGAGAGCGCTGGGATGATGAAGATGACCTCCGGTGATGGTTTTCTCCTTTGGCAGGGTGTCGGAATAGGCTCCGGATTTGTTTTTCGTGGCTGTGGAGGCTTACAATAGTGGAACTCCCGATCTAGGTTTCTTGTCAGAGGTTTGGGTATTTATAGGAATTTTTGGCATTGGAATCGCGTCAAGGGGTACCACGAGGCGGTGACATGCTTGGTAGGCACGACGAGGGGGTGGCCGCGCCTGGCAGGCTTGTGACCTCCTCGTGGCTCTTCTGGCCCAACTCCAATCCTTCAGGGGTCTCTTTTGGTCGACAAAAAATCATACTAAACTTTCAGTCCATTCCAAGAACTTTTATTTCTGCATAAAAATGACACCATGGTAGTTCTAGTGAAAACAGCGTCAGGTCGGGTTAGTTCTAATAAAATCATACCAAAATCATATAGAATTATTGTAAACATGGCATGATTACTTCATAAATTATAGATGCGTAGGAGACGTATCAGCATCCCCAAGCTTAATTCCTACTCGTCCTCAAGTAGGTAAATGATAAAATAAATAATTTATGAAGTGTGAATGCTAGCAAGTGCACAAGTTTGATCAATGAAATTCCAAACACTTTTTCTAGTATCATTATATATCATAAACATTAGCTCATATCATAAACCTTCTCATGATGAAATAACAAGTTATCCACATGTTAAAGTATAGACTAACAAACTATGCTTTCAGTCACCAAACAATTTCAATTCATCTTATTTTTAGGAAGGGTCTATGTAAGAGCTTTGATTTAGCAAATTCCACATGCTCAACTAGCATATAGTCTTCCATGATTGCTAACACTCAAAGCATATTTTTAGAACAAATAGAATTCATAGAACACAGAGAAAGATAGGGGCTTAATGTTTTGCCTTCCGACTTATTTATCATATAGATAATTGTTAACAAGAATAATTCATGATCAAATATATTTGAATGTCCATATATGCTTGGATCTTTCCCCACCACATGATGCTTTCCAATAATAATTGAGGTTGAACTAAAAAGGAATACTATTGACTCTTGCATAAAAGTAAATACATGAAAGTACAAGATAGGCCCTTCACAGAGGGAAGCAGGGATTTGCATATGTGCCAGTCCTCGAGCTTTTAAAATAGAGATGAATAATAATTTGGAGCGGTATGCTTTCATTGTCACCATAACAACCGAGGGATCTAGGTATCTTCCATGCTAGATACATTATAGGCAGTTCCCAAACAGAATGGTAAAGTTTTTACTCCCCCTCCACCAATCAATCACACTCCACAACGAGCCGAGCCCACGGGTGCCGTCCATACCAACAACATTCCTCGGGGAGTTTTGTTTAATTACTTGCATTTTTTTTTCTTTTGATTTCGGGACTGGGAATCACTATTAACAGCCACTTTATTGTGAATGATAGTGAATCAACACATATCATGAGACTAACCCACCTAGCATGGAAGATATTGACAGCCCCTAGTCATTATATGAGCGATTCGGGCATACAAAACAAAATATTATTTGAAGGTTTTGAGTTTGGCACATGCAAATTTACATGCAACGGCAGGTAAATACCGCATATAGATAGGTATGATGGACTCATATGGAACAACTTTGGGTTTAAGGGTGTTTGGATACACAAGTAGTATTTCTACTTGGTGCGGAAGTTTTGGCTAGTATGAGCTGGAAGCAAGCACCACATGTTGGAGGATCCATAACAATATAACTTCTATACAAATATACCCAAGCATAACTCATTACGTTGTCTTCCTTGTCCAACTTCAACTAATTTGCTCAAGTTTGAAAATGATTAATGGGTAATCACAATCATAGAAGATCTCCAAGATTGTATATTTATATGCGAAATCTCTCTTCCTTCAATATTCTTTTCATGAATGGTTCAAGTGACCAATGCGGTGTTTTCAAATTTTCAATAAATTTTATCACCTATACTTATTATATATGAAGTCATTACTCCCCATGGGATAAGCATATAAAAAAATATAATTTAATATTTATGATATTCAATTCATTCAACCATTTACTCATAGGATATAAGTGAAGAACGAGAGTAAATGACAAGACAACTCCAAAACATATAAGTGAAGATCAATGAGTATCAAACAATTAAGTAGCTATCTGAGGTCTTTCTCTCTTTGTCTCAAAAAATATGTTCAAATCTTAATATTTTATTTAAACATCAAGAAAAACAAAATAGCACTCCAAGAAATAGCACACATCATGTGAACGAATTAAAATTTATGCTGAACATAGGCTAACCGATAGTTGACAAAGAGAGGTGGGATGTGTATCATCCCCAAGCTTATATGCTTGATAGTTCTTGAAATATTTACTTTTTATGCCTTGGACATCCCCAAGCTTGATCTTTTGTATCTCGTTCAATCCTCTCATGCCATGGTTTCACCTATTCTCAAAAACTTCATCCACACAAAAGTCAAAGAGAACTCGTGAGATAGTTAGTACACATAATAATAAATCAACTCTTTATGTACTTCCAAGACAAGTTGCATGATAATTTTAAAACATTAGGTACTGTATACTATCATTTCCACAATTTATATCTACCAATATAGGCTATGGAAATTATAGGATAAGAAGATATAAAAACTATGACAGCAATCTGTCCAAACAGAGCAGTCTGTAACAATTTATAAAAACAGTGTACTAATGTAACTTACGCAATTATGAAACTTTAGGACATGCTATAAAATTTATATAACAATGGTGCGTAAAAATTTCAGAAACTTTTGATGTTCCAGTAAAACATGAAAATTCAAACACTACAAAAAAAGTTTCTCTTTTTTACACAGCACACATCAAACATGCAATGCAAGCATGCTAAGGCAATTCTTGGAACTTTTTATTGAAAAATAATAATATAAATGACACCTAACAGAGAATAAAAAAACAAAATTATGCTCCAAGCAAAACTCATATTATGTGACGAATAAAAATATAGCTCCAAGTGAGATATACCAGTAGTGTTGAAGACGAAAAAGGGGATGCCTTCCGGGGCATCCCCAAGCTTAGGCTCTTGAGTATTCCTTGGATGTTACCTTGGGGTGCCTTAGGCATCCCCAAGCTTAGGTTCTTGGAAATCCTTATTCTCCTCATATTGGTGTCTCACCCAAAACTTGAATACTTCAATCACACAAAACTTAACGGAACTTCATGAGAAGGGTTAGTGTAGTAAAGTTAAATCATTCACTTAGGTACTATCAATACAAGATTCATAATTGTTACCACATGATACCTACTTTATTCCGTCATACTCACAATTTATATTGCTCAATATAAGCTATAGGAACACTTGAAACAAGCAAACTATGCATGCAAAATAGAATCTGTCAAAAACAGAACAGTCTGTAAAGATCTGAATGATCACCATACTTCCCTGACTCTAAAACTTCTAAAAAAATATTATAACTCAAGTAATCTTCATATCAAGTTTTTGTAGAAATTTCAGAATTTTTGACACTCCAGTAAAATCAGATAATTCATATACTGGACGCAAAACTTTCTATTTTGCACAGAATCAAAGAAGCAAGTGTCCACACTATCCCAAAGGCTTTACTTGGCACTTTATTCAATAAAAGACAGAAAACATGATTAATACAGCTTAATCATGTGAAAACATCAAAACATAAGGTAAAAGTGTTCGTTGTCTCCCAACAAGCACTTTTGTTTATTGCCTTTTAGCTAGGCATGATGATTTCAATGATGCTCGTATAGGTATAATAATTGAAACATGCAAAAGAGCATCATGAATCTCATGACAAGCACATTTAATTCTAACCCACTTCCTATGCATAGGGATTTTGTGAGAAACTATTTATGGGAACAAGAATCATCTAGCATAGGAAGGCAAAACAACCATAACTTCAAAACTTTTAACACATAGAGAGGAAACTTGATATTATTGCAATTCCTACAAGCATATGTTCCTCCCTCATAATAATTTTCAGTAGCATCATGAAGGAATTCCACAATATAACCAGAACATAAAACATTCTTTTCATGATCTACAAGCATAGAATTTTTATTACTACCCACACAAGCAAAATTCTTCTCATGCAAAGTAGTGGGAGCAAACTCAACAAAATAACTATCATGTGACACTTGATTGACATAACCACATTGAATATTAAAATCATGATAATAGGTTTCATGGTTGTCATTACTCTTTATAGCATACGTGTCATCACAATAATCATCATATGTAGGAGGCATGCCACCATCATAATAGTTTTGCTCCTCAAAATTTGGGACACTAAAAATATCTTCTTCATCAAATATAGCATCCACAAGCTTGTGGCTTTCCATATCAGTAGCATCATGGATATTCAGAGAATTCATACTAACAACATTGCAATCATGCTCATCACAAAAATATTTAGTGACAAACATTTTTATAACTTCTTGTTCTAGCACTTGAGCACAATTTTGCTTTCCATCATTTTCACGAAACACATTAAAAAGATGAAGCATATGAGGCAACCTCAATTCCATTTTTTTGTAGTTTTCTTCTATAAAACCAAACTAGTGAGAAACAAGAAACTAAACGATTCAATTGCAATATCTCACTATATATATATATATATATATATATCTTCATGCACTCACCTCCCCGGCAACGGTGCCAGAAAAGAGCTTGATGTCTACTATGCAACCTTCTTCTTGTAGACTCGTGTTGGGCCTCCAAGCACAGAGTTTTGTAGGAAAGTGGCAACTTTCCCTCAAGTGGATGACCTAAGGTTTATCAATCTGTGGGATGTGTAGGATGAAGATGGTATCTCTCAAACAACCCCGCAATCAAATAACAAAGGGTCTCTTGTCTCCCCAACACAACCAATACAATGGTAAATTGTATAGGTGCACTAGTTTAGCAAAGAGATGGTGATACAAGTGGAATATGGAAGGTAGATATAGGTTTTTGTAATATGAAAATATAAAAACAGCAAGGTAACAAATAGTGAACAGTGAGCAAAATGTTGTATAAATGCTTGGAAACAAGGCCTAGGGTCCATACTTTCACTAGTGCATTTTCTCTCCACAGTACGGACATTGTTGAATCATATGTAAGTACCTCTCATGCGACAAAGAGTTCACTCCAAAGTCACAAATAGGGGAGAACTAACGAAAAAATTATTTTAGGGTACGAAACCACCTCAAAGTTATCTTTTCTGATCAATCTTATGAGCTATCCCTATAAGTGTCACGAACAGCTCTAGAGTTCGTACTGAAATAACACCTTAAGATACACATCAACCAAAACCCTAATGTCACCTAGATACTCCAATGTCACCACAAGTACCCATGGGCTTGATTATATGATATGCATCACACAATTTAAGATTCTTCATGTTCAATCCAACACAAAGAACTTCAAAGAGTGGCCCAAAGATTCTACCGGAAAGTCAAGACAAAAACGTGTGCCAACCGCTACGCATTGATTACCAAGGTCACGGAACCCGCAAGTTGATCACCAAAACATACATCAAGTGGATCAATAGAACATCCCATTGTCACCACAGAAATCCCATCGCAAGACATACATCAAGTGTTCTCAAATTCTTAAAGACTCAATCCAATAAGAAAACTTCAAAGTGAAAACTAAATTCAACAAGATAGAGAGGGGAAAACTCCATATGATTCATCTATATCAATAAAGCTCGTGGTACATCAAGATCGTGCATCCCAAGAACACGAGAGAGAGAGAGAGACAGATCAAACACATAGCTAGTGGTACATACCCTCAGCCCCGAGGGTGAACTAATCCTTCCTCGTCATGGGGAGGGCCGGGATGATGAAGATGACCTTCGGTGATGGTTTCCCCCTCCGGCGAGGTGCCGGAACGGGCTCCCGATTTGTTTTTTTGTGGCTCTGGAGGCTTGCGGCAGCGGAACTCTAGATCTAGGTTTCTTTTCGGAGGTTTGGGTATTTGTAGGAATTTTTGGCGTTGGAATCACGTCAAGGGGTGCCACGAGGCGGTGACAAGCCTGCTAGGCGCGTCCAGGGGGGTGGCCGCGCCTAGCAGACTTGTGACCTCCTCATGGCTCTTCTGGCCCAACTCCAATGCTTCGGGGGTCTCTTTTGGCCCAGAAAAAATCATACTAAATTTTCATCCTTCCAAGAACTTTTATTTCTGAACAAAAAACGACACCATGGTTGTTCTGTTGAAAACATTGTCAGTCTGGGTTAGTTCTATTAAAATCATACCAAAATCATATTGAATTATTGTAAACATGGCATGAATACTTCATAAATTATAGATACATTGGAGACGTATCAGCATCCCCAAACTTAATTTCTGCTCGTCCTCGAGTGGGTAAATGATAAAAGAAATAATTTATGAAGTGTGAATGCTAGCAAGTGCACAAGTTTGATCAAAGATAATTCCAAACACTTTTTCTAGCATCAGTATATATCATAAACAGTAGCTCATCTCATAAACCTTCTCATGATGAAATAACACTCAAAGCATATTTTTAGATTAAATAGGATTCATTGAACACAGAGAAAGATAGGGGCTTAATGTTTCGCCTCCCAACTAATTTATCATATAGATAATTGTCAACAATAATAATTCATGGTCAAATATATTTGAATGGCCATATATGCTTGGATCTTTCCCCACCACATGACGCTTGCCAACTAAAGAATAATTTAGGTTGAACTAAAAAGGAATACTATTGACTCTTGCATAGAAGTAAATACATGAAATTAAAAGTTAAGCCCTTCGCAGAGGGAAGCAGGGATTTGCATATGTGTTGCGTTCCATGGGTTTGGTTCAAGGAGGTTGTTCGACGGGCTCCGAAGACGGTAAGCTCCTCCCGTGAGTACTTCATCGAGTATGAAGGGGCCTTCCCATTTGGGGTTGAGTTTATGCTTCTGCTTCTTTGGGAGCCATAGGACGAGTTCGCCTACGTTATACGTCTTCGCCCTGAGCTCCCTACTCTTGTAACGTTGGGCCTGTTGTTGGTAAAAAGTAGAGCGTGCCTGAGCTATGTCCTGCTCTCTGTCGGTGTCAAAACCGATGGATCTCGGGTAGGGGGCCCAAACTGTGAGACTAGAATCGGTAACAGGAGACGAAGGGGACACAGATTTACCCAGGGTCGGGCCCCTTCTATGGAGGTAATACCCTACGTCCTGATTGGTTGTATTGATGATATGAGGGGTTACAGAGTTGATCTACGTCAAGATCGTTTGTCTAACCCTAGATAAGTTGTTCTCTCTATACACCTAAACCCTCCGACTTATATAGACGCTGAGGGTGCCCTGGTTTTACCCATGGTCGGTTACATGCCGAGGAGATAAACATGCCTAACTACAGCTAATGACTTGGAGCGCACGTCATGTCTCCTCGAAGCTTCCATCTGGCGTAGGTGGTCTTTGATCGTCTGATGCTCCCTTTACGGCCCACACAGCCCGGCCCATATACTATAGGTCCCCTATCTAAGGTCCCCCTAATCCAGGACTCCCTCGGTAGCCCCCGGACTAGCCTTCAACGCTGATATATATATCCTGTCAACCTCCTCATGTCGTCATCTTCGTCTTGTGAGGCGAGTCCCTCATCCCTCTTTGTCCGGCAATCGACCAGTCTTCGCTAAGATCCCAAGCGTTGCGGGCGCAAGTTCATTATAACAACCGTGCGTGTTCCTCGATTTTCGCACATCGTGGGGAGGCGAGTGGTCAGTGATTTTTACGATCTTACCCTCCGTAGCGGAGGCACCATCCATTTAATCAAACAAACCATGGCTGAGACCACATCCTCTTCTGCCCCGTCGAAAGAAACTCCGAGCGGAAGCTCCCCGTAGAACATGCCTAATGCCCCCAGCTCCTCCGCGTGTCCCTACGGCTTAAGCCCAGGGGACTAGACCAGCTATTCTATTACACTCATGCGGCCCCGCAATCTGGAGACCTAGGGATATCTCCCTTCTTCAGATCTGGCGGCGACCTGCGCAGGTTTGCTTTCTTATGGCGACGAAGTTTTCGACAGGCGTTTCCCCAATCCTAACAAGCGGGAGCGTGTATGCTTCATCCCCTTCCTCCTCTGGGGTCATGGGTTTCCAATCCATCCGTTCCTAAGGGGTTTGCTAGAGTTCTACGGGATCCAACTCCACCACCTTACTCCAGGGTCCATTTTACACATCTTGGGCTTCATCGCTCTCTGCGAGATGTTTATTGGGGTGCGAAGCGCACTTTGATTTGTGGAGAAAATACTTCTGTCTCATACCCCAAACTCGGGACAAGACAATTTTCGAGGTGGGCGGAGCCGAAGTGTGTCGCATAGCGGGGACTGGCTATCCAGTGGGCACACCAAAGAAATCTGAAGAATGGACCTCGGAATGGTTTTATATTGAAGATGTCCCCTTATTTGAGCAAACTCGGACACATCTTCCCGAATACTCTAAAGCCCTCCCGAAGAAGAGATACAACTGGCGGCCAAGGAGCTCGTCCCAGGAGGAAAGCCTCGAAGTGCGGCACCTAGCCGCGCAGGTGCGGATGCTCGTCCACCACCAACTGACCATGATCGACATCATGGCCGCCGCCATCTCCCGGTGTGTGCAACCCCTTCAACAGAGGGTACACCCCTTGTGGAAATACAACAGGACAAGCGACACCATGTTCTCCCGAAAGCAAGGGCCCGCCAATCCGATAGCGTTGGCCTCCGCACTTGTCGACTTGTACAAAGGAGAGCAAGAGGACTTTGTTCGGCGGGCAACCAAGGAAGGATATTCGGCCCACAATCCCATCGAATGGGTAAGCCTATCTTTTTCTAACATGCACATAGTTCGGGTTTTCTGTTCTGCACTTTATTTGACCGAAGCCTTGTGTGAGCAGGAGTGGAGGAGTTTCATCGAGACAGTCAACTGTCTGGCTCCTCATCCCATGACCATTCACGCGACAATGATCCGGGTTCCAACGAGGACCCAGATCTTCTAGTTGACTTCGAGGACAGAGTCTATCTCCAAGATAGCATTGACCAATCCCCGGCGGCTATCATAGTTGATTACCCCGGGTCATTCTCCATCCCTGCAACGAGCAAGAAAAAAAGCTCCTCCCGCAAGCGGCCAACTACCAACAGTGCCCCGGACGAGCCAACTCGGACTCCCAAACACTGTCGATCCGTGCTCCATACACCGATAGCCGAAGCCGCGGTCGAGTTGGAGGCCAACAGGGATCATGTGAAAGAGCCGTCCATGGGGACGAATCCACCAGCCCGCTCATCCCGGAGGTACATCATTCGACTATTCACTCATTATCAGTAAATAGAGTCTTATGGCAGTTTGTTTAATTGAAATATATAGGCAAAACGCCCAGCCCTCGCCGCCGAAGAGGTCACCAGGGTGTCCGGAGACACCCGAAACTCCTGAGCTATAGCTCCTGAAGCTTCTGCTGCAGAAGCCCCCATGGCAAATCCAACACCTGCCGATTCTGGTGATGGTGTATCCGTTACCAAATCAGAGGTGGGGAGCACCATGAATCACCGGCAACAGTGGGAGGCCATGCGGCATCCAATATTCTCCAAACAACAGTTTGGTGCCCTGCACTCTGCGGGTGCGCACATTGGAGCTGTCGAGTCGGGTTCGGCGAAGCTATGAAGTTGATATCAGCCAGGATGCAGGTAAGTGATCGGCTTTTATAGAGTCCGAATACTCATGTAAACCCAGTAGTCCCCGAGCCGTAATCTGATTTTGAACAAACGAACTAAGGATCTCTGCAATGTTTGACTGCTGACGCAGGCTTCAAAGCAACATGCCAAGCAATTGGCCAAGGAACTGAAAGACAGTCGTAAGGAAGTGCAGTCTGTGAAGGCCGAACTAGCACAAGTGAAGAGCTTCACCCGGGAGGCCCATGGTGAGTGTGCCTTTATTGCTAATCTTAATGTATTATCGTGCCTGACGCGCGGATTCCATGTAGCGGGCGAATCAATAGGGCACATGGAAAGGCAGTTGGAGGAAGCCCGAGACTCTCAGTGGTATGCCGAGTCCTAGCACCAGGCTGGTTGCCTTGTTGTGCAAAAGGAGGAGGAAGAAATTGAGAATTTGAAAATTCAGTTGGCCTAAACTCAAGAGGAAAACCGAAAGCTTTAGAGGGGAGTGTTCGGTAAGTGTGATTCTATTAGCAGCAAATATTTATGATGTAGGAAGTAATAATAAGCACGTTCTTACCTCATGTATAGGCCTCCTGTCCAGGCATCCTGAAGAGGATATCGGATCATACCAGGGGGACCCGCTAAAAGAGTTGACCGCTCTCCATGGGCGTGTGCGGAAAGCAATGAAAGGAATGGTGAAGGCACTATGGCCTGCCGAACAGCCATCTGAAGGGCTAGCCGAACTTGTGGATCGATTCAAGGGGGCTCAAAATATGTTTGATCTGTGGAAGAGTTCGACTTGTCGTGAGGAAGCACGGGAAGCATGGGCAATGATCAAGACCCTTTTCACTGGACTTAATCCCGAGCATATGGCGCGGGTTGGTCCTTTGGGATTGGATGGAAAAGAAGTGCCACTCCACCTAGTGTATGACCAGGTGATGCCTGCCACCCGTCTTTCACAAGATGACTGCCCCCTTGATACCATAATCGATAATCTCGATCAGCAGCCGCATATGTAATTTTATATGTACCCGTGTATAAACAATATGTGCTGTAAACTTTGTCTTAACCGGCCATCGGCTTCTCCCCCCTCCCCCCCGGTGTGAAGAGATCAGGAGTGTTCATCCTTATTTGTCCCTCCAAAAGAGCGATGTAACATCCCAAATTTTGGAATGTTATAATAAATATTAGAATGAATGTTTATTTGTTTGAGTGATTCATTTGAGTGGAATTTGAAACTTTTAAAAACTTTTCAATGAGTGGGAATGACATGGCTTTCCCATATGCTTTTGGAATTCAAATTCCTACATTTCAAATCAGTGAGAGAAGATGACATGACTTCTTCAATATAAAAAGATTTGAAAAGTGAATTTGAAAACTATTTGAAATTTCCAGATATGGAGTTCCTTTTTATATTTGAATCTCCAATTTGAAGTTTGAAAGAATTCAAAACCCCTTGACAAAACTTGAGAGGAGTAATATGACACTCCACACCAAGGTTATTTTGTGAAGTATTTGAACCATAAAACCCAGGGGGTTATTTGAAAATTATTTACAAAAAGAATTAAAATCAATTTAAGCATTTTCTCAAAATAACTTTTTTAAAAGTATTTATTTTGGCCGTTGAAAAATGTTCATTAAATTGCATTTATTCCCTTGGTCAATTTAATATATAAATATTCATTTTTTGGAAATGTATTGATTGTCATAAGGTAGTTTCCATTCTCTGTAAATTAGAAAAGGAAAGGAATTAATGTTCTAATAAAAACCGGTCGGCCCACCTGCCTTAACTCCCCCCAAAATTACTCCAATCCCACTGAATCCGCCATCTCCTCTGCCTTTCCTTTCAATGACCCCGAGCCGCTCCTATAAATACCCGAGGCATCCCGCACCCCGTTCCACCCCTAAGCCCCATTCCCCTTGCCCTCTCGCCGCCGCCATTGCTCGCCGGAGCTCCGCACCACCAAAGCCCTCGAACTCGTGCTGCTCCACTTCGACCGCCCCAAGCTCTTCCGATCCCACCAACCTCTTCGCCTCGATCTCCCGCACCTCCCCATCCACTCGCCCGAACCACGCACCCACCGGAGCCCCTTTCCTCGTCGACACCCGAGCGCCGCCGCCGCCTCCGAGCTCCCCGCCGTCGCCATCGTCGCCCCCGAGCCCCACTGACGCCACCAACGGAGTGGCCATCCCCGACCATTGGAGCACCGTCCCCGACGACCCCGCCGCCTCGGACATCACCGGAGCTCTTGCCGGACTCCGACCCCACCGCGGTGAGCACCGGAACCTCTCCCCACCGTCGGATACGATTAGATCACGTGTTTTAATTTTATTAGCCGAACCGTTTTCTTGTAGTTACCGGTTGTTCGCTCCATTACATCTAGCATGCACCCCCTGTAGACAATGAAAAAAAAATGCCACGTAGCCCCTGTCCGTTAGTTAGAGTTTTTCTCTTTTTTCTATTTCTGTTTTTAAAAGCAGAATAGTTCTGTTATTATTTTCTTTATATCTTTTTTGTTTTTAATTATTTTAATTTGATTCTTTTTGCATTGTGTCACAAATGTTATGCAGTTTCTGTAGATATCAAGTTTGAACATCTTTGAATAATTTAAAATTGAATTTAAACACATTTGATTAAAATCTTATTTTCCGAATATCTTGAGTTTAAAAATAGATTTTTGATTGATTCTTCTTGCTACTAATCACTAGTGATGTTATTTAACAGTAGGTAAAATTTTGGAATTTTTAGAATAAATTAAATTAGTATTTTTTATCAAAACAGATTCTGTTTTAGTTCTTTTAGGTTTATTTATATTTCTTTTGTTTTAAATTGTTTTAAATCATTTTTGTTTTATATTAGTGATAGATTTTATAAAAAAATTTGTTAGATAACAGTAGCCCTTCAAAAAAATATTATTTTATTATTTGGTTAAATGAAAATCAATTCTAATTAATTATAACTTGTAATTGATTTCCATTGCTAGTTTGATTTCCTTTTTGAAAATAGTTTTATAAATTGTTTTATAAGCCTACTTTCTATTAACTTAGTTGCTTTATAAATTGTTTTCTCTTATTATATTATTTTATTTATTATACTTGTTGTTAAGATTATTAGCTAGAAAACTTAAAGTATTTAGTGTGTTATTTATCTTAGTTCTTACTTGTTCTTCAAAAGTAATTCTTTTTACTAGTAAAATATTTACTAAAATACTTTTGCTATATTTTTATTTGTTTTGTTTTGTTTTGTTACCTTTGAAAATAGGATCATTTGTAGAGAAAACCAACCCTTGGGTGTGTTGATGAGGTTTTGTTGTTTTGAGTTTTGTCTTAAGTATTTCCTTCATCACAACCTTGTTGCTTTTGGTTTTGTGGGACTTTTTGATTGTTAGAATTGATTGCTAGTATGGTTGCTTATATGAATGCAATGTTTGATTATATAGATTTTCATCGGAGAGTGACGAATAGTTCTATCAAGTAATTTCTGAGAGCGATATTATTCTTCATCAACAGTACAGGCAAGTTCACTTTGACCATCTATTTCATACCTATGTTTTATTGCATGTAGTGACATCATTCAACAAATCCCTCCAGTAGTGTTGTTGAAATTCTTGTAGTTGAGTAGAATGCATGAGGTAGTAACCCACCACTTGTTACTAAAGCCCCGGGAATGTTAGTTATTTTTATGTTATGCTAAAGTAGACGGGGTCTGGTATGAGTGTTCATGAGTGGTGTGACAAGGAGGACTCCACATCAAGACGACAACTTCATGAAGGCATCTTCAAGTACTGCATCTTCAAGACCTCAAGACTTCGAGACTCGAGAAACAAGTTTTCAATACACACTACTAGGTGAAGGATGGTTGATTGGGCATCCCTGGAGTAACCAGTGGATGGCCGGGATGCATGGAGAAGCGCCATGACATTTTGTGGAAAGCTTCACCCACACTCAAAGAGACGGATGAATACTTCATGCCCGGAAGCTTACCTGTGTAGCCACAAGTCATTATGGGCTCTGGCTTGGTTGATATGTGTTGTGACTCTGGCTGGGTAGTGCTACGAGATGTAGTCGATGTTAGGAATGGATGGGCACTGACAGAGGTCAGGGAAACACTCTGAAAGACCATGTTTCGTTCATCCTGTTCTCAAACACCCGGCAGTGCGAGGACTTACCAGGAGGGAACGCATCTTGTGGGTAAAGTACACAACACTCTGCAGAGTTAAACCTAATCGATTAGCCGTGTCCCCGGTTATGGACAATTTGAGCCTATGGACTTGGATCTATCTCTGAAACTCTCAACACTAGACTGATAATTAATTGTGGGCAACTTATGATACTTGTGGGCATTTAGACATCGGTTGGCGGAACCATGTCATGTTAGGTAACTCTGTAGTGAAAATTCCATGATATTCCTTTGTTGTAGGAAAAATAAAATAAAATTAGCTTTTATGCAAAAACTCAGACATAGAGCCACAAAGCCTTATTGCATATAGTATAGTTTTTATCTTCTGTTCTGCTATGGTGATCTTGCCCGTACATTCAATGTACTAACCTACACGGCTGTAATGTCTTGTGTTGCAGATACTCTTCTACGACGAGTAAGAGTACGATTCAGGGTTACGGTCCGCACTCAACCTGCCGTTGGTGTTATTGGGATCCACTCCCGTTGACTGCTTCCGCTGAAATTTTAAGGTATATATCAGTTTTACGTTAATTACATGTGATTGCACTTTGATATATACATTGATGTACTGTGTGTGCCAGCATACTGATCTAGGGATGGCATAGAAAACACGGAGGCTTGACTCGTTTTGAGTCGGGTCGCTACAAGCGAACTGTATTCGGGGAACCAGGCAATCTGGCCATGCAGTGCGAACAGATAGAAAGCACATAGAAAGATATGTTATATTACCGCTTAGAATAAGAAACATCTTTCGAGGAAAATAGTACCTCTATTGATACCTTTCATAGGGACTCTACAAAGATCGTACATAGAAGTCCGCATACTTTTGGTATGTGGCTAATTGTGCTCTGGGAAGAAAAGACCCAAACAACGGTGATAACGACCGAAGCCGTATAAGGTGTTTCCGTCGCAGCCTACCAATTGTCTATGTAAGATAGCTAGCTTTCGGCTTCACCTGTCTGAGGTATGTATCTGGATAACCCGGTCATAACAATCGCAGAGGTGCTCCCTTTACTCTCTAGCCGAACAATCAGGAATGTAGATGGTAATCACCGGAGCGAGGCAACCCATCTTGGCAAAGTCTTAGCTTGAATTGATGCATATGATGGCTAGAACATGACAAAAGAAACATGTGCGCACAATAGGTGTGAGTAAATACTTGTAATATAAAAAAGTTGGCTACTAGAAGAAGCCCCCACATGTTGTGTTCGGACTTAACACTTTATGGTGTATGCCCATAATCACTAGTACAAGATCAGTTCAGCCGAACATAGGGAAAGAAAATAAATTGGCCCTGTCAAAGAACAAAAATGGGAAGGGGAGACGAAAAAAGAAAAAAAGAACAAAAGGAAAAAGGAAAAAGTATAGGGGAGTTAGATGACACCGGTTTATCTGTAGAAGCACCGAAGACGAGCTGCGTTCCATGGGTTTGGTTCATGGCGGTTATCGGATGGACTCCGAAGACGAGAGGCACCTCTCACGAGTACTTCATCGATGATGAAAGGACCCTCCCATTTGGGTTTGAGTTTATGCTTCTGCTTCTTCGGGAGTCGTATGACGAGTTCGCCTACGTTGCATGCTATTTCCTTGACCTCCCTACTTTGGTAACATTGAGATTGTTGTTGGTAAAAAGTGGAGCAAGCGAGGGATAAGTCGCGCTCTCGCTCCAAGGCATCTAAGTCCTCCTGTCGATCCAACTCGGCCTCCTTTTCCTCGTACATGCGCATTGTTGGTGCGTCATGAATAACGTCGCAAGGAAGGACTGCCTCTGCCCCATAGACCATAAAGAATGGTGTGTAACTCATTGATATGTTCAGGGTGGTGCCCAGGACCTAGAACGGAGTCGAGTTCCTCCACCCAATAACATTCGGACTCGTGAAGACACCGGACCAAACATGGCTTAATGCCGCTCATAATGAGACCTTTTGCTCCTTCGACCTGTCCATTGGTTTGCGGGTGATATACTCACGCGTAATCGAGCTTTATGCCCATTTTTGCGCACCAGTCCTTGACCTCCTGGGCCATGAAGTTGGATCCATTATCCGTTATTATACTATGTGGGGAAGCATAACAGTGTACCATGCTGGATATAAAGTCGGTCACTAGTCCGGATTTAGCTGACTTGACGGGCTTTGCTTCTATCCATTTGGTGAACTTGTCAACCATGACCAGTAGGTATTTATTTTTCTTGGTCCCCCCTTTAAGGGGTCCGACCATGTCCAGCCCCCAGACCACAAAAGGCCAAGTGATTGGAATTGTCCGAAGATCTATTGGGGGCATGTGACTTTGATTTGCGAAGAGTTGACACCCTACGCGATGTTGGACAAGTGACTAGGCGTTCGTCCGAGCTGTAGGCCAAAAGAAACTAGCTTGAAAGGCCTTGCTGACAAGGGATCTTGCCGCGGCATGACGACCGCCCATGCCTGAGTGGATTTTGGCAAGGAGCTCCCGTCCTTCTTCCTCGGATATACACCGCTGCAATATTCCAGTTGTGCTTTTCTTGTATAACTCACCCTCTTGTACTTTGTAGGCCTTGGATCGTCGAACTATGCGTCGTGCCTCAATTTGATCATCGGGGAGTTCCTTACGAAGAAGGTAAGCGAGGAAGGGCTCTGTCCATGGTGCTATCATTTCCATTACCTGATGAGCCGAAGGCGTTTCATTCATTACGGAGCGGCCGATGATGCCAATGTCTGGTTCGGTTATAGGGTGTACAACCTCATCCACCGTATTCGGACCGGCGCCATTGTCATCGTCCTGCCACACTACAGATGTCTTGAAAAGCTACTCCAAGAAAGTGTTTCTCGGGACGGGATCACGCTTGGCCCCCATACGGACCAGTATGTCGGCGCCTTGGTTGTGGTCGCGAGCGACGTGGTGAAATTCCAACCCCTCGAACCAAGTAAATATCTTGAGGACGGTATTTTGATATACTTCTTGATACGTCTCCAATGTATCTATAATTATTTATTGTTCCATGCTATTACATTATATGTTTTGGATGTTTTATATGCATTAATATGCTATTTTATATTATTTTTGGGACTAACCTATTAATTTAGAGCCTAGTGCCAGTTTCTGTTTTTTCCTAGTTTTTGAGTTTTGCGGATAAGGAATATTAAACGGAGTCCAAATGGAATAAAACCTCTGGAATGATTTTTCTGGAATAAAAGGAAACTACGAGACTTGAGAACCAAGGCAGAGGAGCTGCCATGGGGCTAGAAGCCCGCTTGCCACGGCCAGGGGGCACCCGTGCCGGGCAGGCTTGTGGGCCCCTAGCAACTCCCCTAACCCTAATCTTTGGCCTATAAATTCCCAAATATTCCATCATTATCAAAGGAGCCATGAAAACACTTTTCCACCGCCAGAGGCCTCCGTTCCTGAGAGATCCAATCTTGGAGCCTTTTCCGGTAATCTGCCGGAGGATGATTCGATCACGGAGGGCATCTACATCAACTCCATTGCCCCTCCGATGATGCGTGAGTAGTTCACCACAGACCTATAGGTCCACAGCTAGTAGCTAGATGGCTTCTTCTCTCTCTTTGATTCTCAATACCATGTTCTTCATGATCTTCATGGAGATCTATCAGATGTAATACTCTTTTGCGGTGTGTTTGTCGAGATCCGATGAATTGTGGGTTTATGTTCAGATTATCCATGAATATTATTTGAGTCTATCCTGAATTATTACGTGATGCCTATATGCATAATGATTGCCTCGGATATCTTCATAATTATTCGCTTTTCTATCAATTGCTCGACAGTAATTCGTTCACCCACCGTAAAACTTGCCATCATGAGAGAAGTCATCTAGTGAAACCTATGGCCCCCGAGTCTAGTTTCCATATTATATTTTCGGATCTAAAACCAAAAATACCAAAAATACTTCCTGCCCTTTTTTACTTTTAGTTTTACTTTCCGTTCAAGCATCTTATTATATCTATCTCTACTAGATCTCATCCTTGCAAATAACCGTGAAGAGATTGACAACCCCATTATAGCGTTGAGTGCAAGAGTTTGATTCCTTGTGCAGGTACATCTATTGGTGGCTCGCTTGTATCTCCTACTGTATTAATACATTGGTTCTCAAAAACTGAGGGAAATACTTATTTACTTTGCTGCATCAAACCGTTCGTCTTCATGGGAAACCAACGCATGCTCGAGAAGTAGCACCGTCATCTTTGGATTTTTGGCATCGAATTCGCCATTAATTTGGGAGATGGCCAAGTTTGAGTCTCCCTATACTTCTAGCCTTCGTATGCCCATTGATACTTCCATCCAAAGACCATGAAGTAGAGCTTCGTATTCAGCTACATTGTTGGAGTCAGCATACATGATTTGCAACACGTATCGAACGTTGTCGCCGGTGGGGGGTGTGAGGATAAGTCCAGCCCCAAATCCGGCCAAGGTCTTGGATCCATCAAAGTACATTGTACAATGGGAGTATGCACTGTATTCCGTGGGGAGCTCGGCCTCTGCCCATTCAACCAGAAAGTCTGCCAATACCTGAGATTTAATGGCACGGCATGGCTTGCAGGTTATTTCAAAAGGAAGGAGCTCGATGGCCCACTTGGCTATGCGGCGAGTGGCATCCCTATTGTTGATTAGATCATTCAGGGGGGCCTCAAATGCCACTATTACCGCACACTCCTGGAAGTAGGGTTTGAGTTTCCTTGACGCCATAAATACTATATAGGCTATCTTTTGGTACTACGGGTATCTGGACTTGCACTGCGTTGGCACCACTAACACATACAGCCCGGTTTCTGAGTCTGGAATTTGTGTCCGGTATCTGGACTTGCACTGCGTTCAACGACGAGCACCACGCTGACAACTTGGTTGGTGGCCGATATGTATAACAATATGGGCTCACCTGCGCCTGGTGCCGTGATTATGGGATTGGTTGCCAATAGTGTTTTGATTTCTTCTAACGCGGCTGCTGCTTCATCGATCCACTCAAATTTGTTGGTCCGTTTTAGTAGCTTATAGATCAGTAAAGCTTTCCCTCCGAGGTGGGAGATAAAGCGGCTTAATGCCGCTATGCACCCAGCTAGCCTCTGGACGTGCTTCAGCTCTGTGGGAATTGCATGTTCTGATAGAGCATGGATTTTAGCTGGATTTGCCTCTATTCCTCTATGGGAGACGATGAATCCAAGTAGCTTACCAGAGGGAATTCTGAATATACATTTGTCTGGATTGAGTCGTATATCATATTCGCATAGACTGGCAAAGGTTTGCCGTAGGTCATCGATCAACTGGCTGACGTGTTTGGTTTTGATTACCACATCATCCACATATGCCTCGATAGTCTTACCGACTTGTGTTGCGAGGCAGGTCTAGATCATGTGCTGGTATGTGGCTCTAGCGTTTTTAAGCCCGAAAGGCATCGTGTTGAAGCAAAATGGCCCGTGGGGGTGATGAATGTGGTAGCCGCTTGATCGGATTCCTTCATTTTAATTTGATGGTATCCGGAGTAAACATCGAGGAAACACGACGAATTGTGTCTGTCTATGGCATCAATGATCTAGTCTATGCATGGTAAGGGGAAAGGGTCCTTGGGGTAGGCTTTGTTAAGGTCTTTTAAATCGACACATAGCCGCCAGGACTTGTCTTTCTTGGGTACCATCACAAGGTTTGCCAGCCACTCGGGGTGTTTAATATCCCGAATAAATCCAGCCTCAAGCAGTTTAGGTAATTCTTCACCCATGGCTTGCCACTTGGGCTCGGAGAAGCGGCGCAGAGTCTGTATCACAGGCTTAAAGCCTGGGATAATGTTTAGACTGTGTTCAGTAAGTCGTCGTGGGATCCCGGGCATATCGGAAGGATGCCAGGCAAAAATGTCCCAAGATTCACGAAGGAAATTCCGCAGAGCTTCATCCACAAGGGGATCAAGCTGGCCTTTGATGGACGCTGTCTTATTGGGGTCCGTCTGATGTACCTGAAATTTGACGATTTTCTTTGTGGGTTTGAAGGACGTGGACTTGGGCCTTTTTCTAAGGATCATGTCGTCCTTACTAAATGTCGACCGTAATGCGGTCAATTCTTCGGCAGTGAAACTCTCTGCTAATGCCCCGAGGGAGAGCGTTGTCGCTTTATTTTCGGCCCGAAGGGCTATGTTCGGATCACTAGCAATCATGATCACTATGTTTGGTCCTGGCATTTTGAGTTTCATGTACCCGTAATGGGATATAGCCTGGAACTTTGTAAAGGCGTCACATCCCAATAGGGCGTGATAGACACTCGAGAAGGGGACGATGTGGACGAGAAGTTCTTCGGATTGGTAGATTTCGGGCGTGCTGAACACCACGTCCAGGATGATACATCCGGAACAACACGCCTCTTTCCCTGGGATAATCCCCCGGAAGGTTGTGTTGCTATGTTCGATGCGGGATCGGTCAAACTGTATTTTTTCCAGGGTGGCTTCATATATAAGGTTTAGACCACTGCTGCTGTCAATTAGCACTTTATGTAGCCTGTATCCATCAATGTTTGGGTTCAAGACTAGTGCGGCCAGTAAGTGACCGAGAAGAATGGTCGGGTGGTTAGTGTCCCCGAAAGTAATTGGTATTGTTGGGGAACGGGTATGTCTGCCCATGGGCTAGTAGCTGCAACGTGGTAGACCTGTTCGAGTTCCCGAAGAGCTCTTTTCCACCTATTCCTTGAGGGCAAGGTCTTGTAGACCGTCAGGAATTCGGCATTGTATTCGAGCGGCGAAGGAGAGCATCTACTCGACGGAGGTATTTCAAGGATGGCCTCACCGCTTTTTGCGACTTACCTGACGACCTAGCAAGCTCTAAGGCTATGGGTCGGGTTTGTGTTTAGCAACACAGAATGCATAGGGCAAGGCTTTCACAATAGTTCGTCTAGGACAGTGCCGGTCCCTGAAAGGGGCTTATTTATTTTTTTCTACGGATTCATACTTGGCTTGCCGCTTTGGAGGTATCTTCTTTTTCCGAGCTCTTCTAGGGTGTTCGGGAAAAAATGGTTTCGAGAACAACTGTTCGGATTGCCAGACGCTCTCAATGGAATAGTACTTTTGTACCAAATCGGATAACTCTGAAAACTTGCTTTTGTGTCAGCGGGCCAGGGCATTAAGAATCCCTTCATCATGGCAATTGCGAATGAAAATTGTTGTCATATCTTGGTCACTAAGACCTTTTACTCTGCTTCTAGTGAGTAGGAGTCTGGCCCAAAAGTGCTGGACTGATTCTCCTTGGAGTTGCTTGATATCCCAAAGGTCCAAAGACATGGGATTTGGTGCTATACTGGGATGATCATCTTGGGCGATGGGTGGGAAAAAATTCGATTCCACACCGCATTGAGTGTTCAGAATTACAGTTTCCGAATCGTGCGAAGGATCCCAGACCAGTGATGGTCCGTCTTTAGAGTGATTCCCTGCATCTAGCTCACTGATGGAGTCTCAGTGATCGAGGACTAGGGTATAGGCAGTTTTTAATTCCGGCTGTCGGGCAGAATCTGCAGTCGGACACTATATAGTAGCGACAAGGTGGGTAACCGGGGGGACATGAATCTCCCTGTCATCGGGTCTGATCCCGAGCCGATCATAGATCGGAACCTGGTCATCTGATATTCGCATAGCTTCGATCCGATCGAACAGCTCATTTAAGAACGAGGCGATGGTAGGATGTGTGTCGCTAAGATGAGTGGATTCATTGAGCAGCGTGACGGCTCCGGAGCCACGCCAAAGGGAATCTACGTTCGTCCAACCGCGGGACCTTATGTCTTCGGCGTCAAGGCATCCGGACTTACAGGTTTCTCTTCGAGGGTCAAAGGTTCCATTGGAACAAGTATTCCCCATGAATCAGCCATGAACTCTATGGTTCCAAACTTAATGCTCTGATTGGGGGAAAAGCTTCCGGCCTTGCCATGACGGCTGATCGGGCTGGCATGCGACGAGATGTCCTTGCCGGTGAGACTTTGATCAGGGGCAAGAGTCCCCTGGATGCAGATCTCGCTACCTGCAACGAGGTGAGCCATCAATTCCTTTGGCGCTCACAGAGGAACTCTCACTGAAATCTCCAATGTCGGTGTCAAATCCGGCGGATCTCGGGTAGGGGGTCCTGAACTGTGAGACTAGAATCAACGCTAACAGGAGACGAAGGGGACATAGATTTACCCATGGTCGCCCTCCGGCTTATATAGACGCCGAGGGTGCCGTAGGTTTACCCATGGTCGATTACATGCCGAGGAGATAAACATGCCTAACTATAGCTAATAACTTGGAGAGTACGTCATGGCTCCTCAAAGCTTCCATCTGGCGTAGGTGGTCTTTGATCGTCCGATGCTCCCTTTCGGCCCACACGGCCCGGCCCATAAACAATAGTCGGCTATCCGAGGACCCCCTAATCCAGGACTTCCTCACTCTCCTTCTAAGGCGTCCAAGTCGTCCTGCTGGTTTAACTTGACCTCATTTTCCTCGTACATGTGCACCCTTGCTGTGTCATGAATAATGTCGCACGGGAGGACTCCTTCTGCCCCATAGACCATGAAGAACGGTGTGTATCCCATTGATCTGTTAGGGGTGGTGCGCACGCCCCATGAAACCGAGTCAAGCTCCTCCACCCAATGATAGTCGGACACATGAGTAGATCGGACAAAATGTGGCTTAATGCCGCTCATGATGAGGCTGTTTGCTTGTTCGACTAGTCCATTGGTCTGCGGGTGTATACTGATGCATAATCAAGCTTTATGCCCATTTTTGCATACTAGTCTTTGACCTCTTGGGCCGTGAAGTTGAATCCATTGTCCTTTATTATACTGTGCGGGACACCGTAACGGTGTACCACGTCGGAG
This sequence comes from Hordeum marinum, assembly GCA_022496015.1. Taxonomy (NCBI): domain Eukaryota; kingdom Viridiplantae; phylum Streptophyta; class Magnoliopsida; order Poales; family Poaceae; genus Hordeum; species Hordeum marinum. Next base: position 510,510,552 of record CM039678.1, read on the forward strand.
ATAAAGTCGATCACTAGTCTGGACTTGGCTGATTTGACACGCTTTGCCTCTATCCATTTGGTGAACTTGTCAACCATGACCAGGAGGTATTTATTCTTCTTGGTCCCCCCTTTAAGGGTTCCGGCCATGTCTAGCCCCCAGACCACGAAAGGCCAGGTTATCAGAATAGTTCGAAGAGCTATTTGGGGCATGTGACATTGACATTGACATGTGTTTTTTGGGACAGGGTCGCGCTTAGCACCCATGTGGGCTAGTACGTTGGCGGCTTGGTTATTATCGTGAGGGACGTGATGAAATTCCAACCCCTCGAACCATGCGGATATATTTAAGACGGCATTCCTGTACGCCGCCATCTTCGGATTTTTGGCGTCTAATTCGCCATTGATTTGGGAGATGGCCAGGTTGGAGTCTCCTCGTACCTCTAGCCGTCGTATGCCCATTGATACTACCATCCGAAGACCATGCAAAAGAGATTCGTATTATGCTGCATTGTTGGAGTCGGCATACATGATCTGCAACACGTATCGCATGTTGTTGCCTGTGGGGGACGTGAGGATAACTCCAGCCCCCAGTCCGGCCAAGGTTTTGGATCCATCCGAGTACATTATCCAATGGGAGTATGCACTATATTCCTTGGGGAGTTCGGCCTCGTTCCATTCAGCCAGGAAGTCTGCCAATACCTGAGATTTGATGGCACGGCGTGGTGCTACTTCTCGAGCTTGCGTTGGATTTTGGTGGCTACAGAGGCTTGCGGCAGCGGAAGTTCCGATCTAGGTTTAGTTCTGCGGTTTTCAGTATTTATAAGACCGTATGGCGTCGAGAACAAGTCAGGACGGCTCACAAGGAGGTCACGAGCCCCCTAGCCGCACCCTAGGGGGGGCGCGCCTCCCAGGCTCGTGACTCCCTCGGGCCTCCTCTCCGGTATGTTTTCCTTCTGGTATTTTTGATATTTTCCATAAAAAATCACGGCGAATGTTTTATCCCGTTTGGACTCCGTTTGATATTCCTATGTGAAAAAGGTCAAAAACACAGAAAAAACAGAAACTGGCACTGGGCACTGAGTTAATAAGTTAGTCCCAAAAATAATATAAAATAGCATATTCATGCATATAAAACATCAAAAGTTGGTAATATAATAGCATGGAACAATCAAAAATTATAGATATGTTGGAGACGTATCAAGCATCCCCAAGCTTAACTCCTGCTCGTCCTCGAGTAGGGAAGTGATAAAGAACGAATTTTTGTTGTGGAATGCTACCTAACATATTTGTTCTTTGTAACTTCTTTATTGTGGCATGAATGTTCAAATCCATAAGATTCAAAAAAATGGTTTAATGTTGACATGAAAACAATAATACTTCAAGTATGATAGCAAAGTAATCATGAACTTTTGAAATAACAAGGCCAAAGAAAATTATCCCTACAAAATCATATAGTCTGGCTATGCTCCATCATCCCCACACAACGAATTTAAATCATGCACAACCTCGGTATTGGCCAAGTAATTGTCTTCGCACTCTTATTTTTTCAAACTTTTTCAACTCTCATGCAATACATGAGCGTGAGCCATGGATATAGCACTATAGGTGGAATAGAGTGTGGTGGAGGTTGTGAGGCAAAAAGGAGGAGATGGTCACATAGACTCGGTGTATCAATGGGCTATGGAGATGCCCATCAATAGATATCAATGTGAATGAGTAGGGATTGCCATGGAACGGATGCACCAGAGCTATAAGTGTATGAAAGCTCAAGAATAGAAACTAGTGGGTGTGCACCCAACTTGCTTGCTCACGAAGACCTAGGGCAATTTGAGGAAGCCCATCATTGGAATATACAACCCAAGTTATATAATGAAAATTTCCACTAGCATATGAAAGTGACAAAACAGGAGACTCTCTATCATGAAGAACATGGTGCTATTTTGAAGCACATGTGTGGAAAATATAGTAGCATTGTCCCTTCTCTCTTTTTCTCTCTTTTTTTGGTTGGGCTCTTTGGCCTCTCTCTTTTGGTGGGCATCTTTGGCCTCTTTTTTATTTCCTCACATGGGACAATGCTCTAATAACGATGATCGTCACACTTTTATTTACTTACAACTCGATACTTAGAACAATAATGACTTTATATGAATGAAAGTGATGGCACATGTCATGAGACGGAACGGTGAAAGTTTCATGGCAATATATCTCGGAGTGGCTATGAAAATGCCATAATAGGTAGGTATGGTGGCTGTTTTGAGTAAGGTATATGGTGGGTTTGTGCACCGGTGAAAGTTGCGTGGCACTAGAGAGGGTAGCAATGGTGGAAGGTGAAAGTGCATCTATACCATGGACTCACATTAGTCATGAAGAACTCATATACTTATTGCGAAAGTTTTATTAGTAATCAAAACAAAGTGCTAAATGCATACTCCTAGGGGAAGGGTTGGTAGGAGTTAACCATCGCGCGATCCCGACCGCCACACAAAGGATGACAATCAATAAATAAATCATGCTCCGACTTCCTAACATAGCGGTTCACCATATGTGCATGCTACGGGAATCACTAACCTTAACACAAGTATTTCTAGATTCACAACACCCTACTAACATAACTGTAATATTACCATATCCATATCTCAAAACTAATTGTGAGGAATCAAACTTATCTTACTAATCAATGCCCTTGAATATGAATGTTTTTATTATATCCTCTTTGGATGCCTATCATATTTAGGACTAATTTCATAACACATGCCAATTACCAAGTTACTTAGGGAGAGCACTCTCAAAATGATATAAGTGAAGATTCGAGAGTTTATATTTCTACAAAATACGACACCGCCGTGCTCTACAAAGATTTAAGTGAAGCACTAGAGCAAAAATTATGTAGCTCAAAAGATATAAGTGAAGCACATGGGAGCAAAATTACCAAGCTCAAAAGATATAAGTGAAGCACATGGGAGCAAAATTACCAAGCTCAAAAGATATAAGTGAAGCACATGGGAGAAAAATTACTAAGCTCAAAAGATATAAGTGAAGCACATGGGAGCAAAATTACCAAGATCAAAATATATAAGTGAAGCACATGGGAGCAAAATTACCAAGCTCAAAAGATATAAGTGAGGCACATGTGAGCAAAATTACCAAGCTCAAAAGATATAAGTGAAGCACATTGAGTATTCTAACAAATTCATGATGAGTGCATGTCTCTCTCAAAAGGTGTGAAGCAAGGATGATTGTGATAAAACAAAAAGCAAAGACTCCTATAATATACGACGCTCCAAGCAAAACACATATCATGTGGTGAATAAAAATATAGCTTCAAGTAACGTTACCGATGGATTGAAGACGAAAGAGGGGATACCTTCCCGGGGCATCCCCAAGCTTAGGCTTATTGGTGTCCTTGAATTTGGCTTGGGATGACCTGGGCATCCCCAATCTTAGGCTCTTTCCACTCTTTATTCCATTGTCCATAAGAACATCACCCAAAACTTGAAAACTTCAAAACACAAAACTTAAACAGAAACTCGTGATAGCATTAGCATAAGAAAACAAACCACCAACTTTTTAGGTACTGTAGTAAACTTAATTTCCATTTAGATTGATGTTATATTACTGTATTCTCACTATTCCATGGCTCGTACCCCCCGATACTAACCATAGTTTCATCAAAATAAGCAATCAACACAACAAAAACAGAATCTATCAAAAACAGAATAGTCTGTAGCAATCTGTATATTTCGTATACCTATTCTAACTAAAAAATTAGGAAAAAATTAGGAAAATTAGGAAACTTTGCATATAAATCAGCAGCAAAAATAATCAACTCAAAACCTCTTTCTGGATAGGAATGAAAAATAATTTTGTGAGCACAAAGTTTCTGTCTTTTTTCACCGTGATTAAACAACTATCACCAAAACTAATCATTAAGGTTCTACTTGGCACAAACACTAATTAAAACATAAAAAACACAATCATAACAGAATCATGATGGTGAAGACTCAACAAAACGGAAAGTAAAAAGCAAAAATAAACCTATTCGTTGGGTTGCCTCCCAACAAGCGCTATCGCTTAACGCCCTTAGCTAGGCATAAGGCAATAGAATCAATTATTGTCATATTCTTTTCTTTGGAAACAAGGGGAGACCTTTTTGTCGAGAGAATCTATCTTCCTATTTTGTGAAAGTACATGACCATTTATAGCGGAAGAAAGATTAAGAGCATCACAAAAGTTTGTGTCTAAACTAGCCTTCATTTCTTTTATTGATTCATTTTGGTAGAAACAGATGAGGGCAGTGGTCTCATTTTCTCCCTTGGGATGCCCAAATATAGCTTTCATTTTTTCATAAGTGTCAAAAGCATCTCCTACAAGGAAACCCTTATCAAATATAGAATCCAAGATTTGTTTAAATGAGTGGGGCAATCCGGCGTAAAAGCTTTTTAAGTATAACTCAATATGATAAGTAGGGATATTGCTAGTTTGAATCCTCAGTAGTCTGTCCCAAGCGTGTTTTAAGGATTCATTGAGCGAATAGTGAAAAAGTACAGGATCCCCATCATTTATATTACTGAAAGTATCTCTAGCAACCTTAGGACGTCTTCCCATAGACTCATTATTTTGAGTTTGGGGAGGACAAAGGGGCTATCCCAGGCATTAAACATAGGCAGAGTAATCTTGTGTTTGAATGATTCAGACATGGTGACTTAGCAAACAGACAAGCACACGAGCAAACAGAAAGCAAGCGACAGGAAAGGGCGAACAAAAAAGGCAAATATTTTTGTAAATTTTTGTTTTAGAAGTGGGGGAGAGGAAAATGAGAGGCAAATGGCAAATAATATAAATGCAAGAGATGAGTTTGCGATAGGCACTTGGTAGTATGCTTCACTTGAATACTCCCTGACAACGGCGCCAGAAATTCTTCCTGCTACTTCTCGAGCTTGAGTTGGTTTTTGGTGGCTACAGAGGCTTGTGGCGGCGGAACTTCTGATCTAGGTTTAGTTCTGCGGGTTTTAGTATTTATAAGACCGTATGGCATCGAGAACAAGTCAGGACGGCCCACGAGGAGGTCACGAGCCCCCTAGCCGCGCCCTAGAGGGGCGTGCCTCCCAGGCTCGTGACTCCCTCGGGCCTCCTCTCTGGTATCTTTTCCTTCTGGTATTTTTGATATTTTCCATAAAAAATCACGGCGAAAGTTTTATTCCGTTTGGACTCCATTTGATATTCCTATCTAAAAAAGGTCAAAAACCCGAAAAAATAGAAACTGGCACTGGGCACTGAGTTAATAAGTTAGTCCCAAAAATAATATAAAATAACATATTCATGCATATAAAACATCCAAAGTTGATAATATAATAGCATGGAACAATCAAAAATTATAGATATGTTGGAGACGTATCACGTGGCTTGTAGGTTATTTCAAAGGGAAGGAGATCAATGGCCCACTTGGCTATACGGCCGGTGGCGTACCTGTTGTTGATGATATTGTTCAGGGGTATTTTGGATGCTACTATTACCGCACACTCTTGGAAGTAGTGTCTGAATTTCTATGATGCCATAAATACTGTGTAGGCTATCTTCTGCTAGTGCAGGTATCTGGACTTGCACTGCATTAGTACTTCTGACACATAATAGACCGGCTTCTGGGTCTGGAATTTATGTCCCTCCTCATCTCATTCAACAATGAGCACTGCGCTAATGACTTGGTTGGTGGCCTATATGTATAATAACATGGTCTCACCGGTGCCTGGTGCTGTGAGTATGGGATTGGTTGCCAGTAATGTTTTAATTTCTTCTAACGTAGATGTTGCTTCGTTGGTCCATTCGAAATTGTTGGTCCGTTTCAGCAGCTTATAGAGCGGTAAAGCTTTCTCTTCGAGGTGAGATATAAAGCGGCTTAACACCGCGACACAGCTAGCCAGACTCTAGACATGCTTTAGCTCTGTAGGAATTGCAAGTTCTGATAGAGCGCAGATCTTAGCCGGATTTGCTTCTATTCCTCTATGGCAGACGATGAATCCGAGCAGTTTACTGGAAAGAACTCCAAATACATATTTTTCCTAATTGAGTTGTATGTCGTACTCGCGTAGGCTAGCAAAGGTTTGTCGTAGGTAATCGATCAACTTGCTGACGTGTTTGGTTTTGATTACCACGTCGTCCACGTATGCCTCGACTGTCTTACCGACCTGTGTCGCAAGACAAGTCTGGATCATGCGTTGGTATGTGGCCCCAGCGCTTTTTAGCCCAAAGGGCATTGTGTTAAAGCAGAATGGCCCGTAGGGGATGATGAATGCGGTTGCCACTTGGTCAGATTCCTTCATTATGATTGGATGATATCCGGAATAAGCGTCGAGGAAACACAACGAATCGTGTCCGGCTGTGGCATCAATGATCTGGCCTATGCGTGATAAGGGGAAAGGGTCTTTAGGGAAGGCATTATTGAGGTCTTTCAAATCGACACACAGCTGCCAGGACTTATCTTTCTTTGGTACCATCAGCAGGTCTGCCAACCATTATGGGTGCTTGATCTCCTGAATGAATCCGGCCTCTAGCAGTTTAGCTAATTCTTCACCCATAGCTTGTCGTTTGGGTTCAGAGAAGCGGCGCAGAGTCTGCTTAACGGGCTTGAAGCCTGCAATGATGTTCAGACCGTGCTCTGCAAGCCGTCATGAGATTTCGGGCATATCGGAAGGATGCCAGGCAAAAATGTCCCAATTTTCTTGTAGAAAGGTCCGTAGTGCCTCTTCCACTATGGGATCGAGTTGAGCTCCGATGGACGTTGTCTTATTAGGGTCCGTCGGATGCACTTGGAACTTCACAATTTCCTCTGCAAGTTTGAAAGACGTGGGCTTGGGCCTTTTGCTAAGGATCATGTCGTCCTTGTCAACTGTTGACCATAGTGCAGTCAGTTCTTTGGTAGACAAGGTCTCAGCTAATGCCTCGAGGGCGAGCTTTGCCATTTTGTTTTCGTCTCGAAGGGCTATATCCGGGTCACTGGAGATTGTGATCACTCTATTTGGTCCTGGCATTTTAAGTTTCATGTACCCATAATGAGGTACAGCCTGGAATTTTGTGAAGGTGTCACGTCCAATAGGGCGTGGTAGCCACTTAGGAACGGCACGATGTGGAAGAGGAGTTCTTCGATCGGTAGTTTTCGGGAGTGTCGAATACTACGTATAGGACTATACGTCCTGAACAATGAGCCTCTTTCCCTAGAATAATTCCCTGGAAATTTGTGTTTCTATGTTCGATGCGGGATCGATCGAACTGCATTTTTTCCAGGGTGCCATCGTATATCAGGTTTAAACCACTGCCGTCGTCCATTAGCACCTTATGTAATCTGTAGCCATCAATAATGGGGTTCACGACTAGTGCGATTGATGAATGACCGAGAAGAATGGCCAGTTGGACGGTATCTGCGAAGGTAATGGGTATGTCTTCCCATGCACTTGTTGCTGCCACATGGTACACATGTTCGGGTTCTCTATGAGCTCTTTTCCTTATGTTCCTCGAGGGGAATGTTTCATAGACCGTTAGGACTTCGGCATTGTATTTGTGCGACTATGGGGAGTGCCTATTAAATGGAGGCACTTCGAGGATGGCCTCACAACTTTTTGCGACTTGTTTGACGACCCAGGAGGCTCTAAGACTGTGAGTCGGGCTTGTGTTTAGCAATACGGAATGTATAGGGCAAGGCTTATCCAATAGTCCGTCAAGGACAGTGCTGACCCCCGAAAGGGGCCTGTTTCTTTTTTCGGTGGGATCGAATCTGGCTCTCCGCTTAGGAGGTATCCTCTTTTTCCAATCTCCACTAGGGTGTTCGGGGAAAGTTGGTTCCGAAAATAACCGCTCGGATTGCCAAGCGCTATCCATGGCATAGTATTTTTGTACCAAATCGAATAGCTCGAAAAAGTGACGAATGTGTTGGCGAGTCAGGGAAAAAAGAATCCCTTCATCATGACAATTTTCACGGAAAGTTGCCATTATATCTTGCTCACTAAGACCATTTTCTCTGCTTCTAGCGAGTAGGAGTCTGGCCGAAAAGTGATGGACTAATTCTCCTGGTAGTTGTTTAATATCCCTTAAGTCCGAAGATGTGGGCTTTGGTATGATCATGAGATCATCGTCCTGGGTGGTGGGTGGGAAAAAATTCGACCCCACGCCACATTGGGTGTTCGGAATCATGGACTCCGAATTGTGTAATAGATCTTGGACCGATGATGGTCCGGCTTTAGAATAAAATCTGGCATCTGGTTCACTGATGAAGTCTCGGTGATCAGACACAGGGGTGTAGACTGTTTTCAATTTTGGTCGTTGGGACGAATCCTCCGCCAGACACTCGATGGTAGCACTACTAGGGAAAACCTTATAGGCAGGACAATATCAGCAACGCTGGAATGTAATAGGCGCTGCTGCTAGTTAGTAGTAGCACTTTATTTAGCAAGCGCTACAAGTAAAGACTTAGCACTAGCGCTGTAAACAAAAAGAGCGCTACTGCTAAGCGGGAACAGACGAGCCCACCGACACTATTGGTAGTAGCAGCGCTGTCCAGAATAAAGCGCTACTACTAATACTCTAGTAGTAGCGCTTTATTTGTTGGAACCGCTACTGATAATGGGGCCCACTTAATAGTAGCGTTTTTTTGGAAAGCGCTACTGCTAAGTAGCATAGCAGTAGCGCTCGTTGAAAAACAGCGCTACTGCTATGCGTGGCTGGTGCCACCTTTTCACCCCCTCCCCCCCTCCCCTCCTTCCCATTGCCCTCTCTCCCCCTCCTTTCCCCTATCCCCTCACCATTGTTGCCCTTCTTCTCTCTTCCTCCTACCTCTTTTCTCTCCCCATTAATGCCCCCCTCCACCATAACTCTCCTCCATAAATGGCCTTCTCATCTCTAGCTAGCTCCATAATTAAATGTCCCCCTATCTCATTTGTTTGGCTCTCCCTCCATTCCATTAGATATAGATCTAGCTAGCTCATCTATCTCCCTCTCCATTAGTTACCTAGAGTCATCTCTCCTCCCCAACAACTTGATCTAGCTAGCTATTGATATGTCCCCAACAACTAGATGTAGCTAGATCTAGCTTGATATATAGGTGAGTAAAAAGTTGTTCATTTCAAGAATGGGAATATGTGTGTGTGAATGGGAATATGTGTGTTTGGGATATGGAGAGATTTTTGCAAGTGGCATGCCCCCGAGTTGCTTATGTTTTGCCAAAATGTCGATTTATTTCCGTTTCGGTGAATTTCGAGCAAACTCGATATTTCCTATTTTTTGGCAAGGTCATGCCAAATTTTTATATGACTTTGATGCATGCATGCATTTTGTTTATAACCCTTTTGCTTGTTATACTGTGTATGCAGTCGGTCATGAAGGTGAGTGGATGGAAGGTGGAGCGATACATGCAATCCGTGGTAATGGACATGCATGCAAATAATCGGACTAGGATTAGATGTCCGTGTACAAGATGCAAAGAAGGAGTCCTTTTGGACCCTTATGATCATGGCATCTTGAAGGCGCACCTGCTGATGAATGGTTTCATGGATGGCTATAATCGATGGATAAGTGAAGATGATGATGATGGGGACGTCCACATGGCAGGGAATAATGACATGGGGCTAGACGAAGAGATGACCGATCGACACGAAGACGATGGCTTCGGACATGGCGGCGGGGAAGAGTTAAATGATGGTGGCAGAGAAGATTCCGAACATGGTGGCAGAGAAGATTCCAGACACGGCGAAGCAGAGGCGGCGGTCATGCCGCAGTCTTCGACACGACTAAGTGCAGTCGTGCAGGACCCTCATGTTCGAGACCTCCTTCGCAAGAGTACGACTAGCGACAGTGCTGCTTCTAGAGAGGAGGCCAAGCTGGTGCAACTTGAAGTAGACTCGAAGACTCCATTGTATGACGGTTGCGATCCCGAGGTGACCCGCTTGAGTTTCACGCTCGAACTTCTAAAGACGAAGGCCAAAAACAAATGGACAAACAAAAGCCTCGATGAGCATTTGAAGTACCTAAATAGTAAAGTTCTTCCCGCGGGGAACCTGTGTCCTACTAGTGTCGATGAGGCCAAGAAAATCATTTGCCCTTTTGATTTGCCGCACATTAGGTACATGCATGCATCAACGATTGCATCATTTATCGGGGGGAGCACGCGGAAAAAAACAGTTGTCCAGTGTGCAATGCTTCTCGATACAAGAAGGCAGGAAAGAAAGCTCCTCAGAAAGTTGTATGGTACTTTCCAATCACTCCCCGTCTGCAGTGGTATTTCGTAGATCCTAAGGAAGCAAAGCTCATCCACTGGCACGTGGAGAGGAAGAAGCCTGATGATGGAGATGATCCGAAGCTGAGACACCTCGTAGATGGTAGCCAGTGGAGAGCATTCAACATCGTATATGGATTTGCTGCAGAAGATCCAAGGAACATCGCTCTTGGTGCGAGTACGGACGGCATGAATCCGTTTGGAAACCAAAATACCAACCGCAACACATGGCCCATCTTTGTATGGATGTACAACCTCCCCCCATGGAAGTGCATGGAAACAAAGTACATACACATGAGCATGTTGATTCAAGGGCCGAAACAACCGGGAAATAATATTAACTTGTATATGGGGCTTCTGAAAGAGGAGCTAGACACGTTATGGAAAACACCGGCATGGACATGGGACGCCAGCAAAGGAGAGTATTTCTATATGAGAGCCGCGCTGATGACGACGGTGCACGACTATCTCGGTTACGGGTATACCTCAGGCCAGGTGTGCCACAGATACTGCGGATGCATGAGGTGCATGGATGATACAATGTCTCAGCAGTTTATGTCGACGAAAGATGGCGGGTCCGGGAAAATCGTGTACATGGGGCATCATAGATGGCTCGAGAAGGATGACCCATGGAGAAAGCGTGGAGATCTATTCAATGGGTTGACTGAGCATCGAGGACCTCCACGTAAGAGAAGCGGTGCTGAAATCAACGAGTTGTTGAATAACTGGGACAGTGCCCCATGCCGGGAACGATGAAAAAGGCACCGGAGCCACTACTGAAGGTATGGAAAACAAGGTCTGTTTTCTGGGACTCGGAGTACTAGCCCAATCATGACACGCCTCATTGCCTTGATCAAATGCATATCACGAAGAATGTCCTCAAGAGCTTGCTTGGCACACTGATGAACATGCCAGAGAAGACCAAGGACGGGCCGAAGGCAAGGAAAGACTTGGAAGATTTGAAGATCAGGAAAGATCTCCATCGTAAAAAGTCGACGGAGGAGACGAAGACGGAGACGCAGGAGAGGGAAAGGGGCAAAAAAGTCAACAAGAAGGAGGATAATTATTGCCCCCTTCTTGCTTCACCTTAAGTGTGAAGGAGATCGATCAAGTCATCATGTGCCTTATGGGAATCAAAGTCAGTTCTGGTTACTGTGGGAAGATAAGCAGATTTCTAGACCCCAAGAAGAAACGGTTCAGCGGGATGAAGTCTCATGACTGTCACATGATGATGACGCAGATAATCCCAGTTGACATTAGAGGGATAATGGACAAGCACGTCCGTGACACGCTTACTGGTCTTTGCAACTTCTTTGACGTTATCTCTCGAAAGTCCATAAGTGTGAAGCAGCTCTGAAGGCTACAGGAAGAGATCTTTGTCATACTATGTGAGCTTGAGATGTACTTCCCGCCCGCATTCTTTGACATCATGGTGCATCTATGTGTCCACATCATGGACGACATCATCGACCTCGGGCCGACATTCCTTCATAGCATGATGCCGTTCGAGAGGATGAATGGGGTCATCAAAGGAATCATTCATAACATGTCCCGTCCCGATGGGAGCATCGTCCAGGGGTATCTAACGCATGAGTGCATCTCCTTTTGCGAGAATTATATAAGAATAGGAGACCCTATTGTTGGTTTGCCCGTCAACAAGCACGATGGGAGGCTAGAAGGAGAAGGTTACAACAACGGCCGGAGGGAATTGCACGTGGACTACTCGGATCGACGGAACGACTTTCACAGGGCTAACTTAGTAGTGCTACAACACCTAGATATGGTAGATGATTATGTGGCACGGCACAAAGAAATCATCGCAAATAAGTACCCTAATAAGACGGACGACGAAGTTACTATAGAGCACAACGCCACTTTCTTGCATTGGTTCAAAGAGCAAGTTCTTGAAAATCCCCCGGAAGAGGACAGTTCGGACGGATTGCTCATACACGCCTTAGCACATGGCCCCGCACCCAAACTCGCGAGCTATCAGTCATACGATATCAACGGGTACACGTTCTACACGGAGGCCAAAGACATGGACAGTGATTACCAGAACTCCAGGGTGATGATTGAAATGTGTGACCGACGCTAACGGCACAACTGAAAGATTCTACGGAAGGGTCAAAGAGATCTGGGAGCTTGACTATACTGGATTGCACGATGCGACGATGTTCCGTGTTAGATGGGCTAAGGACATCATAAGAGAAAACAAGTATTTCACTACCATGTCTATACCACCCATTGACGTGAAGAGCGCAACCATGAATGTTAACGTCATCGCCAAAACTGAGCCATGGGTACACGCTAAGCACATGACACAATGCTTCTTCATAACTGACCCGACCAATCCCAGCCATGTTGTCGTGAGGAGAGGCAAAAGGAGCATCGTCGGAATGGATGGAGTCACCAACGAGGAATACTACGACCAATACGGCAACCCGATGAGGGAAGATGACGATGACGATGAAGCATACGTGAAAACAAGAATCAATACTACATTACATAAGAAAGATCGTACTCCATGGTTCCGAAAAAGTCACAAGGAGGGGCTCAATTATTCGGCAACGAACAACAAAGGGAAGAAGCTCAATGTGAAACGTCGTCGATGTAGCTGAGAAACCATCATTTATATATATGTATCTATTTTGTGTACGTACTTAAGTAACCATTATCGGTCAACTGATATATATATATATATGTTACCATCACATGCATGGTTCCAGTGATGTTCACGCAGTGTGGGAGGGAGACGTCGTCGGGAGAAAAACAAAACAAAAAAAAGGGAGAAAGCAATACAAAAGAAAAGGAAAGGAAACAGAAAAGAAAAGGAAAATAATAAAATAAAAGGAAACTAAAAACTAGAAAAGGAAAAATAATTAAAAAAAGAACATTGAAATAGTTAGCAGTAGCGCTTGTTTAGGAACAAGTGTTATAGCTAACTTAGCAGTAGCGCTGGTCTAGGAACAAGCGCTATAGCTAACTTAGCTATAGCGTTGGTTCCTAAATCAGCACTACTGCTAGTTGGGGTTAACCTCCCGGTGGTCCGGTTCAAAATTTCAACAACTCCTTCCCCCCACCCCGCCCCTCTCCACTCTCTCCCCCTCTCCTCTGTCACCGCCGCCCTCTCCCCTGCCCGTCCTCGATCTCGCAGCCCCACCACTGTCGCCACCCTCTCCCCTGCCCGCCCTCGACCTCGCTGCGTTCTTCTCTCCCCCGTCGGCCACCCTCCTCGCGCCAGTTCTTCTCCCGCCGACCGCCCGCGCCCGCACCGGCTCTTCTCTCCCCCGCCAGCCACCCTCCCCCGCACCGGCCTCCTCCCCCGCCGGCCCTCCTTCCCCGTCGCCCCCCCCTGCGTTGGCCGTCCTTCACCGAGAGGTACTCCTCCTCCCTCCTCCTCCTTCTCCCTCTAGGTTAATTTGGTTTACTAACTAGGTTAATTAGATGTTTTTTAGATGTTTGGTTAACTAATTTGGTTACTAAGTAGATGTTAATTAGGTTAGGGTAGTAGTGGTACTGTTAATTAGATGTTTTTTAGTTAGGGAAGTAGGTTAGGTAGCGGTTACTAAGTAGATGTTACTAAGTAGTGGTCCAAGATTCATGCTGACAATCCATCACTTACGGAAGAGGACTTTGAAAAATTCAAGGAGACTTGCGCTAAGGATGAAACCAAGAAAAAGTCAGAGAAAATGAAGGCGCTCCAGGCTAGGAACACGCCTCCCCACCACCTCGGAAGCCGTGGTTACGAGGGGAAGAGGCACGTATGGGCCAAGGAGGACGCCGAACGTGAACTTCACAGAATCCCAGACCCCTTGGCGGAGTTCACCGACCCGCTGGAGCGTGACTAGATTAGGGCCCGGTACAAGTGGGACCGCGTCAAGAAGACCTTTTACACGGACCCGAACACGAGGGAGTTCATGAGACTTCTGGTAATTGTTATATTACCACATTATCATATTAGCTTCCAATCAATTCGACTACAAGTTTTGTCACATTATTAGTAAAACATCCACGTTCCTTTTGCAGAAAGAGCAGCACCAAAAGGCAGCCTAAAGCGACGAGTCATCACAATCATAGGCGAGGCCCAAGTGGGACACCCATTTCAACCGGGCCCTGAACATACTGAAAAAGGTCCCGGAGGCCACACCGCCGTCCTATGGACGTGTGCACGGCGTCGGAGATGGCGCCTCATGGAAGACATGCTACCACGAGGAGCTAGAGGAAAGAAGGAAGAGAAAGTTGCTTACTCAACAGACCATCGACCAGAAGGTCGTGCTTGCGTTCAATAAGTCCAAAGCTAAGTTGGAACAGACCATCGACCAGAAGGTCGATGCAAGGGTCAGTGCAGCGGTTGCTTCCGACATTTCCAGCTTGCTTCCGGCATTTTTTGAATGGGCGAAGAACAATCCAGATAAAGGGCCAGCGGACTTTCCGATGCCCAGCTACGTCGGGAGCAATTCGGTGAACATCGCACCACTTGCACCTGCTCATGCCACCGCACATGCTCCCGCTCCTATTCATAGCAGCCCGTCCTCCGTCTTTGGCCAACTCGGCGGGCCTTCGTCTGTGGCCGAGCTCGACGCCCTCACGGTAATTACGCGTCGTACCCTTTTCACCAGCATGTCTATATAGTCTTCCGTTTCAATTGCCTTTCGGATGTTTGACATCGCAGACATGTCTTCATAGGCCAACGAAACCCCTGCACCCTACTGTACGACATCAAGGGCCAGAAGGTGGCCGTGGGAAAGTCAACGATCGTGAAGCCGAAGGACCGCATGTTCCACAACCGAGAGATGCCCGATGGCATCTTCAAGGTTAATGTGGCCAGTGTCTTACCGAGCTTCGAGGATTTGACTCCTCCGGTACCAGTCGATGACGAGGAGACACCTCAACAGATTGGCGCATGCAAGAGCTGGTTCTTGCCTTGGCCGAAGACTTTTCTTCATGTCGAGGCGCCCAGTATCACACCAACGACAACTTCTCAAGAAGGTATGAACACCACCCCACCTACCAAATTACCTGCACCTGTCGTGGCGGGTGATAGCGGACGACGCGAGGGAGAGCCTCCATTAGTGCCAGATGACGTCGCCCTCGTTGTTGAAGAAGCAAATGCTGATGATGACATGGAGGAGGATGATGATGACCTAGACAAGTATTCAATACCGCCTATGATGATGGAGGGTTGATGGCTCAGGACAACGAAGACTCAGGCTTTGAGCGTGGAGATGATGACTTGATGCTGCCTGATTTGCCGGAGTCAAAACGTCCTAAGGCGGAATGCAAAAAGTCTCTCTTCAAGCGATCCTTGCAGGAGACCCCTCCAGATGCCTCCTCTACCCAGCAACCCCCCGAGGCCCATCCTATGTTTAGCCCGACGACACTTGGGGGTGGTTAGGGAAGGTAAGTTGGGCTCACTACCACTGTGACCCAACAAGAAGGCAAGGAGGAGACCGGAAAAGAAAGGCCCTAAAGGCGCCAAAGCTGCTTCAAGCAGCCAGCCGCCTCTGAAGCCCTGGGAGGTAGACAGAATACCTGTCGTAGGTGCGTAGCAAATCCATGTCGCCGGCCACCCGATCCTACCTCAGAAAGCGCTAGAGGACATACTGAACAATGATCTAAGGAGACTTCATGATGATGTGCTGGCCAGAGAGAAAAGCCTTCTCATCTCGGGAAAACCAGGATACCAGCTTTACGCGGCTCAGGTGCCGGCTGGGAAGTTGTACGTCGAGGGATGGCCCGCGAATAAGTTCATCCTGCGATTTGACTACATCTACGACATGTTCCACATGACCAAGCTGGATTTCCAGTTCATCCGCATGTATGCGCTGTATCTCAACTACATCATAAGGATCGAGAACATAAAATATATCTGCATCGTGGACCCGTACCATATGCATGAGAGCTTCTTGGATGTCTACAAAGAGCACCGTGACTATGCGAGCCAGTACATTAGCGGCTTCATGATCGCTAATAAGGACAAGGAAGCGATTCTCCTGCCTTATCATCCCACGTAAGTCATTCGTGCATATCCTTTCATAAGTGTTAATCATTCCTTTGCAAGCATGGAGTCTAATTTGAGGCGTACTTAATTTGCGCAGCGGGGGGGGCGCCATCCTCATCGTTCTGTACCCAGAATACTACCATGCTATATACTTGGACTCATCGAAGAACATCAAGAAAAAGGATTACAAGCACATAAAGAGTGTTCTCGATAGTGCCCTGTTAACCTTCAGCATGTCTGGTGGATATATCAAGGACAAAAAGTATAGGAGGAATGGGCTGAGTTTCAGCCATAAGACCGACTTCTTCTGCATCCAGAAACTGCACATCAGTAAGGCTGATGGATTCTACCTCATGCATCACCTGCTCGAGTTCAGAAGGGATAATCAACGCCTTCGCATGTCAGCTACTACCAACGATGCCGAGATTGTCAACTGGGCCACAAGCATAGGAAAGACACCGGATCATCGACTCCGAGCTGAGTTTTATCACGTGAAGTGTGAACTTGCCCAAGTGATCATGAAGCAGGTCCTCGAACAAACAGGGATGTTCTACAATGGGCCAATCACGCAGGATGATGTCCGAGCGCTGCTAATCGCTCAATGTCTAGACCTGAAGCCTTTCAAGATGCTCGGGTCCTTCCTCCCTGACTATGAAGATTGGACCGAGGACTGATTGTCATTGACGATATATGTGTCACTAGCGTCCAGACGAAACTATGTGATGTAATTAAACTGTGGTCCTGAACTAGCGTAGATCTCTCTAGTTAATTAGTTTGGGTATGAGGAACTTCGTCATTTATGTTCACTTACTATAGGTTGCTTGTGTTTTGCTAATTATGCCTCTTGGTGTTCTTAACTACATTATGTTGCATATTATCGTTCACGATGCAGGTACATAGATTAGAGATGGCGAAGGGCTGCTACGTCGTGTTCGTTGGGAAGGTTCCAGGAGTCTACGACCACTGGCCAGATGCTCAGGCCCAGGTGGACAAGTTCCCGGGTGCTAGCCACAGAGGGTTCAACAGCAGAGCCGAAGCGGAAAGGAGTTACTTGAGGTGGACGCTCCAGCAAGAGTGGGGGCGGAACCGGAGGTGCCTCAAGTACTACATAGTCGCGGTCTTGATGATGCTGATCGCTCTTCTCTTGTACATCATGGTTTAGATAGAGATGATGAAACTTGTGTGTGTGCCATGACCATGCAGTCGCACTTATTCGAGACATGATATGACTTGTGTATCGTTATTTTTGAGATGTGATGATATTTGTGTTGAATGATGATGATGTACTGTATGTGTATGTTTATTGTGACCTGATGAAACTACTGTATAGAGATTGTATAAATACATAACGAATACGTATAGTGGATATGAATCTGTGACAGCAGGAGTTATAGTAGCAGCGCTGGAATACATATAGCAGCAGCGCTGGATTAGTAGCAGTGCTTGCCTCTTTGCAGCGCTACAGATAGTTAGCAGTAGCGCTGGTAAGTGCAACGCTACTGCTAACCAGACTTAGCAATAGCGCTGCACCAACCAGCGCTACTGCTATAACTTAGCTGTAGCGCCTTAGTAGTAGCGCTGGACCCAGCGCTACTACTATAGGTTTTTCAAGAGCTACTAGTAGGGTTTATCCTAGTAGTGCACACTGCCGGAGAACTCTTCCTCCTCTCCGCTCTCTCTTGCTGGATCAAGATGGCGGAGATCGTCATCAAGCTGTACGTGTGTTGAACGCGGAGGTGCCGTCCGTTCGGCGCTAGATCGGAAGGATCGTGATCAAGCTCGTGGGACGGATCGTGATCAAGTTCGTGAGATGGATCGTGATCAAGTTCTTGGGACGGATCATGATTAGATCGCGGGACGGATCGTGATTGCATCGCGAGACGCTCGGCAATTTGGATCGCGAAGACGTTCGACTACACCAATCGCGTTTCTCAACGCTTCCCGCTTAGCGATCTACAAGGGTACATAGATCCACTCTCACTCTTGTAGATGCTCATCACCATGGATAGATCTGCGTGTGCGTAGGAAATTTTTTATTTCCCATGCAACGTTCCCCAATAACTGATCGGGTCGGCATGCAACAAGATGTCGCCGCCTGTGTGAGTCTGATCGGGGATAAGGGCCCCTTGGATGCAGATCTCGTTGCTCGTAACGAGGCGAACCATCGATTCCTTCGTTGTTCACAGCGAAACTCTCAATGAAAGCACCAATGTCAGTGTCAAAACCGGCGGATCTCGGCTAGGGGGTCCCGAACTATGAGACTAGAAGCAATGGTAACAGGAGACGAAGGGGATGAGGTTTTACCTAGGTTCGGGCCCTCCTATGGAGGTAATGCCCTACGTCTTGCTTGATTGTATTGATGATATGGGGGTTATAGAGTTGATCTACCTCGAGATCAAATAGCTAACCCTAGATGAGTTGGCCTCCTCCTACAGCCTAAGACCCTCTGGCTTATATAGACGCCGAGGGTCCCTAGGGTTTACACATGGTTGGTTACATGCCAAAGAGATAAACATGCCTATCTATGGTTGACAACTTGGAGGACACGCCACGGATCCTTGAAGCTTCCACCCAATCGACAGGGCCCTTGATCACCCAATGGTCACTTTGTGGCCCATATAGTCCGGCCCATGGGAAATAGGTCGGCTGTTCGAGGACCCCTTAACCTAGGACTCCCTCGCACATGACTGGTGATAAAGACATGTTCCAAGAGATCACGCTTAATCAAGGTCCTCGAAGGTACGTAACCTTTGGAGACAACTATAAGGGTAAGGTACTTGGCCTTGGTAAGGTGGACATATCTCATGATAGCTCTATTCAAAGTGTGATGCTTGTTGAATCCCTTGGCTACAATCTTCTTTCCGTATCTAGACTAGCAGACTTCAGTTTCAATGTGCTATTTACGAAACTAGATTGCCAAGTGTTTCGATTTGGTGATCACAAAATTTTCTTTACTGATATTCGTAGAGGTGCTCTATACATTGTCGATTTCACTAAAAAGGCCCCACCTCGTACTTGTCTCATTTCAAAATCTTCGAAAGGTTGGCTATGGCATAGAAGGCTAGGACATGTAGGCATGCGCAATCTAGATAAGCTTATCAAGGGCAATCACATTCTTGGTGTTAAAGATGTTATGTTTGACAAATATAGGCTTTGTAGCGCTTGTCAAGCAGGAAAGCAAGTAGGTGGAAGTCATCCGGTCAAGAACATCATGACCACTAGGAGACCACTCAAGTTACTTCATATGGATCTTTTTGGTCCCAATGCTTACAAGAGTCTCAGTGGAAACTCTTATGGTCTAGTTATAGTTGATGATTTTTTTTAGATTTACGCGGTTATTATTTCTTGATGATAAGTCGCGGATACAAAGGATATTAAAGAACTTTGCACACGAAGTGCAAAATCAATTTGAAGTGAAGATCAACAAGGTGCAAAGCGACAACGGGTCGGATTTCAAGAACACCCATGTGGATACCTTTTCTTGAAGAATAGGGTATCTCACATGAGTTCTCGACTATATACATGCCTCGACAAAATGGAGTTTTTTAGAGAAAGAACCGAACCCTCATTGAGATGGGAAGAACGATGCTTGACAAATACAAGACGCCAAGAAACTTTTGGGCAGAACCATGGAAACAACATGTCATGCCACCAACTGGTAACCCACAAGTATAGGGGATCAGTTGTAGCCTCTTTCGATAAGTAAGAGTTTCGAATCCAATGAGGAGCTAAAGGTAGAACAAATATTCCCTCAAGTTCTATCGACCATCGATAAACTCTACGCACGCTTAACATTCGCTTTACCTAGAACAAGTATGAAACTAGAAGTACTTTGTAGGTGTGATAGGATAGGTTTGCAAGATAATAAAGAGCACGGAAATAAAAACTAGGGGCTGCTAAGATAAAGAAACAATTAAGTTAGTTTAACGAGTGTGGAAAAGTGGTGGTAGGAGTTGCAGAATTGTCCCTAGGCAATCAATAACTAGGCCGGTAATCATTATTGCAATTTTATAAGACGGAGAGGCATAAGCTAACATACTTTCTCTACTTGGATCATATGTACTTACGATTGGACCTCTAGCAAGAATCTGCAACTACGAAAGATTATTAAGGTAAAACCCAACCATAGCATTATAAGGTATCAAGTCTTCTTTACTCCCATATGCAACAACCCACCTAGTCGGGTTTACGCTTCTGCCATTCAAGCAACCCACCATAGGCAAATCATGAACACATTGCAACACCCTACAGCGAGGATCCCTCACGCTTGCGCGATACGGAGAGCATTATAGGACAGTACCAATAATAAAACATGCAACTCAAACCAATCATGATCATCAATCAACCAATAGGACAAAATAGATCTACTCAGACATCATAGGATGGCAACACATCATTGGATAATAATATGAAGCATAAAGCACCATCTTCAGGTAGAGGGTACAGCAGGTTGCGGGAGAGTGGACCATTGTAGATAGATGGGGGAAGGTGATGAAGGTGTTGGTAAAGATGACGGAGTTGTTGGAGTAGATTGCCATCACGATGATGGCCCCGGTGGCATTCCAGTTCCACCGGGAGAGAGGGGGAGAGAGCCCCCTCCTTCTTATTCTTCCTTGACCTTCCCCTAGATGGGAGAATGGTTTCCCCTCTAGCCAATGGCCTCCATGGAGGCAGAGGGGCGAGAGCCCCTCCTAGATTGGATCTCTCTCTCTCTATTTCCTTCTGTTTCTCGCTCCCAAATTCTGGCATTTCACCGTTTCTTAGATATTCGGAGATCCGTAACTCCAATCGGGCTGAAATTATGAGGGTATTTTCCTTATAAAAATATCTTTCATGTGGACAAAGGACAGCTCCAACCGACCTAAGGGGTAGACTCAAGCCCTCGGGGCGAGCCCTACCCCCCAGGGCACGCCTGGCAGGCTTGTGGGCCCCTCGGGCACCGCCTTCTATTGATTCCACTTCCCAAAATTCACATATATTCCAAAAAATTCTCTGTAAGTTTTTATCCCCTTTGGTCTTTGTTCGATATTGATTTTCGGTGAAACAAAAAACATGCAACAAACAGGAACTGGCACTGGGCACCGGATCAATATGTTAGTCCCAAAAATAGTATAAAAAGTTGGCAAAACTATATGAAAGTTGTAGAATATTGGCATGAAACAATCAAAAATTATAGATACGACGGAGACGTATCAGCATCCCCAAGCTTAATTCCTGCTCGTCCTCGAGTAGGTAAATGAGAAAAAAGATAATTTTTGATGTGGAATGCTACCTAGCATAATCTTGATCATATAATCTAATCATGGCATGAATATTAAGATATGAGTGATTCAAAGCAATAGTCCATATTGACATAAAAACAGTAATACTTTGAGCACACCAACAAGGCAATCGTGTCCTCTCGAAATAACATGGCCTTAGAAAGTTATCCCTACAAAATCATATGGCCTGGCTATGCTCCATCTTCCCCACACAAAGTATCTAAATCATGCACAACCCCATGAACAAGTCAAGCAATTGTTTCACACTTTTATGTTCTCAAACCTTTTCAACTCTCACGCAATACATGAGCGTGAGCCATGGATATAGCACTATAGGTGGAATAGAATATGGTGAGGGTGATGAGGAAAAAAGAGAAGATAGTTTCACATCAACTAGGCGTATCAACGGGGTATGGAGATGCCCATCAACAGATATCAATGTGGGTGAGTAGGGATTGCCATGCAATGGGTGCACTAGAGCTATAAGTGTATGAAAGATCAAAAAGAAAACTAAGTGGTCGTGCACATGATGAAAATTCCACTAGATATATGAAAGTGACAAAATAGGAGATTGTCTATCATGAAGATCATGGTGCTACTTTGAAGCACAAGTGTGGAAAAAGATAATAGCATTGTCCCTTGTCTCTTTCTCTCATTTTTTTCTTTTTTCCTCCTTTTTATATTTTTTTTATTTATTTTTTATTTTTGGTGGGCATCTTTGGCCTCTTTTTTTTATTTGGGCTTCGCTGGCCTCTTTTATTTTTTTTGTAAAGTCCGGAGACTCCTCCCAACTTGTGAGGGAATCATAGCTTCCATCATCCTTTTCTCACATGGGACAATGCTCTAATAATGAAAATCATCACACTTTTATTTACTTACAACTCGATACCTAGAACAAAAATATGACTCTATATGAATGCTTCCGGTAGGATACCGGGATGTACAACGGTCTAGCCTATCAAATGACATCAAAAACGGACAAGCCATGAAAACATCATGAAAGTTGTCTTATGATCATGCAAAGCAATATGAAAATGATGGTGCATGTCATACTAAACGGAACAGTGGAAGTTGCATGGCAATATATCTTGGAATGGCTATGCAAATGCCATAATAGGTAGGTATGGTGGATGTTTTGAGGAAAATATATGGTGGCTGTTTTGAGGAAGGTGGGTTTGATGCATTGGCGAAAGTTGCGTGGTACTATAGAGGCTAGCAAAGGTGGAACGGTGAGAGTGTGTATAATCCATGGACTCAACATTAGTCATAAAGAACTCACATACCTATTGAAAAAGTCTATTAGTTATCAAACAAAGCATTAGACGCATGCTCCTAGGGGAGAGGTTGGTAGGAGTTGACCATCGCGCACTCCTGACCCTCAAACAAAGGTTGACAATCACTAAACAAATCATGCGCCGACTTCATTACATAACGGTTCACCATACGTACATGATACGGGAATCACAAACTTCAACACATGCATTTCTCCAATTCACAACTACTCACTAGCATGACTCTCATATTACCATCTTCATATCGGAAAACTATTGCAAGGAATCAAACATATCATATTCAGTGATCTACAAGTTTTATGTAGATTCTATGACTAACCATGTGAATGACCAACTCCTGTTAACTCTCTAAATAGATATAAGTGAAGCATGAGAGTTTAATTCTTTCGAGAAAAGATATTCCCACGCTCTAACAAATATAAGTGAAGCAAAAGAGCATTCTACAAATGGCGGTTTTCTATGGGTAGAGAAACAAGCAATCCAAACTTCAAATGATATAAGTGAAGCACATGAAGCATTCTATAAAGCCATACTCAAAAGATATAAGTGAAATGCATGAAGCATTCTATAAATCAACCAAGGACTTTATCATACCATCATGGTGCATGATTAAAAGCAAAATAAAAAGCACACGACGCTCCAAGATTTACGCATATCATGTGATAAATAAAAATATAGCTCCAAGTAAAATTACCAATGGTTGTTAGAAGAAACATGGGATGCCTTCCAGGGCATCCCTAAGCTTAGTTTCTTGGGAGTCCTTGAATATTAACTTGGGGTGCCTCAAGCATCCCCAAGCTTAGTCTCTTTCCACTCCTTATTCCTTCATCCCTCGTGATCTCACCCAAAACTTGAAAACTTCAATCACACAAAACTTAACAAAACCCTCGTGAGATCCGTTAGTATAATAAAGCAAATCACAACTTTAAGTACTGTTGCCAGCCAATTAATATTTTATTTTTGCATTGTAGCTACTGTATTATAATTTTTCCATGGCTTATATGTAACATCCCAAATTTTGGAATGTTATAATAATTATAGAATGATTGTTTGTTTGCTTGAATGATTGAAAGTGAGTGCAATTTGAAACTTTTGAAAATTTTGAAAGTTTGATGAGAGGGAATGAAATGACTTTCCCAAAAATTTCAATCTGCATTTTGATCACCAGGAATTCAAATTCATTTCATCACAAAACCCTAGAGTGAAGATGACATGACTTCTTCCATTTAAAGAAATGAAAAGGGATTTGAAAATGATTTGAATTTCCATTTTGAAAATATTTCAAATTCAGAAAACTTTATGCAACTCAATGATTTTCATGAGAGAGGATAATATGACTTCCTCAAATTTTAAGAAATATGAGTTGGAAGTTTAAAAGAAGGAATTGAAAGAGCTTTTGAAAACCTCTGGATTATTTTGAAAATCCATTTCATATTGGTCCCTATCCAAAATTTTCAAAGAATTCAAAACCCTGACAAAAATTTGAGACGAGTAACATGACACTACAAGACAGGGGGTAATTTTTGAAGTTTTTGAATCATCAAACCCAAAAAGTTATTTGAAAAATATTTGCAAAAGTAAATAAAAACAATTAAGGCATTTTCTGAAAAATGATTTTTTAATGTATTCAAATGCCAGAATAAAAATGTCCATTAAATGGCATTTATTATTCTGTTAATTTTGATATAAATTTGACTATATTTGGAATTTACTGGAATGCCTTAAAGGTTTTTGAAACGCTCTGGAAAAACATTAAATAGAAACGGTAACGGTTTTATAATAAAACGGCTGGCCCACAGCCTTTAAAGCCGAATTCATTTCATAACGGTCGCCCGCTGACTATGTCTCCCTCTTTCTCTCTCTGACCAGCGGGATCCACCCGACCGACCGTTAGCCTCGCTCGGTCGCCTTCCTCCTTCCACGCGCCCGACGCCGTCGCCGGTTCTCCTCGCCGCGGACCCCCTCCCTCCTTACTCCCCCGACCCCCTGAGACCCCTATAAGTAGCCGGCACCTCTCCTCTCTCCATTTCCCCCCTTCGCCCCTCTGCCCGTGCCTCTCTCTCGCCGGGATTCCTCGCCAGACATCACCACGACCGCCGCGCCATTACCACGCCACCGCTCCACCCTGCCCTCCCTGAGCTCTCCCGAGCCCATCACCGAGCTTCCCTCGCTCGCCCGGATCTCCCCATCCCCTGCCTGAGCCTCGGAGACCCCAGAGCCGCCACACCGTCGACCTCGCCGGAGTCCGAACCGCCCCTAGGCTCGTACCTCTCATCTCCGTCGTCCCCAAGCTCGTCCGACGCCACCACTGGACGCGCCACTCATCGCCACGTCGACCAGCGCCAACGCCGTTGTCGGAGACCCACCAGAGAGCTCGCCTGCATCACGCCATCGCCGTCGCCGTCGCCGGAGACGCTCATTGCCGGCAAACCACCCCTGTGAGCTCACCCCCCTCTGTGTGCGTTGGATCTGGATCCAACGATCCAGATCATAACATTTAAATTCGCGAAATGTTTTCTGCTAAGTACCGGTCACCTGCTCATATTCGCCCGCACACTCACATCCGTAGCCAACCAGAGAGCGACACGTAGCCCACCTGTCCGTTAGAAACCTTTTTTTTTCTTTTTCAGTTTTAGTTTCAAAAACAGAATAGTTTCAGATTTGTTTTGCTTATATCTTTTATGTTTTTAACTATTTTAAATTTATTCTTTTTCCATTAGGTCAAAATTTTATTCTAGTTTCTGTAGATACCAAATTTGGCTATGTTTTAACATTTAAATTTAAATTTGGACAGATTTGATTTAAATTTTGTTTTCTGAATATCTTGAGTTCTAAAATGAATTTTTGAATGATTCTTTTTCCTACTTATCACTAGTAACCATAGCTATCATTTGGTAGATCTTGAGAATTTTTAGAGTAAATTTATTAGGGTTTTAACAAGAAACAGAATCTGTTTAGTTTCATATTAGTTTATTTACCTTGTTTTATTTTTGAAAATCTGAATATGATTTATATTAAGTTTCAGACTTCATTTAGTTTTGTTGTTCCAAACCTTAGTAATTTACTTGCTGTTAACAAAAGTTAATTTTTTTAGTTATAAATTTTGTTGTAGGGATCTTTACCCTCTTTCAAATAGGTATAGTTGTTTTAAAAGCAAATTTGTTAGTAACAATTCTTTTAACTAAAGTTTTAAGTATTTAGATTCTATTTTAAAATAAAGTTTTTACTAATTATTTTCTGTAAATAAATGTTTTAAACAAAAAAAAGTTTAGTTTTACCCTATTATTATAGGAAAACTATATCCTTAATCATTAGGTAATGTCTTATAAAACAATTTAGTTTCATAGAAACTCTTTTCACAAAGTTTTAGATGACTTAATTCTGTTTTATAATAAAGATTTTATTTAATTACTTTCTGTTAACTAAGTTGTTTCATAATTTGTTTTCACTTAGTTTATGGTTGTGCTTGTAGTTAAGTTCATTAGGCAAACACTCATGTTGTATAGGATGTTGTTTTCAAATGTTTTACTTGTTCTTAAAAAGTAATTCATTTTGCTAACAAAATATTTACTAAAATCCTTTTATTATATTTTACTTTGCTTTGGGTTTTGTGTTACTTTTGAATTTGTTGGAGTTTTGTGTTTCAACTTTGTCTTAAGTATTTCTTTCATCAACCTTGTTGATTTTGTTTCTTGTGTTACCTTTTGATTGTTAGTATTGCTTGTTAGAAGTGTTTGCTTATGAATGCAATGCTTGATTATAGATTATCATCGGAGAGTGACGAATAGTCTATCAAGTTATTTTTGAGAGCAATCTTTATCTTCATCAACAGTACAGGCAAGTTCACCTTGACCATCTATTTCATACCTATGTTTTTATTGCATGTAGTGACATCATTCAACATATCCCTCCTGTAGTGTTATTGAAATTCTTGTAGTTGAGTAGAATGCATGAGGTAGGAACCCACCACTGGTTACTAAAGCCCCGGGAACGCTAGTTAGTGCAATGCTATGCTAAAGTAGACGGTGTCTGGTATGAGTGTTCGTGAGTGGTGTGAAGAAGGACTCCACGTCAAAACGACGACTTCATGAAGACATCTTCAAGTCCGTCCTCCATCTTCAAGACCTCAAGACTTCAAGACTCGAGAAGACAAGGTTTCAATACACACTACTAGGTGAAGGATGGTTGATTGGGCACCCTGGAGAAACCAGTGGATGGTCGGGATGCATGGAGAAGCGCCATGACATCTTGCGGAAAGCTTCACCCAGACTCAAAGAGAAGGATGAATACTTCATGCCCGGAAGCTTACCTGTGTAGCCACAAGTCATTATGGGCTCTGGCTTGGTTGATCTTTGTTGTGACTCTGCTGGGCAGTGCTACGAAATGTAGTCGACGTTAGGATGGGATGGGCACTGTCGGACAGTCAGGGAAGCACTCTGAAAGACCATGTTTCTTTCATCCTGTTCTCAAACACCAGGCAGTGCGAGGACTTACCAGGAGGGAAAGAATCTTGTGGGTAAAGTACACAACACTCTGCAGAGTTAAACCTAATTGATTAGCCGTGTCCCCGGTTACGGACAATTTGAGCTTCTAGACTTGGATCTATCTCTGAACTCTCAACACTGGACTGATAACTAATTGTGGGCAACTTAATGATACTTGTGGGCAATTGAGACATTGGTTGGCGGAACCATGTCATGATAGGTAACTCTATAGTGAAATTCCTGATATTCCTTTGTTGTAGGAAAATAAAATCAGCTTTTACGCAAAAACTTAGACACGGAGCCATAAAGCCTTTGCATATAGAGTAGTCTTTATTCTTCTGTTCTACTATGGTGATCTTGCCAGTACATTCAATGTACTGACCTATATGGCTGCAATGTATTATGTTGCAGATTCTCTTCTACGACGGGTAAGAGTACGATTCAGGGTTACGGTCCGCACTCAACTTGCCGTTGGTGTTATTGGGACTCCACTCCCGTTGACTGTATCTGCTGCTATTTTAAGGTATATATCAGTTTTACGCTATTTACATGTGATTGCACTTTGATATATACATTGATGTACTGTGTGTGCCAGCATACTGATCCAGGGATGGCACAGAAAACACAGAGGCTTGACTCGTTTTGAGTCGGGTCGCTACAGAAATGGTATCAGAGCACATGTTGACTGTAGGACGTGACCCTAGAAACTGGAAAGCCCTTAGGAAATGATTTCTTGAAAATCTTTGTTTTCAAAGGATATTTTACTTCTCCTCTCTTCTGAGTTTTATCAAGAGTTAGAAAATACCTTTTCCCCTTGACCCCACTAAGGATCAACTGAAGCCACTCCAAGAAGGACAAGATATCGGACAACTGATGGTCCTTTCCAAGTATAGAAGATTTCACCATGCATTAGAAGAATTGAAGCTATACAAGTTGAAGACTATACAGATCTGAAGAAATTGAAGACCATGAAGAATTTCCAAGATATTATGCACTAGAAGACCAAACCCCTGTTGTATACTTACGTTAGATACGATGATTTGTGAGCTATCATTTGTGTGTAATTTTCGACGGCCACAACTAAAAAGAAAATCTATTTTCAAAACCATTGTTTGTATTGTGTGTATCTATCCTTCCTTTCCCTTACCCATCTCATCCCCAAAACCTTGAACCCAATAGATGACGAATGAAGCTGGACTCGTGTATTCTGGATCAATGACTCGGTTAGAGATAGAAGTATGGATACACAACATGGAGAATCACTTCAGGAGCAACTCGATAGCACAGAAGTATAAGGTTCAATATGCTCTCCAGCACTTTACCCAAAGTGCCGCAACTTGGTGGAAAATGCATCATGCCATACAAGGATTTAATGGAGCAAAGAATTGGGAAGAACTCAAGAAGACTCTGTTAAGATCCTGTCTCATTCAGAAGCATTGTGTTATTCCGATGGAGAAGACCCGAGCATGTAAAATCTGTGGAGAGATAGGACACACCCAAGAAGAACACAAGGAAGGATGTCCTTATTGTGAAGAGAATCACCCTGCTGAGGAATGCCCAACTGGGCAAGTGACATGTTTCTTGTGTGAAGGAACCAATCACTACCCTGCTCAATGCCAAGTGTACCCCAAGGTACAAGAAGTCATCAAACAGCAGAAGAAAGCCATGAAGGAAGCCTTCAGAGAAAAGTTAGTAGAACTTGTGAAGAAGGAAGATATTGAAGACCCCGATGGAGAAGGATTAACCAGATTTTACTCAAATGTCTGCTATACATGTGGAGAAGAAGGACATTTCTCACAGGACTGTACGAAGGAAAGAAAAGAGTATCTGGGAAACTTCCCGATAGAAGAAGTGGACTTTGATCCACAGGAAATTGAACTTTTGATCGGAACCAAGGAACCCAAGAAGATAAATCGAAGACTTCCTCTGAACAACCAAATTTCTACGAAGAAGGATCTGAGTCAGATCATGTGTTTCAGGTGCAAGAATTTAGGCCACTATGCCGATAAGTGCCCAAGAAAGGAATCAAGAACCCAAGGAGTAAGCACCAACATCAAGAAGCCCCGAGATTTGTCAAAAATCATCTGTTTTCGGTGCAAGAAGACATGACCCTACTCCTATACCTGCCCAGAGAAGAATGCTAAGCATGAGTAGTTTGAGTTCGGAAGTAATAAATGTAATAGGTAGCACTCTTATCCTTTGAGGTTATGTAATGGATAATCCATTTGTTTTAAGGATGACAATACTCTCTAAAGATGTTGGAAAGTGAAATTGAAGTTTGATTTTGAATAACATGGATGTTTACCCAAGTCGAGACATATGTCAATTCTGAGTACCTTTTCTGACACACGCAGATGACCACCCTTTATGAGTCTTTCCTCAAAGGCCCGGAAACAATCATGACCCTGACCAGTGATCATGACTACCCAAGGATCCTGAAGGATATGATGAAGCACATCCATCTTGAAGGAGATGCAGTCTACAAAGGCTACCCATTCATGGATAATGGAGTGAAACTTTGGTATGTGGAGGTACACCTTCACCGTGCAAAGGGAGTTTGCCCAAAGACTACTGGACGATACTTTTACATATCTCGTGTACCACAAGCTATTTTCTTTGACGCTGTTCGTGGAGCTGCCATGGAAGCCATACGCCATATTGGAGAAATACTTGAAGCAAGACTCCGTCATACTCAGGAATACCTGCAAGAGGTGCATACGGAGATGATGGAGATGAAGCTCATGTCCACCCTAATCAAGGAAAATATGGAGGATTTCAAGGAGCACAACGCAAAGTTCCAGTGGTACTAACATATCTCCAAGGGGAGATGAATGAATAAAGTTGGGAGTTGATGCTAGACCATACCAAACTATGTGGATGGCAGCATTTGTAATAAAGTATTTTCTAGGAGTTTTAAGAAGTGATTGAGAATGTAACCAAGGATTGAATATGAGAAGAATGGGATAATTTCGAAGATGGAAATACCTTTATCATGAAGCACTTTTGATTTCATGAGCTTATCTTGTAACGGAAGTCTCAGAGTTTGTAATAAATTCATGAGTCAATGGAATTGATGGTGTCATGATTTACCTTATGTTGCATTTCATGAGTTGTTACTCTATGACCCAAGGTCTCCTACCATTTTCGAGGATATGAGAAAATATGGTCTATGCATACATGAGTGCATTTCATTTTAAGTGTGGCAGTGACCACAGGTACCTCCCGGTTAAGTAATTTGGATCAGTGAATACGGATGAAGAGAATGTGGAATCACCGCAAACTATCCGGATAATAACCTTTGAGACAAAGAGTTTTCGAAGCTGGAATGCTGACAAACGGAATGATTATGGTGAAAACCACACCCAAGGTTAAACAAACCAATGGAAAGGAAAATGGACTCTGCAGAGTGGAATCTAGACAAGAATAAGTCTGAGATTTGTTACCTCAAGGGCATGATGGAGTGAACTGAAAGTAATGCTGGTATATGGAACGATAGTAACCCCAGGAGTGAGTTAAAGCTGTTCAAGGATTCAAGTGGACCCACAAGTCACTGACCTCAAGATTGATAAGGATCAAGCCCCACCCTTGTGAAGTAGGAAACTTGGAAGAAGCTACGACTGATCCGCAAACGTTTTCTTAGGAACATACGATAACCTGAGAGATGTGAAGAAATGATAGATGCTTTTGTTTAGCTTGCAGAATCAATGGATTTATCCGAACTTTGTTCGTTCACAAGAGAAATTTTCTGCAACGCTTGTGAGGAAGACCAAGTGTTAGAATACGAGATTCACTAAACCTTATACAAGGTAATGATTTCAGTGCGACATGGTTTGGCCACCATGACGACTTACTCTTATCATTCTCTTGCTATTCGGAATGGTAAATCTGAGTGACTTGCCCATAGTAAAGAGACGACGTTCTTTGAAGCTTTTTGTTTAAGCCTTAGAATGGTATGATGAAAACCCTTGTACATGACAGTTTCTGTCACACGTAGGAATTTTACAGTGAGGAATGAAGCCAAGACCCATTTCACTGTAGGATGACCACCAATGGTAGACCACCATGAGATTATCGATAAGTTACTTAGAATAAACGCGAGACCTGCCAGTTAAGAAGACCCAGTATCGGAGGGAATACATGTTGTTATGAGGACACAAGACTTTGATATAACGGAAGAGCATCACCGAAGGAGCTATCGTGAAGAAGGTGAACAGACAGATGTACCCAGAGGACTGTCAAGATGTTGAAGGACCAGTAACTCTCATTTCAAGTGTGGTAGACCCACATTTCCAGGTCAATGGAGTTTTGTTGGAAGACCCCTCACCTTCTTGGTCAATGAATTTGTTAGAAGACCCCAAACCCTAACCTTTTCTTTCTAGCCTTTTCGAATCTCGAGGACGAGATTCATTTTAAGTGTGGTAGGTTTGTAACATCCCAAATTTTGGAATGTTATAATAATTATAGAATGATTGTTTGTTTGCTTGAATGATTATAAGTGAGTGCAATTTGAAACTTTTGAAAATTTTGAAAGTTTGATGAGAGGGAATGAAATGACTTTCCCAAAATTTTCAATCTGCATTTTGATCACCAGGAATTCAAATTCATTTCATCACAAAACCCTAGAGTGAAGATGACATGACTTCTTCCATTTAAAGAAATGAAAAGGGATTTGAAAATGATTTGAATTTCCATTTTGAAAATATTTCAAATTCAGAAAACTTTATGCAACTCAATGATTTTCATGAGAGAGGATAATATGACTTCCTCAAATTTTAAGAAATATGAGTTGGAAGTTTAAAAGAAGGAATTGAAAGAGCTTTTGAAAACCTCTGGATTATTTTGAAAATCCATTTCATATTGGTCCCTATCCAAAATTTTCAAAGAATTCAAAACCCTGACAAAAATTTGAGAGGAGTAACATGACACTCCAAGACAGGGGGTAATGTTTGAAGTTTTTCAATCATCAAACCCAAAAAGTTATTTGAAAAATATTTGCAAAGGTAAATAAAACCAATTAAGGCATTTTCTGAAAAATGATTTTTTTAATATATTCAAATGCCAGAATAAAAATGTCCATTAAATGGCATTTATTATTCGGTTAATTTTGATATAAAATTTGACTATATTTGGAGTTTATTCGAATGCCTTAAAGGTTTTTGAAACGCTCTGGAAAAACATTAAATAGAAACGGTAACGGTTTTATAATAAAACGGCCGGCCCACAGCCTTTAAAGCCGAATTCATTTCATAACGGTCGCCCGCTGACTACGTCTCCCTCTTTCTCTCTCTGACCAGCGGGACCCACCCGACCGACCGTTAGCCTCGCTCGGTCGCCTTCCTCCTCCCACGCGCCCGACGCCGTCGCCGGTTCTCCTCGCCGCGGACCCCCTCCCTCCTTACTCCCCCGACCCCCTGAGACCCCTATAAATAGCCGGCACCTCTCCTCTCTCCATTCCCCCCCTTCGCCCCTCTGCCCGTGCCTCTCTCTCGCCGGGATTCCTCGCCGGACATCACCACGGCCGCCGCGCCATTACCACGCCACCGCTCCACCCTGCCCTCCCTGAGCTCTCCCGAGCCCATCACCGAGCTTCCCTCGCTCGCCCGCATCTCCCCATCCCCTGCCTGAGCCTCGGAGACCCCAGAGCCGCCACACCGTCGACCTCGCCGGAGTCCGAACCGCCCCCGAGCTCGTACCTCTCATCTCCGTCGTCCCCAAGCTCGTCCGACGCCACCACTGGACGCGCCACTCATCGCCGCGTCGACCAGTGCCAACGCCGTCGTCGGAGACCCACCAGAGAGCTCGCCTGCATCACGCCATCACCGTCGCCGTCGTCGGAGACGCTCATTGCCGGCAAACCACCCCTGTGAGCTCACCCCCCTCTATGTGCGTTGGATCTGGATCCAACGATCCAGATCATAACATTTAAATTCGCGAAACGTTTTCTGCTAAGTACCGGTCACCCGCTCGTATTCGCCCGCACGCTCACATCCGTAGCCAACCAGAGAGCGACACGTAGCCCACCTGTCCGTTAGAAACCTTTTTTTTTCTTTTTTAGTTTTAGTTTCAAAAACAGAATAGTTTCAGATTTGTTTTGCTTATATCTTTTATGTTTTTAACTATTTTAAATTGATTCTTTTTGCATTAGGTCAAAATTTTATTATAGTTTCTGTAGACACCAAATTTGGCTATGTTTTAACATTTAAATTTAAATTTGGACAGATTTGATTTAAATTTTGTTTTCTGAATATCTTGAGTTCTAACATGAATTTTTGAATGATTCTTTTTCCTACTTGTCACTAGTAACCATAGCTATCATTTGGTAGATCTTGAGAATTTTTAGAGTAAATTTATTAGGGTTTTAACTAGAAAAAGAATCTGTTTAGTTTCATATTAGTTTATTTACCTTGTTTTATTTTTGAAAATCTGAATATGATTTATATTAAGTTTCAGACTTCATTTAGTTTTGTTGTTCCAAACCTTAGTAATTTACTTGCTGTTAACAAAAGTTAATTTGTTTAGTTATAAATTTTGTTGTAGGGATCTTTACCCTCTTTCAAATAGGTATAGTTGTTTTAAAAGCAAATTTGTTAGTAACAATTCTTGTAACTAAAGTTTTAAGTATTTAGATTCTATTTTAAAATAAAGTTTTTACTAATTCTTTTCTGTAAATAAATGTTTTAAACAAAAAAAGTTTAGTTTTACCCTATTATTATAGGAAAACTATATCCTTAATCATTAGGTAATGTCTTATAAAACAATTTAGTTTCATAGAAACTCTTTTCACAAAGTTTTAGATGACTTAATTCTGTTTTATAATAAAGATTTTATTTAATTACTTTCTGTTAACTAAGTTGTTTCATAATTTGTTTTCACTTAGTTTATGGTTGTGCTTGTAGTTAAGTTCATTAGGCAAACACTCATGTTGTATAGGATGTTGTTTTCAAATGTTTTACTTGTTCTTAAAAAGTAATTCATTTTGCTAACAAAATATTTACTAACATCCTTTTATTATATTTTACTTTGCTTTGGGTTTTGTGTTACTTTTGAATTTGTTGGAGTTTTGTGTTTCAACTTTGTCTTAAGTATTTCTTTCATCAACCTTGTTGATTTTGTTTCTTGTGTTACCTTTTGATTGTTAGTATTGCTTGTTAGAAGTGTTTGCTTATGAATGCAATGCTTGATTATAGATTATCATCGGAGAGTGACGAATAGTCTATCAAGTTATTTTTGAGAGCAATCTTTATCTTCATCAACAGTACAGGCAAGTTCACCTTGACCATCTATTTCATACCTATGTTTTTATTGCATGTAGTGACATCATTCAACATATCCCTCCCGTAGTGTTATTGAAATTCTTGTAGTTGAGTATAATGCATGAGGTAGGAACCCACCACTGGTTACTAAAGCCCCGGGAACGCTAGTTAGTGCAATGCTACGCTAAAGTAGACGGTGTCTGGTATGAGTGTTCGTGAGTGGTGTGAAGAAGGACTCCACGTCAAAACGACGACTTCATGAAGACATCTTCAAGTCCTCCATCTTCAAGACCTCAAGACTTCAAGACTCGAGAAGACAAGTTTTCAACACACACTACTGGGTGAAGGATGGTTGATTGGGTACCCTGGAGAAACCAGTGGATGGCCGGGATGCATG
Organism: Hordeum marinum; assembly: GCA_022496015.1. Lineage (NCBI taxonomy): Eukaryota > Viridiplantae > Streptophyta > Magnoliopsida > Poales > Poaceae > Hordeum > Hordeum marinum. The sequence continues at coordinate 510,545,479 of CM039678.1, forward strand.
GAGAATTGCCATGACATCTTGCGGAAAGCTTCACCCAGACTCAAAGAGAAGGATGAATACTTCATGCCCGGAAGCTTACCTGTGTAGCCACAAGTCATTATGGGCTCTGGCTTGGTTGATCTTTGTTGTGACTCTGCTGGGCAGTGCTACGAGATGTAGTCGACGTTAGGATGGGATGGGCATTGTCGGACAGTCAGGGAAGCACTCTGAAAGACCATGTTTCTTTCATCCTGTTCTCAAACACCAGGCAGTGCGCGGACTTACCAGGAGGGAAAGAATCTTGTGGGTAAAGTACACAACACTCTGCAGAGTTAAACCTAATCGATTAGCCGTGTCCCCGGTTACGGACAATTTGAGCTTCTAGACTTGGATCTATCTCTGAACTCTCAACACTGGACTGATAACTAATTGTGGGCAACTTAATGATACTTGTGGGCAATTGAGACATTGGTTGGCGGAACTATGTCATGATAGGTAACTCTATAGTGAAATTCCTGATATTCCTTTGTTGTAGGAAAATAAAATCAGCTTTTACGCAAAAACTTAGACACGGAGCCATAAAGCCTTTGCATATAGAGTAGTCTTTATTCTTCTGTTCTACTATGGTGATCTTGCCAGTACATTCAATGTACTGACCTATATGGCTGCAATGTATTATGTTGCAGATTCTCTTCTACGACGGGTAAGAGTACGATTCAGGGTTACAGTCCACACTCAACTTGCCGTTGGTGTTATTGGGACTCCACTCCCGTTGACTGTATCTGCTGCTATTTTAAGGTATATATCAGTTTTACGCTATTTACATGTGATTGCACTTTGATATATACATTGATGTACTGTGTGTGCCAGCATACTGATCCAGGGATGGCACAGAAAACACAGAGGCTTGACTCGTTTTGAGTCGGGTCGCTACATTATACCACCGATACAATCAATAGTTTCATCAAAACGAGCAAAACAATTGTCCTGTTTAACACAGTACTGCTATGAAAATTGTTTTTGTTGAAAAGTTTCTGTAATCAAGAGTTGCAAAGTTTCCATGGGCATGAACAAAGTTCAAGGCTAGCTCCCACTTTCACAATGCTCGTCTCTCTCACTTCCAATTTTTTTTTTGAAAATGTTTGAGGTTTCCCTATTTATTTATTTTGTTTTTAAACTATATAAAATCACAAAACAGAATTAAATGACTCTCTTAAACTTCCAGCTTGTCTCCCTGGCAGCGCTTTCTTTAAAGCCATTAAGCTAGGCATAAAGTGATCAAGTAATGGATCCACCCGGATCCCAAGGTATATCAAAGCCAATTTTAATTAACAATGATTTGTATTTTGGTATTGAGCACAAAGTAACATATATCATGCAATAACAAAGTCTAACTCTCTTCCTATACATCGGCATGTCATAAAAGAACAATGTATGCACACAAAGTAAAGGCCAAATACATAGCATAAGCAGTTTCTTGCAATTTTATCATATTGGAAACATAGAGAGATGGAGATGTAGTTCCTCTCTCATAATAATTGCAAGTAGGAGAAGCAATAACATGCATATTATATCTATCAAAATCATCATGTGTAATGGTAAAACACAACCCATCTATATAATCCTTAATGAGTGCAAACTTCTCCGATATAGTGTAGTTGGGAGAATTCAAAAGGATAATAGGACTATAATGCGTGGGTGCAATTGCAACAATTTCATTCTTAACATAAGGAACTATAGCAAGTTCATCTCAATAAACATCTTTCAAATTGGCATCATGGCCACAAGCATAGCAAGCATCAAGTTCATCAAAAAGTGATATTTCAAATGACTCCAAGGAATCATAGCAATTATCATAGCATTCATCCTTCGGTAAGAACGAAGGGAAATTAAACAATGTATGAGTTTAAGAGTTATTCTCATTTGAAGGTGGGCACGGGTAGCTAATCCGCTCTTCCTCTTTTTGTTCTTCGCTCTCCTCCTCATCTTTTCCATCTAATGAGCTCACAGTTTCAGCAATTTCTTCTTCCATAGATTCCTGCAAAATATTAGTCTCCACCAAGGCAGCAGTCATTCTCTCAATAAATTCAATAATATCAGCATTGCAATCATAATTCTCGTAGCAATATATAAGTATGGCAAAAATTTCAGATTCGTAAGGAACATCATCATCATACTTTTCAAGCAAAGAAGCAATTTCATAAGCACCCTTAAAAATAACAAATTCTTCTATTCATTCCACATCATAGTAATCATAAATACCTTTAGCATAAGAAGCTAAGGTTTCATTATCATTAAATTTTCATAGAAAGGGGAGGTGTCGAGCTTCTATATTAGAGCAACAAGTAAAGTCACATCTCGAACATGCATCCCAAGCTAACCATCCCAGTATTCTAATTTGATCCCATAAGTATTTCCCTCTTTGAGATAAGCGATGATCCCTAAAGTATTCATGTTGATCCAACGTGTATCCCATTATCAAGTTGAATGGGGTTTTCTCAGGATTATCAAAGTAGTGCATAATATCTTTCACATAACGAGCATCGAGGGTTTTAGGAGGTTCCCCATCTCCATGAGTAGCAAGTACACCTAATTATTTTGGTATTTTGTGTTCCATATCCATAACTAAAGATAGAGAACAACTTAGGACAGCAAATAAAATCTACTTAGTGATAAAGCAAACAAGCACACACGAGAATATTCACCCCACGCTATTGCTCCCCAGCAACGGCACCAGAAAAAGGTCTTGATAACCCAAAAGTATAGGGGATCAGTTGTAGCCTCTTTCGAAAAGTAAGAGTGCCGAACCCAACAAAGGTATTGAGATGTGATGCGGGGTCCTCATTAGGACTTCCCGAAAATTGATCTTTCATGACAAGATTTAGCAATGCAGCATTAATATCAAATGCCTCCGCACTAGTGGAGGGTGGTATAGGAGTACTAATAAAATCATTATTATTACTATTTGAGAAATCACACAACTTAGTAGTATCTTGAGTCATTGTGACGAAACAAGCAAAGCAACAAGCAAGACAAGTAAACTAGTAACTAGCAAAGATAAATATTTTTGTATTTTTGATTTTTATGAGATAAACTAAATATAACCGTAAATAAAAAGAAGAACAAGTTAATGAAATTTTATGCGAAGTTACTTGATAGTTGGTGATGGTATTCCTTGGCAACGGCGCCAGAAATCCTTCTTGATACTCGTGCTCTCCGTTGGGTTTTCCATGAAGAGGAATGGGTTATTGCAGCATAAAATGGGTAAGTATTTCCCTAAGTTATGAAACCAAGGTTTTTCGAACCAATAGGAATACCAATCCTCAACCGTCTTTAGCGGTTGCACACAAAAGAACAAACAACTTGCACCCAACGCTAGCAAGCGGGTTGTCAATCCCCTTGATCTCGTTATTTGCAAGCAAGTGAGTTGTGTAGATAGTTGTAGATAATTGTAAAGTGAAAAATAAAATAAAAGCAAATAAATAATAGAAAGGTAATGATAGCGTTTGTGTGTATATAAGTGAATAGACCCAGGGTCGTAGAGTTCTCTAGTGACATCTCTCATAGAAATAACATACGATGGGCAAACAAATCACTGTTGGGGAATTGACAGAAAAGCGAATAATTATGCGATTTTTGGGTAATGATCATGTGTATATAGGCATCACATCCATGAGAAAATAGGCCGATTCTTGCCTGCACCTATTACTATCACCCATCGACCGCTACCCAGCATGCATCTAGAGTATTAAGTAAAACAGAGTAATGCTTGGAGAACATTGACATGATGTAGACAGAGTAAACTCAATCAATATGAATAAACCCCATCATTTTATCCTTAGTAGCAGCAACACAAAGACGCAACTTTTCCCCTTCTCTCACTGGGATATAAAAACTCGCCAGGTTGAACCTACTACAACGTGCTACTTCTCGAGCATGTGTTGGTTTCCCGTGAAGAGGAACGGTTTGATGTAGCAAAGTAGATAAGTAGTTCCCTCTATTTTTAAGAACCAAGGTATCAATCCAGTAGGAGATACAAGCAAACACCAATAGATGTACCTGCATAAAGAATCAAACTCTTGCACCCAACACTATAAAGGGGTTGTCAATCCCTTCAAGGTTACTTGCAAGGATGATATCTAATAGAGATAGATATAATAGGATGCTTGAACGGAAAGTAAAACTAAAACTAAAAATAGGGCAGAAAGTATTTTTGGTATTTTTGGTTTTAGATTTGAAAGTATAATATGGAAAATAGACCCGGGGGCCATAGGTTTCACTAGATGGCTTCTCTCATGATGGAAAGTATTACGGTGGGTGAGCAAATTACATTCGAGCAATTGATAGAAAAGCGAATAATTATGAAGATATCCAAGGCAATTATTATACGTATAGGTATCAAGTCCATGATAAGTAGACCGAAACGATTCTGCATCTACTACTATTACTCCACACGTTGACCGACTCCTGCCTGCATCTAGAGTATTAAGTTCATGGAGAACAGAGTAATGCATTAAGTAAGATGACAAGATGTAGAGGGATAAACTCAAGCAATATGATGAAAACCCCATCTTTTTACCCTTGATGGCAACAATACAATACGTGCCTCGCTACCCCTACTTGGTCACTGGGTGAGGACACCGCAAGATTGAACCCAAAACTAAGCACTTCTCCTATTGCAAGAATTACCAATCTAGTTGGCCAAACCAAACGAATAACTCGAAGAGACTTGCAAAGATATGAAATCATGCATATAAGAATTCAGGAAAGAATCAAATAATATTCATGGATAATCTGAACATAAACCCACAATTCATGGGATCTCGACAAACACACCGCAAAAGAGAATTACATCGGATAGATCTCCATGAAGATCATGAAGAACATGGCATTGAGAAGCAAAGAGAGAGAGAAGAAGCCATCTAGCTACTAGCTATGGACCCATAGGTCTGTGGTGAACTACTGACGCATAATCGAAGGGGCAATGGAGTTGATGTAGATGCCCTCCGTGATCGAATCCCCTCCGGTAGATTACCGCAAAAGGCTCCAAGATTGGATCTCTTAGGAACGGAGGCTTCTGGCAGCGAAAAAGTGTTTTCGTGGCTCATTTTGATAATGATGGAATATTTGGAAATTTATAGTCCAAAGATTAGGGTTAGGGGAGCTGCCATGGGCCCACAAGCTTGCTCGGCGCGGCCTACCCCTGGTCGCGCCCCTAGGGCTTGTGGCCCCACGATGGCTCCTCTGCCTTGGTTCTCAAGTCTCGTAGATTCCTTTTGTTCCAGAAAAATTCCTTCTGAAGGTTTTATTCCGTTTGGACTCCATTTAATATTCCTTATCTACGAAACTCAAAAACAAGGAAGAAACAAAAACTGGCACTAGGCTCTAGATTAATAGGTTAATCCCAAAAATAATATAAAATAGCATATTAATGCATATAAAACATCCAAACAGATAATATAATAGAATGGAACAATCAAAAATTATAGATACGTTGGAGACGTATCAGCATCTCCAGGCTTAATTCCTGCTCGTCCTCAAGTAGGTAAATGATAAAAATAGAATTTTTGATGTGGAATGCTACCCAACATATTTATCCATGTAATATTGTTTATTGTGGCATGAATATTCATATCCATAAGATTCAAAACAATAGTTTAATATTGACATAAAAATAGTAATTGAGCACACCAACAAGGTAGTCGTGTTCTTTCGAAATAACATGGCCTTAGAAAGTTGTCCCTACAAAATCATATGGTCTAGCAATTCTCCATCTTCCCCACACAAAGTATCTAAATCATGCACAACCCCGATGAACAAGTCAAGCAATTGTTACACACTTTTGGTGTTCTCAAACCTTTTCAACTCTCACACAATACATGAGCATGAGCCATGGATATAGGATTATAGGTGGAATAGAATATGGAGGACGTGTAAGGGAAAAAGGAGAAGATAGTCTCACATCAACTAGGCGTATCAACGGATTATGGAGATGCCCGTCAATAGATATCAATGTGAGTGAGTAGGGATTGCCATGCAACAAATGCACTTAGAGCTATAAGTTTATTAAACCTCAAAAATAAAACTAAGTGGTCGTTCGTAATGAATATCCACTAGTTATATGAAAGTGACAAAATAGGAGACTCTCAATCATGAAGATCATGGTGCTACTTTGAAGCACAAGTGTGGAAAAAGGTAGTAGCAATTGTCCCTTATCTCTTTCTCTCATTTTTTTGGTGGGCTTCTTTGGCCTCTTTTATTTTTTTTCTTTGGGCTTCGCTGGCCTCTTTTATTTTTTGTAAAGTCTGGAGACTCATCCCAACTTGTGAGGGAGTCATAGCCTCCATCATCCTTTTCTCTCACGGGACAATGCTCTATTAATGAAAACTCATCACACTTCTATTTACTTAGAACTCAAAGAAAGAAAAATTACAACTCGATTCCTATGACAAGATATGACTCTATATGCCATATGAAATGATGATGCAAGTCATAGAAAAAACTACATGATGGAAGTTGCATGGCAATATATCTCGGAATGGCTATGGAAATGCCATAATAGGTAGGTATGGTGGCTGTTTTGAGGAATATATGGTGGCTGTTTTTAGGAAGGAGGCTAGCAAAGATGGAAGGGTGAGAGTGCATATAATCCATGGGCTCAACATTAGTCATAAAGAACTCACATACTTATTGCAAAAGTCAATTAGTTATCAAACAACGCATTAGACGCATGCTCCGAGGGGAGAGGTTGGTAGGAGTTAACCATCGCGCGATCCCGACCCTCACACAAAGGTCGACAATCATTAAACAAATCATGCTTCGATTTCGTTACATAACAGTTCACTGTATGACGGGGGGATAACCCCGGGGTAGCCTCAACGTTGCCTCGCTCTGAAAACTTTCCAAACATGATTAAGGGGCGGGCCACCTCCCCGTGCGGTCCGCCTACGCCCTACCGGTTGCGGCCTACCGGTCGGGGCTCGCCGGCTGCGGTCCGTCGGCTACGGTGTGGTGGCCGGCTGGAGGTGTTGCCGCCTGGTCCCCCAGCCGGTCGGGCATTGGATGTCGTCGACAGGACGGCCGTGGCGACAGTGGACCCCATCCCATCGGGGGTCAGCACCCGTATGGCCACAGTGAAGGCGTCAGGGCCTCTGGCCCTGGCGGACAGTGACCGGGCCTCCAACAGTGCTGGCACGCCTCCAACCACTCCATTACCTGCCCCGGCATGGCTACAGGGCGGCCAGCCAGACCGCTGACTTCGGCCGGACGCCGCAAGATGACGCCGCAAGGGGCGGCCTGTGCCATGACGCGACCCGCGCCAGGCCCCGCCATGTGGGACCTCCCGGTTCCTGATGGGACCCTTCAGCCGGCGGGGCCTACCAGTGACAAGACCCCCCAGCCGGTGGCCCCCACAGCCGGCCCGAGAGGCTTCCGGCCGGGGCCCCCCATGACCTTCTATTCATATTGTAATCCGGGGGGTTGGCCTATAAAACCTCCCGGGCCACCCCCATGCAAAGGGGTCGAACGATCACAGACACCACCTCACACACGTAGAGAGGTAGGAAGGCAAGCTAGCTCCTTCCTCCTCCTCGATCCACACAGCTCAAGGAGCATCGTTGTAACCTCACCATCGTCTCAACCAGACTAAGCAGGACTAGGGGTTTTACCTCCCACGGAGGGACCTGAACCTGGGTACATCGTGTGTCTGCCACCGTTCGTGCCTAACCCCGTTCCCGGAGTCCACCGGCGTCCTTCGGCCCCTTTCGATAAGCCTACCCATGGCATCTATCATGACGAAATCATGAAAGTTGGCGCCCACCGTGGGGCCGTCCGCGGCGCCGGCCAGAGTCACTCTCCGGGCGGGGCCCTTCACCACCTCCCCCAGCCGCCTCGCGTCCGGGCGGAACCGCGTGCTCGTGGGGCTTGCTCCGGTAGGTCCTGCAGGTAGCGCGGCTGACATCTCTGACGTGCGCCTCGGCCGTGACCTCGCGCTCGACGTCACCGCGCTCGTTGGGCAGCTCAGCATGCTGAGCCTCGCCAAAGGGCCGGCGGACGACGAGTACCCTAGTTGGGTGCTTAACAGCATCGACCCTCCCTCGTCCGTAGGTGCGCTCGCCACGGGCGAGGCCATCGGTCCCACACCCGCGTGGGAGTAATGGTCACCGTCTCCTCCAACACCTAGGGCCGTGTGCGGGCGGTCGAGGCCGGCGTGGCCGCCGCTCACGCCGGCACCTCCGATCCACTCGCCGCCACCCTTCGGGGTCTGGGCACTCCCATCACAACGACGGCGGACCGGCCGCCGCCAGAGCCGAACTGGAGGCGGCTCGTCGCCTGCTGTTCGAAGACGCCAGCGCCCTTGTCATCGAGCGGCGCCGGATGGAGGCCACGCAGCGGGAATGTAACTCCGCGTACGGTCTTACCCCTGCTGGCCCCGGGCCCAACCGGCGTGGGGCCGTGCGAGAACGCAGTCGCATGGTCACGGAAATCCTTGGCGGACGCCTCCCCGTCTACGACACCCCCGCGGCCAACCTGCGCGATGCCATGGTTGCCTATGAGGACCTAGCAACCTTGGAGGGCGAGGAGCGGGCTGCACGCGAGCAGCACATCAAGGACCTCATCGACATCGCCAACGCACAACAGGTCAGCCTCACCCCCGGTGGGGCCGTCTCCGAGTTTCCCCATCCCGAGGGCGAGGACGCTAGGGTTGTTGACCGTTGGCCGGCTCAGCACTCCATCGCCCCTCGTCCACCCGGCCGGAATGCCCGGGGGAGCCACGTTCCGCGCCACCCGTCGCGCGGGAACGAGCAGCCGGCTGTGAACAACCGGCGCAGCAACAACCAGCCCGCAGCAACCGCCACGACGAGGCGCTGGCAAAAGCCAGCCGGCGCACGCGCGAGCACACTCCACCTCCGTGGCAGGAGCCAGCGCGGTCTGTACCTCCGGATGTCCGCCCTGAGCTCGTGGCCCGGCTCGGACCGCGCGTCCTCCACACTGACAACGATGCCCGGCTCCATCTTGACCGGCTGGCGCAGTCGGCTCTCCTCGAGGAGGAGGGCTCGATTGGCCCGGCCTGCTTCGGCCCATGGATCCGCAACGAGCCCTTTCCGCCCGACGTCACCCTTCGTCGCAACACCCCGAAGTACGCCGGGACCGCCAAGCCGGAGGACTGGCTGGTCGACTACACCACCGCCGTCGGCATCGCCAGGAGGAACAAGCGCGTAGCCGTCCGCTACGTCCCCCTCATGCTGATCGGCTCGGCCCGCACCTGGCTAAACAGCCTGCCCACCGGCAGCGTCAACACCTGGACGGACTTCGAGGAGGCCTTCGTCTGCAACTTCACCGGCACCTACAAACGGCCTGACCGGCCCCACGAGCTGGCCATGTGCGTCCAGGGGCTGGAGGAGCCCCTCCGAGACTACCTCACGCGCTGGACTGAGCTCCGCAACTCCTACGAGGGAGTACATGAGGTGCAGGCCATCCAGTACTTCATTGAAGGCTGCTGCGATGGCACCCCACTCAAGCACAAGCTCTTGTGCTCCGAGCCAACCTCCTTGGCGGACCTGATGTCCAAAGCGGACAAATATGCCACGGTCGATTCCTCAATGACGATGAAGGCCAAGGCACCAGCCAAACCGGCTATGCCCCCCGCCACGCCGCGGGCGGCGGCCGACAACCGGCAGCAGCGGGACGGCAAGCGCAAGAACGACCAGCCTGACTCCCGCTACAGGAGCCGGCAAGTCACCTCCATCGAGGAGGAGCAGCGGGCTGGCCAGGCCTCCGGTCAGCGCCAGCGCACCGACAAGGCCGCCTTGCAGCCCAAGCTGACTTTCGAGCGGATGCTTAACCTCCCTTGCAAGAACCACTCCGGCGCCAAGACGGCCACGCACACGCTCCGGTAGTGCAGCTTCGCATAGCGTTTGGACCGGGGGGACGGCCTCCCGGCTCCCCCTGTGCCGCCGGCCCGTGCACCGGCCCCGGCCCAAGCTCTAGCTCCGGCTCTCAGTCCAGCCCAAGCGGACCCCGCCCCGGCTCGCAATGACGGTCGGCTGCTCGACCAGTACACCAAGCATGACGGCTGCTACTTCGTCTTCACCAGCGAGGAGACGGACAAGCACTCCCAATGCCGGCTCCACCGCGAGGTGAACGCCACCATGCCCTTGACTCCCCAATTCATGCATTGGTCCAAGAAGCCGGTCACTTGGAGCCGGGTGGACCACCCGGCCATAATGCCAAACCCCGGCAGCTATGCCCTCGTCGTCGATCCCACTATTGCCTCCGAGAGGCGCTCGTGCCGTTTCTCGCGAGTGCTGATCGACGGGGGCAGCAGCATCAACATCCTCTACCTTGACACCCTGCTCAAGCTGGGACTCAAGGTGGAGGACCTGAAAGCGAGCCGGACCATCTTCCACGGCATCGTGTCGAGCAAGCCCTACACCCCCGTCGGCAAGATCAAGCTCGAGGTCCTCTTCGGCGACGCCAGTCACTTCCGCCGCGAGCCAATCTTGTTTGAAGTGGTGGACCTCGACAGTCCCTACCACGCATTGCTGGGCCGGCGAGCTCTCGCCAAATTCATGGCGATCCCCCACTACGCCTACCTCAAGCTCAAAATGAAGGGGCCCAAGGGCATCATCACCGTCACCGGCAAGTACCAGATGTCGATCGCGTGCGCACGAGACAGCAGCCAGCTGGCCGAGGCCCTGGAGATAGTGGAGGAGAAGCGGAAGCTCGACCGGCTGGTGGCCCTCGCCTCTGCCCAGCTGGCCGTGCCGGCTCCTCCATCCCAATCGGTCGGTGAGGGCTCGTTCCAGCCGTCAAAGGATACCAAGCAAGTGCCGCTCGATCCGGCCAACCCCACCCAGTGCGTGACCATCGGCTCCCGCCTCGACAGCAAATAGGAAAGCAAGCTCGTCAACTTCCACCATGAGAATCGAGACATCTTTGCGTGGTCCCCCAAGGACATGTCGGGTGTTCGGAGGAAGTTCGCCGAACACAAGCTGCACGTACGGCCGGATGTGAAACCGGTCAAGCAACCCCTACGCCGTTTCTCCGAGGAGAAGCGGCGTACTATAGGAGAAGAGATCGCCCAGCTGCTCGCAGCCGGCTTCATCATGGAAGTGTTCCACCCGGACTGGCTAGCCAACCCAGTCCTGTTGCTGAAGAAGAACAAGACCTGGCGCATGTGCATAGACTACACTAGCCTGAACAAGGCGTGCCCCAAGGACCCGTTCGCCCTATCACAGATCGATCAAGTCATCGACTCCACAGCCGGCTGCGATCTGCTGTCCTTCCTGGACGCCTATTCCGGCTACCACCAGATAAAGCTGGACCCGGCCAACCGGCTCAAGACCTTCATCACCCCCTTTGGGGCCTACTACTACATCACCATGTCCTTCGGCTTGAAGAATGCAGGCGCTACCTTCCAGCGCTGCATGCAGAAGTGCCTCCTGCCTCAGATAGGCAGGAATGTCCACGTCTACATGGACGACATCGTTGTCAAATCCAAGAAGCACTTCACCCTCCTCGACGACCTCCGGGAGATGTTCGCCAACCTGCACGAATACAAGATCAAGCTCAACCCCGAGAAGTGTGTCTTTGGCGTCCCAGCTGGCCAACTCCTGGGTTTCTTCATGTCCGCCCGCGACATCAAAGCTAACCCTGAGAAGATCCGGGCAATCGAGCGCATGCCCAAGCCGGTTCGGCTCCACGACATCCAGAAGTTCACCGGCTACCTTGCCTCCCTCAGCCGGTTCATCAGCCGGCTGGGCGAGAAGGCCTTGCCCCTCTACTGGCTCTTACGCAAGATGGTCCTGGTCGAGCCGGGCTGGGACCTCTCGAAGAAGCCGGCCCTGTTCGACTGGTCCGACGAGGCGGACGCGGCGTTTCGCGGCCTCAAGCGGGCTCTCACCAGCGCGCCCATCTTGGCCGCGTTGGCTGACAAGGAGCCCTTGCTCGCCTACATCACGGCAACCACACGCGTCGTCAGGGTCGTCCTGGTGGTGGAGCGGCCAAAGGAAGGCAAGGCGCTGCCGATGCAGCGCCCCGTCTACTACCTCAGCGAGGTCCTCTCCGCCTCCAAGCAAAACTACCCCCACTACCAGAAGATGTGCTATGGCATATACTTCACCGCCCAGAAGATCAAGCAGTACTTCCAGGAGCACGTCATCACCGTCATGAGCACAACGCCGCTGGGCAAAATCATGGCTGGCCGGGACGCCACCGGCCGGATCGCCAAATGGGTCATTTCCCTAGCCGACTATGAGATCCGGTACGAGCCGTGCACCGCCATCAAATCTCAAGCGATGGCCAACTTCCTCGTCGACTGGGCCGAGACCCAGTTCGTGCCGCCTCCGCCCGACCCCACGCACTGGCACATGCATTTTGACGGCTCGAAAATGAGGACCGGCCTGGGTGCCGACATAGTCCTGTCCTCCCTGAAAGGTGACCAGCTCAAGTACGCCCTCCAGATCCACTTTGCTGCCTCCAATAACATGTCCGAGTACAAGGCCCTTGTCCACGGCCTCCGGCTCGCCAAGGAGATCGGCGTCTAGTGCATCATTTGCTTCGGCGACTCCGACCTCGTGGTGCAACAGGTCTCTGGCAAATGGGAGCCAGGGACGCCAACATGGCCAGCTACCACTTCCTCGTCCAGCAGCTCACCGGCTCCTTCGAGGGCTGCGAGTTCCACCACGTCCCCCATGCGGACAACGAGGCGGCCGACACGCTGGCCAAGATCGGCTCCACCCGGCAGTCCATCCCAGCCAGCGTCTCCCTCGAGCGGTTGTTGAAGCCCTCGATCAAGCCTTCTCCCGAATCGGAGTCCATCTTCGTACCGGCGAGCGCGGCCGGCACCTCGGCAGAGCCGGCTGCCCAACCAGCCCCACCGGCTGCGATAGATCTGCCGGCTCCATCACCTTCAGCCGCTGAGTCGGTGCCTTCCGCCATGACAATCGAGCCAGCCACGTCTGCACACGCCGGCCCCGGCTCCGTCCCCGTCATGACGACGGTCAACACTCCAGCCGCCTCTTCACCCCCGGGGACTGCCGAGCCGGTCTCGAGGGCTGACGAGCCGGTCACGGGGACTGACGTACCGGACACGGGGGCCAAGCCAGTGCTCGTCTCGGCTCCCTCATGGGCCCAGCCCACCCTGGCATTCCTCCAGTGCGGCAAACTCCCCTCCGACGAGGCCACTTCAAGGCAAATCCAGCACCGGGCCTCGGCGTACAGCATCATCAACCGCGAGTTGGTTCATCGTAGCACCACCGGCGTCTTCCAACGCTGCATCGAGCCGGAGAAAGGGCAAAAGATCCTCCTTGACATCCACCAGGGCGAGTGCGGGCATCACACCGCCTCCAGGTCCTTGGTGGCCAAAGCATTCCGTCACGGCTTTTACTTGTCGACCGCTCTAGACGCGGCCAAGGAACTGGTCGACAAGTGCGAGGGTTGCCAATGCTTCAGCACGCAGAGCCATCTTCCGGCTAGCACCCTCCAGACTATCCCCCTTTCGTGGCCTTTCGCCGTCTGGGGGCTGGACATGGTGGGACCCTTCAAGACCGCGCGAGGCGGCATGACGCACTTGCTGGTAGCCGTCGACAAATTCACCAAGTGGATTGAGGCCCAGCCAATCAAGAAACTCGACGGCCCCACAGCCGTCCGGTTCATCGAAGACATCACTGTCCGCTACGGCGTCCCCCATAGCATCATCACCGACAACGGCACGAACTTCACCAAGGGCGCGCTAGCGCGCTTCTGCTCGAGGTGGGGCATCTGGCTCGACCTGGCATCCGTCGCCCACCCTCAGTCAAACGGCTAGGTCGAGAGGCCAAACGGCTTGCTCCTGTCCGGCATCAAGCCCCGGCTCGTGATGCCGCTGGTCCGGTCGGCCGGTTGCTGGGTCGAGGAGCTGCCGGCTATCCTTTGGAGCCTCCGGACCACGCCCAACCGGTCGACTGGATACACTCCGTTCTTTCTCGTTTACGGGTCCGAGGCAATCATCCCCACCGACATCGAGTTCGATTCGCCTCGGGTTGCCCTGTACACTGAGAAGGACGCAAGGGAGGCAAGGGAAGACGATGTCGACCTCCTCGAGGAAGCCCACGAACTGGCTTTGAGCCGGACGGCCATCTACCAGCAGAACCTCAGGCACTACCACAGCAAGCGGATCCGGCCACTCTCCTTCCGCGAAGGGGACTTGGTGCTCAGGAGGATCCAGTGAACTACCGGCCAGCACAAGTTGTCCTCCCCATGGGAGGGCCCGTTCATCGTCAGCCGGGCACTGCACAACAACGCGTACTATCTAATAGACACCCAGAAGCTGCAGAAACGCAAGAGAGATGCCTCCGGCAAGGAGACGGAGTGCCCATGGAACGCGGTGCTCCTCCGTCCGTTTTATTGCTAAGGACCAATGTATGTATCCTCCCTTTTGGGGCTTGTGAATACAACGGGGGCCCCAAGCCGATGCTTGGGGCACGCCCCTTTTTGATTCTCCAAGGTTTTCCTGTTGTTTTGAAACTCTTCAACTGGGTCCGGCTCCCGGTCCCGGGGGCTCGCCCGGCTCCACCATGAGGCGGACAAATGGTGTTGGCAAGCAATCCTTCGCCTCCCCTCCCTGACCAGCTACAGACCGGCTCCCGGCTGTCCGGCTGAAGGGGACACGGGGTACGAAGGAACTTCCCACACAGAGGTCGGCCGACGTGTGGCAGCCAAACTAGCCCAACGAAGCTACGCTACCCCTAGTAGCCAGCCTTTGTCGGCTCGACCTAGCCCTAGCCGGTTGACTCTAAGAGCCCGCTGCTTTTCCCCAAGGACGAAGCCCCGTCCCTGTCCCAGACTGGCTCCCGGCTGGACGGCAGGCGGGGTGGAAGCCGAAAGGAATCCCGACGCGCGGATATGAGTCAAAAGGCAAAAGGAGAAAGAAGAGTCGGCACGCAAATTACTTTGCAAAGAGTAGATAGAAAAGGCCTACGGCCACGAGTTCATTACATATATTACAAATACACCCCTAGTGGGTGGAGTTCCGGTACTAAGACAAAATGCAGAAGAAAGAAAAAAGCCTAAATGGCAGCAGCTTCGAGCCGGCTTTCTTTCGGTGCCGGCGCTTCCAGAGCCGGTGGTGCTCACGCCTTTGAGGTCGATGGTGCTGGCGCCTTCGAGGCTGGCGCCTCTGGGGCGGCTGAGGTTGAAGTCCCCGCTCCGGCATCCGGAGCCGGCTCGAACTCGGTGTAATCGTCAGTGTCAGACTCCCCATCGTCCGTCTCGGCGGCGCTCCCCTTCGGGTCGTCCAGGGCGAGCCCATACTGGTCCTCCGCGATTGCCATGCCGTCCACCCCGCGCTCCGGGACGTACTTGTCCCACGCGGCGAAGGACGCAAGGTCACTCGCCCTCACCTGCAGCTCGTCGGCCACCGCCTCCAGCTCCGCGTTGGTGCCGGCACGCTGGGCCATGAGCAAGCCCAAGTTGAGCTCGGGGTACCACGACTTGGCAATGCAGAGTGCCATGTTCGCACCGGTGCGTGCCGCGGAGGCCCTCCAGGAGTTCACCCACGCGGTCCCGGACTCCAGCCACCTGGACAGCCGGTTCATGGAGCCCAGGTCCACCGCGCTGGGCTAGAGGGTGCGGACCAGCGTCGAGCCGACCGCCTGGAGCCGTTTCAGGGCCCGGACCACCTCCGACAGACGCGCGTCGGCCGCGATCCCCACCTCGTCCAAGGTCCAGGGGGCAAGCTGCCCAACGCTTTCCCCCTGTGCCCGCCGGGCCTCGCGGGCGGCCTCCACGGCCGTGTTTGTGACCTCCTACGAGCCGGGGAAGAGCCCTAAGAGGAGGGCAGGAGATAAGCAGGAGGAAGGCAAGAAAACCCAGAGCAGAAGACAAGAAAAGAACTAGGCAGAAGATTTACGGTGCAGCATCCGGTCCACTTCGTGGCCTTGCTCCTGTAGCTGCACCTCCCTGGCCGACCACTCCTGGCGCTGGTGCTCGCTCTCGTCCCGGGCCGCCTGCGCTTCCTCGGCCGCCTTGGCAAGCGCTGCGTCCTTAGCCTCCAGCTACTCGCAAAGCGCCTTCTCCCGTTCCTCCGCCTCCCGGCGGAGGGCCGGCTCCTGGTCCGCCAGCGCTTGGCGGTGGGCTGCCTCACACGCCTCCCGCTCCGCCTTCGCCTGGCCCGCCTCCCTGCAGAGCCGGTCGCACTCCGTCGTCACGACATCTCGCTCCTCGTAGAGGCGCATCACCTGGAGCCGGAGGCTGGCCGTCTCGGCGTGGGTAGCTTCACGGGAAGAAATCTCCGCTGTCAGAAGACAACAAAGAAGGGATTCAGCCCGCTCCAGGGCAGCCATCCTGATTCCCAGGGGCTCCCACCCCCCCACTGAAATTACAAGTTCTTACCTCGCAAATCCGCGGAGACGATCGCGAGCCGGTTCTCAATTCCTCGGTACACCCCCAGCTGGGCGTTGTACGTGGCCACCCGATGGCCATGCGCCGTCTGCAAAACAATAAAAACAAAGCCGCTTCAGGCCCAACCCGCCTGCACCCCAGCCGGCCCGAGCCTCGGGGGCTACACCCAGTGGGTGCGCTGGCGCGGCCCCGCTGGAAAGAAGAAAAGAAAAGAAGAAGGAAGGAAAACTCATCGCGATCGCCTGCTCCAGGCTCACCAGCCGGTCGTTGGCAGCCCGGGCGTCCTGCGACATTTGAGCGCGGCAAGCGGCGAATGCGTCTACAACGGTGGCCACCGCCACCCCAGGGCGTTCGACGGTTCCCCGGGGGCTGAGCTCCCGGACGCCGCCCATGTCTGCTGCGGCCGGCCCCCGTCCGCGGGTCCTCCCTTATCGGAGACCATGACGGGACCGGCCCTCCTTGTCACCCTCCCACCTGGGGCTGCCGTCCACGCGCTTGCGGCAGCCGCCTCCTCGGTCATCATGGCCCCTGCTTCCGGCGCTCCGCCTCTGGCGGTTCCTGGCCAGCTCGCATCCGGTGCCGGCATTTCAGGGGCCGGCATCCCCGATGCCGGCACTTCTGGGGGCGGCACCTCCGCCCATGGCGGCACGTCGCCTGTCTCCGGCGGCGTGTCGTCCGCCATCGGCTAGGCGGCGTTGCGGTCCTTCTCCGCCACATCCCCCGCGGCCTTCGCGCCCGCCTCCGCCCGCTGCCACGGACCGTGGCAGTCGGTCGACCTCCTCTCCGGGCCGCGGGGAAACGGCTCCCATGCTCCGCCAGTGGCCTCCATGCTAGCTCCCCTCTGCTTCTCTGTCGCCTCCTCCCACCGGCGGAGCTCCTCGCCGCGCCGCTCCCACTCGGCCGCCTCGAGGTCGAGCCACGCCTGGTGCAACTTCGCCTCGACGGTCATCGGCGGCGCCGCCCTCTCCATCCCGTCGCCAGGGGTCCTCCCCAGCATGCGCGCCTCCCTGGTAACAACGAGATCAGGGACGGGAAGGGAGGAAAGTTGGGACAAACCGAAGTAGGGTAGGAGGTGAACTTACCCAGCGACAACAGGGACCGCCCGTCTCGTGGGTCCCGCGGGGGCAACACTCTGCTTCTTGCCCCCACCTCCGCGGCTACCGCCTGGCTGTGCGGTCGCCACACGCTTGGGCGCCCGCTTGGAGGCGGCCGGCCCTTTCCCCCTGTCATCCGTGACCGGGCCTCCCCAGCTAGAGCCACCGCCGGCTCGCGGTTGGCACTTCCGCGGCATCGTGATCTCCCCCTTCGAGAACTCGGGCTCCTCCGGGGCCTCTGCAACACGAGCCGGCTCCTTCTCAGCATCGTCATTGGTCCAATCTCGTAGACACGACTGGGGAGGGGACTCACCCAACGACTCAGCCTCTTCGGCCTCCTCGGTCTCCGTCTCGGCGCCGCCCGTCTCCGACGCGCCGGCTCGCCTAGAAATGCCCGGCTCCACGTCGTCGGCGTCCTCGACCTCCTCGAGGTCCGACTCCACTATGTCGGGCGCCGGCTCCTCGTAGTTCTACAGAAGCGGGAAGTTGTGCGGGCGAGCCGGGCAGCGCGCCATCAGACCAAAGGGGGAGGAACACTACAGCATCAAAAGAGTGGGGGAAGGAGCCGGTTCAGTACTTACCCGCGGTGCTGGGCGGCTCCGGCTATACGGGATCTTCCCCCACTGCCATTCACCCTCCTTCATCTTCATCGTCGTGATGGCGTTCACCTTCCTCGCCACGTGGGCTGGCTTCAACTCCTTGGTGGAGAGCCGGCAAGGGTCATGGCGTCCCCCCATCTGGCAGATGAGGTGCGGCCGGCGCTGCAGCGGTTGCACCTGGCGTGCCATCATCACGGCCAGCAGGTCGATGGATTTCAGCCCCTCCGACCCGATCAGCTCGAGCAGGCGCTCGCAGAGCCGGTCGGTCGTCTCGGGCGCCTGAGGCGACGTCACCCGCCAGTTCAACATTGCGGTCGGCGGGTGGTTGACGAAGTCGGGGAGGTTGATGTAGTCCTCCTCCGGCTTCGCGTTCTTCACATAGAAGAACCCCCGTTGCCAGCGCTTCACCGACTCGTGCAGCGAAAGCTTCGGAAAACCGGTCCCCTTGCGGATGTGAATCAGGGCGCCTCCGCAGGCGGTCATCTTCATCTGCAGCATTGACGGATCCTTCGCCCTCTGCCGTTTGAGGAAGAACAGCCAGCACCAGAAGTCGAGCCTCGGCTCGATCCCCAGATACCCCTCGCAGAGGGTGACGTAGGCCGCCAGCTGCAAGACGGCATTGGGGGTGAGGTGATGCAGCTACAGGCCGAAGCGCGTCAGGAACCGTCGGAAGAATGCGCTGGCCGACAGCCCTAGCCCATAGTGGAAGTGGTCGGCGAAGACCACGAGCTCGCCCTCCCGCGGCGCCGGGGAGTTCTCCTCCCCAGCCGGGCGCGCTACCAAGTACGCCTCCGCCGGAAGCTTGCAGCAGTGGCGGGAGATGCTCGATGAAGGTTTCGTCGACGTTGCTGCCGTCCCACGCGCCCTTGCTCGCCATGGTCGCGGAGGGGGTGCGTGGTCACAACGGTGGGCGCTGGTGCTCGGATGCGGCCTGGGTTTCCAGCAGCGGCGGGCGGCGGTGCGGCCTGCCCGCGAGGTCTGCCCTCCTTATCCCTCTCTGCTTCTCTCTCGCGCGGTGAGGGGAGCACGGAGGCAAGAGCGATGCGACAGGGGCGAGGGGAGAAAATATGATGTTCCTCTCGTCCCCCTCTCCCCATTTATACCCCGTGTGGGCGGTCGTGGGGAGCGGACTAGTCGCGCACGACCCCCGTGATTCTCGAAGCGCGCGGGGTGGACATCATGGCGTTCGGGAACACCAACCGCCTGCCCGCGCCGTGCGAGATCCGTGCGCGCGGTTCGAGGCCGCGGCCATGGAGGGCCCCGCCCCGCTGCCCGGTCTTTTCCGTCACGTGTCTATCAGGACATGGCCCGCTGCGCCCTCCACGTGGCGTAACTCCTCTGTCTGGTGGAGGGACTCAAGGCAGCGCGTGAGGCTTCGACCGGCTGCAGAGCCGGCTGCCGCCCGCTTGCGTCGTCCGGCTCTCGAGGTGTCCCGCGGCGCATAAACGCTCTTCAAGCCGGCGAGGACCGCCATGGCTCGTCGGTGGGCCTCCCCGGCTTCGGGGACTACTAACAGGGGGCTAACCCCGGGGTAACCTCAAACGCTGCCTCGCTTTGAAAACTTTCCAAAACTGATTAAGGGGCGGGCCGCCTCCCCGTGCGGTCCGCCTACGCCCTACCGGTTGCGGCCTACCAGTCGGGGCCCGCCGGCTACGGCGTGCTAGCCGGTTGGAGGCGTTGCCGCCTGGTCCCCCAGCCGGCTGGGCATTGGATGCCATCAACAGGACAGCCGTGGCGACAGTGAACCCCATCCATCGGGGGTTAGCACCCGTATGGCCACAGTGAAGGCGTCAGGGCCTCTGGCCCTGGCGGACAGTGACCGGGCCTCCAACAATGTCGGCACGCCTCCATCCACTCCATTACCTGCCCCGGCATGGCTACAGGACGGCCGGCTGGACCGCTGACTTCGGCCGGACGCCGCAAGACGACGCCACCAAGGGGCGGCCCGTGCTGTGATGCGACCCACGCCGGGCTCCCCCACGCGGGCCTCGTCGGTTCCTGACAGGACCCTTCAGCCGGCGGGGCCTACCAGTGACAAGACCCCCTAGCCAGTGGCCCCCACAGCCGGCCCGAGAGGCTGCCGGCTGGGGCCCCCCGTGACCTTCTATTCATATTGTAATCCGGGGGGTTGGCCTATAAAACCTTCTGGGCCACCGCCATGCAAAGGGGTCGAACGATCACAGACACCACCTCACACACGTTGAGAGGCAGGAAGGCAAGCTAGCTCCTTCCTCCTCCTCGATCCACACAGCTCAAGGAGCTTCATTGTAACCTCACCATCGTCTCAACTAGACTAAGCAGGACTAGGGGTTTTACCTCCCACGGAGGGCCCTGAACCTGGGTACATCGTGTGTCTGCCACCTTTCATGCCTAACCCCCTTCCCGGAGTCCGCTGGCGTCCTTCGGCCCCTCTCGATAAGCCTACCCATGGCATCTGCCGTGACGAAACCACGACACTGTACGTGCATGTTACGGGAATCACAAGCTTTAACACACGTATCTCTTCCAATTCACAACTACTCACTAGGATGACTCTCATATTACCATCCCTATTATCTCAAAACTATATGCAACGAATCAAACTTCTCATAGTTTTTAATGCACTTAATATGAAAGTTTTATTATATCCCTCTTGGATGCCATTATATTAGGACTAAATTCATAACCTAAACAAATTACCATGATGTTTTAAGAAACTCTCAAAATAATATAAGTGAGGAACGACAGTTCAATAATTTCTATAAAATATAACACCACCATGCTCTATAAAGATATAAGTGAAGCACTAGAGCAACATTGCCTAGCTGAAAAGATATAAGTGAAGCACATAGAGTATTCTAACAAATTCACGATTCAGCATGTCTCTCTCAAAAGATGTGTGCAGTAAGGATGATTGTGGCAAACTAACAAGCAAAGACTCATATCATACAAGAAGCTCCAAGCAAAACACATATCATGTGGTGAATAAAAATATAGCCTCAAGTAAATTTACCGATGGATTGAAGACGAAAGAGGCATCCCCAAGCTTAGGCTTTTTGGTATTAACAACAGTAAAACTGCACCTAATCCCTGCCCTCTCAGTGATTAGACGTTTCTGCCTGTTGAATTTTGCTAACTATGAGTTTTTGGCCATTGGATTTCGTTCTTTGTACAGCTGATCCGCACAGTCGATTTAATTTAGCTTGTCTGTCTTGTGGGCTGCTACTCCGCAGGACGAAACGACGCCTTAGGGTTAACTGGGCCATAGGCCAGCACATTCTCGGTGATCATTTGTTTTCCCCCGTTCCATCCCTTGACCTCTCGTGTTTCTCTGTCTCGTCCCTCTCATTCGAATCCCATCCCCATCTCTCCTCTTTCACCCGTGAGGCCACAACACACGCGGCGCCGCCACCATACTCGTGGCACAGTCAGAGGAGGAGCGGATTCGTCCCAGGTGCCATGAGGGGATCTATCGGGCGCGCTCCAACCGAGGCACCATGAGTGGGTCCAGCGCGAGGGGATAGTCGAGCGGAGCCATCCCTCCCGAGTAGTCCTGCTGACCTGTCGTCTCTGGCGACCTCCACCTTGGACAGACCCTAGGTTCGCCGCCGCCACTGGCTCACAGGTACTCCACCCTAATGAATCGATCCATATGCCACACCTCTCCATGATCCCTTTTCGCCACATCCTTTTATTTTTTTTGTTTGGTTTCCAAGTTCTGGTCATACTTAGATCGAATGTTTATTTTGTGTCCACAGATGAATGTATCCCGTGACTGATGATGCTGATGCAGTGGAGGAGGAGGCGCATGATACCACTCTGTAGCAAATAAGGAAGACACCACTGTCGGCAAGGTTGCCGAGTGAAGAAACTACGACGGACCAACGGCTGGGCTATTCACCTGAATACTATAGTTCGATTCATCATTGGTTGCTGCGGTACCAACTCCGCTGAAGCTTGAATAAAAAAAACTCCACTAAAGCTACCATATTTCCTTCAATTTCTTTCTATATTCTCAGCCCGTTGAGTACACTATAAAATCCGCAATAATTCGTTTGGAACTAATTATTTTACACTCATGAGTTCATCTCTAATCCCCTAGACAAACGTTGACGTCGACCTTCATAACTCTTATCAACCTAGATTTCATGCCGAGTACATTGCATATTTGGCTGTATTAATCTTAAGTTCTTCCATGTGATTTATTATTTCAGCAGAAAAAGGACCTGATTCTCATATGCGGCAGTCATGGACTGCTGATAGATCAGCCAATTGATAAAAGCTTTCATGCATGGTATGTTCCTATTTTCCGTATTTACATACTAATCTTTCTCCAGACAGGCCCGAGTCCATGGAGCAAGTAGATTCCGATCTTCTGAATTTTCCTGCAGATTTATCATTATGATTCAGTATTCAACCCATGTAGATTTGTCATATTCTGAGTTATAGGAAGCTTTTTTATACTTTTGGCATATGCCCAGTTAATCGAGAGAGAGAGAGGGAGAGAGAGATGAAAATCAAGGCCCCAAATGAGGACACCTCCATGGTATGCATGTTGATACTGTTTTAATACATTATTTAAGTGTTCAATGATAAGTATTGTTGCACACATGGTAGGGAAGTGGAGTGACTAGAAAATTGATGGCTGATTGTCTCCCAAGAAAGCATTAGCTGAGTGAGATGAGTCTTAGGTCTTACTTCTGCACATTATATATGTGATGCTGGAATTTAGCAGAGAATATCTTTTTGGTTGAAACATGCTTAGAAAATTGTTTAATATGTGTGAGAGAAAAGTGTAGTACTCCATATATTTCTGTTTTATCTGTTGCATTGTCGTTTGCCAGTAAAATACACATGCGTTATGGTACATTTATGTTAATGATAGACTTTCATTTTATAAATCTACCCAACTCCTAGCCAAACATTGATGCTGACCTGCACAGCTCCATCAACCTAGATATCTTGCCAGTACATTGCATATTTGGTTGTACTAATCAATAGTTCTTCTATGTAATTTATTACTTCATCAGCAAAAGGACCTGATTCTCATATGGGACAGTCATGGACTGTTGATAGATAAGACATTTGATAATAGCTTTCATGCATGGTATGTTCCTGTTTTCCGCACTTGCATACTAATCTTTTTCATTGAGATCTGAGTCCATGAGAAAGTAAATTAGGATCTTATGGCTTTGCTTGCACATGTATCATATTCTTAAAAACATCGTATCCAGTCAATACTCAACGTAATAGAAATTATGCTGAACTTCCTATCACTAAAACATGATATTTTCTATTTAAAGTTTATTTATGTGTCCTACAACTACATTCATTAGCATCTGATCATCCATCTTATCTTTTTCTCCTCTTGTTTGCAGAATTCTATGGGGGACTATCGTCTTTTCGAGAATGTGGGAGAAAGAGAGCAAGGCTTTTCTTCTTAAGTTGCTTGCACATTTGTAGGTCAGCCCCATATCATTGTATAAGGTAATCCATACTCTCTCATATCAACTTCTTTACATGTTTGCTAAATACATCTTCATTCATTAAACTATTCCTTACTCAAACATATCTTCTTGCAGGAACCTTTATGGCATGAGACGGACAAATTCAATGCACCCTTTATTCCAAATTTGCTTGCTAATCCATGCTAAACAATTATGAAAAACTTGTGTATCACTTTTCTTTATTTCTTTCTCTGGTTGATGTATCAATATTGCAGAAACCTACATGAATGTGGATGGAAGCAAATCACTTAAATTGCAAATTAGAAAATGAATTATACGAAGAAACGTATCCAAGTTGCTTCATAGCACTAACAAGAGTCAAAATAGATAGGCACAAAGTTGCTTTATAGCACTAACAAGTAAGACTCAAAACAGATGGGCGCAGCAAGGCGCGCCATAAACGATCTAGTCCTTGAATATGACTTGGGGTGCCTTGGGCATCCCCAAGCTTAGGCTCTTGCCACTTTATTCCATACTCCATCAAATCTTCACCCAAAACTTGAAAACTTCACAACACAAAACTCAACAGAAAACTCATGAGATCCGTTAGTATAAGAAAAATAAATCACCACTTTAGCCTATTGTATTCTAACTTTTCCATGACTCATACCCCCCGATACGACCCAGAGATACATCAAAATAAGCAAACAACACAAAGAAAACATAATCTGTCAAAAACAAAACAGTCTGTAGAAATCTGTAAACTTCAAAGCTTTCTGGAACTCTAAAATTTCTGAAAAAATAGGACAATCAGGGAAATTTGTATATAAATCTATTGTAAAAATTTCAGATCAATTAGACGCTCTTAAAAAATTTGGAAAATTCCTGTACTGAGCGCAAAAGTTTCTGTTTTTCAGCAGGATCAAATCAACAACTACCATAGATCACCCCAAAGGTTTTACTTGTCTGAAACACTAATCAAAACACAAAAACGCAATTAATATAGAATTAATAATGTGCCAAACACACCAAAACAGAAGCAAAAAGCAGAAAGCAAAATAAAATTGGGTTGCCTCCCAACAAGCGCTATTGTTTAACGCCCCTAGCTAGGCAAAACGCAATAGATCTAGGTATTGTCATCTTTGGTATGCAATCCATAAGTAGCTCTCATAATAGATTCATAAGGTAATTCTATTTTCTTTCTAGGAAAGTGTTCCATGCCCTTTCTTAATGGAAATTGGAATCTAATATTCCCTTTCTTCATATCAATAATTTCACCAATCGTTCGAAGGAAAGGACTACCAAGAATAATAGGACATGTAGGATTGTAATCTATATCAAGAACAATGAAATCTACGGGCACATAATTCCTATTTGCAACAATAAGAACATCATGAATCACATGGAAAGTATATTTAAGTCTAACCCACTTCCTATGCATAGGGACTTTGTGAGCAAACAAATTATGGAAACAAAAATTAACTACCATAGGAAGGCAAAACAAGCATAACTTCCAAACTTTGAACACATAGAGAGGAAACTTGATATTATTGCAATATGTAAAAGTATATGTTCCTCTCTCATAGTAATTTTCACTAACATCGTGAAGGAATCTCACAATATAACTATCACACAAAGCATTCTTTTCATGATCAATTATAGCATACGTGTCATCACCAAAACTTGGGGAACAAAAACTATCATTAGAATCATGGATATTCAGAGAATTTATACTAACAACATGTCAATCATGCTTTTCATTCAAGGAGATATCATGAATTACTTTATAATTTTCTTCTTTCAACACTTCATCAAAATTTTCATGATGTTCAAGCAAAACTTCATAGAGATAATCAAGTGCACTCAACTCACTAGAAATTGGTTCATCATAATTTGGTCTTTTGAAAAGATTAGCAAGTGGATGAGGATCCAAATCAGTTGATTTTCAGCAAGCGAAGATGCAAGCAAATAGAAGGCACATGGAACACGAGCAAACAAAAGATCTGACAAGAAAAAGACAAACGAGAGGCAAATTGGTGAAGTGGGGGAGAGGAAAACGATAGGCAAATGGAAAATAATGTAAATGCAAGATATGAGTTTGTGATGGGTACTTGGTAGGCTTGATGTAGATCTCCCCGCAACCAAACCACAAATTGGCAAGTTGACGAGAGAGTTCTTATCTTGACTTGACTTGTATCTCCCTGGCAACGGCGCCAGAAATCCTTCTTGCTACTTCTCGAGCATGTGTTGGTTTCCCATGAAGAGGAAGAGTTTGATGCAGCAAAGTAGATAAGTATTTCCCTTAGTTTTTGAGAACCAAGGTATCAATCTAGTAGGAGATACAAGCGAGTCACCAATAGATGTACATGCACAAAGAATGAAACTCTTGCACCCAACGCTATAAAGGGGTTGTCAATCCCTTCACGGTTACTTGCAAGGATGAGATCTAATAGAGATAGATATAATAGGATGCTTGAACGGAAAGTAAAAGTAAAAGTAAAAATAGGGTATCAAGTATTTTTGGTTTTAGATCTGAAAGTATAATATGGAAAATAGACCCCGGGGCCATAGGTTTCACTAGATGGCTTCTCTCATGATGGCGAGTATTACGGTGGGTGGGCAAATTACTATCAAGCAATTGATAGAAAAGCGAATAATTATGAAGATATCCAAGGCAATGATTATGCATATAGGCATCACGTCCGTGACAAGTAGACCGAAACGATTCTGCATCTACTACTATTACTCCACACATCGACCGACTCCTGCCTGCATCTAGAGTATTAAGTTCATGGAGAACAGAGTAACGCATTAAGTAAGATGACAAGATGTAGAGGGATAAACTCAAGCAATATGATGAAAACCCCATCTTTTTACCCTTGATGGCAACAATACAATACGTGCCTCGCTACCCCTACTTGGTCACTGGGTGAGGACACCGCAAGATTGAACCCAAAACTAAGCACTTCTCCTATTGCAAGAATTACCAATCTAGTTCGCCAAACCAAACCAATAACTCGAAGAGACTTGCAAAGATATCAAATCATGCATAAAAGAATTCAAGAAAGACTAAAATAATATTCATGGATAATCTGAACATAAACCCACAATTCATGGGATCTCGACAAACACACCGCAAAAGAGTATTACATCGGATACATATCCATGAAGATCATAAAGAACATGGTATTGAGAAGAAAAGAGAGAGAAGAAGCCATCTAGCTACTATCTATGGACTCGTAGGTCTGTGGTGAACTACTGATGCATCATCGGAGGGCTAATGAAGTTGATGTAGATGCCCTCGCTGATCGAATCCCCCTCCGGCAGATTACCGGAAAAGGCTCAGAGATTGGATCTCTCGGGAACGGAGGCTTCTGGCGGCGGAAAAGTGTTTTCGTGGCTCGTTTTGATAATGATGGAATATTTAGGAATTTATAGGCAGAAGATTAGGGTTAGCGGAGCTGCCGTGGGCCCATAAGCCTGCCCGGCGCGGCCTACCCCCCTGGCCGTGCCCCTAGGGCTTGTGGCCCCACGGTGGCTCCTCTTCCTTGGTTCTCAAGTCTCGTAGATTCCTTTTGTTCCAGAAGAATTCCTTCTGAAAGTTTTATTCTGTTTGGACTCCATTTAATATTCCTTATCTGTGAATCTCAAAAACAAGGAAAAACAGAAAGTGGCACTAGGCTCTAGATTAATAGATTAGTCCCAAAATAATATAAAATAGCATATTAATGCATATAAAACATCCAAAACAGGTAATATAATAGCATGGAACAATCAAAAATTATAGATACGTTGGAGATGTATCACAAAGCACCACTCGCACCGAAGAAATATTAATCTAGTTGGCCAAACTATCTCAATAGACGGAGAGCATTACGAAACTATGATGATCATGCAAATAAGAATCATATTATTCAAAATTGACTCAAAATACTTGTCATGAATAATCTGAACATAAACTCACAATTCATCGAATCCCAACAAACACACCATACAAAGGGATTACATCGGATGGATCAAGGCAAAGATGCGATGAATATTGTATTGAAGATCGAGAGAGAGAGAGAGAGAGAGAGATTTCCATATAGGTACTAAATATGGACCCGTAGGTCTATGGTGAACTACTCACACATCATGGTGAGGGCATCAAGCTTGATGAAGAGGCCCTCTGTGATCGACCCCCCTCCGACAGGGTGTCGGAACAAAGGTGTAGATGGCATCCCATCGGAATAGAAATTTGCAGCAGCGGAAAAAGTGTTTCGGGAGCTGTCGTGGGAATGAGTCTGAAAGTAGAAGATAGGGGTACGAAGGAGAGGTCATAGTCCTAGTTACGGTGGGGGTGTACACACAGATGTATGAGTTCAGTCCCCTCTCGTGGAGGTAACAGCCCTACGTCTCAGTGCTCGGGAGCTCTGGTCGTGTGGAAAGTATGTGTTACACGGGGTCCGAACCCTTGTGCCAGAGGGGAGGGGTGGATTATATAGACTACGCTACCCCTCATAAGTGTCAGGCAACCAAGGGTTCAATCGTAGGTATAAAGACGTACGTTACTGGTAATGTACACAATGAAAGCTATTAATGGCAACTGGCTGAACGCCTACCCGTTGGCCTCCTGGGATGCCTTCTCGTCTTCTGTTGTCGACTGGCCATTAGCTTCTTCCGAGTGAAATGAGATTGTCGAGTGGAGGAAGGAACCTCCGAGTGAATTAATTGTCGAGTGACTTATATGCCATGATGACTTCGGTCGGCAACTCTCTTGTAACATTTAAGTCCTCCAATATAGTGTCCTTAGGTAGGGTATGTATGTCAGGCCTAGGACCCTATCCTAGGTACATATCCTCGTCATTAGCCCCTGAATGGATCGGAGTTCGAGTGAAAAAGGGATCGATGCTGGTTCTGATGAGGAAACGAAATTCCGACTACACTTTGGGGCTTCAAAGGAATCTACGTCGACTGGAATCTTTGTCATTCGCCCTAGTCTATTCAGCCTTGATAAGTGCCCGAGTGAATTCGAGTACAGATTCGAAATCTGAGTGACTCCAAAGGATCTTTGGACACAATGGGTCGCTCTGTCAGACCTGGATTTCACGGGATTCGAAAATTTGGGAAGCGCACGCTGCACGAAGATGACACCACGACTGGGGCAAGTGGGAGCACAATGCCTCAATTTCCACGCCACCCATCACGCCACGTACCGTGCGACATCCACAGGTCAGCGACCCACTTGAACGTATATATAAATAGACTGGTGGCTGGCACCGCACTTCTCTCGCAAATCCTCTCCTTTCCTCCGCTCCATCTGCTGTGCGCGCGCCTCCCAGCCCCGCCTTGATGACCGCTACCGCAATGGTGAAGGGCAAGACCAAAAAGCTTGAGCGCGCCAAGAGGGGAGCCGGCAAGGGCAAGAAGTCGTCCAACGCCCAATTCATGGCGCCGCCGGGGTGGATCCAGGGATATTTCCTCCCGTCGACGGTGACGGCAAGGGATGCTGAGAACCTCACCATCGACGGGATCGTAGCCGAAGGCGTGTGGAGGCTACCAGAGGGGGAGGTCGAGCCGGAACCGCATGAGGGGGAGCAGGTCCTTCTCCTCACCCACGTCAAGCGAGGTTTTTCTATGCCTCCTCATCCTTTCTTCCGAGGGTTTTTGAACTTCTTCGGAGCACAACTCCACCATTTTCCTCTGAATGCTATTTCGTATCTCGCTACTTTCATCACTTTATGCGAGTGTTTCTTGGGTTGTCATCCCCTTTGGGGTCTGTTCAAGCATATCTTTATGGTCCGATCTCAGTCGGTCAAAAAGATCAACCCAGAGGATGATAGGACCCATGTCATCCAGTTATGTGGTGGCTTGGGGATCCAAAAGAGGGCTAGGAGTTCCTTTCCATCGGTGACCTTTCCTGAGTCAGTTAGGGGTTGGCAGTCGACTTGGTTCTACTGTAAAGATGTTGGATCTCCGAAATATATTGACTGGTCTTTCCCCCTTTACCCCAGATCGACCCACCACCCCCAAATCACTGACAGTGTTAGAAGGGGAAAAGGTCCAGGTGGGGATCTTAGTTGATGCTGTAGAGGCTCTGGTTCGTGGCGAAGTGACTGGCATGGATCTGCTGGAGACATTCCTCAGTCAACGCAGACAACCTCTTCAAGCAACGGACCATGCCATGTGGCACTACTCAGTCCCCGAGGACACCACTCGGTCGCACCCAGAGGAAGTCTCGGAGGAAACTGTTGCACAGTGGCTTCGGAGCATCACCGGAGCCTGCGACAATCCTCTAGGAGCCAAGTGGATCAAGCCCTTCTCTGTTAAGAACCCACCACCAAATATGGAAAGTTTCATCTTTGTCGAATAGTTTGACGTTTCATCGAGTGATAGGTAGTATCAGTCGACTGACTTTACTATTTGAATCTTGCAGCAGCTGACAAACATGCACTCGCCCGTACCGAATGGAAATCAGCTCGAAGACGGAGAAGAGAGTGAGGGCGGCAGCGTAGACTTTAATTATGCAGATGATAGCAAGGACGACTACGAGGAGTCGGGCGAGAACAAAGAAAAAGTAACGATCACCGATCCAAGCAGCGCCAGTGTGACGCCCCCAATTTCAACCGTACGCTAATCAAACACGCAATGCGTACGACCAAGATTAGGGACTCACTGATCGATTTCAAAACACAACACTAGACACAAATTAAAGCCATACTACATCATATTACAAGCCAGGGGCCTCAAGGGCTTGAATACAAAGCTCAACAAGCACGAGTCAGTGGAAGCAAATAATATCTGAGTACAGACATAAGTTAAACAAGTTTTACCTTAAGATGGCTAGCACAAACATAACACAGATCAAAAGAGGCGAGGCCTCCTGCCTAGGAACCTCCTATCCTACTGCTGGTCGAGGGCCGCCTCCACGTAGTAGTAGGCTCCAACAGTGGTGTAGTAGTCGTCTCCGGCGTATTCCATCTCCTGGGCTCCATCGTCTGAACGCAGCAATCGAATAGAGGGGGGAAAGAGAAAGAAAAGCATCTGTGAGTACTCATCCAAAGTAATCGCAAGACTGACATCAGAACTATGCTAAGTATGCATCATTATCAAGGGGTGGAGTTATATCTGGGTGACTTTAGAAAGAAAGAATAGGGGGAAGGCCAAGTCCTATCGAAGACTAGCATCTTCAGCATCTTACAGCATTAGAAGAGAGTAGACTGGTAACTCACATATAGCAATATTTTATTGTAGCAATTTTAATAAGTAACCACGCCCAGAGATTCTTCCTCGACTCCCTGAGAGGAAGCAAACTCGAAGCCAACATTAATTTCAATTTAAAGTCACAATTATAGTTGTAGAAGGTCAAGGTACAACTCCAAATCGTCCTGTAACCATGGACACGGCTATTCGAATAGATGAATTCATCCCTGCACGGGTGCATCGCATTTCCAACACACTTGATGACCTCCGACTGGACACACTTTCCTGGGTAATGCCCGGCCTCGGGATCCAAAATGTCGTCACCCCACCTAGGCTCAACGAAGAGGCCAGCCCGCCGGTCTAAATCCCAAGCACGTAGGTTCATGGGCCCACTTGCCCTTGCACTCCTGCACGATGCGAACGCGGTCGGAAGTAGACCTAGTACACTCAGTCTGAGAACTGTACCTTCCAGTCCAATCTGGCGCGCGCCGCTCCATTGCTGACGTCCGAAGTGCTTCGGTTGATACAACAACGCTGAGTACCCATAACTTCTCCCATGTGAAGCTTTGGTGCGTAAAAGGTCAAACGGCCAACTCATATCAAATACCCAACTCATTAGCATTTTATTAATGCGAGGCAAGCGAGACCTGTGAAGTGCGGTCCCGTCGCCCCGTCTTGAGGATGTGTGGCAAAGGCCTCTCTCGCTAGTCCACGCCTCATCATCACCCTTTTGTATGCCTTATCAGCGCATCCCACCACATCTTACACATGGGTACCCTTGGGCCCGACCGTCTCAAGACTGTCGGGAACTCAGGTCACCTCAACCAGGGTGGTACCGCTTGTCCCTTCAGTCCCGTCTTTCACATGTAAACAATGTCAAGTTGAAGTAACTGTATGTTTATACACCAAGTGGATATCTGAGGAATCACCCTCGATGGATCCCACTTGAGGTATGTGTATGACAAGAGTCGCTATCAATAAATGGGAAGGAGGAATCACCCTCGATACCCATGATCGATAGGCTACACTACAGAATTAACATTAGGAGTGCTAAGTGAGGTATCACCCTCGGCACTCGGTAGTAGCTCTGCAGTGGCATACTAAAGGGGTGTGCAGTGATGTGAGGACCTGGCTTGTCGGTCGGTTGACTGAGTCTTCGGGTCTTCGAGTTGTCGAGTCGTCGATGAAGAAGCAGGGGCAACTGGGACTAAGGGGTCACTTGGGATTCATTGATCAACCTATACTAAACAGTTGATATGATTACACGTATAGTAACAGTTTATTAAAAACAAGATATGCATCAGAAATAGGAGCTAGCTAATGCAGTAGCAAAATCTAATGCAAGAATGAGAGGGAAGAATGGGCGATATCGGAATGCTCAAGGGGGGGTTGCTTGCCTTGCTGCTCTGCTGCAAAGGCCTGATCGTCAACGGTGTAGTCGTACCCGGCAGAAGCATCAGTCTCGAGATCTACCGGTAAGAAGAGGGGGGAGAAACAATAAATATAAAGCAAACAATGCTACACAAAGTATGACAAGACAACATGCACTATCGGGTGTGTCCTAACGTAGGGTGGCACGTTACCGATGAAGAGGGAACCCATCCGGGAAAGTTTTCCCGGTTCCGGACATCTGTCACACAGATGACCCAAGAGGGCAATGTTCCAGGTTAGGATAGTTAGAGGAAGCCGGCGGGCATGTGGGTAGCGTAACCGGGTTCGTCTCGTCATTCTAAGCAACTTTCATATATAAAGTTTTTCGATCCGATCTACGGATTATTTTATATTAATTTTTAAAATTTTATTAATATTTTGGAATAAATTTAATTATAAATTTCGAATTATCCAAAACAGTGTAGGCTGACGTCATGATGACATCAGCATGACATCAGCGGTCAACGGGACCAATGGGTCCCACAGGTCATATTGTCTAAGTTAATTAATTAATAGGTTAACTAATTAACATAATTAGCTTTGATTAAGATAACTAATTAATTAACAGAATTATTAATTAAATAATTAATTTTTATTATTACTATTTTTCTATTATTATTTTTCTTTTTTAAAACGTTCTATGGGGGGTGGGGGCCCGTTGTCATCCAGAGGGGGGCTGGCCCCACCTGGTAGTGGCCCATGGCCACACACACACAACACACACACGCTACGCACGCACACGCACACATAGCCACGGCCGGGGCCGGGGCCATGGCCGGCGATAGCGATGGCGGCAGCGGCGACGCGTGCGTGCCTACGGGGGTGGGGGCGAGCGGGGTGGGGGCGGCCGTGACGAGCGGAAGGCGCGGGGGCGTAGTGGCGGAGCGCGGTGAGGGTGCTCGCATGCAGATGGCACCGACGAGCGCGGGCGCGCACGGCAGTGATACGTCTCCAACGTATCTACTTTTCCAAACTCTTTTGTCCTTGTTTTGGACTCTAATTTGCATGATTTGAATGAAACTAACCCGGATTGACGCTGTTTTCAACAGAACTGCCATGGTGTTGTTTTTATGCAGAAATAAAAGTTCTCGGAATGACTTGGAAACTTATGAGGATTTTTTATTGAATATATAAAAAATACCAGAGAAAGAATCAACCGAAGAGGAGCTGCCAGTGGGCCATGAGCCCAGGAGGCGCCCCCCTAGGGCGCGCCTGGCAGGCTCGTGGAGCCCACGTGGCTCCTCCGACCTCATCTCCAGCTCCATATAATCTCTTTCGCCCAGAAAAAAATCAGAGAGAAGAATTCATCGCGTTTCACAATACGGAGCCGCCACCACCACCTGTTCTTCCTCGGGAGGGCAGATCTGGAGTCCGTTTTGGGCTCCGGAGAGTGGAAATCGAAGCCATCGTCATCATCAACCATCCTCCATCGCTAATTTCATGATGCTCTCCATCATTCGTGAGTAATCTCATCATCGGCTTGCTGGACGGTGATGGGTTGGATGAGATCTATCATGTAATCGAGTTAGTTTTGATGGGGTTTGATCCCTAGTATCCACTATGTTCTAAGATTGATGTTGCTACTACTTTGCTATGCTTAATGCTTGTCACTAGGGCGAGTGCCATGATTTTAGATCTGAACCTATTATGTTTTCATCAATATATGTGTGTTCTTGATCCTATCTTGCAAGTTGTAGTCACCTACTGTGGGTTATGACCCGGCAACCCCAGAATGACAATAGGCGGAACCACTCCCGGAGATGACCATAGTATGAGGATTCCATGTATTCACCATATGATAATGCTTTGTTTCGGTTCTCTATTAAAAGGAGACCTTAATATCTCTTAGTTTCCATTAGGACCCTGCTGCCACGGGAGGGATGGACAAAAGATGTCATGCAAGTTCTTTTCCATAAGCATGTATGACTATATACGGAATACATGCCTACATTACATTGACGAACTGGAGCTAGTTACATATCACCCTATGTTATAACTGTTACATGATGAATGCCATCCGAGATAATTATCCATCACCGATCCAATGCCTACGAGCTTTTCCTATACTAGTCCTTGCTTAGTTACTTTACCGCTACTTCTGTCACACTTGCTACACAAATCACTACTGCTACTGTTACCCCTATTACTGTTACTATCATACTACTTTGCTACTGAAACTTTGCTGCAGATACTAAATCTTTCAGGCGTGGTTGAATTGACAACTCAACTGCTAATACTCGAGGATATTCTTTGGCTCCCCTTGTGTCGAATCAATAAATTTGGGTTGAATACTCTACCCTCGAAAATTGTTGCGATCCCCTATACTTGTGGGTTATCAAGACCTTTTTCTGGCGCCGTTGCCGGGGAGCATAGCTCTATTGTTTGAGTCACTTAGGATTTATACCTGTTGATCACTATGAAGAATTTGCGAGATCCAAAAACTAAAGTTCTGCCCTCAACTACGATGACAGGTAAGGAATTGCCATCTAGCTCTACACTTGATTCACCTCCTGTTATGAGTAAATTTGCGACACCGCCACCTGCTATTAATTCTGATATGTCGCGTGTGCTTGATGATGCTACTTCTGCTACACATGATAATTATGATGATGCTTTGCTTGGTAATGATATGCCGCTTGCTGAATTCCTTGATGCACAAATTGCTAGAGTTACTACTGAATCAAATGATACTTCTGAAACTGATGAAAATATTGAAATGGAACCTGCTGATACACCTGTTAGACCTAGCCCTCCTAGATATGAATTGCCTAATATACCTAAGGGTTATGTTATGGAAGGAGAGGTAGCTGAAGACTTTGTTGCTTGTAAGGATAGCTATGATCTTGAGAATTTTTTACGCAAGTGGAAAGAAAAATCTCTGAATGCCAGAATGAAATATGATCCTAAGTTTGCTACTTCACCTATCTTTGTTACTAATAAGGATTATGAGTTCTTTGTCGATCCTAAGTTAATCACTTTGGTTGAATCTGATCCTTTTCATGGTTATGAATCTGAAACTGTTGTAGCACATCTAACTAAACTGAATGATATCGCCAACCTATTCACTAATGAGGAAAAAATTCGCTATTACTATATCCTTAAGTTGTTTCCTTTCTCACTAAAGGGTGATGCTAAAACTTGGTTTACTTCTCTTGCTCCTGGTTGTGTGCGTAGTCCCCAGGATATGATATACTACTTCACTGAGAAATATTTTCCTGCCCATAAGAAACAAGCTGCCTTGCAGGATATATATAACTTTGTGCAAATTGAAGAAGAGAGTCTCCCACAAGCTTGGGGGAGGCTTGTCCAGTTACTAAATGCCTTGCCTGATCACCCTCTTAAGAAAAACGAAATACTTGATATCCTTTATAATGGCTAACCAATGCTTCTAGGGACCACCTAGATAGTTGTGATGGCTATGTTTTCAGGGAACGAATTGTGGAACAAGATGAAATTCTATTGAATAATATCTTGAGCAATGATAATGCTTGGACTATTCCCGAACCACCTCCGAAGCCAACTCCAAAGAAAAGAGGTATTCTATTCCTCAGTCCTGAAGATATGCAAGAAGCCAAGAAATCTATGCGAGAGAAAGGTATTAAATCTGAAGATGTTAAGAATCTACCACCTATTGAAGAGATGCATGGTCTTGATACCCCGACACAGGTAGTAGAGGTAAATTCTCTTTGTAGATTCAATGAGAGTGATATCCCTTATGATAAACCTGCTATCTTATGCTTAGATGAGTTTGACAACTTTGTTGCCAAACAACAAAGTTTTAATGATTATGTTAGTAGACAACTGGAACAAAATGCTTGTATGATTAATCATATAAGTGCTTGTGTGGATAGAAATGTTAATGATCTTACGCTTATTGGTAAACATGCTTCTATGGTCACTACTCAAGTAGAGCAAGTACTTAAGGCTCAAAATGACTAGCTTAATGAATTGAATGATAATTCTGTTAAAGTTGTTACTAGAGGTGGTAGAATGACTCACGAACCTTTGTATCCTGAGGGCCATCCTAAGAGAATTGAGCAAGATTCTCAAGGAATTAATACTGATGCACCTAGTCATCCTGGTAATAGGAAGAAAAAGAAAGATGATAGGAACTTGCATGCTAGTAAACCTGTTTCTGTTACACCTGAGAATCAAAATGATATATCTATTTCTGATGTTGAGACACAATCTAGTGATGAACATGAGCCTAGTGAAAATGTTGATAATGATGTTCATATTGATGCTTAACCTAGTAATGATAATGATGTGGAAATTGAACCTGCTATTGAACCTGATAACCCACAACCTAGGAACAAAACATATGATAAGAGTGATTTTATTGCTAGGAAGCACGGTAAAGAAAGAGAACCATGGGTTCAGAAACCCATGCCCTTTCCTCCTAAACCATCCAAGAAAAAGAATGATGAGGATTTTGAGCGCTTTGTTGAAATGATTAGACCTATCTTTTTGCAAATGCGTTTGACTGATATGCTTAAAATGTCTCCTTATGCTAAATACATGAAAGATATTGTGACTAATAAAAGAAAGATACCTGATGTTGAGATTTCCACCATGCTTGCTAATTACACTTTTAAGGGTGGGACTCCTAAGAAACTAGGTGATCCCGGAGTACCCACTATACCTTGCTCCATGAAAGGAAATTATGTTAGAACTGCTTTATGTGATCTTGGAGCCGGTGTTAGTGTTATGCCTCTCTCTTTATATCATATACTTGAATTGGATAAGTTGACACCTACTGAAATTTCTTTGCAAATGGCTGATAAATCAACTGCTTTACCTATCGGCATTTGCGAGGATGTGCCTGTCGTGGTTGCGAACATTACTATCTTAACAGATTTTGTTATTCTTGATATTCCCGAGGATGATGCCATGGCAGTCATCCTTGGAAGACCCTTTTTAAACACTGCAGGGGCTGTTATTGATTGCAACAAAGGCAATGTCACCTTCCATTTCAATGGTAATGAGCACATGGTGCACTTTCTGAAGAAACAATATCGGGTTCATTGCATAAATTCTATTGAAAAATCTTCATCCATTATAATTGGAAGCTTTAAATTTCCTATACCTACTGTCAAGATGAGATATGATATACTTATTGTTGGGGATATGCATCTCCCCATTGAGGTAACCTAGTGATTTTTCGAAAATTCTCCGGTTTCATGTGATTCGAAAAAAGTTTGTCAAGGAGACTTGATCAACCTCATTGATGCATTTCTTTTGATGACCATGAGAGGGATGAATCTAGAAGTCACAATCTTCTGTTCCCAACTTTTACTTTCTGTTACTTAGTAGAAAATAACAAATATAGCATTATTTTCCTGTTTTATGCATTATTCGTCCAATAAAAAATGACCTAAAAAAAGTTCTTCAAATGCCCTGAAATTCAAGTATGATTTTTTCTGGAAATATTTAAGAATTTCTGAGATAGATAATTAGTCAGGGGGATGCACCAGTGGGCATCGAACCCAGGAGGCGCGGCCACCCCCCTAGGCACGTCTAGCAGGCTCGTGGGTCCCACGTGGCCTCCCTCGACTTATTCCAGCACCCGTCTCCTTCGTCTACCTCCAGGAAAAAAATCATCCCACAGCTCAAACCCGTGTTCTTGCTCATTTTGCTGCATTTTTCGATCTCCTTGTGCAAAGCCCCATTCACCAAACTGCTCTGGGGAATTGTTCCCTGTTATGTGACTCCTCCATTGGTCCAATTAGTTTTTGTTCTAGTGCTTTATTCGTTGCATATTGTTGCTGCCTTGGTGACCTTGTTCTTGAGCTTTGCATGTTAATTTTATTTGGTCCCAAGTAGTTTTGATGCAAGATATGGCCTCTAGGCTCTTGTAGGAGTAGTTGCTATGAGTTTTGTTAAGTTTTGTTTACTTTTATTTTGAGTCACTAAAAATTTTAGAATTATTTCAGAAATAGGAAAATATTTAGGAAGAACTATCATGGTGGTTCCTCAACCAAGAGGGGTCCCCGTCCCGCGATTCGGGAGCCCGATCCTTATCAACCGAGGGACGCACCGGTGCAACCATGTGAATGGCCTTCTGATGAATTCATGATT
This sequence comes from Hordeum marinum, assembly GCA_022496015.1. NCBI lineage: Eukaryota > Viridiplantae > Streptophyta > Magnoliopsida > Poales > Poaceae > Hordeum > Hordeum marinum. The sequence goes on from CM039678.1 coordinate 510,583,651, forward strand.
GATGCAGGTTTCAAGGACGAGTTTGATACTTTTATTCGCAATGCCGGGCTCGAAGAATTCATCTCCAATAAATGTGAACAGTATACTACACTCACTGCCTCTTTTGTTCGTACATTCAAATTTTCAGTTGGCCGTGACACATCCATACTGTTTGATCTTTATGACAAATTGTATGCTATGGATTTAGAGGATTTTAATAGAATATGCAAGATACCTGATTGGGGTAGCCCCAATGACCCTCCTAAGTCCTCGGTTAGAGATTTTATTTCCAGTATAACTGTTGGAGAGACTAGAGATATTACGCAGGCCACCATGGGGAGCATTCATTTTCCTGCCTTACATTATTTTGCCCTCTTCATAGGTAGATGCATTAATGGTAAGCATGATCACACCTGACCTCAGTATACTTAAGAGTGCAGTAACAGACTAAATAACAATGCTAATGACGGAGATTTCTTTGGTGGGATCTATGCCACTCGCCTAGCTAATTATCTTAAAATACCCATCCAGACTGGAGATCCCCCGCTTCACAATGCTTTCTTTGATCGTGCTGCTATGATACGCTTCCAGTTCCTGGAGAGGAGCAATGAGTCCCTCCTATACCGGTTAATATTTAACCGACAGCGTGTTTTTCATATTACCCTTCCTGCTCCTCCCTTCTTTGATTTTCAGAGTAAACGGAGATATTACATAACCAGAGAAGAGGTAGAGGAGTATGAGAGGGAGGTGAAGGCCGATCGCCTCCGTGAGGTAGCTATTCAGGCGGTAGCTGTCGCGTCCCAATACAACCCACATTATATTTTTGGATATCGCCCGGAGTACCCCGGAGCATGTTACTTTCCGCCTTGGGAGTAGACCAACTTAGGCCAAAAGCCTAAGCTTGGGGGAGTACGTGTTTCTCACCAACTTTATATTCATGTTCACACATTCACTTTAATAGTCGGTGTTCACCCTTTTTCATTATATCATCCATGCTAGTTTATTTTCTTTTTCTCGCATTCTTCTTGTGTGTTTGGTTAACTTGATAAAATCCAAAAAAATAAAAATGAGAAAAACAAAAAAATATTAGTTGTAACTTTACATTCTTGCATGCTTAGTAGTAACTAAAAGGAAAACCCAAAAAGATTTCCCATTCTTCTTTTGCTTGTTGGGAGCTTTCCCGTGTAAATAGTTTTCTTTTTCTTTGGGTCGAGGTAGAAGACCATGATTAAAATGATTAGTGGCTCTCATATGCATTATTGTTTATCCGTCAAAGAGCCATATTATCTTGTCTTCTCCTCTGAGTTTGCTTGCAGATTCCAGCTTAGTCCAATGCACGGACATTCTTATTATTATTCACATCATTCGGTCGTGCAAGTGAAATGCAATAATGACGATCTATGATGAAGTGACTGAGCCTGGAAAAGCTGGTATGAACTCGACCTATTTTTTTTGTAAATATAACTGGCTCATCGTTCCAAATTCAGCCTTGTTATGAGAAAACCATGTTTGCAATGACAACTTAGAGATCATAGTTTCTTATGCCATGCTTAATTAGCTAGGAGCTTATAATGGTTTGTCTTGGATGCCAACATGAATTTTAAAATGATTGTGACGTAGTATGATAGGATGGTATCCTCCTTTGAATGATTCAAGTGGCTTGACTTGGCACATGTTCACGCATGTAGTTGAAAAAAAATCAACATAGCCTCCACGATATTCATGTTCATGGTGATTTATATCCTACTCATGCTTGCACTCAATGTTGGTTAATCTCAATGCATGTTAATGACTATTGTCGCTCTCTAGTTGGTCGCTTCCCAGTCTTTTGCTAGCCTTCACTTGTACTACACAGGAATACTTCTTGTGCATCCACTTCCTAAACCCAAAGTTGTTCCATATGAGTCCACCATACCTACCTATATGCGGTATTTACTTGCCATTCCAAGTAAATTTGCATGTGCCATTCTCTAAACCTTCAAATAATAATCTGTTTTGTATGCCCGAACCGCTCATGTTGTGACAAGGGGCGATCAGTATCTTCCATGCTAGGCGTGTTATCCTTGATATGTGTCTATTCACTATCACTCACGAGAAAGGGGCCGGTAATCGGAATGCCCAGTTCCATGCTCAAATCAAATAAAAATATAATTGCAAACAAAACTCCCCCTAGATTGTTGTTGGTATGGACGGCACCCGAGGATTCGGCTAGTCGTGGAGTGTGATTGATCGGTGGTGGGGGAGTCAAAACTTTACTATTCTGTTTGGGAACCGCCTATAATACGTGTAGCATGGCAGATGGTGAAAACTCTTGGTCATCGCGTTGACAATGAAAGCATGCCACCCCAAGCATTATTTATCTCTGTTTTAAAAAGCTTGAGCTCTGGCACCTTTGCAAATCAAGGCTTCCCTCTATGAAGGGCCTATCTATTTACATTTCTGTTGAGTCATCCTCTTATTAAAAGCACCATCTAGAGAGCACCTCCATCATTTGTATGCTTTGCTATTAATTGATATTGAGTATGACCATGACTGGATCTTCTTTGCCATGAATTACAATTTCTAGTCGGCCCTTGGTCTTTGAAGGTGCTCTACATTTATGTTTTGCGGTCTCAGAAAGGGCTAGCGAGATACCATCTATTCATGTTGGATCATGATTGTTTTGATTGAAGTGTTGACATTTGAAACTTATTATTATTACTCGCTAGTTAATTATGCCATTGACATGAGTATACCATGAGACCTAAATGTCATTGCTTATGTGGTTAGCTTATGATCTTGCTGAAAACCTGAATATGAGTTAGACATAATTACAACAGCAAGATCAAACAGAGTTCGTAAAAGTTTTTCTTTTGTCTCTTTCAGTTTATCAACTGAATTGCTTGAGGACAAGCAAGGCTTTAAGCTTGGGGGAGTTGATACGTCTCCAACCTATCTACTTTTCCAAACTCGTTTGCCCTTGTTTTGGACACTAATTTGCATGATTTGAATGAAACTAACCCGGACTGACGCTGTTTTCAGCAAAACTGCCATGGTGTTGTTTTTGAGCAGAAATAAATGTTCTCGGAATGAGTTGGAAACTTACGAGGATTTTTATGGAATATATAAAAAAATACCGGAGAAAGAATCAACCGAAGAGGAGCTGCCAGTGGGCCACGAGCCCAGGAGGCGCCCCCCCAGGGCACGCCTAGCAGGCTCGTGGGGCCCACGTGGCTCCTCCGACCTCATCGCCAGCTTCATATAATCTCTTTCGCCCAAAAAAATCATAGAGAAGAATTCATCGCGTTTCACGATACGAAGCCGCCGCCACCACCTGTTCTTCCTCGGGAGGGCAGATCTGGAGTCCGTTCTGGGCTCCGGAGAGTGGAAATCGAAGCCATCATCATCATCAACCATCCTCCATCGCCAATTTCATGATGCTCTCCATCGTTCGTGAGTAATCTCATCGTAGGCTTGCTGGATAGTGATGGGTTGGATGAGATCTATCATGTAATCGAGTTAGTTTTGATGGGGTTTGATCCCTAGTATCCACTATGTTCTAAGACTGATGTTGCTACTACTTTTCTATGCTTAATGCTTGTCACTAGGGCCCGAGTGCCATGATTTCAGATGTGAACCTATTATGTTTTCACCAATATATGTGTGTTCTTGATCCTATCTTGATAGTTGTAGTCACCTACTATGTGTTATGACCCGGCAACCCCGGAGTGACAATAGCCGGAACCACTCCCGGAGATGACCATAGTATGAGGATTCCATGTATTCACCATATGTTAATGCTTTGTTCCGGTTCTCTATTAAAAGGAGACCTTAATATCTCTTAGTTTCCATTAGGACCCCGCTACCACGGGAGGGATGGACAAAAGATGTCATGCAAGTTCTTTTCCATAAGCACGTATGACTATATACGGAATACATGCCTACATTACATTGACGAGCTGGAGCTAGTTACATATCACCCTATGTTATAATTGTTACATGATGAATGCCATCCGACATAATTATCCGTCACTGATCCAATTCCTATGAGCTTCTCCTATACTGGTCCTTGCTTAGTTACTTTACTGCTACTGCTGTCACACTTGCTACACAAATCACTACTGCTCTATTACCCCTATTACTGTTACTATCATACTACTTTGCTACTGAAACTTTGCTGCAGATACTAAATCTTTCTGGTGTGGTTGAATTGAAAACTCAACTGCTAATACTCGAGGATATTATTTGGCTCCCCTTGTGTCGAATCAATAAATTTGGGTTGAATACTCTACCCTCGAAAACTGTTGTGATCCCCTATACTTGTGGGTTATCATGCAGCGGGTGGCGCAAGGGGCTACACGGGCAAGGGGAGGGGCGGCTCCGACCTAGGGGAGGAAGAGGGAAGGGGGAGAGCCCGGGGCTCACATCTTCGGTAGGGGGGAAGGCAATGGGCTCGAGGAGGCTGTGAGGAGGAGGCGGCACGGTCCGGCGACGGTGCGGAGTGACAATGGTGGTCGAGGGGGTCGAGGGGGAGGAGGACGAGGAGGCGGCGACGAGGCTGGAGTCGGGGAGGCAGGGAGGCACCGGGGCTGGCCTTCGGCGAGGAATGGTGGGGCGGTGCGGTGAGGGAGCCCGATCCCTATCGGGGCAGAGGGAGAGAGGAGTGGGGGTATCGGGGTGAGTGGGGGCACCGGTTAGGGTTCGGGGGATGACCCCCTTGTAGGCTGGGCGGCGGCTAGGACGAACTGGGTCGGGACCCAGTTTGGGCTAGCCTAGGGGGAGGGGGTTCCCCTTTTTCTTTTTCTTTTTTGATTTGTTTATGTTTTTAATTAATCTAGTGACAAAAGAATTTTGTAAAATAAGCGACTTAGTCCAATAATTGCAAAGCAATATTTCAGGGTTGCCACCAAAATTTGAGGGTCTATTTAATTGTTTTGATATCTGCCAAAATAGAAAGGGGCATTTAAATGATCGTTTCGGTAACTGTAAAAATAGTTTCAAGGCACCTAATCACATGATAAAATGTTGGTTATGCTTTTATGAATACCAGGTGAATATTTGTAACCTAACCATGATATTCGAAAGCTTTTATCGTTTGACTTTATTTTAAATTTGAATTTGAATGGGATTTGACTCCGACGTGAGTTTAACAATAGTAATCGTGGTGACGTGACATCATTAGCATGGGATTACTCTAGCTTAATTACGGGGATTACTGTAGCACCAAATCCAGGGCGTCACAACTCTCCCCTACTAAAAAGAATTCTCGTCCCGAGAATTAAGAAGTAGAAGGAAAAGAGCTCGGGTATTCTGCACGAAGATGATCTTCGCGTTCCCAAGTGGCTTCATCTTCAGAATGATTTGCCCACTGCACTTTAAAGAACTTAGTAACCTTTTGACGATTCCGACATTTAGTTTCATCGAGAATGCGGACTGGTTGCTCTTTATAAGAAATGTCTTGTTGCAGTTCAAGCATATCATGATCCACTGCTCGGATAGGATCCTTGAAGCAGCAACAAAGTTGTGACACATGGAACACATCGTGAACGTAAGAAATGTTTGGCGGTCGTTCCGGTTGATATGCCACCTTACCATGCCTTTCGAGAACAGTGAAAGGACCAATATATCGAGGAGCCAGCTTGCCGTTGATCTCGAAACGGTGTGCACCTCTCATTGGCGTGACTCGATCATAAGCCTTTTTGCCAGGTTGATAGACCATATCTTTGTGATGACGGTCATATTGACTCTTCTGGAAAGACTGAGCAGCCTTTAGACTTGCATGAATAATGTGGACTTGTTCTTCGGCATTTTGGATAATATCCTGACCGATAAGTGTACATTCCCCAGTTTCTGACCAATACAGAGGAGTTCGGCACCTACGTCCATATAACACTTCAAAGGGAGCCATCTTCAGACTAGCTTGATAGCTATTGTCGTAGGACAACTCAACATACGGGAGAGATTCCTCCCATTTCTTGCCAAAAGAAATGACACAAGCTCGAAGCATGTCTTCGAGAATCTGATTGACCCTTTCAACTTGTCCCTGGGATTGAGGGTGAAAATCGGTGTTGAATGACAAATGAGTTCCCATAGCTTCCTGGAAACTTGCCCAGAACCTTGAAGTGGATAAACTGCCACGGTCTGAACTGATAACCAGTGGAATACCATGAAGTGAAACAATTCTGGACATATACAGATCTGCCAGCTCACTAGTAGTGATCGTTTCTTTGACGGCTAGAAAAATGTGCAACTTTGGACAGTCGATGAATGACGACAAGAATAGTGTCATTACCTTGGATGGTGGCTCAGGGTTTGCATACGAAGCCAAGTGCAACAAAACTTTGGATTTAAGGATGTACAAGAGAGTCAGGTTTCGATCATGTGGAACTTTGGGTTATGGGCCCGCCATGTGGGTTAAGAGTAGGAAGAATGGTGACATCTTGCATGGTCATGGTAGCAAGATCTGCCAGAGGAGAGCCTGTCAGTTAAGTTGGCAACAACATCGGTACCAAGGGCGGGGGACGAGTAGAACCATTTTCCTGCTCGTTGAGATGAGGCGGACCAATAGGCAAAGCTCTCGTCCACTGACGGTTACCGGAATGTTATCGATAATAGTGACAGGGTCTTAATGATAGTCTTGTTCATTGAGGGGATTCCCTATGCTGGGAATTATTACTGCTTAGATCATATAATATCAGTAAAGATTGAACAAACCAATGGAAAGGAAAACGTCATTATTAGATTAACCAGACCAATGGAAAGAAAAATGTGTTTAAACACAAGTATCATGAGTAAATACTTCCCACGGGAAAACAGAGCAGGCAAAACATGACAGGGCAGCAAATGCTTAACCCCTTTGGTAAAAGGGGTAAGGAGAAACATGACGTTTACCCATTAAATTATGTTTGGAAATTGGTCAAGAAACATTTAGCATTGCGCTTCCAATGTTCTTGTTGGTGATCGGAGTGTCACCGCCATGCTTCGGGGAAGCATCGACATGTCATTAGATAAAGGTCAGACTTCAAGAACTCAAAGGATCCATCAGGAACAACATATAAAATAAGTCTTACAATTTCCTCATGGGAGAAATGGTGAATCTTGTTGAACAAGATACTATAACAATAGGTCTTCCGGGCAGGTGTGCTAGCCACATCACCTTACCGAGTAACATAGAGACCAACGCTATAATTCTTGGGAAAAGTTCCAACCATCATATCCGCTGAGATTCAGATATGGTTGGTGTCAGGATACTTCAGACTTAGCTGGCCTGAGAAGAAAAGGAGGCAACATAGACCTATGAGATAGTGTTGCAAGAATCTCAGAATGAACGACGGAAGCAAGCCTTGAATCATGAGTCGGGTTGCAAGACATATGAACACAATGTCAAGACATTCGTGCCCACATGGAAGTTTTTAGAATGGAATGCAAACAAGTTCTGGTTAGGAACCACCATAGCGGATATCAAAGTTCCATCTATAAGTCTAGGCTAGATCTTACGTAGAACTTTTTTCCCAGATCAAATCAATCAATGGCTTGGTGTGCTAGGGAATACGAAGGCAGCAATTCTGTCAACCATAGAATACTTCGCACATGCATGAATGAATTGGAACAATTCCAGAGAAAACAAAAGAAAAATTTCTCATAATCACAGCGGCAAAAATGCACGTGAACTTAGAGAAAACACTTATTTTATCAAACATATTATTCATGAGCGAGGCACAAATAAAATGATTTCAAGGTTTCCAACACTAGCTTCAGTGTTCATCATGAACCACGAAGAAGAAGAGGATGTGACTGATGGGCTCAACAACAATTCCTCGAGAATTCCATAAGGATGGATTTCCATGATAGAGTGAACATGGTGATAGCATTGTTCAAACAAGATGATATATTGAGGTATGCCCGAAGAAAACATCCACAATTAAACGTTAAACGAAAAGGTGCACCCAAAATCCGGACCAAGTAGCACGACCAATGTTATAATGTTGATTCAACAACCGACACACTAAGGATGGACTTATTGTTCATTAACTCCAAGGTAATAGAGTTGCTATGCCATAAGTATTGAATTTACACATCATAGTCCATTTGATGGTATTTTGTTTAGGAACATCAAGGAAACTAAGAAATGAAAGGTGATTGCAAGAAGTATCACTATATCAAGATTTTTTTACGACATGTGCAAATGTCACGTCATTCTTGGAAAAGATGGTAATACTCCAAGATAGAAATATCACAAGACGGCTAACAAGGAACTTAAGGTTCAACCAAAACAAGACAAGCCTGCGTTTGAAAGGAAGGCAAGGATGCTACTTCCCATCATGAATTTCATTGATATCCTAGGAGAGTTCAGATTGTTGATGATGAACAAGACAGTTTTGTCGAGAAGTCTCTTGATGATGTAATCGATCAGCGATGACATCGAGCAAAGAAATAGTGAAGCGAAAAGGTTGTCGGAACCACATATTAGTGTGCTAGCTCAGAATCAAAATTGCCTTTTAAGACAACCAACATGACGTTGAAAACTTGATGTAAGCTTAGTCCACTGTTGGAATGGTGCTTCAAGGATGAAGGACATATATAGCATGGTCAAGCATTAGCATGACGATGATGATGTAGCCTACGAGCTTGGAAGGACATGATCGGGTACAAACTCATAAGCAAAGAAGATTACTACGAGTTGTCTAATTGCAACACGGACTCAATTCAGTTATCGGTGTCCTTGAGTGTCTAACAACTCAGAACCCAAGGAAAATTGGGATTAGTGAACATAATAGTTGATGAAGGACTCATAAGAAGTTATATAGCTCCGTGATATTTATTAAGATACCAGGGATAATATCCGGAGGTAGATCAGAATAGAGGTTAGACTAGTGTATTGATCTGTGGAAGACAAACACTTTGACCTGTCTGAGGATGAAATCAAAGTAGAACAACCTAGTCGGAACCACTATTGCAAAGGACAAGATCAAAGATATAAGATCAAATCATACAATGAATGATTATATGAAAGGAGAAGCTTGTATGATAAGATCAATATCATTTCCATGGGCATGAACACAAGGTTCAAGGTTGACTCCCACTTCATCAATGCATCACCTTACATTTACACCTCACCTTTGATAAGGTTGTAGTTTTGAAAGTTTAACTGGCAAAACACCAAAAAAGTATGAGTCGTGAAAACTATCGGGTTCACACGAATTAAGGAAGACATAGGTCCAACCCATCGGGGCATCTTAGGAACATATACCACAAACTTCAAGAGTAATTAACACATGCTTGAACATAGAGCATGGTTGACAAAAGCATAGGATACATCTTATCAGAGGAAGAAGCACAACTTACCAATGACATCATGTATCAGGGGAAGAACATCACAAGAGTTTTGAATGTGAAGGATGCTATCGGGTAATAACACAACAATGGGTCTGGCGATCCACCAAGGACATGGTGTGAGTATCGATACTCAATCGGAGAGAGAAAGAACGCAAGGCATCACATTATAGAACATCCAAAGAACTTGATTCTTAACTAACCAAAGGAATTAAGATTTCCAAATTGGTGTATCAGAATCAGATGCTCTGAACAAATACAAGTAAGTTGAACGGACTTAGATGGGCAATCAATCAAGGGTGATTTGTCGAGAACCAATTCAGGTTTGGAAAGATGTCCGAGCGGGACAGATTATTTATGGGAAACAACTGATGACTGCGTGCATTCACACACGGGTTGAATCAATAAAATCAAATGAAAACCACAAAGGATTTACTTAATATTGCTAGACATATGGAATTAACCATAATGCAAGCAGATAAGAAAGGTCGAGAGTCAAAGGCTATTGAGGATTTCGGGAGATCGAATAGCAATTCGAAGGTTTCTTTTAAACCAATGACAACTGAGGACGGACAAATCCCCGATAAGCATAGGGGGTTGATGGAAGAAGGGAATCGCAAGAGAGATGAGCACAAGTTCTCGGGAGAACATCAGAGAGTATCTTCGGATTCTTCTGAAGAATCAAGCCGACATCTGGAATGAGGGGCTCTCTGGGAGGAAGTATTTACGAGAACCTAGAATTAGAGTTAATAAAATCTTCAACCCGAAAGAGAAGAGAGATCAAAACCCAGAGTATACACGAGGAATAAAAGATCCTAATACCGCCCGATTGAGATGTGGGCCTGTAAGCCACACAACAGTGTTAGTAAAAGTTTTTCAATGACTAGACTCAACTTTAGCCAAGGAGTTGGAAAGGGGGCTACCTACAAGTAGTTGGCTCTGATACCAACTTGTGATCCCCCAATTTTGACCATAGGCTAATCAAACACGCAATGCATACGACCAAGATTAGGGACTCACTAATCGATATCACAACACAACCCTAGACACAAATTAAAGGCATACAACATCATATTACAAGCCAGGGGCCTCGAGGGCTCAAATACAAAGCTCGACCAGCACGAGTCAGCAGAAGCAAATAATATCTGAGTACAGACATAAGTTAAACAGGTTTTGCCTTAAGAAGGCTTGCACAAACATAACACGGATCGAAAGAGGCGAGGCCTCCTACCTGGGAACCTCCTATCCTACTGCTGGTCGGGGGCCGCCTCTACGTAGTAGTAGGCTCCAGCGATGGTGTAGTAGTCGTCTCCGGTGTACTCCATCTCCTGGGCTCCATCATCTGAACACAGCAATCGAATCGAGGGGGCAAAGAGAAAGCAAAGCAGCGGTGAGTACTCATCCAAAGTACTCGCAAGACTGACATCAGAACTATGCTAAGTATGCATCATTATCAAGGGGTGGAGTTATATCTTGGATGACTGCAGAAAGCAAGAATAGGGGAAGGCCTAGTCCTATCGAAGACTAGCATCTTCAGCATCTTGCAGCATTAGAAGAGAGTAGACTTGTAACTCACATATAGCAATATTTTATTGGAGCAATTTTAATAAGTAACCACGCCCAGAGATTCTTCCTCGACTCCCTGCGAGGAAGCAAACTCGAAGCCAACATTCATTTCAATTTCAAGTCTCAATTATAGTTGTAGAAGGTCAAGGTATAACTCCAAGTCGTCCTGTTACCGTGGACACGGCTATTCGAATAGATGAATTCATCCCTGCAGGGGTGCACCGCATTTCCAACACGCTTGATCACCTCCGGCCGGACACACTTTCCTGGGTAATGCCCGGCCTCGCGATCCAAAACATCGTCGCCATAGGCTCAACAAAGAGGTCAGCCCGCCGGTCTAATTCCTAAGCACGCAGGTTCGTGGGCCCACTTGCCCTTGCACTCCTACACGATGAACGCGGCCGGAAGCAGACCTAGTACACTCAGTCCGAGAGCTGCACCTTCCATTGCTAACGTCCGAAAAGCTTCGGCTGATACAACGACGCTGAGTACCCATAACTTCTCCCACATGAAGGTTTGGTGCGTAAAAAGTCAAACGACCAACTCAGATCAAATACCCAACCCATTAGCATTTTATTAATGCAGGGCAAGCACAACCCATGAAGTGCGGTCTCATCACCCCGTCTCGAGGATGTGTGGCAAAGGCCTCTCTCACTAGTCCACGCCTAATCATCACCCTTTTGGATGCCTTACCGACGCATCCCACCACATCTTACACACGGGTACCCTTGGGCCCGACCTGTCTCAAGACCAAGGTTGGAAAAAGCGGTAGGCGTAAGCGAGGCGATTGGCCTTCTCCTAGTGCCTAGGCGATGCTTAAGCGTCCTAGGTGCAGCCTAGGTGGTAATATAGTTTTTACTATTAAGGTGTATATGTGGTTATTATATGTGTGTTCTCTTAATTTATGGCATATATATACGTTAACTACTAGCTACTTCCATGGGAATATGGCTCGTTTGGCATATTAGTACAATATGGCATGATTTCTCTCTTTGGTAAACAATTTCTTACTTGCCCTGCCTAGACTTTCGCTTATGCCCTAGGCGAGGTGATTGGCCATCGCCTAGCACCTAGGCGTGCCTAAGCGCCTCCTAGGCACTGCCTTTTCCAATAGAGCTCAAGACTATCGGGAACTCAGGTCCACCTCAACCAAGGTGGTACCACATGTCCCTCCAGTCCCGTCTTTCACATGTAAACAAGGTCAAGTTGAAGTAACTGTGTTTATACACCAAGTGGATATCCGAGGAATCACCCTCGATGGATCCCACTCAAGGTATGTGTATGACAAGAGTTCCTATCGATAAATGGGAAAGAGGAATCACCCTCGATACCCACGATCGATAGGCTACGCTACAGAATTAACACCGAGAGTGCTAAATGAGGTATCACCCTCGGCACTCGGTAGTAGCTCTATAGTGCCATACTAAAGGGGTGTGAAGTGGTGTGAGGGGCCTGGCTCATCGATCGGTTGACCGAGTCTTCGGGTCTTCGATTCGTCAAGTCGTCGATGAAGAAGCACGGGCAACTAGGACTAAGGGGTCACTAGGGATTCATTGATCAACCTATACTAAACAGTTGATATGATTGCAGGTATAGTAACAATTTATCAAAAACAGGCTATGCATCAGAAATAGGAGCTAGCTAATGTAGTAGCAAAATCTAATAGAAGAATGAGAGGGAAGAATGGGGGATATCGGAATGCTCAAGGGGGGGTTGCTTGCCTTGCTGCTCTGCTGTAAAGGCTTGATCGTCAGCGGTGTAGTCGTACCCGGTAGCAGCGTCAGTCTCGGGGTCTACCGGTAAGAAAAGGGGGAGAAACAATAAATATAAAGCAAACAATGCTACACAAAGTATGACAAGACAATATGCAGTGTCGGGTGTGTCCTAACGTAGGGTGGCATGTTACCGATGAAGGGGGAACCCATCCGGAAAAGTTTTCCTGGTTCCGGACATCTATCAAACAAATGACCGAAGAGGGCAATGTTCAAGGTTCAGATAGTTAGAAGTATCCAGTGGGCATGTGGGTAGCTTAACCGGGTTTGTCTCGTCGTTCTGAGCAACTTTCATATATAAAGTTTTTCGATCCAAGCTAGGATTATTTTATATTAATTTTTGAAATTTTATTAATATTTTGGACTAAATTTAATTATAAATTTCGAATTATCCGAAACAGTGTAGGCTGACGTCATGATGACGTAAGCATGACATCAGCAGTCAACAGGACCAATGGGTCCGACGGGTCATATTGTAGGTCATATTGTCTAAGTTAATTAATTAACAGGTTAACTAATTAACAAACCTAGCCTTGATTAAGTTAAATAATTAATTAATCGAATTATTTATTAATTAATTAATCATTATTATTACTATTTTTTCTTTTTTTCTATTTTTTAAAAATGTTCTGTGCGGGGTGAGGGGCCGTTGTCATCCACAGGGGGTCTGGCCCCACCTGGGAGTGGCCCATGGCCACACACACAACACACACATGCTACGCACGCACATGCACAGACAGCCACGGCCGGGGCCGGGGCCATGGCCGGCGGCAGCGGTGGCCGGCGGCGGCGACGCGCGCGTGCCAACGGAGGGAGCGGGGTCATGACGACCGTGACGAGCGGGAGGCGCGGGGGGGCAGTGGCGGAGCACAACAAGGGTGCTCGCGCGCGGATGGCATCGGCGAGCGCGGGCGCGGGCGGCACAAGGGTCGACTCGGGCGAGGGGAGGGACGGCTCCGGCCTAGGGGGAGGAAGAGGGAAGGGGGAGAGCCTGGGGCTCATATCCCTTGTGGGGGGAAGGCAATGGGCTCGAGGAGGGCGTGGTCCGGCGGGGTGCGGAGCGGCGACGGTGGTCGAGGGGTCGACGAGGAGGAGGACGAGGAGGCGGCGACGAGGCTAGAGTCGGGGAGGCGGGGAGGCGCCGGGGGTGCGTCGGGGCCGGCCTCCAACGAGGAATGGTGAGGCGGCGCGGTAAGGGAACCCGACCCGATCGGGGTAGCGGGAGAGAGGAGTGGGGGATCGGGGTGAATGGGGGGCACCGGATAGGGTTCGGGGGATGACCCCCTTGTAGGCTGGGGGCGGCTAGGCCGAACTAGGTCGGGCCCGGTTGGGCTGGCCTGGGGGGAGGGGGTTCCCCTTTTTCTTGTTCTTTTTTGATTTGTTTATGTTTTTAATTAATCTAGTGACAAAAGCATTTTGTAAAACAAGTGACTTAGCCCAATAACTGCAAAGCAATATTTGGGGGTTGCCACCAAAAGTTGAGGGCCTATTTAATAGTTTTGATATCTGCCAAAATAGAAAGGGGCATTTAAATGATCGTTTCGGCATCTGTAAAAATAGTTTCGAGGCACCTAATCACATGATAAAATGTTGCTTATGCTTTTATGAATACCGGGTGAATATTTGTAACCTAACCATGATTTTAGTTTTGATATTCGAAAGCTTTTATCGTTTGACTTTATTTTAAATTTGATTTTGAACGGGGTTTGACTCCAACGCGAGTTTAACAACAGTAAGCGTGGTGACGTGGCATCATTAGCATGGGATTATTGTAGCTTAATTACAGAGATTATTGTAGCACCATATCCAGGGCGTCACAGCCAGGACCTTGCAACTGCCTCAAGCAAGACCTTGGCGTCGAGTAGCAGGAACCCGATCAAGATGGAGGACAACGACGAGCCATCAAGGGTACGCGTACGAAGAACTCCATCGGGGCAGACGCCTCGCAAATCGATTGCCGCAGCGTCCTCAGGGTTTGGCAATTCGTCCCGAGTTAGAGCTGAACTTGCAACTCCTCTATCGAGTGCCCCGCCACCTGCTTTGACCATTATGGTTTCTAAGCCAATCGGACAACCTCCGGCAACTTCAGCTGCACCAACCACAATGTCAACTCCCCCAACGTCTGCTTTTACCTTGCATCGCGTCCCTGAAGACCATACTGGAGCTGCCAAGGAGGCTATGATCCAGGCTGAGGAGATGATGCGGAGCACAAAGGAGGCATATGAAGCCAACAAGGCGGCATATGACGTTAGCTCGGCGCTCCGCCTCAATATTCGAGTAAGTGCAATTGTAAGTTTGTTTTCGATTGACTTCCTGTGTTTCTTGATTGTACACCTAGTGGGTGTTTTCCTTCTGAAGCAAATTTTGCTTATTTCCCTCTCGAGTAGATCAGGTCTTAGTCGAGTGGTTTCTGATCCAGTGAGGGCACGCTAAGTGCACCCACTGGGTGTAATCCCCGAGCTGCTGTCGAGTGCTTGCATCGGCAGGGGTCTTAGAGTTGTTTTAAAATCGCTCGACGAGCCGAGTGATAGCAGGTCCAGTGGGGGCACGCTGAGTGCACCCACTGGGTGTAGTCCCCGAGACCAACGTCGAGTGCTTGCATCGGCAGGGGGCTGATAGAGACGATGTCTGCATGCTTGTGCATTTTGTTTGTTTTTTTGTCTGCTCGTCACTCGACGGGTCGAGTGGTAGCAGGTCCAGTGGGGGCACGCTGAGTGCACCCACTAGGTGTAGTCCCCGAGACCGTCGTCAAGTGCTTGCATCGGCGGGGTCTAATAGAGACAATTTTTTGCTCGCGCAGGTCAGACCTGGCCGAATGGTTTCTGATCTAGTGAGGGCACGCTAAGTGCACCCACTGGATGTAGTCCCCGAGACTACTGTTGATCATTGACGATGAGCGTTAGTCTTAAGAACTAGGACTCGGGGTCATCTTCTGTATGTGGAGTACGTTTGTGACTTGGATCGTCGAGTGAACTCTTACCCTAGGAATGAAAACATCCGAACCCACTCTATAGGTTTCATGGACATCATTTCCATCAACCTTGATATGACGTTGTTTCATGGGCATCATATCCATCAACCATGATATGATGCTAGTTTCATGGACATCATTTCCATCAACCATGATATGATGCTAGTTAAGGGTGTGGGGTGGGGCGGTGGGCCGCTCATCAGTCGACTGTACTAGTTCCTTTTCACTCAGAAGTAAAGAAGTTATAATGTGTCAACTGAAATACTTCTTTGTTGATTTCAAAAAGCTTGTGAACTTGGCATGCAGTACAAAGACCTGGAGAAGGAGAAGAACCAGCTACAATTGGATCTGGAAGTCTCTAAGAACAACCTGTGCCGGGCGCAGACTGAACTGAAGACTCTGGGAGGTAATCCTTATTGACCAACTGTACTGCTACATTTTTCTTCCATCCTTTGAACCAAGTGCTCTCACTCGAACAGACATACGAGATGAGAATCATCGACTCCAAGCGCGACTCAGTGATGTTATTTCTTTAGATACCATGAAGAAGGCGCTGAAGGACAAGGACAAGGTGCTCGCTGAGGCCCAAAAGGTGGCGAGGGAGAAGACTAAAGCTGCCGAGAGGAAGCTTGCCGCAACTAAGAAGCAAGAATAAGAAAAATCCAAACTAAAGTAGGAACGGGCCGACTGGACCAAAAGATAGAACAACTGACCAGGAGGTGTAATGGTTTGGAGCAGCATTTGGGAGATTTTGCAAAAAAATGTTTAGCATGCTCGACGGTAACTTTCCTTGTCGAGTGAACTTCTTTAAATCCCATAAGCAGTAACGTGACCATGTTTCCATTCCTCTCTCCATAGAGTTCTACCAAGACTTTGAAAAGGAGACTGAAGAGATTGAACCAAACCTGGATCTAACCAAGTCGCCCGTTGGCGATGCTGTGGCCATGAACATGTTTCGCCTCAACGTTCATCTCTAGAGCGTTCAAGCATATATCATTCGACTGAAGGCTGCATTGGAGAAGATTGACAAGGAACTGTGGCCCAAAGATACCCTCCAGATTGACCTTGAATCAGTGATCACTTGTATCAATGAAATTCCTAGTCGAGTGCAAGCATGGAAGAAGTCTGTCGCTCGCTGCGGAGCAAACGTGGCACTTTCATTTGCCAGAGTCCATTGCAAGGAGGCAAGGGAGGATAAGCTGAAGGCTCTTCAAGTGATCAACACGAAGAAACTTCAATTCGAGGATTTCATGGAGACCTTCATTGAAGCGGCCACTCAGACCGCAGATGGGATTGACTTGGACACCTTCGTCGAGCCTGCGAGTCCCATAGGTGCTTGATGAAAACTTTGGTCGCCGTCAAAACTTTTATTTGCTTCAGTATGCCGAGTGGAGTTGTATCCATTTAAAACTTCATTCAGGCCTTATGCCTGAGTATTTCAAATTGCGCTAAGACAGATCTTATCTGCGTTTAGGAATTATGAATCTATCTGCATTTGCTTTCAATCTTTTGCTCGACTGAATGTGCTTGTTTCTGAATGGAATAGAGGTCTATCACTCGAGAGAGTTTTTAACTTAGGCGAAAGCTGGTTCACAGCTAAGCCCCCGAGTGAGAGGATCGCTCGTCACTCGGAGAATTTTGGACTTAGACGAAGACTGGTTCGTAGATAAGTTTCTGAGTGAATAGGATGTAATCCACTCGGAAGGGTTTTTAACTTGGGCGAAAAGCTGGCTCGCAGCTAAGCCCCCAATTGAGAGGATCGCTCACCACTCAGAGAGGTTTGGACCTAGACGAAGACTGGTTCGTAGCTAAGTTTTCGAGTGAATAGGATGTAATCCACTCGGAAGAGTTTTTAACTTAGGCGAAAGCTGGTTCGCAGCTAAGCCCCCGAGTGAGAGGATTGCTCGCCACTTGGAGAGGTTTTCTAAATGTGAGATTGTGCGATCGGAATCAATAATAGACTATAAAAGTCATAACTTCGATATATGAAATCGTCTGGAGTACTCTTATTACATCAAACCAAACCAGTCTTCACATATAAAAACGTCGGAGTAGATCTGCGTTCCAGGCCCGTGGCTCGTCAATATGCTTCTTCAGGTTGTAGAGATGGTAAGCTCCGTTCTTCAGTACCTTGGAGACAATGAAGGGACCCTCCCACGCAGGAGCGAGCTTGTGAGGCCGCTGCTGATCCACTCGGAGCACTAGATCACCCTCATGGAAGGTCCGGCTCTTGACATGCCTTGCATGGAAGTGACGTAAATCTTGCTGATATATAGTCAACCGTATCAGAGACATTTCATGCTCTTCTTCCAGGAGATCCACACCATCTTGCCGATCTTGTTCATCTTCTGCTTCAGAGTAGAGTTCTACATGAGGAGAACTGTGAAGGACATCACTCGGCAGAACAACTTCAGCTAGATATACCAAGAAGAAAGGTGTGCGCCCAGTCGACCGGTTAGGAGTTGCCCTCAATCCCCACAAAACAGACGGCAGTTCAGTAACCCAGGCTCTAATTGCATGATCTAGGTCTCGCACGAGTCAAGGCTTTAGTCCTTGAAGGATAAGGTCGCTGGCTCGCTCAACTTGACCATTAGTTTGAGGATGTGCAGCGGATGCGTAATCCACCCGAGTGCCTTCGGAGGAGCAAAAGTATTTGAATTCTTCCGAGTCGAAGTTGGATCCATTGTCAGTAATGATGATGTGGGGAACTCCATTCCGGACTATTATCTCTCTCATGATTTTTATCGCGGTGCGTGAGTTTAGCTTCTTAATGGGCTTGGCTTCAATTGACATGGTGAATTTGTCGACTGCTACGAGCAAATGCGTAAATCCGCCCTGACCCGTTCGAAATGGACCGACCATATCCAAACCCCACACGGCAAACGTCCAGATGAGTGGAATAGTTTTCAATGCAGATGCATGCTTATGTGATAAGTTTGAATAGAACTGGCACCCTTCAAGTGATCAACAATATCCTTGGCCATCTCGTTAGCGCGCGGCCAGAAGAAACCCGCTCGGTATGCTTTGGCAACAATCGTTCAGGAGGACGCATGATGACCACAAGTTCCTCAGTGAATCTCCTCCAGAATCATTCGACCTTCTTCGGGAGAGATGCATCATTGCGTCAAGCCAATTACATTTTCTCTGTAAAGTTGATCACCCATAACAGTAAAGTCCTTGGATCTACGGACAATCTGTCGAGCTTCATTCTTGTCATCTAGGAGTTATTGTCTCAATATGTATGCAATGTAAGGCACCGTCCAGTCGGGCGTGATGACCAGAACCTCCATGACCAAATCTATGACCGCTGGCACATCAACTTCAGTCGGGTTAGAGGCACTTATAGCTTGCGGGGGCTCTTCGGTGAAGGGATCTTCTTGTACCAAAGGATAGTGTAAGTGTTCCAAAAATACATTGCTGGGGGCAAGCCTCCGAGTGGATCCAATCTTTGCCAACTCATCAACCACTTGATTCTTCACTCGGGGAACATGATGGAGTTCTAGACCTTCGAACTTCTTCTCTAGCTTCCTTACTGCGTTGCAGTATCCAGTCATAGAAAGGTTTCTGACATCCCATTCTTTCATCAATTGGTTGACCACCAAATCAGAGTCATCGTCGACCATCAGGCGCTTGACGCCGAGTGAAATAGCCATACGTAACCCATACAGGAGCGCTCCGTACTCTGCTTCGTTGTTGGAGGAATCAAAGTGAATCTGCAGGACATAACTAAGTTTGTCGCCTCTTGGGGATACCAAAACTACGCTAGCACCAAAGCCATTCAGCATTTTCAAGCCATCAAAGAACATGGTCCAGTGTGCCGAGTTGATTTGGATTGGTTGCTGCTGTTCAACCCACTCGGCCACGAAATCAGCGAGTGCCTGAGACTTGATCGCCTTTTTAGTGTCAAACTTGATATCGAAGTATAGGATTTCAATAGCCCATTTAGACACTCGACCAGTCCCGTCTCGGTTGTTGAGAATCTCATACAACGGAGGATCACTAACGACTGAAATTGAATGGTCTTGAAAGTAGTGCACCACCTTCTTCGCAGACAGATATATACCATAGACTAGCTTCTGGTAGTGTGGACACCTTTGCTTTGAAGGGGTTAACAATTCTGAAATGTAGTACACTGGGCATTGGACCTTGTAAGCTTTGCCTTTCTCCTCCTGCTCGACAGTGAGAACTTTACTGACGACCTGATTAGTAGCCGCAATGTACATGAGCAAGGGCTCTTTGTTGTGCGAAGCAGCAAGCATCGGCTAGGTGGAAAGCAGAGCTTTGAACTCGACAAATGATGCTTCGGCTTCTGGAGTCCACTCGAATGTGTCCGACTTCTTCATCAGTCGGTATAAAGGCAAAGCCTTCTCACCGAGACGAGAAATGAATCGACTCAACGCCGCCAGGCACCCTGTGAGCTTCTGGACGTCATGCACGCGCTCACGGCTTTTCATTTGAGTGATGGCATTAATCTTCTCCGGATTGACATCAATTCCTCATTCGAAAACAAGAAAATCGAGTAACTTGCCGCAAGGAACACCAAAAGTGCACTTGGATGGATTTAACTTGATATCGTACCTCCTCAGATTGGCGAATGTCTCAGCCAAGTCACTCAGCAGGTCGGAACCTTTGCGAGACTTTAGAACAATATCGTCCATGTAAGCTTCGACATTCCAAGGAATCTGGTCGAGTAAGCATTTCTGAATCATGCGCATGAAAGTAGCGCCAGCATTCTTCAAACCAAAAGGCATGGTGATATAGCAAAAGCACCCGAATGGGTTGATGAAGGTTGTTTTTATTTCATCCGGACCAAACAAACGGATCTGATGGTAGCCGGAGTATGCATCTAGAAACAATAAACGCTCACACCCGCAGTCGAGTCAACAATCTGATCAATGCGAGGGAGTGGAAAATGATCTTTCGGGCCGACCCGATTGATATGTTTGAAGTCAATACACATGCGGAGTGACTTGTCCTTCTTGGGGACCATGACGACATTCGAAAGCCACTCGGAGTGGTAAATCTCACGTATGAACTTGGCCGCCAAGAGACGAGCAACCTCCTTACTCATTGCCTTCCGCTTCTCAGCTGCCGACCGATGCAAATGCTCTTTCACCGGCTTGGCCTTCGGATCAACTCTTAGTCGGTGCTCAGCCAGTTCCCTGGGTACACCCGGCATGTCAGCAGGCTTCCATGCGAAGATGTACCAGTTCTCACGGAGGAACTAGATGAGCTCGGCTTCCTATTTGCTATCGAGTGTTAAAAAGATGTTGGTCGAGGCAGCGTTGAGATCTGTCAGGTGGATGTGTACTTTCTTCACTTCGCCTGCCGACTGAAAGGCGGACTTTGAAACAGGCTTCTTAGCGTGCAACAGGTCGGCAGGATCAACAGTCTTCTTGTACCCTTCCAATTCAACCATGGCCATCTGTTGGTCGGCTATTTTGGAGCCCTGCTGCAGGCACTCCTCAGCCCTTTGTCGATTGCCCGTGACCATAATCACGCCTTTAGGTCCAGGCATCTTCAACTTGAGATACACGTAACATGGGCGGGCCATGAAACACGCATAAGCTGGATGACCTAGGATGGCGTGGTAGGCACTCTGGAAGTCCACCACTTCGAATGTCAACTTCTCCTTGCGAATTTTTTTGTCGTTGCCGAATGTGACATCCAATGCAATTTAGCCGAGTGACCTGGCCTTCTTCACAGGGATGACTGCGTGGAACTGCATATTGCTCTCACTGAGTCGGGACATCGGAATGCCCATTCCCTTGAGGGTATCCGCATACAGAATGTTTAGACCACTCCCACCATCCATGAGGACCTTGCGGGGTCGAGTGCCTCCCACAACGGGATCCACCACCAAAGCCTACAACTTGAGCAGGATGATCCGATTGATCAAAGGTGATGGCAGTCTAAGACCACTTGAGGTATGTGCGGGTTGTAGGAACGACCATGTTAACTTCTCTGTTGATGATTGTCAATCGACTCATGCACTCAACATTAGCAAAAATCATCAGGGTGTCATTGACATCAGAAAAAGTTTCTTTGTCTTCATCATCCTCTTATTCAGGAGTTTTCACACTCGACTGGCCTTCTTTGAATTGCTGAATCAACAAACGGCACTATCGAGTGGTATGCTTAGGCAATATCAAATTGCCCACTTCATCTTTCTTCGTGTGGATAGCACACGGTAAATCCAGAACATCAGTTCCTGACTGATTCTTTCCTTTCTTGGGGGCGAACTGTCCCTTGGACTCCCCCTTACTTTTTCCTTGGGCCGCCAGAGCAGCCGCTTTTGCCTGGGCAGGGCCATCAGCCTTGCGCATTTGTTTCCGACTGGAATTGCTGCCGGCGTCATTGTTGACTGCTTTTCCTTTACTGCTACGGAGGCGGTCTTCCTCTTCACCCTTGGCGTACCGAGTGGTTATTTCCATCATCTTGCTCAGAGATATGTCACCCGTCCGCCCAAACTTCAAGTAAAGCTCTCTGTACTTCACTCCAGCTTTGAAAGCCAGACAACTTGATGCTCGGAGACATTCTCCACTTTGTGATGCAAGGTGGACCAACGCTGAATGTAATCTCTCAAGGTCTCGTTGGGCTTCTGGACATAGTGCTTCAAATCAATCAAACCAGTCGGATGCTTTCAAGTGCCCTCGAAGGTTCTGATGAACACTCGGGCCAAATCCTCCCAGCAATAGATGCTAGAAGGAGCCAAATGATTCAACTACGCTCGAGCCGAACCATCCAACATCAAGGACAAATGCTTCATGGCTATGTTATCATTTCCTCCACCAATTTGCACGGCCACTCGGTAATCATCTAACCACGTCTCCAACTTCGACTCACCAGAAAACTTGCTTATCCCAGCCGCTAACCTGAAGTTGGGGGATCTCTACAGAACGAATGGCTCTGCTAAAACACTCGGGGCCAGAAATAACTGCACTGCTCCCACTCGGGTAATCTCTATCATGACCATCTCTATGGGCTCTGCCTCTATCGATCCGCTTCTGGGCGAGGTAATCCGTCGCATCAAACCCTGGGTTCCGCTCATCACCGAATGGACACCTTTCATCATGATGCCGGGGCACATACGAACCACTCCGCGGAGGAGTAGGCACTCGACAGTGGTCAGCACGATGAAACTGATCTCGCCCCTGGCCTCGATACTGATCATCACGGTGACCTCCGCCTCTATGACGCAAAGGTGACCCTAGGTTGTGTGCCGACTGAACTGAGTCGACCTTCGGTGAATCACTATGCAATCTATTGCGTGACTGAGAAACAACCGAGTTCTGGCGCTGTGCTGCATCAAGCAATGCCCGAATCTGTAGCAAACCTCTACCGGCCTCTGAACATGACGACTGAATGGAATCCGCTATCCTAGCCACTGCTCCAACATTTAAAACTGGAGTGCGGTATACCTTGTTGGAAATATGCCCTTGAGGCAATAATAAATTAGTTATTATCATATTTCCTTGTTCATGATAATCGTTTATTATCCATGCTATAATTGTATTGATCGGAGACTTAAATGCATGTGTGGATACATAGACAAAACCATGTCCCTAGTATGCCTCTAATGGACTAGCTCGTTGATCAAAGGATGGTTAAGGTTTCCTAGCCATGGACATGAGATGTCATTTGATAACGGGATCACATCATTAGGAGAATGATGTGATGGATAAGACCCAAACTACAAACATAGCATATGATCGTGTCAGTTTATTGCTACTGTTTTCTGCATGTCAAGTATATGTTCCTATGACCATGAGATCATGCAACTCACGGATATCGGAGGAGTGCCTTGTGTGTATCAAACGTCGCAACGTAACTAGGTGACTATAAAGGTGCTCTACAGGTATCTCCTATGGTGTCTGTTGAGTTGGCAATGGATCGAGACTGGGATTTGTTACTCCGTGTAACGGAGAGGTATCTCGGGGCCCACTCGGTAATGCAACATCACAATAAGCCTTGCAAGCAATGTGACTAATTGTTAGTTGCGGGATCTTGTATTACGGAACGAGTAAAGAGACTTGCCGGTAACGAGGTTGAACTAGGTATGGAGATACCGACAATCGAATCTCGGGCAAGTAACATACCGAAGAACAAAGGGAACGATATACGGGATTAACTGAATCCTTGACATAGAGGTTCGACCGATAAAGATCTTCATAGAATATGTAGGAACCAATGTGGACGTCCAGGTCCCGCCATTGGTTATTGACCGTAGAGGTGTCTCGGTCATGTCTACATAGTTCTCGAACCCGTAGGGTCTGCACACTTAAGGTTCGGTGACGTTTCGCTAGTGTAGAGTTATGTATGGTGGTGACCGAAGGTTGTTCGGAGTCCCGGATGAGATCCCGGACGTCACGAGGAGCTCCGGAATGGTCCGGAGGTAAATATTCATATATAGGAAGTCCCAGTTTGGTTTCCGGAAAAGTTTCGGGCTCATCGGTAGTGTACCGGGAGTATCGGTATTGTACCGGGAGTGCCGGTAGTGTACCAGAGGACCTCCGGGAGGGGTATTTCGACCCCAAGAGGTCCATGGGCTGTGGGACAATAATAACCAGCCCTTAGTGGGCTGGGAAAACAGCCACAAAAGCCCATGGCGCAGGAGAGAAAGTTCTAAAGCAAAAGGTGGAAAATCAGCCAATAGGAGGCAATCCTACTCCAACTAGGATTGGAGGTGAAGTAGGATTGCTCCCACCTCCAATTTCGGCCGACCCAAAGGCCTTTGATGCCTATCCTCTCCTCTCCTCCTATATATACTAGTGGATTGGGTGGTTTTTGGACAGAATTTCCGGCCACGTGCTACCCGTTCCACCGGTGCATAGTTTCTCCTCTGGATCGTAGTTCCGCAGCGCTTAGGCGAAGCCCTGCCGGAATTGCTCCACCACCATCACCGGAGCGCCGTCACGCTGCCGGTGAACTCTCTCTCCTCTCCACCTCCTCTCGCTGGATCGAGACGGTGGAGATCGTCATCAAGCTGCACGTGTGCTGAACGCGGAGGTGCCGTCCGTTCGGCGCTAGATTGGAAGGACCGTGATCGAGATCGCGAGACGGTTCGTGATGTGATCACGGAACGGATCGTGATGAGTTCGCGGGACAGATCGTGATCAAGATCGTGAGACGGATTGTGATGAGTTCGCGGGACAAATCGTGATCAAGATCGCGGGACGGATCGTGATGAGTTCACGGGACGGATCGTGATTGGATCGCGGGACGGATCGTGATGAGATCGCGGGACGCTCGGCGATTTGGATCGCGAAGATGTTCGACTACACCAACCGCGTTTCTTAACGCTTCCCGCTTAGCGATCTACAAGGGTATGTAGATCCACTCCCCCTCTCGTAGATGCTCATCACCATGGATAGGTTTGCGTGTGCGTAGGAAAATTTTTGTTTCCCATGCGACGTTCCCCAATAGTGGCATCATGAGCTAGGTTGATGGTTCGATGAGATCTCGAGTAGAACACAAAAGGTTTGTGGGCGTTGATGCTTAGATTGCTTCCTCCCTTGGTCGTATTTTGGTTCAGCGGGATTGTGAGATGAAGCGGCCCGGACCAACATTACTCGTACGCTTACGAGAGACCGGTTCCCTCGACGCAACTTGTTGCCTAGATGGCTTGCGGGTGACAGTTTCTCTCACTTTAGTTGGATCAGATTTGACAAAGGCGGTCCTTGAGAAGGTTGAAAAGCAAACTAGTGTATCACCGTTGTGGTTTATGCGTAGGTGAGAATCGTTCTTGCTAGATACCCATAGCAGCCACGTAAAATATGCAACAACAATTAGAGGACGTCTAACTTGTTTTTGCAGGGTATGTTGTGATGTGATATGGCCAATTACATGATGAGATATATGTGATGTATGAGATGATCATGTGATGTATAGATTATCACGACTTGCATGTCGATGAGTACGGCAACCGGCAGGAGCCATAGGGTTGTCTTTAATTATTGTATGACCTGCGTGTCAATCATTAAGCGCTATGTAATGCTTTACTTTATTGCTACGGTAGCAATAGTAGTAGAAGCATGCAGGGCGTGACAACCCCAATGGCAACACATTGATGGAGATCAAGATGATGGAGATCATGGTGTTGTGCCAGTGACGATGGAGATCATGCCGGTGTTTCGAAGATGGAGATCTTAAACACAAGTTCATGGCCATATCATGTCAATTATGAATTGCATGAGATGTTAATCCTTTTATGCACCTTGTTTTGCTTAGTACGGCGGTAGCATTATAAGGTGATCCCTCACTTGAATTTCAAGATGAACTGTGTTCTCCCCGAGTGTGCACCGTTGCGAAAGTTCGTCGTGTTGAGACACCACGTGATGATCGGGTGTGATAGACTCTACGTTCACATACAACGGGTGCAAGCCAGATTTGCACGCGCAGAACACTCGGGTTAAACTTGACGAGCCTAGCATGTACAGACATGGCCTCGGAACACGAGAGACCGAAAGGTCGAACATGAGTCATATAGTAGATATGATCAACATAATGATGTTCACCATTGCAGCCACCTCAACTCACGTGATGATCGGACTTGAGTTGGTGAATTTGGATCATGTATCACTCGAATGATCGGAGGGATGTCAATTTGAGTGGGAGTTCTTAAGTAATATGATTAATTGAACTCATTATCATGAACATAGTCAAAGTGTCTTTGCAAATTATGTTGTAGATTACTAGCTCGCGCTGTAGCTCCCTTGTATTTTTATATGTTCCTAGAGAAATAGAATTGAAAGATGTTGGTAGCAAAATTGCGGACTGGGTCCGTGATCTGAGGATTGTCCTCATTGCTGCACAGAAAGCTTATGTCCTTAATGCACCGCTCGGTGCGCCACCCCCTCTAGCGTCGTCTATAGATGTTGTGAACATCTAACAGGCACGTTTCGATGACTACTTGATAGTTTAGTGCGTCATGCATTACGGCTTAGAATTGAGGCTCCAAAACGTTTTGAATGTCACGGAACATATGAGATGTTCTAGGAGCAGAGATTGTGATCTCAGGCTCGTGCCTTTGTTGCGAGATATGAGATCTCCAACAAGATTCTTTGCTTGTAAGATGAAGGAGAATAGCTCAATCGTTGAGCATGTACTCAGATTGTCTGGGTACTACAATCGCTTGAATCAAGTGGGAGTTGATCTTCCAGATAAGATAGTGATTGATATAGTTCTCCAAGTCACTGTCACTAAAGCTACTAGAACTTAGTGATGAACTATAATACACCAGGGATAGAAGTATTGATCCCTGAGCTGTTTGCGATGTTTGACACCGCGAAGGTAGAAATCAAGAAGGAGCGTCAAGTGTTGATGGTTAATCAAACCACTAGTTTCGAAAAGGGCAAGAGCAAGGAGGGAAACTTCATGGATAGCAAGTCAGTTGCTGCTCCAGTGAAGCAACCCAAAGTTGAACTCAAACCAGAGACTAAGTGCTTCTATTATGAGGTGAGAGGTTGCTGAAGCGGAACAACCCAAGATACTTGGTAGATAAGAAGGTTGGCAACATCGACAGAAGTATATTTGATATACGAGTTATTGATGTGTACCTTGCTAGTACTCCTAGTAGCACCTGAGTATTGGATACCGGTTCGGTTGCTAAATGTTAGTAACTCGAAATAAAAGCTACGGAATAAACGGAGAACTAGATAAGGGTGAGGTGACGATGTGTGTTGGAAATGTTTCCAAGGTTGATGTGATCAACATCGCACGCTCTCTCTACCTTCAGGATTAGTGACGAACCTTAATAAATGTTATTTGGTGTTTTGCGTTGAGCATGAACATGATTAGATCATGTTTGTTGCAATACGGTTATTCATTTAAGTCAGAGAATAATAGTTATTCTGTTTACATGAATAATACCTTCAATGGTCATGCACCCAGTGAGAATGGTTTGTTGAAATCTTGATCGTAGTAGTACACATGTTCATAAAATTGATGTCAAAAGATACAAAGTTAATAATGATAGTACCACATACTTGTGGCACTGCCGCTAAATGTCATATTGGTATAAAGCGCATGTAGAAACTCCATGCTGATGGATATTTGGACTCATTCGATTTCGAATCGGTTGAGACATGCGAACCATGCCTCTTGGGCAAGATGACTAAAGGACCCCGTTGGATGGAGCGGGCAAGTGATTCATTGGAAATGATACATGTTGATGTATGCAATCTAGTGAGTCTTGTAGCGTGCAGTGGATATCGTTATTTTCTTACCTTCACTGATGATTTGAGTAGATATAGTGTATATTTACTTAATGAAACACAAGTCTGAATCGTTTGAAAGGTTCAAGCAAATTCAGAGTGAAGTTTAAAGATCATCGTGACAAGAAGATAAAAATGACCACGATATGATCGTGAAGGTGAATATCTGAGTTACGAGTTTGGCATACAACTTAAGAGAATGTGAAATTTGTTTCACAACTAATGCTACCTGGAACACCATGGTGTGATGGTGTGTCCGAACATCATAGTCATGCTCTATTGATATAGTGCATACTGTGATGTCTCTTATCGTTTTACTACTATAATTTTTGGGGTTATGCATTAGAGACAACTACATTCACTTTAAATAGGGCATCATCTAAATCCGTTGAGATGACACCGTGTGAATTATGGTTTGATAGAAACCTAAGCTGTCATTTCTTAATATTTGGGGCTGTGACACTTGTGTGGAAAATGTTTTCACCTAATGAGGTCGAACCCAAGGCGGACAAATGCATCTTCATAGAATACCCTAAGATTAGTTGGGTGAACCTTCAATCTCAGATCCTAGTGCAAAGTGTTTGTTGCTTAAACGGATCCTTTCTCGAGGAAATGTTTCTCTCGAAAGAATTGAGTGGGAGGAAGATAGAACTTGATGAGGTTGTTAAACCTTTGTTCAACCAGAGAGTAGCGCAGCGCAGAAAGATGTTTCTGTGAAGCCTACGTTAGTTGAAGAGTAAGTTAATGATGATGATCATGAAGCTTTAGGATCAAGTTACTATCGAACTTCGTGGGTCGACAAGGATGTGTACTTCTCCTAAGTGGTACGACAACTCTGTCTTGGAGATCATGTTGTTGGACAACGATGAACCTACGAGCTATGGAGAAGCGATGATGGGCCCGGATTCCGACGAATGGTTAGAGGCCATGAAATCCGAGATAGGATCCATGTATGAAAACCAAGTATAGACTTTGGTAGACTTGCTCGTTAGACGGCAGGTCGTTGAGTACAAATGGACCTTTAGAATGAAGACAGACACTGATGGTGAATGTCACCATTTGTAAAGCTCGACTTGTTGCAAATTTGTTTGTGACAAGTTCAAGGAGTTGACTGCGATGAGGCTTTCTCACTCGTAGCGATGCTAAAAGTCTGTTGGAATTATGTTAGCAGTTGCTGCATTTTCAATTATGAAATCTGGCAGATGGATGTCAAAACATCGTTTCCTTAACGGTTTACTTAAGGAAAGGTTGTATGTGATACAACCAGAAGGTTTTGTCAGTCCTAAGGATGCTAAAAGATGAGCAAGCTTCAGTGATCCTTCTATGGACTGAAGCAAGCATCTCGGAGTTGGAATATACACTTTGATGAGGTGATCAAAGTTTCTGTAGTTTATACAAAGTTTACGAGAAACTTGTTTTTGCAATAAAGTGAGTGGGAGCACTGTAGAGTTTCTGATAAGTATATGTGGTTGACATATTGTTGATCGGAAATAATGTAGAATTTCTGGAAGGCATAAAAGGTTGTTTGAAAAGTGTTTTTCAAAGGAAGACCTGGATAAAGCTACCTAATTGTTGAGCATCAAAATCTATAGAGATAGATCAAGATGCTTGATGAGACTTTCAATGAGTGCATACCTTCACAAGATTTTGAAAGAGTTCAAAATGGATCAGCCAGAGAAATAGTTCTCGTCTGATTTGTAAGGTGTGAAGTTGAGTGAGACTCAAATCTCGACAACGGCAGAAGAAAGAGAAAGGACGAACGTCGTCCCCTATGCCTTAGCCATAGGCTCTATATTCTGCCATGCTGTGTACCGCACCTATGTGTGCCTTGCCATGAGTCTGTCAAGGGGTACAAGAGTGGTCCAGGAGTGGATCATTGGACAGCGGTCAGAATTATCCTTAGTAACCAGAGGACTAAGGAAATGTTTCTTGATTATGGAGGTGATAAAGAGTTCGTCGTAAAGAGCTACGTTGATGCAAGCTTTAACACCTATCCGGATGACTAGTAGTAGCAATCTGGATACGTATAGTGGAGCAGCCATTTGGAAATAGTACCAAGTGGAGTGTGGTAGCACTGTTTACGGTTTGACATAGAGATATGCAAAGTACACACGGATCTGAATATCACAGACCCGTTGACTATAAGACCTCTCTCACATGCAAAGCATGATCGAGCCCCAAAACTCATTGGGTGTTAGATTCATAACAATGCGAGTCACATGGCGATGTGAACTAGATTATTGATTCTAGTGCAAGTGGGAGACTGTTGGAAATATGCCCTAGAGGCAATAATAAATTAGTTATTATCATATTTCCTTGTTCATGATAATCGTTTATTATCCATGCTATAATTGTATTGATCGGAGACTTAAATGCATGTGTGGATACATAGACAAAACCATGTCCCTAGTATGCCTCTAATGGACTAGCTCGTTGATCAAAGGATGGTTAAGGTTTCCTAGCCATGGACATGAGATGTCATTTGATAACGGGATCACATCATTAGGAGAATGATGTGATGGATAAGACCCAAACTACAAACATAGCATATGATCGTGTCAGTTTATTGCTACTGTTTTCTGCATGTCAAGTATATGTTCCTATGACCATGAGATCATGCAACTCACGGATATCGGAGGAGTGCCTTGTGTGTATCAAACGTCGCAACGTAACTGGGTGACTATAAAGGTGCTCTACAGGTATCTCCGATGGTGTCTGTTGAGTTGGCAATGGATCGAGACTGGGATTTGTTACTCCGTGTAACGGAGAGGTATCTCGGGGCCCACTCGGTAATGCAACATCACAATAAGCCTTGCAAGCAATGTGACTAATTGTTAGTTGCGGGATCTTGTATTACGGAACGAGTAAAGAGACTTGCCGGTAATGAGGTTGAACTAGGTATGGAGATACCGACGATCGAATCTCGGGCAAGTAACATACCGAAGAACAAAGGGAACGATATACGGGATTAACTGAATCCTTGACATAGAGGTTCGACCGATAAAGATCTTCGTAGAATATGTAGGAACCAATGTGGACGTCCAGGTCCCGCCATTGGTTATTGACCGTAGAGGTGTCTCGTTCATGTCTACATAGTTCTCGAACCCGCAGGGTCTGCACACTTAAGGTTCGGTGACGTGTCGCTAGTGTAGAGTTATGTATGGTGGTGACCGAAGGTTGTTCGGAGTCCCGGATGAGATCCCGGACGTCACGAGGAGCTCCGGAATGGTCCGGAGGTAAAGATTCATATATAGGAAGTCCCAGTTTGGTTTCCGGAAAAGTTTCGGGCTCATCGGTAGTGTACCGGGAGTGCCGGTAGTGTACCGGAGGACCTCCGGGAGGGGTATTTCGACCCCAAGAGGTCCATGGGCTATGGGAGAATAATAACCAGCCCTTAGTGGGCTGGGAAAACAGCCACAAAAGCCCATGGCGCAGGAGAGAAAGTCCTAAAGCAAAAAGTGGAAAATCAGCCAATAGGAGGCAATCCTACTCCAACTAGGATTGGAGGTGAAGTAGGATTGCTCCCACCTCCTATTTCGGCCGACCCAAAGGCCTTGGATGCCTCTCCTCTCCTCTCCTCCTATATATACTAGTGGATTGGGTGGTTTTTGGACAGAATTTCCAGCCACGTGCTACCCGTTCCACCGGTGCATAGTTTCTCCTCTAGATCGTAGTTCCGCAGCGCTTTGGCGAAGCCCTGCCGGAATTGCTCCACCACCATCACCGGAGCGCCGTCACGCTGCCGGTGAACTCTCTCTCCTCTCCACCTCCTCTCGCTGGATCGAGACGGTGGAGATCGTCATCAAGCTGCATGTGTGCTGAACGCGGAGGTGCCGTCCGTTCGGCGCTAGATCGGAAGGACCGTGATCGAGATCGCGAGACGGTTCGTGATGTGATCACGGAACGGATCGTGATGAGTTCGCGGGACAGATCGTGATCAAGATCGTGAGACGGATCGTGATGAGTTCACGGGACAAATCGTGATCAAGATCGCGGGACGGATCGTGATGAGTTCACGGGACGGATCGTGATTGGATCGCGGGACGGATCGTGATGAGATCGCGGGACGCTCGGCGATTTGGATCGCGAAGATGTTCGACTACACCAACCGCGTTTCTTAACGCTTCCCGCTTAGCGATCTACAAGGGTATGTAGATCCACTCTCCCTCTCGTAGATGCTCATCACCATGGATAGGTTTGCGTGTGCGTAGGAAAATCTTTGTTTCCCATGCGACGTTCCCCAACATACCTCAACATTGTTGTGAGAACCACTCGGAAACATTTGTCGCTGACGTCGACTGGGGAGTGGCGGACGTTGGCGAGCATGCTCTTCGAGTTCTTTCTGCACCGCTTCGAGCCAAAGACGAGCAACTTCTAAGGCCCCAAAGACGAGCAACTTCTAAGGCCTGGGCCTCAGCAGTATCACCAACGATGGGAGTATGAAGGATCTCCTCATCACGGCGTTGTCGTTCATTCGACGGCCCTCAAGCCTCGCGTCTGCTGCGGCCGAAGCCAGGCGGCAGGCTCAGATGTGAACCAGCCATGAGTACCTCAGCTGCAGGATCGCAACTCTCGCACTCGGACGGAACGTCAGACTGATCCGACGCCAAATCAAACACGCCGTGAAGTGACTCGGCGGGCTCGATAGCCGCGATCTGAGGAGATGCGACCTGACGAGCAGCTGTATGTCTCACCCATCGCTGGAGTCGTGAGCGATCGGATGCAAGAGAGTTGCCGATCGAAGTCATCATGGCATATAAGTCGCTCGACAATTAATCCACTCGGAGGTTCCTTCCTCCACTCGACAGTATCATTTCACTCGGATGAAGCTAATGGCCAGTCGACAGCAGAAGGCCAGAAGGCATCCTAGGAGGCCAACGGGCAGGCATACAACCAGTCGCCATTAATAGCATTCATTGTATACATTACCAGTAACGTACGTCTTTATACCCACAATCGAACCCTTGGTTGCCTGACACTTATGAGGGCAGCGTACTCTACATAAGCCACCCTCCCCTCTGGAACAAGGGTTTGCACCCCCTGTACACCCTCGCCGTAGCTAGGACTCTGCCCTCTCCTTCATACCCCTATCTTCTACTGTCGGACTCTTTCCCACGACAGGAGCATTCTCGAAGTTTTTAGGGTAATCGTGAATTTATAGGCCAGAGAGGGGCATCGCGAGGCGCCCGAGGGGGCCACAAGCCATCAGGGCACCCCTGTTGGTGCGCGCTGTTGGCTTGTGGGTCCCTAGTGGCTCCTCTGGCCTCCCTTCGAAGCTTCTAGGTCTTCTTGTCCCAAAAAGTCATAAAAAAGTTCCGTGGCAATTGGACTTCGTTTGGTAATGTAAACCTAAAAAGCGAAAAACATGAAGAAAACAACAACTAGCACTGTTCACTAGGTCAATAGGTTAGTGCTAAAAAATATTATAAATTGGTAAATAAATACCCAAATAGTATCCTAAAATGATAATGTATTAGCATGGAACAATAAAAAATTATAGATATGTTGGAGATGTATCAGCGCCGCTCGCGACGTGTCCCTAGTGTGCACACCTGTTCAATGCCTGCGATGTTACTGGACGGGACGAGACAAATATCTACCACGCCCATTTAATTCCGGTTCATCTATATGCCACCATTAAGCAGGCTCGCCTGCCGAGAAACACACTCCGATGATGCGCATTGACGCACCCAGACGCCTGGCCTCACCGGAAGCCGCTATTTAAAGGCGGCTACACCCGGCTAACTCCACACCACAACAAAAGCCGCTCCCCATCCTCCTTCCTTGCACCGCATCTGCCATGACTGCAGGTGGCACAAGTATGTGGGAGAGCCTTTCCACAAACAACAAGCACGAGGTGGTCGCCTTTGCCTATGCCTGGCAGAGCCGCCGTGTCAGGCGGATCGAGGCCGGCTTGCCAGCCAGCTCGCTTGAGGTCTTCGACAACGTGGATGACCCCAAGATGGAAACAGGCTCCGATGACACCGCCCTCGCGCCCACGCCTGCGCACGCCGGCTTCACCATGGAGCAGACACATGCGCATTACAGCGACGCCATGGCGGAGGTGCAGCATGCAACGACGCCTATGTCGGCGTTCTAGCAGGCGTTACAGGAACAACGATACAACTTGTTCCTCCTTGAGCAACACCGGCTGGGGCCCAGATCAACGCCGACCGCGCGAGCGAGGAGGCAGTGTCGCCCATGGCCACGACGAACACTAACTTTGTCGTGGAGCAGCGACACTTTACGATGCCCCTCCGCACTCAAGCCATCGCTCTCCAAGCGACCATCACGGAGGCGCAGCTATGGGCAGTCGTGGACAAGAACAACACTAGCTATTCCTCCGCTCCGCTGACAAACTATCAGGCGGGCTGGTTCGACGACGACAGTGCCGGCGCTACCATCTTCATCGCGGACCTCGCGATCACCAGCGGCGAACAAGGTGATGACTACTGCGAAGATGAGTAGGGCATGGGATGCGGCAGGGCCTGGTGTCCCATGTGGGCGAGTATGTCTCCCGTGTTTTTACTCTTCCTCGTCGGAGACCGCGGCTTCAATTCACCAGTCTTATCATCGTTGTGCATGGACGACGGATGGAGGATGACAATGGCTTGGACGCCAGATGCCGCTGTAGGATACGTTAGGGTCAGGTCAAAACGTTTTTTTTGTTCTAAATGTTCAAAATCTAATAAAAATCCACCTAGTTTGCATGAATTTTATCTGGTTAGTTCGGAGATGCATGCGGATAGCATCGGATGGCGGTCTACGGCTTCCGTGTCTACACACTGCTTCCCTGTCCACTGACGAATGCGGAAAAAAAATTACGGACGTCCGGAATTACTTGTTGACAAAATAAAAAAGAATGGATGTATCTATAACTAAAATATGTCTAGACATCCATTTTTATGACAAATAATTCCGGACGGAGGGAGTAGTAAATAGTAGCCACAGGAGGTGTTGTCATGGCCACCATGTCCGCAGAACTTTGCAATGAAACTTGCATATTTTGGACCGGAGAGAAAACCGAAGTCTTTTTTTTAGTTGTTTGTCTTTTTTTTTTCTTGAGCGGTGAGAAAACCGTTGTCCCGAGTCGGGCCATTCCGTGAAGTCAGACTGGACGAGGTCCAGCAAGGCCCAACCAGGTGACCATTCGACCCAGTGGCAACCACGTAATTTCGACCGCCCCGCCGAACCATAT
Source organism: Hordeum marinum (assembly GCA_022496015.1). Lineage (NCBI taxonomy): Eukaryota > Viridiplantae > Streptophyta > Magnoliopsida > Poales > Poaceae > Hordeum > Hordeum marinum. Next base: position 510,618,664 of record CM039678.1, read on the forward strand.
ATACTCCCTCTCGCTCCCAACCCTACCGCGCCGCCGCCCCCGAAGAAGCCACCAGCCGCCGCCTCCTCCTCCTCCCTCGCCCGCCGCCCGACGAGGTTGGTCGCCGGACGCCATGGCTCCCACCAAGAAGTCGGTAAGAGTCCCTCCCGCTCCCCCTCTTCCTCGCCTCTGAGCTGATTCTGTCCCGATTTGTTGCGGTTGTGGTCGCCGCCTGACGGGTTTCGATTCCGACTGCAGAAGAAGAGCACGGAGAACATCAACAACAAGCTGCAGCTGGTGATGAAGAGCGGCAAGTACACGCTCGGCTACAAGACCGTCCTCAAGACGCTCCGGAGCTCCAAGGGTATGTATGGTATCGATCGCCCCTCTGTTTTTGCACGCCGCCTGTCTCGGTTGGTCCGATCCGCTGCGGTGAATCGTTGGTTACCTCGTTCATTTGCTGGATCTTTGGATCGGAAATGCAGAAACAATCGGCTCGCAGATCTTTGGCCTGGCCGTTGTGTATAGAGGAGCTGGTGATGGTTGTCGTCAGGTTACTTCTGTGTGGGACCTTGAGCCCTTCAAAAGTTTAACGCTTTAGTTCTAGTAGGTAGACAATTTGTGCGGTCGGTGTGTTATAGGTTGCAGACTGGGAATTTAATTAGTACGTACAATGCCATGCTCTGAATATTAGGATGGTCAATGTGGTTTTGCGGTTCTGTAGTGTTGGGCTTTAGATTGGTAAAATTGGACCAAAGTTTGGCCCTTGAGCATTCTTTTGCTTCCTTCAGCGATCAATTCGGTGCCCCGGAGCAATGCGTGCTGCGATGGGATGCTGATGAGACCAATGGAGTTGATGCTATGATATTCACTGTATTGTTTGTGTTTTTGAATTTGGACTCTGGAATGGGACTGAAGTTTACCTCTTTGGCTTGCTTTTGCGGTGCCCTAGAGATGAATACAGCGCCCTAGAATAATTCCAGCCTCTTGATATACATCCCTCCCAGATCTGTTCCATATCTGGGGGACAGTGGAGGTTGGGATACCTGTTGTTTGCTTGCATTAGTTCACACTGTTGTCTGTATCAATTTGAGGTTGTTTTGGGGGGAGTTTCAGGATATAATGGTTATGTAGAATTTGTAGGTCTTTATGGCATGATCCAGCCCCATTTTTATCCAGTGGGTTAGCCACAAGTAGATGTATTCACACCTGATTTAGATTTGAAGAAAGATTGAGATCCTACTTTTAATTTTAAGATTAGAACATATTCGTTATGCAGAATTTGTAGGTTGACAGGGCATTTGTAGTTGATCGAGCCACATTTTTAATCCACTGGGGTAGTCCCAAGGAGATGTATTCCCATGTGATTCAGATTAGAACTCGTTCAGGTTATAATGATGTGCAGTTAGGCCCTGCATGTTTGATATCATGGCTCAGCTGCTGCATGACTTAACTTACATAGTCTGTAATGCATATATTCTCTTGGGTAACTATTTAAGATTGCCCGTTTGCAGTTGTTACAACATGTGCTGGACTCATTTATGTCGTATTGGTTGTCTCTTACATGTGGCTCTGTTCAATAGTCTACTTTTTTTGTCTCCGTTCAGGGAAGTTGATTATCCTCGCAAACAACTGCCCTCCACTCAGGAAGTCTGAGATCGAGTACTATGCCATGCTGGCCAAGATCAGTGTTCATCATTTCCATGGAAGTAAGATTATTTGATCCTAGCCTGAAACCTTTTCTCAATGCTTGTTTAATGACAGTACTTGGCTTGTTGCCACAAATAATGAATGAGTCTTTGTCCTTTCAGACAATGTGGATCTTGGAACTGCCTGTGGCAAGTACTACAGGGTGTGCTGTTTGAGCATCCTTGACCCTGGTTCGTCCCTGTTAAACTCAAAACTCTTTGGCCATTTTGTCATTTGCCCGAATAACTTGTACTGAGTGTGTTTACCACACATGTTTTCAGGTGACTCGGACATCATCACCACCGTTCCTCAGTGAAGACAACCTTACCTATCCTAGTCTAAGATCATGTAGTGTGGAGAGTCGTGCTTACAAGGCTGTCTCTTGTTATCGAGCCGGAGCTGCCAAACGCAGTTTCAAACCAAACATGGCTGTTTTTGTAAGGAATTCCCTATGGTTTTGTTTTACGAGATGTTTATTCCTATGGTCATTTCACTGCATGCAGTTGGATGATTCCTTGTGTTAACATGTTTTGCATGCGTGGAAACCTACTGGTGCTCGTGCAATCTTATATGAAAGGATTTTGGTTTTGCCCTGGGTAGAGACTGAGCCTAGTTGTTTATGGTTGCCTTGTTTTTTTTTGTTTTGTGAAATGATTTCCCAGAACCGGGCACGCTCATGCCACTATGCTGTCGATTGTGAATTTTTGGCCAGAGCTTCTCCAAATCTGGTGCCATGGATTGTGAATTTGTTACCGAGGCTTGTCTATCTTGCCCGAAGAACTCCTGTTGATTAGGTTTTTCTTTCCAATCGGTTGAAGGTAGAGCCCTTATCTCGATCCTCTTCTAGTCCTAGACCATTCTTGCACAGATGTATGGGCTGCTGGTTGATTACGGCAGTCCAAATACGTATACAGTTCAGATGGCCACAGCTGTCGGCCACGATTGGCTTCACTGATGTGGTGGCTGCTGCTCTCGCCCTCTGGAGTCGTCTGAAAGTGATCCTGGAGGCAGCTAGGGCTGGCTCAGCCGGTTTGCTTCTTTTCATCAGCAATCCTAAAGTTATGCTTTCTTGGTGTGTGTCTATTAGGTGCAGCCTTAACTACTACTCCCTTCATCTCAAAATAAGTGTTGCTTTTGTACCAAACACTTATTTTGGGACGGGGGAGTAGAATATAAACTATATATCAGAGAGTTTATTCCTCTTACCAATTGAGGTTGTAGTTTCACGAGCCCATAAGGCGACTTAATTTACCTATGGGATGTGAAGATTGACTCTGTACTTGACACTGACTGATTTAAGAAGAATGATGAAAGAAATCAATTTATGAGGGACCATATTTTTGTTGTTTTGGTAGAAATCAAGATCAGTTAAGGAAATGGGAAATGACATACAGTGGACAATCTCTTTTGAGTACAAATTCAGAAATATACTTCGTATTGTTAATCATATATACATGGTTAAAATTTGACTCAAAGTATGAGCCGTAATAATCCATTCTCATTCTCGAGATTTAAGGCGATTTTTTTCACACCTCTGGCAAATTCCACCATTTCTCTTGCTTGAATCTCGTCCATCCATAAACACATGCATGAATCTCGTCCGTCCATAAACACGTGCAATCCCATCTCCAACTGATACCACTCGATTAGATCCATGTCTTGATTATTATACTTTTCCATTTCAATGTACTCCAATGAGATGTGTAGTTCCAGTCTGACTTGGGTGAGAAAGCCGGTTTGGCGAAGGAGGCCGAGCTGCTTCACACGGAGCTTCGTGACTGTCTTGCACGAGTTGAGAGTGTTTTTGGGAGAGCAGAGGTCACTCTCGCCAAACTGGAGGTGGTGCCGGTTGTGTCTGAGCTTCAGACTGGGTCTTCGGTTCTGGAGGATGGAAGTCTCTATGAACATTTCTCTCCTCGTGCTACATCATGTCCATCACAGATGTCTTAGCTGTTGACTGCCTTTGGGTGTGTTGTTGATGTCATCGACGAGGTCATGACTCCAGTGCTACAGATTATGCGTGAGTCGCAGAAGCGTTGGGGCGTGCCCACTTCACCTCTTTCAATGGTGCTTTCAAAGGAGATGGGGCAGGTGATGGCCGTGGATGACGAGGTTGATGAGGTTGGTGCTTTGGTACCTAATTTCGAGGGACAACCATAGGGTTCGCCTCTGCCATGTGGGCAGCTGAAGGCGCCAGAGTCCATCGTGTCTGTGGTAACTGTGGTTGATGATGTTCTTGCGCTGGTGTCTATGAGGGACAAGGTGGTGTATGCGAGTGCCGAGAATGATGGGGTAGGTGCTTTGGCACCTCATTCTAAGGCGCCGAAGTTCATCTTTGACCGGAAAGGTACGTTGACAAGTATTGATGAGGCAGTCTTCAAGAGAAAGCTTTGCGGCTTGCTCACCTCCTTGGATGCAGCTAGCCCTGGGTTTGGCAAGACGATTACTTGCCTCCTAATGGAGAAGACTTCCACGAACAAAATCAAGAAGGTGAAGAAGGCTCTCAGGAGCATAGACAAGAAGGGTGTCGCCATTGGTAAGGCGTCCGCGGCTTAATGGATGACACTCAGTATCTTCGAGCACCACGTCCAATTGGTTCGTCTTCATGGATTTTATGGTGGTGTCCGTTGTCTTCAGCTCTGATTTTGTTGGAGGTTTCTTTGCAACGTAGAAGTGGGAGGGATTGTGGTTGTTGCGTGTTATGTATGTTTGTTGGGTTGCTCGTTGGGTCATGGAGTTTCTTTCTTAGCGAGTAGTCCACATGTGGTCTATATGTATTGATTTTTGCCCGGTTTTTCGTTAATTAACTGGGCAATTCTCTTCTTCTTAATTAATTGACAAGGCAAATCTTTTGTCTTCGTTTCAGAAAAATGAGCGGTGGGTTGATACGATTTCCACTTTGACCGGTGCAGAGCCAGTATTTTTGAGACGGGTATGCGGACTTATTACTTTTTGGAAAAAAACTATAAAGCTCACACAACGACGACACAATCAACCATAAGTTGTTTGTAGACATCATGTCCAATAATTCAGTTATATTATAAGAACAAATTCTTGAATTGAAATTGTTGCTTAAATTCAGTCAAATGTGATGTGATGATAGATCAAACAATAAATTAAAGATAAAGATAACCTTCTATTTTTATTTGAAAACTTGAACAAATAAAATATGAGAGGAATCTACCAGCAAAAAAGTATATTGTATGAGAGGAATCAAAAGAGTACTCATGAAAAAAAAAGATGGGATCGTGCACACGCCGCTGTTGGCCTTTGTCTGCCGGATGCGTTCGCCGGAGAACGCCCCGCCGTGCCTGCTGAGGACGAGCGATGAGGTCAACAAAGGCGGAAGCGCCTGCCTCGAGATATTGCAGTGTCCCGATTGGCGATCCACGATCAGCCGACGGCAAGATGCCCCAGTTCCTGGCTTTCCGACGAGTCATGTGTTCCTTGGCCCAGAACGACAATTGAAGGCGCATTGCCGAAAGTGGCATTTAGCCCAAGTGAACCCTGGTCTCGGGAGGACACTGGAGCGTAGTTTTTTGTAGAGGAAAATCACGTATTACTAGCACATGTACTATGTTCACTACAAAAGCACATCTAGTATACATGTATACGTACTTGCGTATTCATTGTCAGATTTTTTTGAAACAAACAAAAAAAAGATTTTCGACTTATTGAAAATATCGGGCTCCATGGAGCCCGAAAGCAAAACATGCACTCACATTAGAAAACAGCTTTTTAAGCACACTGAAAATAAAATGTCAATTATTTCCACAGGAAATTTCAACTATACGAGGAAGCATGCTAGAGCGGCTAGACCAATTGGGATTTGAAATGTAAAAAGCTGGGAATTGTAAATGCACTCCGAATCCGCATTATATGTTGAGGGCGCCCAACTCCGCTACGAAGGCGTCGGCGTGCTCCGGCCTGACGCAGCGGGACACGACGTTGACGCCGTCCTCCCCCTTGCACAGCGGGCACACGAAGCAGATGAACCCCACCGTCGGATGCGCGCTCCACAGCACGCGCGCCGGCCTCCCGCCCCCGAAGTCCGCGGCTTCGAACCCGACGTTCCTCCAGCTCGAGATACTGAGCGTGTTGTACCTCGGGGCTGCCAGCTGCTCCTGATCTCCACCGCCGGCGCCAGTCTCATCGCCGGCGCCATTCACGAATATGTCTGATACCTTCTCCTTGGCATGCTTGATGAGCTTCACGAGGTCCTTGATGTCGCCGCTCGCCACCGTGCCGCTCGTTGCTTGGATCACCTGGACGATGACGCAGTTGCCGTAGTAGCCTTCCTTGGCGCCGACGAGACCGCGCACGTTGCTCGCGAAGGCGAGGGGCGCAGGGGCGTCGGGGTCCCCGTCGGAGATGATCGCGCGGGTGCGGCACCGCCAGAGCACCGCGGCGACGGCTTCGAACACCGTGCATTCACCGCCGCACTCGGCTTTGATGTGGCTGATCAAGCTCGAGGCGATGGTGAGGTGGAGGCTCGTCAGTTCCTCCGTTTCTATGCGCATCTGAGACCTCACTGCGGCGACCATCTGCGGCGGGAGGCATGGCAGCGAGACATCGATTTCAGACCTAACCGGAACGATGGCCGGCGCCGGCATTCCACGGGCGAGCTCGCCGACGGCCCGCAGGAACTGCGCGATCCCCACCGCGTCAGCCATCAAGTGGTTCCACGTCACGCCGACGACGAACCCGCCGCAGGAGAAGTCCGTCACCTGCATGAGCAGGAAGGCGTCCTGGGGGCGGCAATATTCGGCGGGGTAGGCATCGGCGAGGTCACCGAGGAGCGACGCCAATGTCGTGACGTCCAGGGCGCAGCTAACCGAGGCACCCACGAAGGAGACACCGTCGCCGGTGCACGCGATGTGGGGCTCCCCGTCGTCGCTGTTGGCGGCGAGGCGGCCGGCCATCGGGGGATAGTGCACCAGTGCCTGCGACAGGGCCTTCTTGATGGTCTCGACCGGCTCGTCGATTGGTTTGTCCAAGGCGAGGAGCAGCGTGATCGGAAGAGGACCGATGCATCTGTCGAAAGAGGAGAGATGGACGATGCCGGCTCTCGGCGTGCCCGGCTCGCAAGGGCCGACGATCACCGCCGGCGAGGACTTGGTCACTGCGGCGCTCATTGTGTTGTGATTTGATAGACCAGTTGATGCTCTGAAGTCACGGCTGGCCTGGCAGCTCTTATAGGCATAGTGTGGAGTCATTCTCTACGCTCTTATCCATGCATCCATGTTGATTCTTATTAAAGGAAATGAAACGGGTGTCATTCAGGCAGTTGCACCATTTTTTTTATCAAATGATTTCTGAGACTTGTTGTTTTATTTTCAATGAAATTTCATATATTTCAGTCATTTCGATCGATACTGAAATAATTCCCCTTTGGTAAAAATATTTGAAATATTACAGTAGTAGACACAGATTTTGATATTATCTTTGAATTTAAAAATATTTGATTGGATTCAACAAAATTCAAGTGCAAATTTGGGTCCTTTGGCCAAATAAAAACCAAATAACTGAAAATCACATCCAGCTGTTAATTTCGGCTGCCAAACATTTCAAAAACTGAATAACATTTATGGCTGTTAGCCGCCGTCTCGCTCTCAAATAGAAGGACATCTTCGAGCTCCTTGACCATTCATGCACAGATCTATGGCTGCTAGCTGATTCCGACAACAGCATTGATAATTTCTAGCACAAAATTCAGATGGCACAGCCGTCGGCATGTAAAGCCACGCGTGGAACACACTTGTCCTTGGCAACCTTACGCTTGGGTATTTCGTCTCCACTTCTTCGTTGCAATCATCTTTGTTAAAGTTGATACGAGGCAATAAGGCAAAATACTGCGTACAAAATATAGACAATTACCGCAGAAGCATTACCTACGACTAAGTCGATTCTTTCGTCAACAACGGTTTCGAGAAGAATACATGCCCTTACACTGCCATCGCCACGTCTAGTCACAAACGACATGGATAATGTTTTCATCCCGACCTTTGGGATAAACGTCATCACACCAACAAGACAACATCTTCATCAAGGTAATAACTTAAGTTCATTGCTGTGGCCCCGACTAATATTTTCGATGAAGGGTAAATTTTATTAGCTTCAAATGAAGCATTAAGAAGATACATAACACAATGTATACACACGAGGCGTGTACATAGCTAGGATGCACATAGTCAACATCAACTCATACACACACGCGGAAACATGTCATCAACAAGCAAAGTCATATAAGACCAAAGCTATGTGAAGGGGACGAAAAACCCTCCCAAAGCGCTCAGATCTGTAATTGGCAGAATACAACAATGACCATATCCACACCAATAATATCATGAAACCACAAGGACAACGAGGTTTTTCAACAGTAACACCCTCAGAATGGGAGGGACACTTGGGCGCTGCCGTCACCAGATCCCACCACAAAGCGATAATCTAAGTTTTCACATTGAAAAATAAGCCCGAGCATGAAGCAATTCTCCAACCGCCATCTTTTTGGCGGATGTTTCGATAGTCTTCCAACACTAATCGAGGCCAGGTCAGAATGATGCTAGCGGAAAGATGACACATTTGCTTCTGTTTGTGGGTAATCAAATTAAATGATATCATCAAAGTTTTAAATAGGAAGATGAGTTTGGGATGATCAACCTCATCAAAGTCTGTGGGTATCCTTCTTGACTCCCAAGGTGAAAGGGCCATAAAGCTATCTGGATTCAGGCCGATTAGCCTGATCCATAGCGTGTCGAAGCTCGTTGCAAAGGTCCTAGCAAGGAGGCTATAGCCAATCGTGAATGATCTGATTTCGTCGTGCCAGAGCGCATTTATCAAGAAGCATTCAATCCTGGACAACTTTATGTACATGCAAGCTATGATCAGAACCCTAAAGGCAAGATAGACTCTGGCCATTCTACTGAAAAGTTCATATTGCTAAGCCTTTCGACAATGTTTTTTGGGAGTTCCTATTGGATCTGATGGGTGTGATGAGTTTTGAGCCGCAATAGACTAACTGGGTTGCGGGTCTAGTGGCTACATCCTCCACCAAGGTGTGTATCAATGGCGGCCTCTCTGACACAATCTGGCACCACACAGGTCTCCGGTAAGGGGACCTGTCACCCTGTTGCTCTTCATCACCACAATGGATTTTCTCGTGGTCCTCCTTGAGGCTGCATGACGAAGCGAGATGCTGATGAGCATTAGGAGATTTCCATGTCATTCAGAGTTTCCGTATGTGTTGATGACGTCATGCTCTTCATCTACCCCTCCAAAGCAAAGATGCATACAGTGGTTAGGCTTCTAGAGTTTGTCCAATAATTGTCAGGCCTCAAGACGAATTAGTCTAAGAGCGTTACAACACCGATCAAATATCTCAAGGGTACACATGAGTTTCCAAGGAGGAAACTAAACGCTTGACCAAGACCATCCCCACTAATTACCTGGGCGTGTCGCTTTTGGACTCTCGCCTAAGAAGGTATGATATGTAGTCGATCTTGGACTTCCTTGAAAAGTGGTTGAGAGGGTGGAAGGCCAAGCTTATTGCTATGCCTATAAGAATTAACTGGTTAGAACCACTCTCTCGAGAATGGCAATCTATTAGCTCATGAGAACTGCGTCGCGGATCTTGTTCCTCAAGATGACCAAAAAGCTGAGATGCGTCTTTCTCACGATGACCAAAAAGCCTTTTGCCTTATGACTTTGCTAGTTGCCGATGTGTTTCCGCGTGTGTGCGTGTGTTGGGTTGGATGTGTACATCTTAGTTATGCAGAGGCTGGGTATGTGCTATTTGTGATGTATCCAGTTGATGCTCCATCTAAGCCCATAAATTCCACCCTTTGTAAAAAAACTGAAAAATAAATACTAAAACTTCTGATCATTATCCTGACTTCTAGTTGTCATACAATTTTAGAATTTGCAGTAACTAATGTAACAATAGTCTAATCATATCTTGGGTATGCAACTTAGATGTTCGTCTAGCTGTGAGTATGTGACCACATGAGCCATGGGACTGACATGGTATGCGATTTAATTCATACTGGCAAGATGACTCTATGCTAGAGACTTAATAATGAATGGATGGAACTTCTTTGCGATGGCTGATGGCAATGCGCCAACGCCCTAGCGCAAACGATGACGATCGATCCCAAAATACTAAAAAATGAAAATACTAACATTCCGGATTTCTGAAAGAGCATGGTGCCCCGATGTTTGGTTTTGGTAATTGATGACAATATCTATGGACTAATAGTTGACTTGAGTTATATTTGAAGCTTTTGTCCATATACATTGCTTGAAGACCATTTGTTGGTTTCAATGTTATTAGAAGAAGATTATGTGTTGACCAAGGTGCTATTCAAGAAGTTATCCAAAGATTGGTCATGTGAGTATTGAGCCTATTGACATCATGTCTTGAAGAAAAAGATTGTGTGACCATTTATGCTTAGCTTCAAGACATCATCTTACTGAAGAATGCTGGAAATATAAAAGGTTAATCAAGACTAAGTACAAAGAGTGATTCAAGTTGATCAACACACAAGCATAGAAGATATACCGAGAAGGATCAAGTGATCCTATGGTATGGTAAGCATTGTTCATTACGCTTTGTGTACTACTCCATGGTCTATGTGATAGTTCCTTGGGGGTTAGGTATGTTTCCATGGTCATGAATCAAAAGGAAGATCTCATATGACCCATATAGGATGACATTAAGTGGTGATCGTCATCAAGGTCGCATGTGCAAGTTCAAGTGGAGCATCATGTGGAGATCATGCTTGAATCTTTTAATCCATTCTCGTGATAGTGGGCATGAGAAGATGTGCCTAAGAGTGGCTCACCCATAGTGGGGTATGGGGGAGCAATCTAGTTTTTTTTGAACGAGCATGCATAATCAAGAAAGGTAGTCCAACTTGAAACGGTCAAGATCGTCATCATGTAGCTCAATTGGATTATGTACAAGTCAAAGGTTTGTCCTTGATAGGTTTTCTATTTTACAGGCCTCATGGTGTTAGATGGGGGACCGGGTTATTTGATAGATTGCCGTACTATCAAGGGGGGCTCTTGGGTGAGTAGGTTGATCGTATCGTTCCTAGATAGCTCAAATATTTGCATCCTTGACATCATATTTCTTGGTTTTCTCTATGAGAGGTTTTCAAGTTTGTGTTCTTCTTTGTGGCAAACAGAAGCTCATAAAAAACTATGTTCGCATGCATCATCTTTGTGCTTTCGGTGTTGAAGAGTTTGTCGGTTCATATTTTGGGAAGGTGCTCTTCCATATCCTATTGGAATTTCTTGTCCATTGCTATTTCTTATCCGTTGCTAGATATTACTTGCCTTCATCTATCCAACAAGGTTGAGTTTTTTGATTTCGGAGCCCATTTGCAAAAGTTATGACATTTTCGATCTTACTTGTTTCATGTGTTTGCTTGATCTATTTTGCAGCACCCAAGTGGTCGTACTTAAGCGGTACCTCCGCTGTGGGCTACTGCTTGGGAAATACCTCATGTGCATCTTTCTGTTGTCTAAAATGCGATATCGGTAGTGGCACGGTAGTACCGCTTGTGCAGTACTACCACTCTTTTCTACCGCCGCTACTACAACTTGTTTTTTTGAAGGGTGTGCAAATTCTTGTTGCCCATTCAGCATTCATGGTACTTGGATGGTAGTTAACCGGTAGTACCGCTCTGTGTGGTCCTTTCGCTCTAGCACTACTCCAGTACCGCTGGTTTCTATGTAGACTGTGAAAAATTAGTGGTGGTACCACTATTAAGGACGGTAGTACCTCTCGAGCGACACTACCAATCCAGTAGTTCTGTACCCATGAGCCTCAGACTGGAAATGCAGCTTAAAGCGCTAGTTCCTCTCATTGGAGTGGTAGTACCACTTTATTGTGGGATGAGCGTAATGCTTGGATTCCGAGAGGGGGTGTACCTATTTAAGGAGGGGGGGGGGCTCTTCTTTCCCAATGGTCCTTATCTCCTGAGCTCAAGTTTCCCCTCCATTGTTGACCTTCCTTCAGATTGCTATCTTTCAATATCTTCAGTGATTCTTTCTCCTTCTTGAGGAAAAAGAGATAGAAGGTCTAGATCCACATTTTCACCAATCACTTTGTCCTCTTTGTCAAGGGAACCGCTCAGATCTAGATCTTGGAGTTCTTTTGTGATCTCCTTGTTCTTTCTCTCATATTCCTCCATAGCTTTTATTGCTTTGATGGGATTTGAGAGTGCAGGACTTGACTACTTCATGTGTTCTTGCCATTGCATTAGTTGCATTGTTTTGAGTTCTTCATGGTGATACGTGGAAGTGAAAATTTGAGAATCGTATTACTCTTTGGTGTTTGGGCACCCTAGATCTTGTGCCTTTTGGGTTCTTGGGCGCTCTAGATGGTTGGTGGTGTCATGAAGCTCAATCATCATGGTGTAAAGCTCCGAGCAAGAGTTGGGGTCTCCAGTTAAGTTGTGGTGATTTCCCCAAGCAAGTTTATGGGTTCGATGACCACCCCCAAGGGTTGCCAACTATACGGGTTCGATAACCACTCCCAAGGGTCGCCTTTTGTACGGGTTCGTTGACCTCCCTCAAGGGTCCCTTAGTGGAATCACAACATCTTGCTTGTGCATGGGCGTGAGGAGAATACGGTGGACCTAGTGGCATTTTGAGGAGCATTGTGCCTCCATATCGCTCCAAACAGAGATTAGCATGCACAAGGGTGTGAACTTGGGGATACATTGTCATCTTCACATGCCTCGGTTATCTCCTTCTTGAGCACTTTACTTTGTGATAGCCATAGTGTTCATGTTATATATCTTACTATCACTTAGTCATTTATCTTGCTTAGCATAAGTTGTAGGTGCACATAGTGAGCCTAGTTGATTTAGGTTTTGTGTTTGATAAATTAAACTCTAATTTTATTCCGCATTTATTCAAGCATGAACCATAATTATTTTAAAGTGGATATTGTTGGAAATATGCCCTAGAGGCAATAAATAAAATGTTTATTATTATATTTTCTTGTTCATGATAATCGTTTATTATCCATGCTATAATTGTATTGATTGGAAACACATTACATGTGTGGGTAAATAGACAACACTCTGTCCCTAGTATGCCTCTAGTGAACTAGCTCGTTGATCAAAGATGGTCAAGGTTTCCTAGCCATTGACATGTGATGTCATTTGATAACGGATCACATCATTAGGAGAATGATGTGATGGACAAGACCCAAACTACAAACGTAGCATATGATCGTGTCAGTTTATTGCTACTGTTTTCTGCATGTCAAGTATGTGTTCCTATGGCCATGAGATCATGCAACTCACGGACATCGGAGGAGTGCCTTGTGTGTATCAAACTTCGCAACGTAACTGGGTGACTATAAAGGTGCTCTACAGGTATCTCCGAGGGTGTCTGTTGAGTTGGCATGGATCAAGACTGGGATTTGTTACTCCATGTGACGGGGAGGTATCTCAGGGCCCACTCGGTAATACAACATCACAATCAGCCTTGCAAGCAATGTGACTAAGCGTAAGTTGCGGGATCTTGTATTACGGAACGAATAAAGAGACTTACCAGTAACGAGGTTGAACTAGGTATGGAGATACCGACGATCGAATCTCGGGCAAGTAACATACCGAAGAACAAAGGGAACATCATACAAGATTAACTGAATCCTTGACATAGAGGTTCGACCGATAAAGATCTTCGTAGAATATGTAGGAACCAATATGGGCATCCAGGTCCCGCTATTGGTTATCGACCGTAGAGGTGTCTCGGTCATGTCTACATAGTTCTTGAACCCGCAGGGTCTGCACACTTAAGGTTTGGTGACGTTTCGGTAGTATAGAGTTATGTATGGTGGTGACCGAAGTTTTTTCGGAGTCCCGTATGAGATCCCGAACATCACGAGGAGCTTCGGAATGGTCCGGAGATAAAGATTGATATATAGGAAGTCCTATTTTGGTCGCCGGAAAAGTTTCGGGCTCATCGGTAGTGTACCGGGAGTGCCGGTAGTGTACCGGGAGACCATCGGGAGGGGTATTTCGACCCAAGAGGCTACATGGGCTGTGGGAGAGTGAATACCAGCCCTTAGTGGGCTGGTGGAAGTCTCACACAAAGCCCATGCGGCTAGGGAAAGAAAGTCCAAAGAAAAAAAGTGGAAAAAGGCAAAAATAGGATGAATCCTAGTCCTACTAGGATTGGAGGTGGATTCCACCTCTCCCACCTGGTTCGGCCTCCTCCTTGGAGGCTTGGCCCTTGGTCCAAGCCTACTCCTCTCTTCCTCCTATATATACTGGTAGTTTTAGGGTTTTTGCACTAGATTTTTCAGCATGTGCTACCCGTTCCTTCAGTGCATAGTTTCTCCTCTAGATCGGATTTCTGTAGTGCTTAAGCGAAGCCCTGCCGGAATAGCTCCACCACCATCGCCGGAGCGCCGTCACGCTGCCGGAGAACTCTTCTTCCTCTCCGCTCCTTCTGGCTGGATCAAGAAGGCGGCGATCGTCATCAAGCTGTACGTGTGCTGAACGCGGACGTGCCGTCCGTTCGGTGCTTGATCGGGACGGATCGTGAGGACGGTTCGTTATTGGATCGCGGGACGCTCGGCGATTTGGATCGCGAAGACGTTCGACTACACCAACCGCGTTTCTTAACGCTTCCCGCTTAGCGATCTACAATGATACGTAGATCCACTCTCTCTCTCATAGATGCTCATCACCATGAATAGATCTGCGTGTGCGTAGGAATTTTTTTGTTTCCCATGCAACGTTCCCCAACAGCTATTCATCCCCCACCAGGCGACATCCCTTTCAGCTTCTCACTAAGGTTTTGATTCACAAAAGGAAATTCCTTGTAGCTAACAGAAATCATTTGTAATTGTATACATCTTTGTATTCCTAGCCTTCGAATATATGGCCATATGCGGGCCTCCCCCGGCTATCCGTATATGTGGCGTGCATCAATCGATTCATATGATCAATCTCATTCGGGATAGGACCTCCCCGATCATATTCTGCACGTCAAGCACCAGTTATAGTGTATTTCACTAACTAGTGCAACCCCTCTGACCAAGCGGGCCGACCCGTTTAGAAACAACAATGCATTTTATTCTCGTGTTTTTCTTTTTTCCTTTCCTTTTATATATGCACAAACTTTTTTAAAATTTCAAAAACTTTCTTGACTTCGTGAACTTCATTTTTTAAAATCCATGAACCTTTATTTCAAAGTAAGTGAACTTTTTTCAAATACAAGAATATATTCAAATCTAAAAAACTTATCCACATTTATGATTTTTTAGAAGTCTGTGAAGTTTTTCAAATCAGCTGACTTTTTTCAAATTCAATGAAATGTATTCCAAATTCAGACACCTTGGTTTAAAATTGATGATATTTTTCAAATATGATTTTTTAATCACAAACTTCTTTCAAGTCATGTTTTTCTAAACTGACCATGCTTTTCAAATCCTCGATTTTTTTTCAAAATCCATGATATTTTTCAAATAGTGATTGTTTTTTCAGTTTTTTTTGAATTACTAATATTTTTTGAATTTCTGATCTTTTTTTAAAGCGACGAACCTTTTTGAATTGACAAACTTTAATTCATTTTTGCTATTTTTTGTTTTCTAAAATTTAATGGTTGACCAGTCAACAATTGATGGAGTAAATCTGGTGCGCCTTGGATGAGCGATCGCTCACGTGCCTAATGGGGAGGCCCACATTTGCTTGTGCATGTGTAGATATTGACTATGTCAATGATTTTTATTGCCAAGAAATTAATCAAACAAAAATCTAATTGGGCGAGGGTCAAAAATATTAGAAAAAGTTAAAAGTAAATGTTTGAACAAGTTAAAACTACATTACCTGAGGGCTCAAAACTATTTGAGCATGTTAAAAGTGAAGCTTTAAACAAGAAAAACGATGAAGGTGACTGCTTTGGCGGCAAATACATAAATGATCACATGTAATTGTATATTGGCTTAGTCTATAGTGTTTATTGAGACAATAGGATTTAACAAAAATAGTATGAGCCAAACTTTGCGGCCAAGTTTAAAGTGAAGCTTTGAACAAGCCATGAGCATATCAACCACTTTAGTGACATATGAAGAATTGATAACATGCAATTGTATATTGCCTTGTATTGCAACTTTAATTGCAGAAAATTGAATAAAAAAGAAATTGGATTAGTCAAACCGTAAAATCGTGGCAAAAAATGAGATATAAAACCACTTTAGTGCGATAGAAAATTGTTCCCGTGTAATTGGATACTGTCTCAGTCTATGATTTTGGTTTGCAGGCAAAGAAAACAAATATAAAAAAATTAGGTAAGGGGCAACACCTTTGGAGCAAGTTAAAAATGAAGCTTTAGGCGAAGCATGAGGGTGCCAGCCACCTAATCTGCAAGAGATACAAAAATAATGCCATGTAATTAATTGGCTTTTGTCTTGTTCGTTTGTTCCTATTGTAGTTAAAATAATAAAAGAAGTTTAGTGTATATTGATGAGGTGCAAAATATTTTTAGCACGGTAAAAGTAATGCTTTGAATGAGACACAAGTACGGCGATCACTTCAGCATCATACAGTGAACTGATCCCATGCACAATTAGATATTTGTGTAATGGTACTACCAATTAATTAAATATAAGATATTTTTAAAGTTCAATTTGAATTTTATCACATGTTTGTAACATAATGGTACTTTTCTTCAAAAGGGGCCACCACATGTGAGTTTTATTATACTTGTTTGTGTATTAGTAGGACCATGGCAAAGGGAAAGAGAGGACAGGAGTTGGGATGGGGGCACTGGAAGGGGGATGTCTACCCTGAAGCCCTCGGTCTTCCGGCGGGATGTTCTAGTTTGTGAAGGAGGTGACACTTCGAAGTTTTGTATGGACCTTTCCCTTATCACATGATCCTTGTATATCTCTACTCCTAAAGGAGGAGTTTGTACGTCGTTGTGACTCTCCACAACCCCTCCCACTGATCTTCGCGACACGCGTCACCTATTTTTTCTGTTCGCTCCAATCCCCTCCCGTTCTGGTAAGAAACCCATCTTCCCACATCCGATCGAAAGATAACCCCGCCGATAAGAAAGAGTGAACAGGGAGAGGGCATGAAAGATATTGGGAAGACAAGGACGGGAGAGAAATGCGGGAAATATTAACTAGTTAGAAAGAGAGGGAAGAGAAAGAAAATACTACAAAAATTCAAACGAAAGGAAATATAAAAGACAATAATATGCCCATTATTATGTGAAAATATAAAAAAAATGAGGGCTTACTTACAGGTAAACCAAGTGCCCGATAAGAAACACTCGACTTACTTCGAAGGTAAGCCGAGTGCCCGATAAGAAACACTCGGCTTACCACCCAAACCCTAAAAACGAGGGCTTACTTATAGGTAAACGAGTGCCCGATAAAAAACACTCGACTTACTTCAAAGGTAAGCCGAGTGCCCGATAAGAAACACTCGGCTTACCACCCATACCCGGCTTATACACGGTGATGGACTTCGTAAACCCCCTTCCCTGGTATGAAACCCTTTGGCTCCAAAATCGACTGTGCACACCACTGTCCCCAAATTCCCACACTCCATGGTCGTCGTCGTCGCCAGCCTCCTCGTGCACCCTCACCGCTCCAGAGCCCCATCCTGTGCCTCACCACTTGTCGGTCCCTTGGCTGCGTCCCCATTGTGTGCTACGTCCACCTTATCATCCTCAAACGCCTCCATGACACCGACGAGGGTGACGACCACGGCACAGTGCAGTTGGCAAGCTCAAGCCTCTGCACCACCACCATAAGCACCACGTGGGTGAGTTTAATGCGTTGCTAGTGCGCGGGAGCAAGGGCCAACAGTGGGTGTTGACTAGTGTCGGCGCCGCCGCGTCAAGGTTTGTCTCCTCTCCTCTCCTCCCTCTCTTTTTCCATTGGGAATGCTCTGTCCGCTTTCTCCCAAACTTACCCATGTAAGATGGCGACATCGGTGGATGCAATCTCTCCTTGCCTCGGTTCCCCTCCCTCTCCCCTAATCTATGTTTCCTCTCTGAACTGTGACGCGAAGGAGGCTAGGAACGAGTGGTAAGCCAGCGGCCAACACACCTCTCTCTTCTGAGTTAGTGATTCCCACCAGATGTAACACTAGCTGACAAACCCGGTCACTTTCTACTCGTTGATGCTTGTGTCCGACAGACGCGACTAAGGAATATGAGTAGAATACCATTATGTTTATTTCGTACAGTTTAAAGTGTATGATTAGTAATGACCGCTTTGATGTATAGTTTCATTTGATTCAACTTGAAATTACCATGTAGCTATTGGAAATATGCCCTAGAGGCAATAATAAATTAGTTATTATCATATTTCCTTGTTCATGATAATCGTTTATTATCCATGCTATAATTGTATTGATCGGAGACTTAAATGCATGTGTGGATACATAGACAAAACCATGTCCCTAGTATGCCTCTAATGGACTAGCTCGTTGATCAAAGGATGGTTAAGGTTTCCTAGCCATGGACATGAGATGTCATTTGATAACGGGATCACATCATTAGGAGAATGATGTGATGGATAAGACCCAAACTACAAACATAGCATATGATCGTGTCAGTTTATTGCTACTGTTTTCTGCATGTCAAGTATATGTTCCTATGACCATGAGATCATGCAACTCACGGATATCGGAGGAGTGCCTTGTGTGTATCAAACGTCGCAACGTAACTGGGTGACTATAAAGGTGCTCTACAGGTATCTCCGATGGTGTCTGTTGAGTTGGCATGGATCGAGACTGGGATTTGTTACTCCGTGTGACGGAGAGGTATCTCAGGGCCCACTCGGTAATACAACATCACAACAAGCCTTGCGAGCAATGTGGCTAAGTGTTAGTCACGGGATCTTGTATTACGGAACGAGTAAAGAGACTTGCCAGTAACGAGGTTGAACTAGGTATGGAGATACCGACGATCGAATCTCGGGCAAGTAACATACCGAAGAACAAAGGGAACGTTATACGGGATTAACTGAATCCTTGACATAGAGGTTCGACCGATAAAGATCTTCGTAGAATATGTAGGAACCAATGTGGACGTCCAGGTCGCGCCATTGGTTATTGACCGTAGAGGTGTCTCGGTCATGTCTACATAGTTCTCGAACCCGCAGGGTCTGCACACTTAAGGTTCGGTGACGTTTCGGTAGTGTAGAGTTATGTATGGTGGTGACCGAAGGTTGTTTGGAGTCCCGGATGAGATCCCGGACATCACAAGGATCTCCGGAATGGTCCAGAGGTAAAGATTCATATATAGGAAGTCCCAGTTTGGTTTCCGGAAAAGTTTCGGGCTCATCGATAGTGTACCGGGAGTATCGGTAGTGTACCGGGAGTGCCGGTAGTGTACCGGGGGGACCTCCGGGAGGGGTATTTCGACCCCAAGAGGTCCATGGGCTGTGGGAGAATAATAACCAGCCCTTAGTGGGCTGGGAAAACAGCCACAAAGGCCCATGGCGCAGGAGAGAAAGTCCTAAAGCAAAAAGTGGAAAATCAGCCAATAGGAGGCAATCCTACTCCAACTAGGATTGGAGGTGAAGTAGGATTGCTCCCACCTCCTATTTCGGCCGACCCAAAGGCCTTGGCTGCCTCTCCTCTCCTCTCCTCCTATATATACTAGTGGATTGGGTGGTTTTTGGACAGAATTTCCGGCCACGTGCTACCCGTTCCACCGGTGCATAGTTTCTCCTCTAGATCGTAGTTCCGCAGTGCTTAGGCGAAGCCCTGCCGGAATTGCTCCACCACCATCACCGGAGCACCGTCACGCTGCCGGTGAACTCTCTCTCCTCTCCACCTCCTCTCGCTGGATCGAGACGGTGGAGATCGTCATCAAGCTGCACGTGTGCTGAACGCGGAGGTGCCGTCCGTTCGGCGCTAGATCGGAAGGACCGTGATCGAGATCGCGAGACGGTTCATGATGTGATCATGGAACGGATCGTGATGAGTTCGCGGGACAGATCGTGATCAAGATCGTGAGACGGATCGTGATGAGTTCACTGGACGGATCATGATGTGTTCGCGGGACGGTTCATGATTGGATCGCGGGACGCTCGGCGATTTGGATCGCGAAGATGTTCGACTACACCAACCGTGTTTCTTAACGCTTCCCGCTTAGCGATCTACAAGGGTATGTAGATCCACTCTCCCTGTCGTAGATGCTCATCACCATGGATAGGTTTGCGTGTGCGTAGGAATTTTTTTTATTTCCCATGCGACGTTCCCCAACAGTGGTATCAGAGCTAGGTTGATGGTTCGATGAGATCTCGAGTAGAACACAAAAGGTTTGTGGGCGTTGATGCTTAGATTGCTTCCTCCCTTGGTCGGATTTTGGTTCAGCGGGATTGTGAGATGAAGCGGCCCGGACCAACACTACTCGTACGCTTACGAGAGACCGGTTCCCTCGACGCAACTTGTTGCTTAGATGGCTTGCGGGTGACAGTTTCTCTCACTTTAGTTGGATCGGATCCGACAAAGGCGGTCCTTGAGAAGGTTGAAAAGCAATCTATGTATCACCGTTGTGGTTTATGCGTAGGTGAGAATCGTTCTTGCTAGATACCCGTAGCAGCCACGTAAAACATGCAACAACAATTAGAGGACGTCTAACTTGTTTTTGCAGGGTATGTTGTGATGTGATATGGCCAATTACATGATGAGATATATGTGATGTATGAGATGATCATGTGATGTATAGAATTTCACGACTTGCATGTCGTTGAGTACGGCAACCGGCAGGAGCCATAGGGTTGTCTTTAATTATTGTATGACCCGCGTGTCAATCATTAAGCCCTATGTAATGCTTTACTTTATCGCTAAGCGGTAGCAATAGAAGTAGAAGCAGGGCTGGCGCCACAACCCCAATGGCAACACATTGATGGAGATCAAGATGATGGAGATCATGGTGTCGTGCCGGTGACGATGGAGATCATGCCGGTGCTTTCTAGATGGAGATCAAAAGTACAAGTTCATGGCCATATCATGTCACTTATGATTTGCATGTGATGTTAATCCTTTTTATGCACCTTGTTTTGCTTAGGACGGCGGTAGCATTATAAGGTGATCCCTCACTTAATTTCAAGATAAATTGTGTTCTCCCCGAGTGTGCACCGTTGCGAAAGTTCGTCGTGTTGAGACACCACGTGATGATCGGGTGTGATAGACTCTACGTTCACATACAACGGGTGCAAGCCAGTGTTGCACATGCAGAACACTCGGGTTAAACTTGACGAGCCTAGCATGTACAGACATGGCCTCGGAACACAAGAGACCGAAAGGTCGAACATGAGTCATATAGTAGATATGATCAACATGATGATGTTCACCATTGCAGCCACCTCAACTCACGTGATGATCGGACTTGAGTTGGTGAATTTGGATCATGTATCACTCGAATGATCGGAGGGATGTCAACTTGAGTGGGAGTTCTTAAGTAATATGATTAATTGAACTCATTATCATGAACATAGTCAAAGTGTCTTTGCAAATTATGTTGTAGATTACTAGCTCGCGCTGTAGCTCCCTTAAATTTATATATGTTCCTAGAGAAATAGAGTTGAAAGATGTTGGTAGCAATATTGCGGACTGGGTCCGTGATCTGAGGATTGTCCTCATTGCTGCACAGAAGGCTTATGTCCTTAATGCACCGCTCGGTGCGCCACCCCCTCTAGCGTCGTCTATAGATGTTGGGAACATCTGACAGGCACGTTTCGATGACTACTTGATAGTTTAATGCGTCATGCATTACGGCTTAGAATCGAGGCTCGGAAACGTTTTGAACGTCACGGAACATATGAGATGTTCTAGGAGCTGAGATTGTGATCTCAGGCTCGTGCCCGTGTTGCGAGATATGAGATCTCCAACAAGATTCTTTGCCTGTAAGATGAAGGAGAATAGCTCAACCGTTGAGCATGTACTTAGATTGTCTGGGTACTACAATCGCTTGAATCAAGTGGGAGTTGATCTTCCAGATAAGATAGTGATTGATATAGTTCTCCAAGTCACTGTCACTAAAGCTACTAGAACTTAGTGATGAACTATAATACACCAGGGATAGAAGTATTGATCCCTGAGCTGTTCGCGATGTTTGACACCGCGATGGTAGAAATCAAGAAGGAGCGTCAAGTGTTGATGGTTAATCAAACCACTAGTTTTGAGAAGGGCAAGAGCAAGGAGGGAAACTTCATGGATAGCAAGTCAGTTGCTGCTCCAGTGAAGTAACCCAAAGTTGAACTCAAACCCGAGACTAAGTGCTTCTGTTATGAGGTGAGCGGTCGCTGAAGCGGAACAACCCTAGATTCTTGGTAGATAAGAAGGCTGGCAACATTGATAGAAGTATATTTGATATACGAGTTATTAATATGTACCTTGCTAGTACTCTTAGTAGCACCTGGGTATTGGATACTGGTTCGGTTGCTAAATGTTAGTAACTCGAAATAAACGCTACGGAATAAACGGAGAACTAGCTAAGGGTGAGGTGACGATATGTGTTGGAAATGTTTCCAAGGTTGATGTGATCAACATCGCACGCTCTCTCTACCTTCAGGATTAGTGACGAACCTAAATGTTATTTGGTGTTTTGCGTTGAGCTTGAACATGATTAGATCATGTTTATTGCAATACGGTTATTCATTTAAGTTAGAGAATAATGGTTATTCTGTTTACATGAATAATACCTTCAATGGTCATGCACCCAGTGAGAATGGTTTGTTGAAATCTTGATCGTAGTGGTACACATGTTCATAACATTGATGTCAAAAGATACAAAGTTAATAATGATAGTACCACATAGTTGTGGCACTGCCGCTAAATGTCATATTGGTATAAAGCGCATGTAGAAACTCCATGCTGATGGATATTTGGACTCATCCGATTTCGAATCGGTTGAGACATACGAACCATGCCTCTTGGGCAAGATGACTAAAAGACCCCGTTGGATGGAGCGGGCAAGTGATTCATTGGAAATGATACATATTGATGTATGCAATCTAGTGAGTCTTGTAGCGTGCAGTGGATATCGTTATTTTCTTACCTTCACTGATGATTTGAGTAGATATAGTGTATATTTACTTAATGAAACACAAGTCTGAATCGTTTGAAAGGTTCAAGCAAATTCAGAATGAAGTTTAAAGATCATCGTGACAAGAAGATAAAAAATACCACGATATGATCGTGGAGGTGAATATCTGAGTTACGAGTTTGGCATACAACTTAAGACAATGTGAAATTTGTTTCACAACTAATGCTACCTGGAACACCATGGTGTGATGGTGTGTCCGAACATCATAGTCATGCTCTATTGATATAGTGCATACTGTGATGTCTCTTATCGTTTTACTACTATAATTTTTGGGGTTATGCATTCGAGACAACTACATTCACTTTAAATAGGGCATCATCTAAATCCGTTGAGATGACACCGTGTGAATTATGGTTTGATAGAAACCTAAGCTGTCATTTCTTAATATTTGGGGCTGTGACACTTGTGTGGAAAATGTTTTCACCTAATGAGGTCGAACCCAAGGCGGACAAATGCATCTTCATAGAATACCCTAAGATTAGTTGGGTGAACCTTCAATCTCAGATCCTAGTGCAAAGTGTTTGTTGCTTAAACGGATCCTTTCTCGAGGAAATGTTTCTCTCGAAAGAATTGAGTGGGAGGAAGATAGAACTTGATGAGGTTGTTAAACCTTTGTTCAACCAGAGAGTAGCGCAGCGCAGAAAGATGTTTCTGTGAAGCCTACGTTAGTTGAAGAGTAAGTTAATGATGATGATCATGAAGCTTCAGGATCAAGTTACTATCGAACTTCGTGGGTCGACAAGGATGTGTACTGCTCCTAAGTGGTACGACAACTCTGTCTTGGAGATCATGTTGTTGGACAACGATGAACCTACGAGCTATGGAGAAGCGATGATGGGCCCGGATTCCGACGAATGGTTAGAGGCCATGAAATCCGAGATAGGATCCATGTATGAAAACCAAGTATAGACTTTGGTAGACTTGCTCGTTAGACGGCAGGTCGTTGAGTACAAATGGACCTTTAGAATGAAGATAGACACTGATGGTGAATGTCACCATTTGTAAAGCTCGACTTGTTGCAAATTTGTTTGTGACAAGTTCAAGGAGTTGACTGCGATGAGGCTTTCTCACTCGTAGCGATGCTAAAAGTCTGTTGGAATTATGTTAGCAGTTGCTGCATTTTCAATTATGAAATCTGGCAGATGGATGTCAAAACATCGTTTCCTTAACGGTTTACTTAAGGAAAGGTTGTATGTGATACAACTAGAAGGTTTTGTCAGTCCTAAGGATGCTAAAAGATGAGCAATCTTCAGTGATCCTTCTATGTACTGAAGCAAGCATCTCAGAGTTGGAATATACACTTTGATGAGGTGATCAAAGTTTCTGTAGTTTATACAAAGTTTACGAGAAACTTGTATTTGCAATAAAGTGAGTGGGAGCACTGTAGAGTTTCTGATAAGTATATGTGGTTGACATATTGTTGATCGGAAATAATGTAGAATTTCTGGAAGGCATAAAAGGTTGTTTGAAAAGTGTTTTTCAAAGGAAGACCTGGATAAAGCTACCTAATTGTTGAGCATCAAAATCTATAGAGATAGATCAAGATGCTTGATGAGACTTTCAATGAGTGCATACCTTGACAAGATTTTGAAAGAGTTCAAAATGGATCAGCCAGAGAAATAGTTCTCATCTGATTTGTAAGGTGTGAAGTTGAGTGAGACTCAAAGCTCGACAACGGCAGAAGAAAGAGAAAGGACGAACGTTGTCCCCTATGCCTTAGCCATAGGCTCTATATTATGCCATGCTGTGTACCGCACCTATGTGTGCCTTGCCATGAGTGTGTCAAGGGGTACAAGAGTGGTCCAGGAATGGATCACTGGACAGCGGTCGGAATTATCCTTAGTAACCAGAGGACTAAGGAAATGTTTCTTGATTATGGAGGTGATAAAGAATTCGTCGTAAAGAGTTACGTCGATGCAAGCTTTAACACCTATCCGGATGACTCGTAGTAGCAATCTGGATACGTATAGTGGAGCAGCCATTTGGTATAGTACCGAGCAGAGTGTGGTAGCAGTGTTTACGGTTTGACATAGAGATTTGCAAAGTACACACGGATCTGAATATCGCAGACCCGTTGACTATAAGACCTCTCTCACATGCAAAGCATGATCGAGCCCCAAAACTCATTGGGTGTTAGATTCATAACAATGCGAATCACATGGTGATGTGAACTAGATTATTGACTCTAGTGCAAGTGGGAGACTGTTGGAAATATGCCCTAGAGGCAATAATAAATTAGTTATTATCATATTTCCTTGTTCATGATAATCGTTTATTATCCATGCTATAATTGTATTGATCGGAGACTTAAATGCATGTGTGGATACATAGACAAAACCATGTCCCTAGTATGCCTCTAATGGACTAGCTCGTTGATCAAAGGATGGTTAAGGTTTCCTAGCCATGGACATGAGATGTCATTTGATAACGGGATCACATCATTAGGAGAATGATGTGATGGATAAGACCCAAACTACCAACATAGCATATGATCGTGTCAGTTTATTGCTACTGTTTTCTGCATGTCAAGTATATGTTCCTATGACCATGAGATCATGCAACTCACGGATATCGGAGGAGTGCCTTGTGTGTATCAAACGTCGCAACGTAACTGGGTGACTATAAAGGTGCTCTACAGGTATCTCCGATGGTGTCTGTTGAGTTGGCATGGATCGAGACTGGGATTTGTTACTCCGTGTGACGGAGAGGTATCTCAGGGCCCACTCGGTAATACAACATCACAACAAGCCTTGCGAGCAATGTGGCTAAGTGTTAGTCACGGGATCTTGTATTACGGAACGAGTAAAGAGACTTACCAGTAACGAGGTTGAACTAGGTATGGAGATACCGACGATCGAATCTCGGGCAAGTAACATACCGAAGAACAAAGGGAACGTTATACGGGATTAACTGAATCCTTGACATAGAGGTTCGACCGATAAAGATCTTCGTAGAATATGTAGGAACCAATGTGGACGTCCAGGTCCCGCCATTGGTTATTGACCGTAGAGGTGTCTCGGTCATGTCTACATAGTTCTCGAACCCGCAGGGTCTGCACACTTAAGGTTCGGTGACGTTTCGGTAGTGTAGAGTTATGTATGGTGGTGACCGAAGGTTGTTTGGAGTCCCGGATGAGATCCCGGACATCACGAGGATCTCCGGAATGGTCCGGAGGTAAAGATTCATATATAGGAAGTCCCAGTTTGGTTTCCGGAAAAGTTTCGGGCTCATCGATAGTGTACCGGGAGTATCGGTAGTGTACCGGGAGTGCCGATAGTGTACCGGGGGACCTCCGGGAGGGGTATTTCGACCCCAAGAGGTCCATGGGCTGTGGGAGAATAATAACCAGCCCTTAGTGGGCTGGGAAAACAGCCACAAAGGCCCATGGCGCAGGAGAGAAAGTCCTAAAGCAAAAAGTGGAAAATCAGCCAATAGGAGGCAATCCTACTCCAACTAGGATTGGAGGTGAAGTAGGATTGCTCCCACCTCCTATTTCGGCCGACCCAAAGGCCTTGGCTGCCTCTCCTCTCCTCTCCTCCTATATATACTAGTGGATTGGGTGGTTTTTGGACAGAATTTCCGGCCACGTGCTACCCGTTCCACCGGTGCATAGTTTCTCCTCTAGATCGTAGTTCCGCAGCGCTTAGGCGAAGCCCTGCTGGAATTGCTCCACCACCATCACCAGAGCACCGTCACGCTGCCGGTGAACTCTCTCTCCTCTCCACCTCCTCTCGCTGGATTGAGACGGTGGAGATCGTCATCAAGCTACACGTGTGCTGAACGCGGAGGTGCCGTCCGTTCGGCGCTAGATCGGAAGGACCGTGATCGAGATCGCGAGACGGTTCGTGATGTGATCACGGAACAGATCGTGATGAGTTCGCGGGACAGATCGTGATCAAGATCGTGAGACGGATCGTGATGAGTTCACGGGACGGATCATGATGTGTTTGCGGGACGGTTCGTGATTGGATCGCGGGACGCTCGGCGATTTGGATCGCGAAGATGTTCAACTACACCAACCGCGTTTCTTAACGCTTCCCGCTTAGCGATCTACAAGGGTATGTAGATCCACTCTCCCTGTCGTAGATGCTCATCACCATGGATAGGTTTGCGTGTGCGTAGAATTTTTTTTGTTTCCCATGCGACGTTCCCCAACAGTAGCTGCTGTAGTCATGTTTCTATGTCAGATTGCATAGCATGCTAACTTCTTTTGTACAACTTTCTAGTATCCAAACATGTAGAGTCAAATTTTTAAGGTACCACCACTTATAATCTTTTGGTATTCATATGATCAAACCTTTTGCGGATGTGTTACTCCTGCTATACTTCAAACTTGGATTTATTGTTAATATGGATTGGTAATGGCAAGACCCTACATGATTGTAAATGTTCTTTTAGGGAAATCATGGTGAATGTGGATCATGATTGTGTAAGTGATGTTTTATAGGGAAGTTGCGGTGAATGTTGATCATGATTGTGTAAGTTATGTTTTAGGGAGTTTAGGGTTTGGGTGAATTAAAGAGTCGTCGAAGGCAAGTCTTCTATGTTAGGGTTAGGTGAATGGTGTTGAGTCATGTGTGCATCAGTGAGTGCTATTTTTATGCCAATTTGATCTTTCATGTATAACAGACATCTAGTTTGGTATCGGGACCATTTTCATAGGGCATTGTCCAGGAGAAACCACACACGAGAAGTCTTTCGCTCCATCACCACAGACTGCTGAAGACCCGACACCATGCCACCCGTACGACCATGGTAGCCAACCAGTACCGTAGCCAGGCGCTCCGCCCACGAACTCCGCGACTTCGACCATCAGGGTCGTCGCCCTCTATCCAGGCACCCCAAAGACCATCCAAAGGCACATCAGTTGTGCATCAACCGACAAATCCCTACCAAAAACAGAGCCACCAATTACCGACTTGCCTCGGAAAGCTCCAATCTGGGACTAGAAGAATCCAAGCCAGAGAAAAGGGGAGGAGAAGGAGGATAGCATGTCCATGACCGACGCCCCTCTATCGCTGACGGGTGGCCACCACCATCGGAGCCATCCACCCCTTTCAGCAACCTCCCCCCATGGCACCTCAATGACGCCCCACAATGACACCCGACCGAGATCCGAGAGAGGCAAGTCCTAGCCACACCCCCACCCCAACAAGGGGCGCTATGTCCGCCGCAACCTTCCCCGAAGATGCCATCTAGAAGTACCGACCAGCAGGCCAATACCAACAACACGACGCAAGATGAAATATGGCAACAACTAATGTGTCAAGTTCTGATAATGGTTCCATGCCTTGCCGTTAGACACCGCCACCCGCAACATGCCAAGAACCAGATCATGCCGATCCCAACCTAGCCACCGCCAACATCTACATGGGACATCGCCACATACTTGGGTTCCATGTGCCCCCGCCGCCGGGAGCCCCGTCGAACGTCACACCCCACAAGAGCAGCTTCCCGAGTAGGAGAGGAATGTTTGAGCCCTACCATCGTCAATGTTGCATGTTCTTCGCTTGATGGGTGTCCTTTAGTGGTGGTAAGGAGGGATAAGCGATGAGGGGAGGATGAGTGCCGGCGGTGGAGCTAGAGCTCCTGTGGCATATAATCTTATGAAAGGGGTGGTCGTTGGTAGAGTTCAACAATGGGAAGAGGCAAATGATCTTACAGGAGATATTGCTCCCTCGTAAGATTTAGGAAGCAACTTTGAACCGTATTAGAAGTAATTGTGAACCACACGGTAGGCATGATGAGCAATTTTAAAATCATAAAAAAAAACTTTTAAACTGTATTGAAAAGAAATCAATAATCAGAAGCAACCATATATGAGAAAAACGTGTGAGAACGACTAATTGGTCCACTTTAGGTTCACACCGAGATTTGAAATGCAATTCTTTTGGGAACTATAAATGCACTACTAGAATTGAGGACAGTAAATCTGCATCTAAATCGATCCTTCTCATGGCCCAACAATTTGGGTTGTCGTATTTCACTTTTAGATCATTTCTAGCCGTCTGATCTTTGTTCCAGCTTATTTACCCTGATCTAGCCTGTTTGACCTATCGGGCCATTATTCTTGTGACATTTTTTCAAGACATTTGATTGGGCTTTATTGGACCGCTATGCAACCTACAATATATATGGCAAATATCGCTAACTCATTTCTAATGTTATTTGTGTTTTATTACTTAGTATGAGTAGGGCAATACTTTTCAACAATTTGCATCATCTAAACATTAACAGTAGAATTATATCCATCTTTCAAAACTTTATTTATGCACAAATATATGAAAAATCTATTATTCTATCATAAAAATAGATCGTTGCTGCAACATGCACCATCAAAAACCTAGTTCGCATTATATGTTGGGGGCTGTCAACTCCGCTAATATGGCGTCGAACTGCTCCGGCTTGATGCAAAGGGACACGACATACAAGTACAAAGAGACAGGCGTGGTGTGGGCATGCTTGCTAGTATGAAAAAAAGTGTGAGACTAATTAATTCGTCCATTTTAGGTTCACGCTGTGATTCAAAATGTTGAAAAAGTTGGGAATTGTATATGCAACACGAATTCACATTATATGTTGAGGGCGGCCAACTCCGCTTTGAAGGCGTCGGCGTGCTCCGGCTTGACGCAAAGGGACACGACATTGACGCCGTCGTCCCCCTTGCACGGCGGGCACACAACGCAGACGAATCCCACCGTCCGGTGCGGCTTCCACATCACGCGCGCCGGCCTCCCACTCCCGAAATCCACGGCTTCGAATCCAAGGTTCCTCCAGCTCGTGACACTGAGCGTGTTGTACCTTGAGCATGGGGGTGCCAGCTGCTGCTGCTCTCTACAGGCACCGCCGCCGGTCTCGCCGCCGGCATTCACGAATATGTCTGACACCTTCTCCTTTGCGAGCTTGATGAGCTTCACCAGGTCCTTGATGTCGCTGCTCGCCACCGCGGCGCTAGTGGCTTGGACCTGCTGTATGGTGACGCAGTTGCCGTAGTAGCCTTCCTTGGCGCCGACGAGGCCGCGCACGTTGCTCGGGAAGGCGAGGGGCACAGGGTCGTCGGGGTCAGCATCGAATTCGGAGATGACCGCGCGGGTGCGGCACCGCCAGAGCACGGCTGCGACGGCTTCGAACACCGTGCAGTCGCCGGCGCACTCTGCTATGATGCGGCCGATCAAGCTCGAGGGGATGGTGACGTCGAGGCTCGCCAGTTCCTCCGTTTCCATGCGCATCTGGGACCTCACGGCGGCCACCAACGCTGGCGGGAGGTGTGGCAGCGAACCGTCGATTTCGGACCGGACCGGGATGACGGCCGGCGCCGGCATCCCCCGCGCGAGCTCGCCGACGGCCTGCAGGAACTGCGCCATCCCCGCCGCGTCGGCCATGACGTGGTTCCACGTCACACCGACGACGAACCCGCCGCAGGAGAACTCGGTCACCTGCATAAGTAGAAATGGGTCGCTGAGCCGGCAGTATTCGGCGGGGTAGCCAGCGGCGAGGTCGCTGAGGAGCAGCGCCGATCTCGTGGCCTCGTCGTCGAGGGCACAGCTAGCCGACGCACCCACGAAAGAGACACCCTCGCCGGTGCAAGCGATGTGGAGCTCCCCGTCGTCGCCGGTGGCGGCGAGGCGGCCGGCCATCGGGTGATAGTGCATCAGCGCCTGCGACAGCGCCTTCTTGATGGTCTTGACGGGGTCGTCGATTGGTTCGTCCAAGACAAGGAGCAGCGTGACTGGGACAGGAGCTATGCACCTGTCAAAAGAGGAGAGATGGACGATGCCGGCGCAAGGGCCGACGACCGCCACCGGCGGCAAGGACTTGCTCACTACAATGCTCATTTCTGCTCTCAACTCACGGTTGGCCTGACTGTTCATATAGGCGCTCTTGCATCCAGGTCGACTCATATTAACAATTGAGTTAAGAGCATCGCCCATACGGTTGGCCAGTGAATCTTATCGATTCCCCCAGCCGACAGCAGATGGTTTTCGGTTTTCACAGTCAGTCTATTTCAACCGACACTTCAGAATATATATATTTTAGAATATTTCGAAAAATCACATTACACCACTGGAAAATTCGTTTTTTTAGTGCATTTTGTCGGGCAGCCGTGAACAAAATACTCGGCAAAAGAGTGATACTACGCAAACATGTGCTTTGCCGAGTGCCATCATCAAAATAGTCGCAAAAAAACAAAAGTTCGCAAAAGTGGTATGTGCTGAGTACACTGGGTAAAAGGGGGTAAAAGGGGTTATTCGTGCACTGTTTTGGCCGTCGAGGTTGCATACGAGAGCTCGGATGAAGATGACCGAAAAATCAAATTAAGTTGTTTACTTTGCCGAGGCGAATTATTGTAACGTGGAGCAATTTTTCATTTTATACCATGCTAAAATAATTGTATTTCCCGCAAAAATATTTCAGCAATCACGTTGGTACACATTGTTTTAATGTCTTTTGCTGGATCTCAGTCAAATTCAAGGGAAATTTCAATGAATTTGCCGAAACAAAAATAGAAATCACTGAATTTCAACCAAATATATTGACTTGACTATGGCTGAAATATTTCTGAAGTTCATATTTGAAAGAATGCACTGAGCTAACCCTCATGGATGGGCCCTAGGGCTCCAAACGAGTCGAGTTCGAGTGAGTTCAAGTTGGCTCAGCTCAACTCATATTAAAAGTCGAGCGAGCTTAGACTGAGTGAAGCTCAAGGTTAAGCTATAGAACATGACTTGTGATTAGCTTGTAACGATCTCAAGTCGATCTCGAGCTAGTTTCTCTAAATGAGATGATAAAAATAATAAATCTATGGT
This sequence comes from Hordeum marinum, assembly GCA_022496015.1. Taxonomy (NCBI): domain Eukaryota; kingdom Viridiplantae; phylum Streptophyta; class Magnoliopsida; order Poales; family Poaceae; genus Hordeum; species Hordeum marinum. Next base: position 510,650,241 of record CM039678.1, read on the forward strand.
GATTATTCCAACTCGATAAGGCTCAACATGACATAAGAAAATACTGAAAAATATTATTTCAATCAAGACGATGACTATATAATTTTCTTTAAAGTAATTTGACTTATTCTCTCATAACCAAAAGTTTAGTATCAAATAAGATAATGATTCACGACAAACATATAGTTAGGAAAATAAATTATTGGCCAAAGACCATAATAAGGTCTGATTCTTCTCGGCATTTAATTAATCTTCCATGATAGGTAGTAATTAAAATGGAGAAAATCATGGACAACATATATGGTAATATATTATCTTATTTACATTTAATATATGGCATTATCATTAAAAAGAATGATATTATGTCGAGCTATTGAGCTAAAACCAAGTGAGCTAGTAATGGCTCAAAATCGGTTCATTTCTCGGTCGAGTTACACAAGTGTTCAAGCTTAGCTTGTTTATTTTCGATCCAATCTCGAGTTGAGCTATAAATTTTGTTCTCGACCAGCTCACGAGCCTTGAGCTTTTTTTGCAGCCCTAGTGCTGCCTTGGCCGAGCCGTTTCCTTCACCGTTCTTGTGCCGCCTCGGTAGTCCCACTAGACCCTGCTCCTCTTCGACGCCAGCAACCAACCCTCGCTTCAGACACGCTCGTCAACCTCCTTCCTCTCCTCCACTAACTCGCCGCCATGGAGATCCCTGTCGTTCCCGTAGCCGACCAATTTCTGGTCTCCCGGGGCCGTCTCCAGCTCAGTGTTGTCCTCTTACAAATCGACCGATGTAAGGCCTCTTCCAATGCTCCGCCTTGTACAGGTGATAAGGCTGTCGTGTAGGCAAAAATCTGATGTGGCATGGTATTTAAGAGGAGAAAGATGGGTATGGTGACCCTAGGAAAAAACGGTGCCAAGCACGTGAACCTAGACAAAATACTCAAATGAAAGAAAGCCCACCAATGCATGAAAAACTTTAGTAGCTAAATCATTAAATATAGTGTGCTTAGCTATGACAAGTTAAGCACCTATGCATTAAGAGATTTGGTTGCTAAATTTTTAAATGTGCTTAGCACCTTATCTTAGTACCAATGCATTGAAAGTAGCCTAAATAAATCATCATAGTAAATCAGTCAATTATCAATCACGGACCATGGGTTGCTTCTTTTGTAAGAAAAAAAAATCAAACGATTCCGGACTGTAAGGTTCACTTAAAAAATACCCGCCGCGGGTCCATATTAGTTGTCCGCTAAGCGGATGTACTCCCTCCATCCCAAAATAACTGTCTCGATTTTGTACTATCTCTAGTACAAAATCGTACTAAACTTAAGACACTTATTTTGAGACGGAGGGAGTAATTAGCACTAAAACAGGTCTGATATATACATTCATGTCAGCCACAGCTAATATGGAACAGAGGGAAATGATGAGCTGCGTTTGGTTGCAGTCGCTACTATGTACATATATTCCACGTCTCTCTGAGCTTGTAAGCTGCAAGCCAAGTATTAGTGATCACCAGTACATAGGCCAAGCTGCCTGGTATGGCGGGGTGGTTGAACTTGTGCTTGATAACACTTTCCACGGTAGTGGCCCTTTTGTTTCTCAAGCTCTCCGGCCGCAAGAACAAGTCCAAGAAGAAGCTGCCTCCTGGGCCATGGACTCTCCCTATCATCGGCAGCCTCCACCACGTCGTCAGCGCCCTACCGCACCGCACGATAACAGAGCTGTCTCGCCGGCATGGGCCGCTGATGTTCCTCCGGCTAGGCGAAGTCCCCACCGTGGTAGTCTCCAACGCTGAGGTGGCAGCGCTGGTGATGAAGACCAACGATCTTTCGTTCGCTAGCCGGCCATGCAGCGCGACGCAGGACATATTCGTCTGCGGCGGCAGGGGCGTCGCCTTCGCCCCCTACTCCGACCACTGGCGCCAGATGCGCAAGATCTGTGTAATGGATCTCCTCAACTCCAAGCAGGTGAGGCGCATGGAGGGCCTGAGGGCGGAGGAGGCCGGCAACCTCGTCCGCTCCATCACCTCCTCGACCGGCGCCACAGTCAACGTCAGCGAGAAGGTGAGGGCGCTCAGCAACGACGTCGTGTGCCGGGCGGTTTTCGGCGGCAAGTTTGCGCGGCAGGACGAGTACCTCCGCGCTGGTGGGCGGCTTCTGCCTCGTCGACCTCTTCCCGTCGTCACGGCTGGTGCGGTGGCTCAGCAACGGCGAGCGCCGCATGAGGAGGAGCTATGGACGCATACAGCGCATCATCGCTGCTATCATGGACGAACGCAAGGACACGCAAGCTGCCGGAGATCGCCCCTGCGGCGACGACGATGAGGACCTGCTGGACGTACTGCTCAGGCTGCAGCTGCAAGACTCGTTGGAATTCCCTCTAACCAAAGAGATTATGGGAGCCGTCCTGTTTGTGAGTATTACTTTACCTCCCAGTACTGTCTTTTTTACCAATATTATAAAATACCAGATCTGATCTGCCTCCATGACTCCATCCACCATGCCTGGGTAACATACGTGTACAAACTCATTATGCATGATATCATGTACTAACAGTATAAGAGAAGTTAGCATCCTAGCTAGATTCCTCACAAAATTAAAGAGATGTTCACTACTAGTACATGACAAGTGACTTTTAATCTTTTATAAACACGATTAAACCTTCCAAAGTTCTATACTGCTGAATATATCAACGCGAGTAATTGCTATTTGTTTCATGAACATATCTACGAACTACGAAGCACACAAAAAAAGAAAAGAAAAAAAGAAACACATGTCTCACCGGGATGATTGCATCAAATGTTAGGATTGTTATATTGAGAGGCAGAACAAATGTTTGAAATATTTGAACATTTTATATCCTATAAAACGTGACACTAAATATAAATGTTTGCTGGTAAAATATGAACCATTCAAACCAACCAGTCGAGAAAACCAACCCAACTTGACATAAAATTAAATATAAAGTGCATCACCAACTCTTGAAATTGGGCTGGAAAAATCATTCCCTGGGTTCCTGGCAAAGCAACCATTAGCGCATATGCATGAAACGTGGGAGCTATTGTTTCATACTCATCTTTAACTGCTCGTACCATCGTTTCCAGGACATGTTTGCGGCAGCCACACATACCACATCAACTGTTTTAGAGTGGGCTATGTCAGAGCTCATGAATAATCCTGAAGTTATGGTTAAGGCACAATTAGAGGTGCGAGAAGTCGTAGGTCAACATGGAGCTGTCATTACAAACAACGTCATTGCGGACCTACACTACATGCAGATGGTCGTCAAGGAGGTCCTTAGATTGCATCCGCCCGGTCCTCTAATCCCCCGCATGACTAGAGAGGATTGTACGATCATGGGTTATGACATGTTTAAAGGCACCAATGTATATGTTAATGTATTCGCAGTTTCCAGAGATCCAAGATGCTGGAAAAATCCTGAGGAGTTTAAGCCCGAAAGGTTTGAGAACAACACCACAAATTACAATGGAACATACTTTGAATTCCTTCCCTTCGGAGCTGGACGACGACAGTGCCCTGGGATATTGTTCGGTACATCAACTGTAAATATCACATTGGCATATCTTCTGTATCACTTCGAGTGGATGTTTCCTGTCGGGACTGACCTTGATATATTTGACATGTCCGAGAAATTTGGGTTGGCGGTAGGCAGAAGGCATGATTTGCAACTCAGAGCTATTCCATGCGGGAGTTTGAAAGCTATGGGGTTGCTGTGATACAGCAAACATGTACCTGTGTAGCATTGTATGATAACATATGCACATCGTGCGTGCATCTTTATGCAACATAATAAGAGCCGTTGGCCTGTCTAAACAACATTATTGTGCATCATACCAGATATTGCACCATTATAACAATTGATAAATATTTATGTTTTTTTAATAATACAAGAAAAAACTATATTTCTCCCTCACGTTTACAAGAAGTTGACAACCGGCCCTGATAGTCTTTTGGTTGACAATTTACTCCCTCATGTTTCAAAACCATACACATTTCGTCCAAAACCAGAAACAAGGGGAAAACTGCCTACGTGTCACTGATTTTCTCGCTCCTGATTTGCCACGTTGGTCAAGCCATTAGGTTATTTTGGCCCCTCCCCCACCCCCCCAATTGTACGAACTAAGTGATCTGCACCGCCATTGCCTTCCTGAAAAATTCTTCGAGCTCTGGATGCTTCTAGAAGTCTCGAGGGGAGGGCCTCAACTTGAGATGGCGCCATGCTTCGCCTTCGAATAGTGTCGTCGTGCGGGCGGAGGATGACTAGAGGTGGCGAGCAGCGACGCCGTGGGGCTCGGGGCGATGGGGGTGTAGAAGCCTCCTCTGGCAGTAGGAGGTTGACGTGGGATTGAGGATGACATGACAAGGAGGTGGTGATGTCTGGCTTGAATTATACCTTGATCCCATTTCGCCACTGAGGTAGCAAGAAGAGGGGCCAGGGTTGGACACGACACACATGATGGACTATGTCAGTGATGCGGAGCATCCCATGAGCACCACCATGGACCCATCACCAACACCTCAAGCTCCAAGTGGACCATTGATGAGAGCCCGCGCACATGCCATTACAAACGAGGTGACCTCACTCCTTTATGATTCTCACTTTGATGCTTTCAGAACATGGATGCTACCTCAAGCAGAGAAACTTTGTGTGCTCTGGTAAAAAGAAGGAGGGAGAGAGCAAGAGGAACACCAAGAGCAAGGAGAAGGACAAACCACTGCCCAGGAACTAGGGGTACAACCGGTGCACCACCGGTCAACCACCGCCGCCAGGTACAACCATCCCACAACCGCCAACAATCGCTACCACCGCGGCCAGGATTCTGTCATGGACCGGTTCAAGACCGGTGCTACCCCAGTTATACCGGTTGATGCCTAATTTCCGGTACAACCGATCCTCCCTCCGGTACAACCGGCCTGCCTGCACGCATGGACGGGCCCGAGGCCCATGTATCTCCCTCCCACTTACCCTTTCGTGACTAGCACTATATATACTCCGTCCCCTCCTTGTTTTTAGGGTTAGCTAAGATTTGAACTAGAGCTTAGCTCCATTACTTGCCCTCTCTTGAGGAGTTGGCCTCCTCGTGGAGAAGATCCAAGTGATGCCAAGGCCCCTCTAGAGGGAAGATCCCTCGTGGATTCAAGGCCCCTCCTTCAGAGTGGGAGATTGCGTACCACTACTTGTATCATTGTTTGACTTGTGGATCTTGTTTCTCGTGTGTTTTCGTGAATCTAGTGTATGTGTAATCATGTTTGGCCTTAGTGTTTTCCTCTTGTTCTTCCCTGTGTTCTTCGTGTTCTTCGTGAATCCCCCTCCAAATCGTGAAAGATCAACACACACGGGCTTGCTCCGTATCGTATTGGTATCATGAGCCACGTTGATCACGAATTTGGAGTCTCCCCCACCGTTTTCAGCCAAAATTTTGCTTTGTTTTGACCTAGTAATTTAGAAAATCCCCTCAAAAATAGCTATACCAAATTTTCTTGGATTCGTTGGATTTGAGAAGATTTTGTTGATTGTGATCCGTGGATTCAGCTGTGAACAAGTGGATCTAGCTTTGCCCCATCATCCCCACCGATTCCCTCCGCAAAATCGCCCGAATTTTTCTTTTCCCTCGGTTTCGGATCTGCAGTCTAGCTAGGAGCGGTGCAACCGCCTGTGCGATCGGTACAACCGGTAATTCTCCAGGAGCGGTACAACCGCTAATCCCCAGGAAGTCCAGGAGCGGTACAACCGGCTATCCCAAGCGGTTCAACTGCAAACTCTCAGTTTTTAGCTTTGTTCATTTGCTCTTTCGCCCATTTTCTTCCGCAACCCATTTGCATTTGAGATTTTGAGTCGTGAGCCCGCCACTTCCTAAGGTGTTTCGACTAATTAGGAGTGTTTCTTCATCGACATCACCGCTCATCACCGCCCCGGAACATCGCAACCAACTCTTCATTGAAACTACAGCATAAGCAAGGACGGTAATCGTGACGACACTCTTGACTTATACCCTTGCCATTGTATTGTCACCCCCTAGCCTATTTGCGTTACTTTCCTATCGAGACTAGCCATTGAGTATTGCCGGGCCACGCTACTTGTGCACATTAGTGATACATACTCCGCATAGCTACCATTGCATGCATATACATATTAGTATCATCTCTTGTGTTGCAAAGTACACGCATACATAATTGCTATCTTGGTGTGCACGTTCCGCATAGTGACAATCCAAATATCATTGCAAAAGGAAAGACAAGTGAAGCTTGTAAGAAAGATCAAAAGAACAATAGCATCACCACAATTGCATATCATACATCATCACTTTGGATCACTTGAGTGAGTGACTTGTGCCACATACATAGCAATTCGGGAAGAGGAAGATATCACATTTTTGTCTCTTATAGGTTGTGCACAGGTTCGTATCGCGCCCATTAGAGAAATCGTGCTACCGTCTCTCTAGAGTTGTACAACACGAGCGTTTTTCCATGGTTTCCACATTTTGAGCTCACTTTTGGTTGCACAACCCCACTTTTCTATTTCGTGTGTGTGTTTCCGAGTTCCCCCATTGCTATTGATTCACATTGTCTTGCTTACTTGCGGATCTCTCTCAACTTTATTGCCTCCTATTCTCGATTTTCTTGAATTTTTTTGCCACCATCCTGACCAAGCTACTCCAAAGCATTATCTTTGTAGGTGTGTGAAGGCAAACTCAGTACCAATTCTACTATTTCCACGATTTCACATTGAGTGATTAATCCTCATCTCAAGCTTCGGAATGGTATTTTGTATTGTGTTTTCCCATTCTTCCACTTATATCTACTTGAGTACCATGGATAGGAACACTATGATGAACCCGACATTCGAGGAGCACGACGACGACGCGAACACCTACGTCACCAAACTACAATTCTTCGCCGCACAAAAGGGAATGCGCTAAGCACCTCACCCCCAACATACGTGAATCCGAGGAGCGGACGCGGGACTTCGTGGCAACACAAATGGATGATCTCTGCGCTTTGGTGGTGAATAGAGCATCATGTACATTTACCTCAACCCACCGACACACCGCAATTCGACACTCCTCCGAGGACTCCTCCGGCGAAAGCCCTCCTCCTCGAGCTCGACCACACCAATGTGACGCGCGTGGCCTTTCTGAAGATTCAAGCAACCCTTTCCACGATGAGCCCCAAGGTCGTCATCGCGAGTGTCACCACCGTCTCCAACAAGAGTGATACGTCTCCGTCGTTTCTATAATTTTTGATTATTTCATGCCAATATTCTACAACTTTCATATATTTTTGGCAACTTTTATACTATTTTTGGGACTAACATATTGATCCAGTGCCTAGTGCTAGTTCCTGTCTGTTGCATGTTTTTTGTTTCACAGAATATCCATACCAAACGAAGTCCAAACACAATAAAAGACCTACGGGGATTTATTTTGGAATATTTATGATTTTCAGGAAGAAGAATCAACGCGAAATGATGCCCGAGGGGGTCACGAGCCCAGGAGGCGCGCCCTACCCCCCAGGCGCGCCTGGCAGGATCGTGACCAACCCGTAATGAGGTTGGGGCCCTTCTTTTGCCGCAAGAAATATATTTTTATGAGGAAAATCCCCTCAAAATTTCAGCCCGATCGGAGTTACGGATCTCCGGGAATTTAAGAAACGGTGAAAGGCCAGAATCTGGGAGCGCAGAAATAGAAGGACACACAGAGAGAGATCCAATCTCGGAGGGGCTCTCGCCCCTCCGTCGCCATGGAGACCATGGACCAGAGGGGAAACCCTTCTCCCATCTAGGGAGGAGGTCAAGGAAGAATAAGAATAAGAAGGGGGTCTCTCCCCCTCTCTCCCGACGACGCCGAAACGCCGCCCGGGACATCATCGTGTGACAGCGATCTACACCAACACCTCCGTCATCTTCACCAACACCTCCATCACCTTCCCCCATCTATATTCAGCGGTCCACTCTCCAGCAACCCGCTGTGCCCTCTACTTGAACATGGTGCTTTATGCTTCATATTCTTATCCAATGATGTGTTGCCATCCTATGCTGTCTGAGTAGATTTTCGTTGTCCTATCAGTGATTGATGAATTGCTATGATTGGTTTAAATTGCTTGTGGTTATGTTGCTGTCCTTTGGTGCCCATCATATGAGCGCATGCGTGGATCACACCATAGGGTTAGTTGTATGTTGATAGGACTATGTATTGGAGGGCAAGAGTGACAGAAGCTTCAACCTAGCATAGAAATTGATGCATACGGGATTGAAGGGGGACCAATATATCTTATTGCTATGGTTGGGTTTTACCTTAATGAACGTTAATAGTTGTGGATGCTTGCTAATAGTTCCAATCATAAGTGCATAGAATTCCAAGTAAGTGATGGCATGCTAGCAGTGGCCTCTCCCACATAAAACTTGCTATCGGTCTAGTAACATAGTCAAAGAGCAAGACGACTGCGAGGAAGATCGCCTACGTCACCATTGTGAAGAAGACCGGTGCCATGAAGAGCAAGCACGTGAGGCACAATGGGCGCTCCACGACGCAACCTATGTCGTGCAAGAACGCAACCGTTTAGCACGTGAGGAACAAGAAGCACTACGTTGATACCGCCAAGAAGAAGAAGCACGTCAAGAGGAGCACCAAGAACACCAACAACGGGTGCGTCCACAACTTCAACAACACCTAAGGAAATAGGAGCAACACGTTGATGAGCTAGCACCAAGTCAAGAGCAAGACCAACAAGACAACAATGCCCCTCCTCGACAAGATGTGCAACCTCAAGCAAATCCCGTTGACCACATGGATGATCACACGCCAAGGCAAGGCCAACGTCAGCAAGATAACTATGCTCCTCCACACCAAGGAAATAGCAATCACAAAAACAATGAAGAAAACTGCTTTGGCAAGCTCAAGTTCACCATGCCTAAGTTCTCCGGAAGCAACGATCCCGAAGACTACCTCTCTTGGGAACTCAAGGTCGAGAAAATATTCCGGTTGCACAACTATGAAGAAGACAAGAAGATTTCCATGGCCTCCCTCGAGTTCCAAGATTACGTGCTCATTTGGTGGGAACAAGTGATTGCGCGACGAAGAGTAAGAGGTGAACCTCCAATCACAACTTGGGAACAAATGAAAGAACTCATGAGAGCGCGATTCGTCCCAACTCACTACAATCGCGGTCTCTTCAAGAAACTCCAACTACTCAAGCAAGGCACCAAGTCAGTGGAAGAGTACTATCAAGAGATGGAAATGGCCATGATACGAGCACATATGAAGGAAGATGTTGAACAAACTATGGCATGATTCTTGAAGGTCTCAATTACCAAGTTAAGAAAATTGCGGATTTACAACCCTACTCCAACTTGCTCGAGCTAGTGCATCAAGCCTCCAAGGCGGAACGACAAGTTCAAGAAGACTACAAGTACTCCAAGACCTCCTACAAGACCTACGGTGCAACTACTCAACTACTCCAACTAAGACTCCTTCTACAAGAACCTCCACGACAAAAGATGACAAGTCAAGCTTCAAGGACAAGTTGTCTTCATCATCACGCAAACACCTCTACAAGCAAAACAAGAGCGCCATCCTCTACACCGACACCGGATGACATGAAAAAAGTTCCATCAAGTGCTTCACGTGCCAAGGCCGAGGCCACAAGATGCATGAGTGCCCCCACAAGGCGAACCATGATACTCCAAGATGACGGATCCTATGACTCCATGAGTGATGATGAGATGGAAGCCTTGGAATAAGTGGCCATGCACCAAAAAGTCAATGAAGATGAAGACTCCCAAGTCTTTGTGAAAACGATTAGAGCCCTGCTCTTGTTGTCTCAAAGGTTTTGACTCTTTAGCAACAAAAAGACGAGGACCAACGTTGCCACATCTTCCACACCAAGGACGGTATCCAAGGGAGATCCGTCAAGGTCATCATCGATGGAGGAAGTTGCCATAATTTGGCAAGTGAAGAACTTTGCTCCAAGTGGCACTTGACCAAGAAAAAGCACCCTCGCCCCTACAAGGTCCAATGGCTAAGCGACTCCAGCACAATACAAGTCGACCACACCATGCAAGTCTCTTTCAAGATTGGCGCTTACGAAGACACCTTGGAGTGTGATGTGGTGCCCATGTCCGTTCGTCACCTCCTCCTTGGGAGACCTTGACAATTAGACTGTGGCGCCATACACAACGGGCGCACCAATCAATATAGCTTCAAGATGAAGGACACTGAATATGTGCTTCGCCCTATGTCTCATAGTCAAGTGATCATCGACAAGCAAGCTTCATCCCATCGTGGAGAGAAAAGTGAGAGAGTGATCCACCTCAAAGCGAGTGAGCGCCACAAGCCAAACTTGAGCGACTCCATGATGAGGGACATGAGTGACCTAGTTCTATTTTCCACCAAAATAGATTTGAGGTACGTGGGTGAGATCCCATCGACCGTCCTTCACAACGTGATAGTATGCAAGGACGATGTTACCCGGCCTAAACCTTCACAACATATTCCTCTTGTGTTATCTCAATTGTTGCAGGAATTCCAAGATGTGTTCCCCGATGAGCTCCCTGCGGGACTACCACCAAAACGAGGGATCGAACACCGCATTGACCTCATCCCCAGCACACCGCTTCCCAACAAGGCTCCCTACTGCGTCAACCCCGAAGAAACAAAGGAGGTACAAAGGAAAGTCCAAAAACACCAAGATAAAGGGCATGTTCATGAGAGTTTGAGTCCTTGTGCGGTCCCCGTGATCCTAGTGCCTAAACATGATGGTAGTATGCACATGTGTTCTGATACGTCCATTTTGCATCATACTTTTATATTGATATTTATCGCATTATGAGTTGTTATTATACATTATGGTACAATACTCATGCCTTTTCTCTCTTATTTTACAAGGTTTACCTAAAGTGGGAGAATGCCGGCAACTGGAATTCTGAGCTGGAAAAGGAGCAAGTTTGAGATGTCTATTCTGCACAACTCCAAAATCCGTGAAAATCAACGAGGAATTATTTTGGAATATATAAAAAATACTGGGTGGGAGAATTACCAGAGAGGAGCCACCAGGAGGCCACGAGCCCACCAGGCGCGGCCTACCCCCTGGCCGCGCCTAGGGGGCTCGTGGGCCCACTACAGCTCCTCTGGCCCCCATCTTCTTTTATATGAAGAGTTTCGTCCGAGAAAAAATCGATATAGAGATTTCGGGAGGAGACGCCACCGCCACGAGGCGGAACATGAGCAGAACCAATCTAGAGCTCCGACAGGGCTGTTCTACCGGGGAAACTTCTCTCTCGGAGAGGGAAATCGTCGCCATTGTCATCACCAACACTCCTCTCATCGGAGGGGACTCATCTCCATCAACCTCTTCATCAGCACCATCTCATCTCCAAACCCTAGTTCATATCTTGTATCCAATCTCTGTCTCGCAACTCCGATTGGTACTTGTAAGGTTGCTAGTAGTGTTAATTGCTTATTGTAGTTGATGCTAGTTGGTTTATTTGGTGGAAGATCATATGTTCATATCCTTAATGCTATTCAATACCTCTCTGATCATGAACATAATCATGCTTTGTGAGTAGTTACGTTTGTTCCTGAGGACATGGGATAAGTCTTGCTAATAGTAGTCATGTGAATTTGGTATTCGTTCGATATTTTGATACGTTGTATGTTGTCTCTCCTCTAGTGGTGTTATGTGAACGTCGACTACATGACACTTCACCATTATTTGGGCCTAGAGGAAGGCATTGGGAAGTAACAAGTAGATGATGGGTTGCTAGAGTGATAGAAGCTTAAACCCTAGTTTATGCGTTGCATCGTAAGGGGCTGATTTGGATCCACTAGTTTAATGCTATGGTTAGACTTTGTCTTAATTCTTCTTTCGTAGTTGCGGACGCTTGCGAAAGGGGTTAATCATAAGTGGGATGTTTTTCCAAGTAAGGGCAGCACCCAAGCACCAGTCCACCCACATATCAAATTATCATAGTAGCGAACGTGAATCATATGAACATGATGAAAACTAGCTTGACAGTAATTCCCATGTGTCCTTGGGAGCGCTTTACTTTATATAAGAGTTCGTTCAGGCTTGTCCCTTGCTACAAAAGGGATTGGGCCATATTTCAGCACCTTTGTTACTATTGTTACTTTCTAGCCATTACAAATTATCTTATCATACAACTATCTGTTACCGACTATTTCAGTGCTTGCAGAGAATACCTTACTGAAAACCGCTTGTCATTTCCTTTTGCTCCTCGTTGGGTTCAACACTCTTACTTAGCGAAAGGACTACGATAGATCCCCTATACTTGTGGGTCATCAAGACTCTTTTCTGGCGCCGTTGCCGGGGAGTGAAGCGCCTTTGGTATGTGGAATTTGTAAAGGAAACATTTATATAGTGTGCTGAAATTTATTGTCACTTGTCACTATGGAAACTAATCCTTTGAGGAGTTTGTTTGGGGTATCTTCACCTCGAACGGAAGCACAAAGAGTTGCTCCTCAACCTACTGCACCTATTGAAAATATTTATTATGAGATTCCTTCGGGTTAGCTAGAGAAACTGTTGGCTAATCCTTTTACAGGAGATGGAACATCACATCCCGACTTGCATCTAATATATGTAGATGAAGTTTGTGGTTTATTTAAGCTTGTAGGTTTGCCCGAGGATGAGGTCAAGAAGAAGGTCTTTCCCTTATCTTTGAGGGATAAAGCATTGACATGGTATACGCTATGTGATGATACTGGATCATGGAACTACAAACGATTGAAATTGGAATTTCATCAAAAGTTTTATCCTATGCATTTGGTACATCATGATCAGAATTATATCATAATTTTTAGCCTCGTGATAGAGAAAGTATCGCTCAAGCTTGGGGGAGGCTTAAGTCAATGTTATATTCATGCCCCAACCATGAGCTCCCTAGAGAGATTATTATTATGAATTTCTATGCTCGGCTTTCTCATGACAATCACACCATGCTTGACACTTCTTGCACTGGTTCTTTTATGAAGAGAGATATTGACTTCAGATGGGATTTATTAGAAAGAATTAATCGCAATTATGAAGATTGGGAGTTTGATGAAGGTAAGGAGTCAGGTATGAATCTTAAGTTCAATTGCGTTAAATCCTTCGTAGAAACAAATACTTTTCGTGATTTTAGCGCTAAGCGTGGACTTGACTCTGATATAGTAGCTTCTTTATGTGAATCATTTGTTACTCATGTCAATCTCCCTAAGGAGAAGTAGTTTAAATATCATCCTCCCATAGAAGTTATTATAGCTAAACCTGTTCTAGTTGAAGAGAAAGTAATTGCTTATAATGATTCTATTGTTCCTACTGCTTACATTGAGAAACCACCTTTTCCTATTAGAATAAATGATCATTGTAAAGCTTCAACTGTGATACGTAAGGGCTACATTAGAACACCTACACCCCCTGAGAAAATTAAAGTTGAACCTAGTATTGCTATTATTAAAGATCTCTTGACCGACAATGTTGAAGGGCATGTTATTCAATTCTGTGAAGCTTCTGCTAGAATTGCAAAACCTCATACCGGAGATAAACATAAACCTGTAGTTGGCATGCCTGTTGTTTCCGTTAAGATAGGGGATCATTGTTATCATGGTTTATGTGACGTGGGTGCTAGTGTTAGTGCAATACCTCAATCCTTATATAATGAAATTAAAGATGAGATTGCACCTGCCGAGATGGAATTTATCGATGTTACTATTAAACTTGCTAATAGAGATACTATCTGCCCTCTGGGAATTGTTAGAGATGTTGAAGTCTTGTGCGGTGAAACTAAGTATCCTACTGATTTTCTCCTTCTTGCTACCACACAAGAAAGCTTTTGTCCCATCATATTTGGTAGACCTTTTCTCAATACTGTTAATGCTCAAATTGATTGTGAGAAACAAACTATTACTGTTGGCTTTGGAGGTGTGTCGCATGAATTTAATTTTTCTAAGTTTAGTAGACAACCTCATGAAAAAGAATTGTCTAGTAAGGATGAAATTATCGCTCTCACTTCTATTGCTGTGCCTCCTACTGATCCTTTAGAGCAATACTTGCTTGAACATGAAAATGATATGCATATGGATGAGAGGAATGAGATAGATAGAGTTATCTTTGAACAACTTCCTATCCTTAAGAATAATTTACCTGTTGAATTACTTGGAGATCCATCTCCACCAAAGGGTGATCCTGTGTTTGAGCTTAAACAATTACCTGATACTCTTAAGTATGCTTATCTTGATGAAAAAGAGATATATCCTGTTATTATTAGTGCTAACCTTTCAGAGCATGAAGAAAAGAAATTATTGAAAACTCTAAGGAAGCACCATGCTGCTATTGGATATACTCTTGATGATCTTAAGGGCATTAGTCCCACTCTATGCCAGCATAAAATTAAAACTGATCCTGATTCCAAGCCAGTTGCCGATCCCCAACGAAGACTGAATCCTAAGATGAAAGAGGTGGTAAGAAAAGAAATACTAGAGCTCCTGAAAGCAGGTATTATTTACCCCGTGGCTCATAGTGATTGGGTAAGTCTGGTGCATTGTGTCCCTAAGAAGGGAGGTATTACCGTTGTTCCTAATGATAAAGATGAATTGATCCCACAAAGAATTGTTACTGGCTATAGGATGGTAATTAATTTTAGGAAACTAAATAAAGCTACTAAGAAAGATCATTACCCTCTACCTTTCATTGATCAAATTCTAGAAAGATTGTCTAAATATACACACTTTTGCTTTCTAGATGGTTATTCTGGTTTCTCCCAAATACCTGTTTCACAATCTGATCAGGAGAAAACCAATTTTACCTGCCCTTTCGGTACCTTTGCTTACAAACGTATGCCTTTTGGTTGATGTAATGCACCCGCTACCTTTCAAAGATGTATGATGGCTATATTCTCTGACTTTTGTGAGAAGATTGTTGAGGTTTTCATGGATGATTTCTCCGTTTACGGATCTTCTTTTGATGATTGCTTGAGCAACCTTGATCGAGTTTTGCAGAGATGTGAAGATAGTAACCTTGTCTTGAATTGGGAGAAGTGCCACTTTATGGTTAATGAAGGCATTGTCTTAGGACATAAAATTTATGAAAGAGGTACTGAAGTTGATAAGGCTAAAGTTGATGCCATTGAGAAAATGCCATGCCCTACAAACATTAAAGGTATAAGAAGTTTCCTTGGTCATGCTGGTTTCTATAGAAGGTTCATTAAAGACTTCTCTAAAATTTCTAGGCCTCTCACTAATCTCTTGCAAAAAGATATTCCATTTGTTTTTGATGATGATTGTGAAGAAGCATTTGAAATACTCAAGAAAGCCTTGATAACTGCACCTATTGTCCAACCACCTGATTGGAACCTACCTTTTGAAATTATGTGCCATGCTAGTGATTATGCTGTTGGTGCTGTCCTAGGACAAATAGTTGATAATAAATTAAATGTTATTCATGATGCTAGTAAAACTCTAGACAGTGCCCAAAGAAATTATGCTACTACTGAAAAAGAATTTTTAGCAGTTGTGTTTGCATGTGATAAGTTCAGACCTTATATTGTTGATTCTAAAGTTACTATTCACACTG
Source organism: Hordeum marinum (assembly GCA_022496015.1). Taxonomy (NCBI): domain Eukaryota; kingdom Viridiplantae; phylum Streptophyta; class Magnoliopsida; order Poales; family Poaceae; genus Hordeum; species Hordeum marinum. The sequence goes on from CM039678.1 coordinate 510,665,798, forward strand.
ATCAGGCTGCTATTAAATATCTCATGGAAAAGGGAGATGCTAAACCTAGACTTATTAGATGGGTTCTCTTGCTACAAGAATTTGATTTGCATATCGTTGATAGGAAGGGTGCTGAGAACCCCGTAGCAGATAACTTGTCTAGGTTAGAGAATGTTCTTGATGACCCACAACCAATTGATGATAGCTTTCCTGATGAACAATTGAATGTTATCGATGCTTCACACAGTACACCATGGTATGCTGACTATGCTAATTATATTGTTGCTAAATATATACCATCTAGTTTCACGTACCAACAAAAAAAGTTCTTTTATGATTTAAGACAATACTTTTGGGATGATCCTCACATGTATAAGAAAGGAGTAGATGGTGTTATTAGACGTTGTGTACCTGAGCATGAACAGGGACAGATCCTACAGAAGTGCCACTCTGAGGCTTACGGAGGACACCATGTTGGAGATAGAACTGCACACAAGGTATTGCAATCCGGTTTTTATTGGCCTACTCTCTTTAAGGATGCTCGTAAGTTTGTCTTTTCTTGTAATGAATGTCAAAGGATAGGTAATATTAGTAAACGTCAGGAAATGCCTATGAATTACTCACTTGTTATTGAACCATTTGATGTTTGGGGTTTTGATTATATGGGACCTTTTCCAAAGTCCAATGGGTATACTCATATTTTAGTTGCCGTTGATTACGTTACTAAGTGGGTAGAAGCTATTCCAACTAGTAGTGCTGATCACAACACCTCTATTAAGATACTTAAAGAAGTTATTTTCCCTAGACTTGGAGTCCCTATATATTTAATGACTGATGGTGGTTCACATTTTATTCATGGCACTTTCCGTAAGATGCTTGCTAAGTATGATGCTAACCATAGAATTGCATCTCCTTATCATCCTCAGTCTAGTGGTCAAGTAGAGTTAAGTAATAGAGAAATTAAACTAATTCTGCAAAAGACTGTTAATAGGTATAGAAAGAATTGGTCTAAAAAACTTGATGATGCACTATGGGCTTATAGAACTGCTTATAAGAATCCCATGGGCATGCCTCCGTATAAAATGGTTTACGGTAAAGCATGACATTTACCTCTTGAGCTAGAGCATAAGGCTTATTGGGCAATCAAGGAGCTCAACTTTGATTTCAAACTTGCTGGTGAGAAGAGGTTATTTGATATTAGCTCACTTGATGAATGGAGAACTCAGGCATATGAAAATGCTATGTTGTTTAAAGAGAAAGTTAAAAGGTGGCATGATAAAAGGATACAAAAACGTGAGTTCAATGTAGGTGATTATGTCTTGCTATACAATTCTCGTTTAAGATTTTCTGTAGGCAAACTTCTCTCTAAATGGGAAGGTCCTTACATTGTTGAGGAAGTATATCGTTCCGGTGCCATCAAAATCAACAACGCAGAAGGCACTTTTCCGAGAGTTGTGAATGGGCAAAGAATAAAGCATTATATCTCAGGTACTCCCATAAATGTAGAAAGCAATATAATTAATACCATAACCCCGGAGGAGTACATAAGGGATGTTTACCAGCCTGTTTCAGACTCCGAAAACGACAAGGTATGTGATACGGTAAGCAAACCGACTCCAAAACTTTTCCAATAGCAACTTTTCTCCTTTTTGGAATATTTAGAAAAATACAAAAAATTAAGGTAGTCCGGAAGGTGCACCAGGAGGCCACGAGCCTGCCAGGCGTGGGCCCACCCCTGGCCGCGCCTGGGGGGCTCGTGAGCTCCTCGTGTGTCTCCCGGACTCCATTTTCTTATGGAACACTCTTGATGGTCGGTAAAAATTCATTATATAATCTCCCGAAAGGTCTGACCCTCGTATCATGCAAATATCCTCTGTTTTCGTTTCGAGCTATTGTGCAGACAGATTTAGATCGCTATGACGTCCACCAAGGTCTCGAAGGACAAGTTCTTTGAGAAGGTCATCAACCCCTACCTCGCGGAGGTGCTGCAACACCCTCAAACCATTGAGATGCGTGAGGGGGTGCTGCACATCCGTGATGTTGAGGGGCCCAAGAAGACCGAAAGCATGGAGACGAGGCTCAAAGCAATGGAGCAGCAAGTCTTCAAGTGCCAAGGGATGGTGGAACGCGGACTCAAAGCCAACTACATGATGATTACGGAGTTTACCAACAAGCACAAGATCAACGCCAAGGACATCGGGGAACATCTCTTCAAGCTCTATGATAAAATCGATCATCTCCAAGCCCAGATCTACGATCTGCAAAACCAGAACTATGAGTATGAGTATAGATGTAAAGCAATACGGTTGGCTGCATATTTGAGGATCCCGGAGACTCGATCATCTTTCCATGATGGATAACCTATGCCTTGGAAGACGGAGAATCAACACCGGGCTTCAGCAACTCCACCACCATCACCTCTGAAGGAAGACAATTAAACACACGGGTATGGGCACTCCCCTTGGCTTGTGCCAAGCTTGGGGGAGTTGCCCCGGTATCGTATCACCATCACATCTTTTGCCTTTACCTTTATATTAGTTCGATCCTTTTGGTGATATCTCTATCTAGTAGAATAAAGTTTTTAGTATGATCTAGGCTTGAGTTTTTCTTTGTGTGATCCCCAATGTAATCGAGTTCATGAGTCATATAATAAAGAGTGTTTTAGTTAAGGGTTTTTCTTCTTGCCATGATCTAAAGAAAATAATAATAAGAGAACAAAAGCATGAAAGATCATGTGATGATCTTATGGGATGTGATGAATTCACATATAAAAAGAATGTTGACTGAAACTTGTTGTGGGTAGACAAACGTAGACCTTGGTCATTGTTGCAATTAATAGGAAGTAATAAAGAAAGAGAGGTTCACATATAAATATATCATCTCTGACACCATCTATGATTGTGAACACTCATTAAACTATTACATGCTAAGAAGTAGATGTTGGACAAGAAAGACAACATAATGAATTATGTTTGCCTGGTTCCGAACAAGGTTATATGATCATGGATCCTTCAGCATGTGACGCTTGCTTCCACCTCATATTAGCCAAAATTTCCGCACTAAGTAGAGATACTACTTGTGCATCCATAAAACCATCAACCCAGTTTTGCCATGAGAGTCCACCATACCTACCTATGGATTGAATAAGATCCTTCAAGTAAGTTGTCATCGGTGCAAGCAATAAAAATTGCTCCCTAAATATGTATGATCTATTAGTGTGTGGAAAATAAGCTTTATACAAACCTGTGATAAGGAAGACATACAAGCGACAGACTGCATAATAAAGTTCTTTATCACAGGAGGCAATATAAAGTGACGTTCCTTCACATTAAGAGATCACACATCCAAACCTTAAAAGTGCATGACAACCTCTGCTTCACTCTGCGAAGGGCCTATCTTGCACCTTTACTTTTTATCTTTAAAAGAGTCATGGTGATCGTCACCAATTCCTTATTTTGCCATCATCTTGGCAAGCGTCATGTGCTAAAGAAAGATCTATATTCATATATCAACTTGGAAGTAAGTAATCATGATTTATTATTGTTGACATTACCCTTGAGGTAAATAGTTGGGAGGCGAAACTATAAGCCCCTATCTTCCTCTGTGTCCAACTAAAACTTTGATCTCGTGAGTACCGCGTGAGTTTTAGCAATTGTAGAAGACTAAAAGATGATTGAGTATGTGGATTTGCTTTACAAGCTCTTCTTTGACTCTTTCCTATGTTATGATAAATTGCAATTGCTTCAATGACTAAAGACTATTGGTTGTTAATTCTCAATAAGATTCTTGATGCATGCTTTACATTGTGAATGAATTGTCACCTTAGCATAAGGGATTATATGACGATATTGCTGTTCTAAATATGATCATGATGCCTGCATGTCCATATTTTATTTTATCGACACCTCTATCTCTAAACATGTGGGCATATTTATCGATCTCGGTTTCCGCTTGAGGACAAGCGAGGTCTAAGCTTGGGGGAGTTGATACGTCCATTTTGCATCATACTTTTATATTGATGTTTATTGCATTATGAGTTGTTATTACACATTATGGTACAATACTCATGCGTTTTCTCTCTTATTTTACAAGGTTTACCTAAAGAGGGAGAATGCCAGCAGCTGGAATTCTAGGCTGGAAAAGGAGCAAGTTTGAGATGTCTATTCTGCACAACTCCAAAAGCCGTGAAAATCAACGAGGAATTATTTTGGAATATATAAAAAATACTGGGCCATAGAATTACCAGAGAGGAGCCACCAGGAGGCCACGAGCCTGCCAGGCGCGGCCTACCCCCCTGCCCGTGCCTGGGGGGCTCGTGGATCCCTTGCAACTCCTCTGGGCCCCATCTTCTCCTATATGAAGGGTTTCGTCCAAGAAAAAAAATTCAATATAGAGCTTTCGGGAGGATACGCCGCCGCCACGAGGCAGAACTTGAGCAAAACCAATCTAGAGCTCCGGCAGGGCTGTTCTGCCGGGGAAACTTCTCTCCCGGAGAGGGAAATCGTCGCCATCGTCATCACCAACACTCCTCTCATCGGAGGGGACTCATCTCCATCAACATCTTCATTAGCACCATCTCATCTCCAAACCCTAGTTCATCTCTTGTATCCAATCTCCGTCTCGCAACTCCGATTGGTATTTGTAAGGTTGCTAGTAGTGTTAATTGCTTATTGTAGTTGATGCTAGTTGGTTTATTTGGTGGAAGATCATATGTTCATATCCTTAATGCTATTCAATACCTATCTGATCATGAACATAATCATGCTTTGTGAGTAGTTACGTTTGTTCCTGAGGACATGGGATAATTCTTGCTAATAGTAGTCATGTGAATTTGGTATTCATTCGATATTTTGATGCGTTGTATGTTGTCTCTCCTCTAGTGGTTTTATGTGAACGTTGAATACATGACACTTCACCATTATTTGGGCCTAGAGGAAGGCTTTGGGAAGTAACAAGTAGACGATGGGTTGCTAGAGTAACAAAAGCTTAAACCCTAGTTTGTGCGTTGCGTCGTAAGGGGCTGATTTGGATCCACTAGTTTAATGCTATGTTTAGACTTTGTCTTAATTCTTCTTTCGTAGTTGCGGACGCTTCCGAGAGGGGTTAATAAAAAGTGGGATGTTTGTCCAAGTAAGGGCAGCACCCATGCACCGGTCCACCCACATATCTAATTATCAAAGTAGCGAAAGCGAATCATATGAACATGATGAAAACTAGCTTGACAGTAATTCCCATGTGTCCTCGGGAGCGCTTTACTTTATATAAGAGTTCGTTCAGGCTTGTCTCTTGCTACAAAAGGGATTGGGCCATATTGCTGCACCTTTGTTACTATTGTTACTTGCTACCCGTTACAAATTATCTTATCATACAACTATCTGTTACCGACTATTTCAGTGCTTGCAGAGAATACCTTACTAAAAACCGCTTGTCATTTCCTTCTGCTCCTCGTTGGGTTCGACACTCTTACTTATCGAAAGGACTACGATAGATCCCCTATACTTGTGGGTCATCAAGACTCTTTTCTGGCGCCGTTGCCGGGGAGTGAAGCGCCTTTGGTAAGTGGAGTTTGGTAAGGAAATATTTATATAGTGTGCTGAAATTTATTGTCACTTGTCACTATGGAAACTAATCCTTTGAGGATTTTGTTCAGGGTATCTTCACCTCGACCGGAAGCCCAAAGAGTTTCTCCTCAACCTACTGCACCACTGAAAATATTTATTATGAGATTCCTTCGGGTATGCTAGAGAAACTATTGGCTAATCCTTTTACAGGAGATGGAACATCACATCCCGACTTGCATCTAATCTATGTAGATGAAGTTTGTGGTTTATTTAAGCTTGCAGGTTTGCCCGAGGATGAGGTCATCATGTTCCGATTGCCATCCCATAAATGCTATCACCATTCGCTACCGTCACCCTATACCACGCTTAGATGACATGTTAGATGAACTTAGTGGTGCCATTATATTTTCCAAGATAGACTTGAAAAGTGTTGGAAATATGCCCTAGAGGCAATAAATAAAGTGTTTATTATTATATTTCCTTGTTCATGTTAATCCTTTATTATCCATGCTATAATTGTATTGATTGGAAACACATTACATGTGTGGGTAAATATACAACACACTGTCCCTAGTATGCCTCTAGTGAACTAGCTCGTTGCTCAAAGATGGTCAAGGTTTCCTAGCCACTGACATGAGATGTCATTTGATAATGGGATCACATCATTAGGAGAATGATGTGATGGACAAGACCCAAACTACAAACGTAGCATATGATCGTGTCAGTTTATTGCTACTGTTTTCTGCATGTCAAGTATGTGTGTTCCTATGACCATGAGATCATGCAACTCACGGGCATCGAAGGAGTTCCTTGTGTGTATCAAACGTCGCAACGTAACTGGGTGACTATAAAGGTGCTCTACAGGTATCTCCGAGGGTGTCGGTTGAGTTGGCATGGATCAGGACTGGAATTTGTTACTCCGTGTAACGGAGAGGTATCTCGAGGCCCACTCGGTAATACAACATCACAATGAGCCTTGCAAGCAATGTGACTAAGTGTTAGTTGCGGGATCTTGTATTACGGAATGAGTAAAGAGACTTACCGATAACGAGGTTGAACTAGGTATGGAGATACCGACGATCGAATCTCGGGCAAGTAACATACCGAAGAACAAAGGGAACATCATACGGGATTAACTGAATCCTTGACATAGAGGTTCGACCGATAAAGATCTTCGCAAAATATGTAGGAACCAAAGTGGACATCCAGGTTCCGCCATTGGTTATTGACCTTAGAGGTGTCTCGGTCATGTCTATGTAGTTCTCGAACCCGCAGGGTCTGCACACTTAAGGTTTGGTGATGTTTCGGTAGTATAGAGTTATGTATGGTGGTGACCGAAGTTTTTTTGGAGTCCCATATGAGATCTCGGACGTCACGAGGAGCTCCGTAATGGTCCGGAGGTAAAGATTCATATATAGGAAGTCCTGTTTTGGTTGCCGGAAAAGTTCCGGGCTTATCGGTAGGGTACCGGGAGACCTCCGGGAGGGGTATTTCGATCCAAGAGGCTTAATGGGCTGTGGGAGAGTGAATATCAGCCCTTAGTGGGCTGGTGGAAATCCCACACAAGGCCCATGAGGCTGGGAAGAAAAGCCCAAAGAGAAAAAGGTGGAAAAAGTCAAAAAAATAGGGTGAATCCTAGTCCTACTAGGATTGGAGGTGGATTCCACCTCTCCCACTTGATTTGGTCGACCCAATTGCTGGTCCTTTGAGGGACAAGCCTCCTCCTCTCTTATTTTTATATATACTAGAGGTTTTAGGGTTTTTTGGCACCAGATTTTAGCCACGTGCTACCCGTTCCTCCAGTGCATAGTTTCTCCTCTAGATCGGATTTCTGCAGTGATTAGGCGAAGCCCTGCCGGAATTGCACCACCACCATCACCGGAGCGCCATCATTCTGCCGGCGAACTCTTCTACCTCCCTGCTCTCTCTTGCTGGATCAAGACGGCGGAGATCGTCATCAAGCTGTACCTGTGCTGAACGCGGAGGTGTCGTCCGTTCGGTGCTAGATCGGAAGGATCGTGATCATGTTCGTGGGACGGATCATGATCAAGTTCCAGGACGGATCATGAGTAGATCGCGGGATGGATCATGATTGGATCGCGGGACGCACGGCAATTTGGATTGCGAAGACGTTTGACTACACCAACCGCGTTACTTAACGCTTCCCGCTTAGCGATCTACAAGGGTACGCAGATCCACTCTCCCTCTCGTAGATGCTCATCACCATGGATAGATCTGTGCGTGCGTAGGAATTTTTTTGTTTCCCATGCAACGTTCCCCTTCAAAAAGTGGTTACTACCAAATTCGCATACAAGAGGGTGACGAGTGGAAAACCGCTTTCAAAACCAAATTTGGTCTCTATGAATGGCTAGTGATGCCCATGGGCTTATCCGAAGCACCGAGCACGTTCATGCGCATGATGTATCACGTCTTGCGCCCCCTACATTGGGTATTGTGTTGTGTTCTACTTTGATGACATCCTTGTTTTTAGCAAATCTCTAGAACAATGCGCCACACATGTTAGAAACATTTTGCAAACTCTTCGCAAAGAAAAACTTTATGCTAACATGGATAAATGCATTTTTGGTGTGGACAAAGTTGTTTTCCTAGGAGTTGTGGTTTCCTCAAAGGGTGTCCATGTTGATGAGTCTAAGATTGAGGCAATTAAAAATTGGCCTACACCCACCAATTTGCAACAAGTGCGTAGCTTCTTAGGTCTAGCGGGTTTTTACCGTCGCTTCGTGGAAGACTTTAGCACTATTGCTACTCCTCTACACGCTTTGAGCAAGAAAAATGCACCGTTTGTTTGGGGACCTTCCCAAGACATCGCTTTCCATAAACTTAAGAATTTTCTTACTCATGCACCTTTGCTTGCCTTGTTCAATTTTGAAAAAACTTTTGTAGTGCATTGTGACGCTAGTGGTAACGACATAGGAGGTGTGCTTATGCAAGAAAAACACCCAATTGCGTACTTTAGTGAGAGACTTTCTGGCACTCAACTCAATTATCCTATATATGACAAGGAATTGTATGCTTTGGTAAGAGTCTTACAAGCTTGGGAACATTATTTGCGTCCGCATGAATTTGTCATTCATACCGATCATGAAACTCTAAAGTACCTCAAGGGTCAAACTAAGTTGAAAAAACGTCATGCTAAATGGAGTGAATTTATGGAGTCTTTTCCTTATGTTATCAAATACATTAAGGTTAAATAAAATGTTGTGGCGGATGGTCTTTCCGCAAATGCATGCTCATTACTCAACTTGAATTGAATGTTGTTGGCTTTGAGCATATAAAAGACTTGTATGAGCATGATGATTCTTTTTCTACTCATTATGCCAATTGCAAAGTGAAACCTTCTTGGAAGAACTACTACATGAAACATGGATATCTTATGCGTGCTAACAAACTTTGGATTCCCAAGTTGTCTCTTCCTTTGTTGCTTTTGCAAGAGGCTCACGGTGGAGGACTAATGGGTCACTTTGGACGCGACAAGACATATGCCACCCTCTCCGACAAGTTCTATTGGCCAAAGATGCTTTGTGATGTTGCCCGCTTCACCAACCGATTTTCTACATGTCGCAAAGCTAAGTCAAAAGCTCAATCCCAGGGTCTTTACATGCCTCTTCCTATTCCATTCCAACCTTGGGAGGATATTAGCATGGACTTTGTGCTTGGATTGCCACGAACAAAAAATGGCCATGATTCCATATTTGTTGCTGTGGATCGTTTTTCCAAAATGGCTCATTTCATTCTTTGTCACAAGATCGACGATGTTTCACATATTGCCAATCTCTTTTGTAGGGAAATCTTATGCTTACACGGAGTACCAAAGACCGTTGTCTTGGATCGCGACGTCAATTTCTTGAGCTACTTTTGGAAGACCCTTTGCGCCAAGCTCATCATCAAGTTACTCTTCTCTTCGGCCTACCATCCACAAACCGATGGCCAAACGTAGGTGACGAATCAGTCACTTGGAACTCTCCTATGCGTGTTGATCAAGAAGAACATCAAGGAATGGGAAGATTTCCTCCCCATCACCGAGTAAGCCTACAACCGTGCAAGACAGGTCACCACCAACAAGTCTCCCTTCGTGGTGGTCTACGACTTCAACCCATTGTACCCATTGGACATTCTTCCACTTCCACTACAAGAATGTGTCAACATGGACGCAAGTGCAAGGGCGAACTACATCAAAAAATGCATCAAGATACAAGGAACACCATCGAGCGCCAAGTGGAATGCACCACCGCCAAGCGCAACACCAACAAACACCCCATGGTGTTCGAACCCCGTGACCTTGCCTCCATCTCCGGAAGGATCACTTTCCCAATGAGCACAAGTCCAAGATACTACCTCATGCTGATGGCCCATTCAAGGTTTTGGAGCGCTACAACAACAATTCCTACAAGATCGACATTCCGCACGAGAAGTACAACATGAGCGACACCTTCAACGTCGTGGACCTCTACCCTTTCCATAGCGATGAAGATCTTGATCCGAGGTCGGATCCCTCTCAAGGGGGGGGGGGGGAGATGATGCGGAGCACCCGATGAGCACCACCATGGACCCATCAACAACACCTCAAGCTCCAAGTGGACCATTGACGAGAACCCGTGCACGTGCCATTACAAATGAGGTGACCTCACTCCTTTATGATTCTCCCTTTGATGCTTTCGGAACATGGATGCTACCTCAAGTGGAGACACTTTGTGTGCTCAGGTATCAAGAAGGAGGGAGAGAGCAAGAGGAACACAAAGAGCAAGGAGAAGGACAAACCACTGCCCAGGAACTAGGGGTACAATAGATGCACCATCGGTCAACCACCGCTGCCCGGTACAACTGGACCACAACCGCCAACAACTGCTACCACCGCGGTCAGGATTCTGTCATGGACCGGTTCAAGACCGGTGCTACCCCGGTTGTACCAGTTGATGCCTAATTTATGGTACAACCGGTCCTCCCTCCGGTACAACCGTCCTGTTCGCGTGCATGGACGGGCCCAAGGCCCATGTATCTCCCTCCCACTTACCCTTTCGTGACTAGCACTATATATACTCCGTCCCCTCCTCGTTTTTAGGGTTAGCTAAGATTTGAACTAGAGCTTAGCTCCATTACTTTCCCTGTGTTGATGAGTTGACCTCCTTGTGGAGAAGATCCAAGTGATGCCAAGGCCCCTCTAGAGGGAAGATCCCTCGTGGATTCAAGGCCCCTCCTCCGGAGTGGGAGATCGCATATCGCTACTTGTATCGTTGTTTGACTTGTGGATCTCGTTTGTCGTGTGTCTTCGTGAATCTAGTGGATGCGTAATCGTGTTTGCCCTTAGTCTTTTCCTCTCATTCTTCCCCGTGTTCTTCGTGTTCTTCGTGAATCCCCTCCAAATCATGAAAGATCGACACACACGGGGTTGCCCCGTATCAGTCAGTGAGGGTGGCGAGGAAAGATTTGGGGTTGATGTGAGAGCGTCAGGATCCTCACGAGCCGATGGCAAGGGAGCCATGGAGTAGGGATCTCGCTGCACCCCAACTGCCACTAACCAACACAACCAATGTCACATTTGTGGCGGTGATATCATGCCTGCCATTCTCGTCGCGAGAGACGACTAGTCTGACATTTAGGCAATGATGACCTCTCCCCTTTTGCTATGTAAGATGTGTGACCATGAGGCAAGGGCGGAGTCGATTGCGCTCCTATGATGTATAGATGCATCCACCTCACCGTGGATAGGGGCGAGGTATGGTAATGCCCATGGCAATGGCGCACCTGAGCCAGTGCTCCCTGCCGCTCTGGACGGGTGGAGGAGTGTCATGCACGGTGGTGGCTGCTCGATTGAACATCTGGCTAGGCAAAAAAATAACACTCCATCTGATATGGCAAGGAGGAGAGAGAAAAGAGGTTATAAGTGGTTGATTTTCTCCTCTAATATATTTTTGAAAGACATTTATCCGGTTTTATTACTTGAGGGATGAAATGAAGCCCATAAAAGTTGAGGGACAAGATGTAGACTTTCGATAAACTTGAGGAGACAAATATAATATTATCTCATAATATAATGATTACTATGTGATTTTTCTATTGAATAGCCTGCTATCTGTATTGATTGGGCTCATATGATTTTACGGTGTTGCCACGTGGGACGACCCAATAGTGGCGCAATGCACCTCGATCCATCATAAATCTGCATGTTACAGATGTGTAGGGAATGAGAGGTGTTGATACGTCTCCAACGTATCTACTTTTCCAAACTCTTTTGCCCTTGTTTTGGACTCTAATTTGCATGATTTGAATGAAACTAACCCGGACTGACGCTGTTTTCAGCAGAACTGCCATGGTGTTGTTTTTGTGCAGAAATAAAAGTTCTCGGAATGACCTGGAAACTAACAAGGATTTTTTATGGAATATATAAAAAAATACTGGAGGAAGAATCAACTGGAGAGGAGCTGCCAGTGGGCCACGAGCCCAGGAGGCGTAGCCCCCTATGCCGTGCCTGGCAGGCTCGTGGGGCCCACGTGGCTCCTCCGACCTCCTCTCCAGCTCCATATAACCCTATTTGCCTAGAAAAAAAATCAGAGAGAAGAAATAATCGCGTTTTACGATACAGAGCCGCCCCCACCACCTGTTCTTCCTCGGGAGGGCAGATCTGGAGTCCGTTCTGGGCTCCGGAGAGGGGAAATCAAAGCCATCGTCATCATCAACCATCCTCCATCGCCAATTTCATGATGCTCTCCATCATTCGTGAGTAATCTCATCGTAGGCTTGCTGGACGGTGATGGGTTGGATGAGATCTATCATGTAATCGAGTTAGTTTTGATGGGGTTTGATCCCTAGTATCCACTATGTTCTAAGATTGATGTTGCTACTACTTTGCTATGCTTAATGCTTGTCACTAGGGCCCGATTGCCATTATTTCAGATCTGAACCTATTATGTTTTCATCAATATATGTGAGTTCTTGATCCTATCTTGCAAGTTGTAGTCACCTACTATGTGTTATGACCCGGCAACCCCGGAGTGACAATAGCTGGAACCACTCCTGGAGATGACCATAATATGAGGATCCATGTATTCACCATGTGCTAATGCTTTGTTCCGGTTCTCTATTAAAAGGAGACCTTAATATCTCTTAGTTTCCATTAGGACCCCGCTGCCACGGGAGGGATGGACAAAAGATGTCATGCAAGTTCTTTTCCATAAGCACATATGACTATATACGGAATACATGCCTACATTACATTGACGAACTGGAGCTAGTTACATATCACCCTATGTTATAACTGTTACATGATGAATACCATCCTACATAATCATCCATCACTGATCCAATGCCTATGAGCTTTTCCTATACTGGTCCTTGCTTAGTTACTTTACCGCTACTGCTGTCACACTTGCTACACAAATCACTATTGCTACTGTTGCCACTATTACTGTTACTATCATACTACTTTGCTACTGAAACTTTGCTGCAGATACTAAATCCTTCAGGTGTGGTTGAATTGACAACTCAATTGCTAATACTCGAGGATATTCTTTGGCTCCCCTTGTGTCGAATCAATAAATTTGGGTTGAATACTCTACCCTCGAAAACTGTTGCGATCCCCTATACTTGTGGGTTATCAAGACCTTTTTCTGGCGCCGTTGCCGGGGAGCATAGCTCTATTCTTTGAGTCACTTGGGATTTATATCTGTTGATCACTATGAAGAATTTGCGAGATCCAAAAACTAAAGTTCTGCCCTCAACTACGAGGACAGGTAAGGAACTGCCATCTAGCTCTGCACTTGATTCACCTTCTGTTATGAGTAAATTTGCGACACCGCCACCTGCTATTAATTCTGATATGTCGCCTGTGCTTGATTATGCTACTTCTGCTATACATGATAATTATGATGATGCTTTGCTTGGTAATGATATGCCACTTGCTGAATTTCTTGATGCACAAATTTCTAGAGTTACTACTGAATCAATTGATACTTCTGAAACTGATGAAATTATTGAGATGGAACCTGCTGTTACACCTATTAGACCTAGTCCTCCTAGATATGAATTGCTTGATATACCTAAGGGTTATGTTATGGAAGGAGAGGTAGCTGAAGACTTTCTTGCTTGTAAGGGTAGCTATGATCTTGAGAAGTTATTATGCAAGTGGAAAGAAAAATCTCTGAATGCTAGAATGAAATATGATCCTAAGTTTGCTACTTCACCTATCTTTGTTACTGATAAGGATTATGAGTTCTCTGTCTATCCTGAGTTAATCACTTTGGTTGAATCTGATCCTTTTCATGGTTATGAATCTGAAACTATTGTAGTACATCTTACTAAATTGAATGATATTGCCACCCTATTCACTAATGAGGAAAAAATTCGCCATTACTATATCCTTAAGTTGTTTCCTTTCTCACTAAAGGGTGATGCTAAAACTTGGTTTACTTCTCTTGCTCCTGGTTGTGTGCGTAGTCCCCAAGATATGATATACTACTTCTCTGAGAAAATCTTTCCTGCCCATAAGAAACAAGCTGCCTTGCAGGATATATATAACTTTGTGCAAATTGAAGAAGAGAGTCTCCCACAAGCTTGGGGGAGGCTTGTCCAGTTACTTAATGCTTTGCCTGATCACTCTCTTAAGAAAAATGAAATACTTGATATCTTTTATAATGGGCTAACCAATGCTTCTACGGACCACCTAGATAGTTGTGCTGGTTGTGTTTTCAGGGAACGAACTGTGGAACAAGCTGAAATTCTATTGAATAATATCTTGAGCAATGATAATGCTTGGACTATTCCCGAACCACCTCCGAAGCCAACTCCAAAGAAAAGAGGTATTCTATTCCTCAGTCTTGAAGATATGCAAGAAGCAAAGAAATCTATGCGAGAGAAAGGTATTAAATTTGAAGATGTTAAGAATCTACCACCTATTGAAGAGATACATAGTCTTGATAACCCGACACAGGTAGTAGAGGTAAATTCTCTTCGTAGATTCAATGAGAGTGATATCCCTTATGATAAACCTGCTAGCTTATGCTTAGATGAATTTGACAACTTTGTTGCCAAACAACAAAGTTTTAATGATTATGTTAGCAGACAACTGGAACAAAATGCTCATACGATTAATCATATAAGTGCTTGTGTGGATAGAAATGTTACTGATCTTAAGCTTATTAGTAAACATGCTTCTATGGTCACTACTCAAGTAGAGCAAGTACTTAAGGCTCAAAATGACTTGCTTAATGAATTGAATGATAATTCTGTTAAAGTTGTTACTAGAGGTGGTAGAATGACTCAGGAACCTTTGTGTCCCGAGGGCCATCCTAAGAGAATTGAGCAAGATTCTCAAGGAATTAATACTGATGCACCTAGTCATCCTGGTAATAGGAAGAAAAAGAAAGATGATAGGAACTTGCATGCTAGTAAACCTGTTTCTGTTACACCTGAGAATCAAAATGATATATCTATTTCTGATGCTGAGACACAATCTGGTGATGAACATGAGCCTAGTGACAATGTTGATAATGATGTTCATATTGATGCCCAACCTAGTAATGATAATGATGTGGAAATTGAACCTGCTATTGAACCTGATAACCCACAACCTAGGAACAAAAGATATGATAAGAGTGATTTTATTGCTAGGAAGCACGATAAAGAAAGAGAACCATGGGTTCAGAAACCCATGCCCTTTCCTCCTAAACCATCCATGAAAAAGGATGATGAGGATTTTGAGCGCTTTGTTGAAATGATTAGACCTATCTTTTTGCAAATGCGTTTGACTGATATGCTTAAAATGTCTCCTTATGCTAAATACATGAAAGATATTATGACTAATAAAAAAAAGATACCCGATGTTGAGATTTCTACCATGCTTGCTAATTACACTTTTAAGGGTGGGAAGCCTAAGAAACTAGGTGATCCCGGAGTACCCACTATACCTTGCTCCATTAAAGGAAATTATGTTAGAACTGCTTTATGTGATCTTGGAGCCGGTGTTAGTGTTATGCCTCTCTCTCTTTATATCGTAGACTTGAATTGGATAAGTTGACACCTACTGAAATTTCTTTGCAAATGGCCGACTAATCAACTGCTTTACCTATCGGCATTTGCGAGGATGTGCCTGTTGTGGTTGCGAACATTACTATCTTAACGGAATTTGTTATTCTTGATATTCCTGAGGATGATGCCATGGCAGTCATCCTTGGAAGACCCTTTTTAAACACTGCAGGAGCTGTTATTGATTGCAACAAAGGCAATGTCACCTTCCATGTCAATGGTAATGAGCACACAGTACACTTTACGAAGAAACAATATCGGGTTCATTGCATAAATTCAATTGAAAAATCTTCATCCATTATTATTGGAAGCTTTGAATTTCCTATACCTACTGTCAAGATGACATATGATATACTTATTGTTGGGGATATGCATATCCCCATTGAGGTAACCTAGTGATTTTTCGAAAATTCTCTGGTTTCATGTGATTCAAAAAAAGTTTCTCAAGGAGACTTGATCAACCTCATTGATGGATTTCTTTTGATGACCATGAGATGGATGAATCTAGAAGTCACAATCTCCCGTTCCCAACTTTTACTTTCTGTTACTTAGTAGAAAAATAATAAAAATAACATTATTTTCCTGTTTTATTTATTATCCGTCCAATTAAAATGACCTGAAAATAAAAGTTCTTCAACTGCCCTGAAATTCAAGTATGATTTTTTCTGGAATATTTGAGAATTTTTGAGAGCGATAACTAGTCAGGGGGATGCACCAGCGGGCCACGAGCCCAGGAAGCGCGGCCACCCCCCTGGCTGTGCCTAGCAGGCTCGTGGGTCCCACGTGGCCCGCATCCACTTATTCCAGCTCCCACCTCCTTCTTCTACCTCCAGAAAAAATCATCTCACAGCTCAAACCCGTGTTCTTGCTCATTTTGCTGCATTTTTCAATCTCCTTGTGCAAAGCCCCATTCACCAAACTTGGGGAATTGTTCCTTGGTATGTGACTCCTCCATTGGTCCAATTAGTTTTTGTTCTAGTGCTTTATTCATTTCATATTGTTGCTGCATTGGTGACCTTGTTCTTGAGATTTGCATGTTAATTTTATTTGGTGCCAAGTAGTTTTGACGCAAGACATGGCCTCTAGGCACTTGTAGGAGTAGTTGCTATAAGTTTTGTTAATTCTTGTTCACTTTTATTTTGAGTCGCTAAATTTTTTAGAATTATTTCAGAAAAAGGAAAATGTTTGGAAAGAGCTATCATGGTGGTTCCTCAAGCAAGAGGGGTCCCCGTCCCGCGATTCGGGAGCCCGAACCTTATCAGCCGAGGGACGCAACGGTGCAACCATGTGAATGGCCTTCCGATGAATTCATGATTGATGCAGGTTTCAAGGACGAGTTTGATACATTTATTCGCAACGCCGGGCTCGAAGAATTCATCTCCAATAAATGTGAACAGTATACTACACTCACTGCCTCTTTTATTCGTAGATTCAAATTTTCAGTTGGCCGTGACACATCCATACTGTTTGATCTTTATGACAAATCGTATACTATGGATTTATAGGATTTTAATAGAATATGTAAGATACCTGATTGGGGTAGCCCCAATGACCCTCCTAAGTCCTCTGTTAGAGATTTTATTTCCAGTATAACTGTTGGAGAAACTAGAGATATTACGCAGGCTACCATGGGGAGCATTCATTTTCCTGCCTTACACTATTTTGCCCTCTTCATAGGTAGATGCATTAATGGTAAGCGTGATCATAGCCACCTCTGCGCACCTGACCTCAGTATACTTAAGAGTGCAATAACAGGTGATAGAAGTTTTAACATGGGAGCTATAATTGCTAGGAGATTAAATAACAATGCTAATGAAGGAGATTTCTTTGGTGGGATCTATGCCACTCGACTAGCTAATTATCTTAGAATACCCATCCAGACTGGAGATCCCCCGCTTCACAGTGCTTTCCTTGATCGTGCTGCTATGATACGCTTCCAGTTTCTTGAGAGGAGCAATGAGTCCCTCCTATACCGGTTAATATTTAACCAACAACGTGTTTTTCATATTACCCTTCCTGCTCCTGCCTTCTTTGATTTTTAGAGTAAACGGAGATATTACATAACCAGAGAAGAGGCAGAGGAGTATGAGAGAGAAGTGAAGGCTGCTCGCCTCCGTGAGGTGGCTATTCAGGCTGTAGCTGCCGTGTCCTAGTACAACCCACATTATGATTTTGGATATCGCCCGGAGTACCCCGGAGCTGGTTACTTTCCGCCTTGGGAGTAGACCAACTTAGGCCAAAAGCCTAAGCTTGGGGGAGTACATTTTTATCACCGACTTTATATTCATGTTCACACATTCACTTTGATAGTCGGTATTCATGCTTTTTCATTATATCATCCATGCTAGTTTATTTTCTTTTTCTTGCATTCTTCTTGTGTGTTTGATTAACTTGAGAAAACCCAAAAAAATTTGAAAATGAGAAAAACAAAAAAATTTAGTTGTAACTTTACATTCTTGCATGCTTAGTAGTAACTAAAAAGAAAACCCAAAAAAGATTTCCCGTTCTTCTTTTGCTTGTTGGGAGCTTTCCGGCCCGTGTAAATAATTTTCTTTTTCTTTGGGTCGAGGTAGAAGACCATGATTAAAATGATTAGCGTCTCTTATATGCATTATTTTTTATCCGTCAAAGAGCCATATTACCTTGTCTTCTCCTCTGAGTTTGCTTGCAGATTCCAGCTTAGTCCAATGCACGAACACTCTTATTATTATTCACATCATTCGGTCGTGCAAGTGAAATGCAATAATGACGATATATGATGAAGTGACTAAGCTTGGAAAAGCTGGTATGAACTCGATCTATTTTGTTTTTGTAAATATGACTGGCTCATCATTCCAAATTCAGCCTTGTTATGAGAAAAACATGTTTGCAATGACAACTTAGAGATCATAGTTTCTTATGCCATGCTTAATTAGCTAGGAGCTTATAATGGTTTGTCTTGGATGCCAACATGAATTTTAAAATGATGGTGATGTAGTATGATAGGATGGTATCCTCCTTTGAATGATTCAAGTGGTTTGAGTTCGCACATGTTCACGCACGTAGTTGAAACAAAATCAACATAGCCTCCCCGATATTCATGTTCATGGTGATTTATATCCTACTCATGCTTGCACTCAATGTTGGTTAATCTCAATTTATGTTAATGACTGTTGTCGCTCTCTAGTTGGTCGCTTCCCAGTCTTTTTCTAGCCTTCACTTGTACTAAGCGGGAATACTGCTTGTGCATCCACTTCCTAAACCCAAAGTTATTCCATATGAGTCCACCATACCTACCTATATGCGGTATTTACCTGCTGTTCCAAGTAAATTCGCATGTGCCATTCTCTAAAATTTCAAATAATAATCTGATTTGTATGCCCAAACCGCTCATGTTGTGACAAGGGGCGGTCAGTATCTTCCATGCTAGGTGTGTTATCCTCGATGGCACCAGAGGATTCGGCTATTCGTGGAGTGTGATTGATCGGTGGTGGGGGAGTCAAAACTTTACTATTCTGTTTGGGAACCGCCTATAATATGTGTAGCATGGAAGATGGTGAAAACTCTTGGTCATCACGTTGACAATGAAAGCATGCCACCCCAAAATTATTTATCTCTGTTTTAAAAAGCTTGAGCTCAAACACCTCTGCGAATCAATGCTTCCCTTTGCGAAGGGCCTATCTATTTACATTTCTGTTGAGTCATCCTCTTCTTATTAAAAGCACCAGCTAGAGAGCACCTCCGTCATTTGTATGCTTTGCTATTAATTGATATTGAGTATGATTATGACTAGATCTTCTTTGCCATGAATTACAATTTATAGTCGGCCCTTGGTCTTTGAAGGTGCTCTGCATTTATGTTTTGCGGTCTCAGAAAGGGCTAGAGAGATACCATCTATTCATACTGTATCATGATTGTTTTGATTGAAGTGTTGACGTTTGAAACTTATTATTATTATTCGCTAATTGATTAGGCCATTGATATGAGTATACCATGAGACCTAAATATCATTCTTTATGTGGTTAGCTTATGATCTTGCTGAAAATATGAATATGAGTTAGATATAATTACAACAACAAGATCAAACAGAGTTCGTAAAAGTTTTTCTTTTGTCTCTTTCAGTTTATCAACTGAATTGCTTGAGGACAAGCAAGGATTTAAGCTTGGGGGAGTTGATACGTCTCTAATGTATCTACTTTTTCAAACTCTTTTGTCCTTGTTTTGGACTCTAATTTGCATGATTTGAATGAAACTAACCCGGACTGAAGCTATTTTCAGCAGAACTGCCATGGTGTTGTTTTTGTGCAGAAATAAAAGTTTTCGGAATGACCTGGAAACTTACGAGGATTTTTTATTGAATATATAAAAAATACTGGAGGAAGAATCAACTGGAGAGGAGCTTCCAGTGGGCCACGAGCCCAAGAGGCGCAACCTCCCCTCCCCCAGGCCACGCCTGGCAGGCTCGTGGGGCCAACGTGTCTCCTCCGACCTCCTCTCCAGCTCCATATAACCCTATTTGCCCAGAAAAAAATTAGAAAGAAGAAATAATCGAGTTTTACGATACAGAGCCGCCGCCACCACCTGTTCTTCCTCGGGAGGGCAGATCTGGAGTCCGTTCTGGGCTTCGGAGAGGGGAATCGAAGCCATCGTCATCATCAACCATCCTCCATCGCCAATTTCATGATGCTCTCCATCGTTCGTGAGTAATCTCATCGTAGGCTTGCTGGACAGTGATGGGTTGGATGAGATCTATCATGTAATCGAGTTAGTTTTGATGGGGTTTGATCCCTAGTATCCACTATGTTCTAAGATTGATGTTGCTACTACTTTGCTATGCTTAATGCTTGTCACTAGGCACCGAGTGCCATGATTTCAGATCTGAACCTATTATGTTTTCATCAATATATGTGAGTTCTTGATCCTATCTTGCAAGTTGTAGTCACCTACTATGTGTTATCACCCGGCAATCTCGGAGTGACAATAGCCGGAACCACTCCCGAAGATGACCATAGATTGAGGATTCCATGTATTCACCATGTGCTAATGCTTTGTTCCGGTTCTCTATTAAAAGGAGACCTTAATATCTCTTAGTTTCCATTAGGACCCCGCTGCCACGGAAGGGATGGACAAAAGATGTCATGCAAGTTCTTTTCCATAAGCACGTATGACTATATACGGAATACATGCCTACATTACATTGACGAACTGGAGCTAGTTACATATCACCCTATGTTATAACTGTTACATGATGAATGCCATCCTACATAATCATCCATCACCGATCCAATGCCTACGAACTTTTTCTATACTGGTCGTTGCTTAGTTACTTTACCGCTACTGCTGTCACACTTGCTATACAAATCACTATTGCTACTGTTGCCACTATTACTGTTACTATCTTAATACTTTGCTACTGAAACTTTGCTGCAGATATTAAATCTTTCAGGTGTGGTTGAATTGATAACTTAACTGCTAATACTCGAGGATATTCTTTGGCCTCCCTTGTGTCGAATCAATAAATTTGGGTTGAATACTCTACCCTGAAAACTGTTGCGATCCCCTATACTTGTGGGTTATCAGGTATATGTAGGGACCATGCTCTCAACCATGTGGAAGCATATGACATTGGAGTCTGACTTCCTAGGCACCCATCGATGACTGAAGCGCAAACTGTGTTGATCTTGTATGCAAGGGTATACGTAAAACCGGTGTGTTGGAGATATAAGTATTAGATCAATGGTAGTTTGACGTGAAAAATTAAGAGAAACAAGACATGCCTTACCCAACTTGATGCCCCTGAAGTGGGTAATAACCATGCTTCCTACCTTGTGTTAATATTCTTATAATATCAAAAAGATTACAACATGAATTTGTAGTTGAAGATGCAAAACCCCTAATTTGCTAAAGCTCGAAGTTGCTTGAGAGATGTATTTTTTTCATAGCCATACAAGTCCTTATATGCGTCATGTCCTGACCACCAAGTCAGGATGAACCTGATTGATCTGAGGGGTCGAGGTCCATCACGAATTGATGGCAGGCCAATGCACATCCGTGCACCCACGAAAATCCCCCGTGGAGGACATAGGACGGTGGATCCGTGGCCACGCCACGCTAAGTAGCGAGATGATAAAAGGAGGCGGCCATACAAGCAAGATTAGCAGTGGTGGAGAAGGGAAGAGAGCAAAGGCAAAGGGTTCCCCGCCACCTCCGTTTGCACCGGCGGCTTCCAGATGGCGAGGGGTAAGGTGGCGGTAAGGTTTTTTTATTGCTTCGGAGTTACCCGAGAGCGACCCGGGAGGCTGTGTTTTTCTATGGTTTTATATGACTGCCTAGTGGATTGGTAGCATGCAAGTGCGAGATCACGCGACCTGTTTTTCTGTTGTCTTTCAAATTTTAATATTTTATATCTTTTGAAGAAAAATTCCAAATTAAAATTTATTTTCACGTTCGTGTTTCTGGTGAAGAGGGATTTCAAATGAGATCCATTTTGATGAGTTTTCAAAATTTCATCACGTTTCAACTTCTGAAACTGGATAGAAGCGATCGAAAAAATTGTAAGTTTCAGAATCTATGACCGACAAAATGGTAAGTTCTAAGTTTCAACCCTGAAACTTGGTACGAGCGACCGACGAAATCATTAGTTTCAGGTGCTACGACGGACAAAATTGGAAATTTCATATGGTACTACGACTTTGCGGACCGCGAAGCAATCAGGCGACTGCCACGGCTGGGCCGGTGCGTGCCTGCGAATTTCTGTTGTCTAGTTGCCTTTTAAGAATAAATTTATTCTCTAGCTCGCTAGCTACTCCAGCTCCAGGAACACATGTTCTATTTAAAGGCTGCAGGTTGCCTGTCCTTCAGGGAAACAAACTAGCGAACACGGCACATATACTTCATGGCGTCGAGAGGTGCAACCATTCCCGGGAAGCCGTCCAGCTTCGAGCCCTCGGTCTGGGGCGACTTCTTCATCAACTATGAGCCACAACCACTGCAGGTTTTGAAGTTTACATTTTGCTCCTCGCTCGAACTGAGTTAGACCATGTCCATGCGTTCTGCTTATTGTTTTTATGCTACAAAAGATTGCTGACATACATGTTTAAAATTTAGTCTATATTTTTTGTGGTGATTTTTAGTGTATATTTCATCTCCTTGAGGGTGAATCTCTAATTTTCTCCTGGACAACCATGATTTTGTGGCTGTTTCCTTGCAATAATAAGTTTAATTAGGGTACTAGGTGCAGTTTGTTTTGTGGTACTAATACTCTAAGAGGCCATTTGTATTAAAAAATTATGGACTTGCTACATGCCTTTCGACAAGGCGATGCTGCTTTTTGCTCCAAGACAAACGCATGGTACTTGCCGGCCCATGAGTGCAAGCAGGTTCTTACCTAATTTGTTCTTTGGGAAATCTTGGATCGGCTGGTTTTGGGCACCACAATTTGTAGTGAAGCATGTAGGTCCGTTTGTAAGTAATATATAGTACATGCTTAACCAAATATTATTAATAACGTAGGAGAAACATAAACAAAATTACTCCCCTCCGAACAGGCGTACAAGGCCCTGTAGATTTCAAGTCTAACCTTTTATCACTGATTTAAGTAAGATAATTAGAGTCGTGATTTGCAGTAAGTATACCGTTGGAAACATCTTTCATATGTGAATAAAATCTAATGTTACACTATTTTTTTGTTTAATTGGTAGTCCAAGTTAGACCTGTTATATTTTTTTTAGAAAAGGAGGTTAAACCCCGGCCTCTGCATCAATTGATGCATGCAGCCATCTTTATTAATTATTTCACTAAGGTCTGACAAGAACATACATCAAGCCACCCAAAGCCTCCACTCACACCTACAAAGTTAATAATGTGGAGTGCTCTCACTCCCCATATCTATAACCGATGTCGTCGCCGATCTATCCATATAACGTATCGGAACGTACAACCGGTGCAGCAGACCTAAAGCTTACGCCACATGCACATGTTTTAGAAGCCGTCATCATCATCGAACCGCTGTCCCATCTTCAAGAGAGAAATCTGCATCATCCTTGCCAGTCCGGCCATCCGTCGACGCCACCACGACGCCCAACGACTCCACCGCCCTGCGCTCGTCCATCCCGACGCGGTGACTCTAGAAGATCTGTCGTGCGTAGGACCTGCCAACCAGGCATGACACAACGTAGCACCTGTCGGACAGGCATGACTTGATATCTCCACCGAAGCTCCGTTCAAGACGAAGCCGCTCTGCCTCTTGCCTCTGTCCTCTAGCGCTGCTCCACAAACGATCCTCCCAAGAGAGAAACGACACCGTAATGCCGCCATCATCCGATCTGGAACACCAGATTCTAGGGTTTCCGCCGGAGCAACACGAGTGGGTCGACAGAAGTTACACGGCGATGCCTTCATCATGGTAACGACATAGAATGCCGCCATCGCCTGCCGTCGGCTCAGTTTTCACCGACAACTCTATCTCCCCAACTCGCAACCGGGACTAGATGACGGATCTCGAGATCCGACCACCCAACCTCTGGCCGGTCACCTCCGACGAAGAAGATGACCACCACCACCGATTGTACCAGCCAGAACAGATCTGCCCGGAGGTGCCGCCGAGCAGTCCACCAGGCCCTCGACGTCGCCACTGATCCAGAGCCAGATGACACGCCTCGCAACATAGATCACATGACGCCACTGCCGGAACCAGGACATTCGCCGCACGCAGCCGCCCGTGACCGGGCAACCCATCGTATCTACATTCGCCGCCTTCCGAGGCAGGGCCGGCAACCGCCGCCGTCGGCGCAGCCATCGCCGTCGCTCCGCGAGATCGGCCGTGCCTCCACACACGCAGGGGCCCCGCCACCTCTGAGACGCGGGAGAGAGGAAGGACCCCCGCCATCGCCGTCGGCCACCGGGCGCAGGCCGGCGGCGTCTTCCGACGGCGGCGGGTGGAGGGGAGGGAGGGTGTCTCGGGCCCGACGGCGGCTAGGGTTAGGTGCCGTCCGAGTCGCCCGAGCGGGGGGCGACGCAGGGGCCTGGTTTCGACGCGGGGGCCTGGTTAGACCTGTTATATGATGAGGCTTAACATGGAAAGATGAAAATTCAATTCCATCAAATGTGTGTTCTTAGGATTGAGACCTGCCTTTTATTATTGCGGTAAAAAGACAAATAGGTTAAACGGTATTTTTATGGAACATAGTTTTTGAAACAACATCCTTTATTTGTTTTTAGATGAAGCAATGTTTTGTTGAATATAGTTTTTCAATGGTGCACTTTTCTTGTCAATGTTATGACAAAGGATTTTAACATTTTCCATGCTAAACTCATTATTCGCGGTTTCAAAACAGAATAGTAAAGTTTTACTCCTATGCACCATCCATACACAGACCATGGCTGACCGAATTCACGAATGCCTGCCAACATACAAATGTCCCGAGGAGTTTGTTTAATTTATTTTGATTATGTGGGATTAGGCATTCCTCTTACGAGCCTGTCTCGTGCAGCGACGACAAATAAACGACCGTCCTGAGAATAACTTGCTTAGCATGGAAAATATTGATTGCCTCGTCGCTCCATGAGCGAGACAAGTGCACAAAATAGATGTCTATTTGAATATTTGGAGATAGCACATACAAATTTACTTGGAACGGCAGGGTAATACCACATATAGGTAGGTATGGTGGACTCATGAATGACTTGGTTTAAGGGTTTTGGATGCACAAGCAGCATTCCCGCTTAGTACAGGTGAAGGCTAGGAATAGGTTGAGAAATGACTAGCTAGAGAGGAACAATGGTCATGAACATGCATTTTGAATAATTAACATTGGATGTAGCATGAGTAGGATATGGACACTCCGAATTTAAACATCACGAAGGCTCCATTGGTTTTGATTCAACTACATATTTGTACATGGGTCAAGTCAAACTGCTTGAAATTCTCAAAGGGAAATACCATACTAGCATATCATATTATAACCATTTCAACGCATGTTGACACACAAGATAATTCATTATTAAGTCCTAGTTATTTAGGCATGTCATGAGAAGCTATAATCTCTAATTTTCATCAAAATCATGTTTACTCAAAGTGGCTAAACATATTTATAAAATGGGAAAACAAGAAGAGTTCATACCAGCTTCCCTTGCCACGGTCACTTCATCAAATATCGTCATTATTGCCTTTCACTCGCATGATCGAATGATGTGATAATAATAATAGTGCAAGAATGTCGTAGACTAAGATGGAATCTGCAGGGCAGTTTAAGATAAAGGAGAAGACAAGGTAAAATTGGCTCTCTGTTAGATCATTAATAAGGCATATGAGAGCCACTCAACATTTTTATCGTGGTCTTCTCCTTTCAAGCGCTCAACAAAAAGAAAAGAAATTCAGAGAAACAAAATGAAATATTTTTGGAATTTTTGTAAGGGAAAACAAGAACGCGAAAAAGTATTTAGACAGGAAGGCTCCTAACAAGCAAAGGAAATCTTTTGGGGTTTTGTTTTTAGTTCTACAACTAAAGAAATGAGGAAATGAAAAACCGAAAAGAAGTGAGAAACATTATTGGATTCTGAAAGTTTTTCAAACACACAAGAAGACAACAAGAAAAATAAAGTAACATGGATATACAATGAAAGATAAGCACCGACAATTTATATGAAGTGTGCGAACATGAATGTAACGTCGGTGAAAAATACGTACTACCCGAAGCTTAGGCTTTTGCCTAGTGTGGTAATCACCATTGGTAGTAGCCATCAGGTCTGGGAAATTACTTCTGTTGAGGTACCCGAGCGTCCCATGCCTGGGCCTCAGCCTCCATAGCAGGAAGCTCTTTCCGGTAAGCAATGATGTCTTCTGACATTATTCTAAATCCGTTCCTGCCATGATAATTAAACAGAAGAGGTGCATGCAAAATAATAATATCAGAAGTGTTCTCGCTAAATACTAGGTTGTAACGAAGGTTTATCGGTGGTTTAGGTTTCTCAAGAAATTGGTGCTCCTCCATGGATAGGTGGTCGAGGTGCACCTCGGGCAATAAATAATCATTAGGGCGTATAGCCACCTCAAAACACTTGGCCAAGCGCGTAGCATAAATACCACCGTGAATCTTGCCTTTAGTTCGGTTAAGATGTAACCATTGCGCAACAATAGCTCCTATGTTGTAGGCATTATCACCATAAAGTGTGAGGAGAAAAATAGCGAGGGTGGGAGCGCTGAGGCCACCTCCCTGCTCCATAGCAGTTATGCAATTTTCTATAAATAGAGGAAAGTAATGCACAAATGAAAAGTGCATACTAGTGGCTCTGGCGTGTGATACACCCTTGGTTTATCCCACAGTTAAGGTATTGATAAAATCCTCGAACTCCTTAGGTTTAGGTTCACGCACTCCCCCGTCATAGGGAAGCAAACATATTTCACAGAATTCATGCAGATGTAACTCATAGTTTGTGGCATATGTAGCAAATCGCACCATGGGAGCACTAGGCGTGTTAATGAAGTAAAAGTTTTGCATGAAGGAATCAGTGAGGAGATAGTGCTGGTCACACTTATCGTGATGAAGTTATTTAGCTCGACATTTGCAACAAATTGCATGCACACTTCATGAAAACCCACTTCATTCATGAAGGGTATATGTTGCCATTCACAGGGCTTAACCTCCGCATTACGAGGGAGGTTGATTTCGCTATCCCGAATCCTCCTAGAAATTCCCTTTGGGCTCCGGCTTGAAGAACCTTTCCTTAGAAGATTCATTATCCTAAGAACAAATTTCTGAAATTTTTGGGCCACAAATTTATGTCAGCAAAACTTTGTAAGAGTGGTATCAACTCCACATAGTGATGCCTAGAGGCCATATCAAGCATTCATATTACTTGGAACTCAAAGAATTCACATGCAAGCTCATTTTCTATGGCACCAAGTGCTGCAACTTGTGCAAAATATAGACCACTAAAACAAAACCAAATTGGACGAATGGGAGAGTCAAATACCAAGGAGAAATTCCTCAAAAAAGTTTCAAAAATGGAGTTCCGAGCAAAGAGACCGAAAATTTTACTTTCTGGGTGAAGAACACGGGAGAGAGATGGGTTGGGAATTTTTGCTAGAGTTAGGAGAAGGAGTGGGACGAAGGGATAAGGCAGGGGCCCTATGGGCCCCACAAGCCAATATAGCGTGCCACTAGGGGGGAACGCCCTGTTATGTGGTGGCCCACTAGCACACCTCCTACAGTAATTTTTACGTCCAAAATTCTAAAATATTCTGGGAAAAATTATATCAAATTTTGTGGCAATCTAAGACTTTTTATTTTTGGGGTATTTTCATGCACGGAAAAATCAGGAAACATGAATTCTTTGATATTTATTTCTATTTAGCTAAGAAAAACAAAGAATAAACTTGCGATACAGAGAGTTGTAGATACTCAATTCATCAATCACATGTCATTTGAAAAGGACTCATTAATAAGGTTGATCAGGTCTTACTAACAATCATTTCCGACCACCATGAAACCGAAGAATTTTCTCTACACCACTAGGTTACCTCAATGGGGATATGTATTTCCCCAACAATGAGATTTTTTTCTTCTTCTTGGCAATAGGTAGAAGAATTATAATATTTCCAATGAATCACGGGAATAGGATCAATGACATTAATATTATTAACAAAACTTTGCTTCTTAAAAAAATGCACGGTGTGTTCCTTGACATTCATATGAAAGGTGACCTTGATTGTATTACAATCAATAACAGCCCCGTCACTATTTATAAAAGGGTCTACCAAGGATGATCGACATATTATCGTTCTCAGCCATATCAAGAATAACAAAGTCTGTTAAGATAGTAACTTTTGCAACCACAACGAGAACGTCCTCGCAAAATTCCAATAGGTAAAGTAGTGGGAGGAAACTACATGATGTAACTTTTGTGATGATGAGGAAACCACCAAACACATCTTTCTCTAATATTCGCTAGCAAAACAATTATGGCAAACAGTTCGTATAGCCTTTAATATCATACCTCCATATAGCAGTGACACGTTGTTTGGTACGTGGCTAAATGGAGTCAACATAATTACTGCCAGACATATTCATACAGGAGTATGTGCACTTCTTTGGGCTATATGAAACTGCAGGAATGACATGGATTTTAACAGACAAACACATATATTTTTTTTGCAGGTATTTTACAGGGCATCAGCGTTGATCCATACATGGTCGTTAATCACTCCTGCGGAAACCAGGGAGCCTTTGGTTACTGGGTCTACCTAGTAGGAGACGGTAGCTCGGGATATCTATCACCGGTTTGAATGACGGTCCAATAATAGGATAGATGGTTAGGCATCTAGGCCTATTTTAGCTGTTGTGGCATCCTTTTTTATGAATTATTTTGCTGGTCCTTCTGAGCTTGTTTGGAACCGCAGAATATTTGTTTGCTCTCATTAATACAGGAGTCGTATGCATCGGATTGATGCAGCTGCCGGAGGTAAGCCTCCTTTTCTAAAATAATTCTCACTGACCATGCACTGTTGATGAGTTGTCTCATCTGTTGGGGAACGTTGCATGGGAAACAAAAATTTTCCTACGCACACGCAAGATCTATCCATGGTGATGAGCATCTAAGATAGGGAGAGTGGATCTACATACCCTTGTAGATCGCTAAGCGGGAAGCGTTAAGAAACGCGGTTGGTATACTCGAACGTCTTCGCGATCCAAATCGCCAAGCGTCCCACGATCTCATCACGATCCGTCCCACGATCCAATCACGATCCATCCCGCGAACTCATCACGATCCATCCTGCGATCTTGATCACGACCCTTCCGATCTAGCGCCGAACGGACGACACCTCCGCGTCCAGCACACGTGCAGCTCGATGAAGATCTCCGCCTTCTTGATCCAGCAAGATGGACCGGAGAGGTAGAAGAGTTCTTTGGCAGCGTGACGGTGCTCCGGCGATGGTGGTGGAGCTATTCCGACAGGGCTTCGCCTAAGCACTACAGAAAACCGATGTAGAGGAGAAAACTATGCACTAGAGGAACGGGTAGCACGTGGCTATTAGGGTTAGCTTTTCCCTCTAAATCCTCTAGTATATATAGGAGGGAGGGAGGGGAGGAGGCAGCCTCAAACGCTCAAGATCTGGCCGAAATTGGAGGTGAAGGAGTCCTACTCCAATCCTACTAGGATTAGGACTCCTTCCTTATTTAGACTTTTTGCCTTTTCCCACCTTTTTTTTGGGCTTTTCTTCCTAGCCGCATGGGCTTTGTGTGGGACTTACACCAGCCCACTAAGGGCTGGTATTAATACTCCCACATCCCATGTAGCCTCTTGGGTCGAAATACCCCTCCCGATGGTCTCCCGGTACACTACCGGCACTCCCGGTACACTACCGATGAGCCCGAAACTTTTTCGGCGACCAAAATAGGACTTCCTATATATATATATCAATCTTTGCCTCCGGACCATTCCGGAGCTCCTCATGACGTCCGGGATCTCATCCGGGACTCCAAACAACCTTCGGTCACCACCATGCATAACTCTATACTACCGAAACGTCACCGAACCTTAAGTGTGCAGACCCTGCGGGTTCGAGAACTATGTAGACATGACCGAGACACCTCTACGGTCAATAACCAATAGCGTGACCTGGATTCCCATATTGGTTCGTACATATTCTACGAATATCTTTATCGGTCGAACCTCTATGTCAAGGATTCAGTTAATCCCGTATAACGTTCCCTTTGTTCTTCGGTATGTTACTTGCCCGAGATTCGATCGTCGGTATCTCCATACCTAGTTCAACCTCGTTACCGGCAAGTCTCTTTACTCGTTCCGTAATACAAGATATCATGACTAACACTTAGTCACATTGCTTGCAAGGCTTATTATGATGTTGTATTACCGAGTGGGCCCTGAGATACCTCTCCGTCACACGGAGTAACAAATCCCAGTCTTGATCCATGCCAACCCAACAGACACCCTCGGATATACCTGTAGAGCACCTTTATAGTCACCCAGTTACGTTGCGACGTTTGATACACACAAGGTACTCCTCCGGTGTCAGTGAGTTGCATGATCTCATGGTCATAGGAACATATACTTGACATGCAGAAAACTGTAGCAATAAACTGACACGATCATATGCTACGTTTGTAGTTTGGGTCTTGTCCATCACATCATTCTCCTAATGATGTGATCCCGTTATCAAATGATATCTCATGTCCATGACTAGGAAACCATAGCCATCTTTGATCAACGAGCTAGTCTATTTGAGGCATACTAGGGACATGGTGTTGTCTATGTATCCACACATATATATGAGTTTCCGATCAACACAATTATAGCATGGATAATGAAAGATTATCATGAACAAGGAAATATGATAATAACTAATTTATTATTGCCTCTAGGGCATATTTCCAACACCATCCACACTGACACTAGTGCCAGGCCTTCAATGGAAGCTACATCCTATTACTAGTCCTCCATGTCTCTTCAAATTGCCTGCTAAATTAACTTGACATCGAAATTGACCTGCTACTCACTATTCAAGAGCACGAATCTTGAAGTCACTAACGCACCAGATTACGGGGTGTCTGGGCACCCGGGTGCTATGTCACCTTTTTGTTTGAACAAAAGGCCGGTGGATTGGCCCGCGTTCCGCAATGCGGACCACCTTGTACGTGCTGGGTAGAGCGGCGCGGCCCAGCCTGATGACGTCCTTGTTCCTTGCATCATTCAATTTTCGGTTGGCCAAGAGCACTTTCTCTCTGTGGCCGTATCAACCACACGGATGAGGCGGTCAGTGCAGACGACGCAGATGAGGTGGTCGACACTCGAGGCCAAGGTAGGGGATGCAGCCAGGCCTTTGATCGGCCTCATGATGTTGCCCTCCATATCCGTTATCAGTATGCTACTTTCTTTGAAATGATTTCCCCCAACGTAGCTAGCGACGAGTAGTGGCTCGATCGTGGTCTATGACTTGTGCATGGCCATGAAGGCCCGGCCGGAGGTGAGGGCGAGCCACTCCTTGGAGATGCACTGGAAGCGGCACATGGACTTGACCGACAACATGGAGAGGATCTCCAAGATCGGAAGGGATGGAGCGGTGGCGTCCCCTTCAGCCATGATTAGGGTTTGGAGCCAGAAATTCTCCACGGAGGAAGAAGGATGTTCCGTTTTCGGAATTTCTTTCTCAAGGTCGTTGAGTGGCTCGTGTGAGATGAGGAAAACCATCCAACGGTTGTAGCCCGGGTTTTGCTCCAATGTACTTTACGGAACCGCATATGTATATGTATATATGCAACTAGGAATTATATATTTTTAGTTAGAGTGGATTTTCAGCACCCGGATGCCTAGGCACCCTCTATAGACAGTAACACCAAGACAAATAGAAAAAAATAAAAAAAAACTGAAACATTGCAACATCAGAGATGATCAAACTTTCTAGTTTCTTGCAAGTTTTCATGCCAACAAAACATTTGAGAAAATCTACACAGGAAAAACATTTTAGTGCTTCGAATTTTGAGCACTTGTAGCACTGAAATACGAAACTTGTTTGTACACCTTTCTCACAAGATATTTTAGCATGAAAACTTGTAAGAACCTACAACGTTTGACCATCTTATATCTTGCAAAGTTTCAGAATATTTGTTATTTTACTGTTCATAGAGGGTGTCTAGGCACCCGAGTAATGTTACATGTTTTTCCTTTTTAATACTGTACAGACGTAGAGGCTGAAACGTACGCATATACATACACTCCTATTAATATACACACGTACAACCTAACTCTCTTGGCATATTTGAAAGGCTAACTGTCACATCATTTGAAATTGACGAAACCACCACGAACACCTTTGTAGTCAACGGACGTTTATTCTTATTGAATGCACATCGTTACAAGACCAAAAATAAATTTAAAAACATGTGAGCACCAATGTCATACTCTAAGACTCTCGCGGACAATGAATATCACTGTCTTACTAATCATTCAACTAAAGACTGACCACCGTTCAATGAATATCATTGTCTTACTAATCATTCAACTAAAGACTAATCTGCAAAATTACTTGGTAAACCTTCAACTGATTGCGAACGTTAATTCTGAGATAGATCGAAAAGGAAATAGTCCAATGATTAAAGTACCAAACTTGCAGCAGCACGATAATACACAGAAGAAAGGATCGCTAAAGCCAGAGCTTGGGTGGGCAAAGGTCAATGTTGATGGTAGTTTCTTAGAAGAAAGTAGAAGTGGGGCGTGGGGCGTTGTGTTTCGGGATCATTATGGAAGAATTATTCTATCAGCATGGGATTATATACCACGATGTAATGGAGCGGACTGTGCGGAAGCCTTAGCTTGCCTAGAAGGATTGCGAAAGGCGGTATCGGGTACGGATCTGCCGTTAATTATTGAGACAGATTGTAGTTCGGTGACAAAGGCACTCGACCACACATTTCTTGATAGACCGGAAGTTGGATCGATTGCGAAGGAATTTGAAGCCATCAAACAAGGGATCAGAGAAGTTAAATTTTTACTACAACTGAATGTCCAAAATTGAATTGGAACTGGACCAAATATATTCGTATGTTTTTTTACTAGTGATAGATTTGTATGTTTTTCTTAGACCGCACCACTCTAGAACTGGTGATCCAAATATGACGGTCACTGACCGATAAGTCGACACGCATGGATGTGAGCCCTCTCTCTGGCGAGGTTGATCGTGTATGGGGAGCAACTAACTAAACATTACCTATTGGGACGCTCCCGCAAGGGTTACTTTTTTGCGTGCGAGCGCATCAAGTGATGCCCCCACAACCGTTATCACCTGTCGTATGCTAGGCTCTCCCTATGGATTTCAGTTTTTATAATTTCTTTGTCCGTGTTTTCCCATTTTAGATGTTTTTCTTTATTTTGGCTTTTTGGTTTTTTCCTATTTTTTTTCTAGATTTTTGAGCATTACTTCTTTTTTTTTGAAGCAATGCTTTCTTGCAAGAGGCACACCATGTACTTCTGTGAGAACTGAGACGTTTCTAAAAAATAAGCAAAAATATATCCTGCGCTTCTTGTAAAAACACATATTTGCATAAATTTTCTTTCACAAGAAGGGCAATCAATATTTTCACAAGAAGTACAATTGTGTTTGTTGAAAAGGAAAGAAAAACACAACCTTATTTTTGTGAGAAGCGCAACCTGTGCTTCCCCAATAAGGAGGAAAAACACAGCCTCTACTTTCAAAAATATAAGTGAAAATCGTAATTGTGCTTCCAGTCTTCGATTTGTTTTTCCACTTTTTGCTATTCCTTTTTACGTCTGCTGGTTTTTTGTTTTTGTTTTTTTGGGGATTTTGCTTTTTTATTTCATTTATTATAATTTTGCATTTTTTGTTCTTTTCTGAGTTTCTCTTGGAAAATAGTTTGTCTAACCTATTAACATGATATTTTGCTTTTTTTTCAAAAAAAAAAATCATTGTTTGACTTTTTTGTTTCTGATTTTTTCTTGACCTCTTTTTTGTCGAA
Organism: Hordeum marinum; assembly: GCA_022496015.1. NCBI lineage: Eukaryota > Viridiplantae > Streptophyta > Magnoliopsida > Poales > Poaceae > Hordeum > Hordeum marinum. Next base: position 510,699,846 of record CM039678.1, read on the forward strand.
ACAGGATAAAGAATTCCTAATGCGCTGGCCTATTACAAGATCGGGGTACATAGGCCACTTGGGCCTCTATGAATTATGTATGGAGCTTGAATCTAATCTCAGAGAACATAACCCAAATAGATGCAAGATCGTAGACTTGCGAGGAAGTAGCTTGCTTGAGGACCAGGGAGTCTGCTTCAAAAATTGCCTCCCCCCTCCCCACACCAATCCTATCCGCTAGGGATACCGCCTGGTACAGCACAAAGGCTTTAGCATGCAACGCATCAGAGAAATCATGCTTCCCACCAGCCACAACAAAAAGGATCGAAGTATCACTGTCTCTGCAGATGGCTCCCTACCTGCCGCCTCCTGTTCGTTCAGAGAACACAGCGCCAGTATTAATTTTCACCATGTGGCTTGGTGATTTCTCCCATTGGCGCTGCTGTACCATGGGTGCTGGTATTGTTGGTTTGGGTACAAGGAACTGCTTCCACTCATCAACATGTTTGGATACCATGTATCTGAAGGCCTCTACTTCCATTCGTTTTGCTCCATGATTCCCTCTATTCCGCTTCGTCCACCTGCACCATAGCATCGCTACTGACAATAACCTTCGGTATTCCGGAAGGCCGACGATTACAGATAAACATTTCTTTGCAGAGGTACAAGCAAGGAGATTAAGTCTGACATCCTTGAGCAGCAGAGCCCGCCATCGTTGCTTAACATATTTGTATTTGATAAACAGAATACCCTCATCCTCGAAGTATTCGCCAGAAACAACACACTGAGTGTCCAATTCTCCCCCACGTCTGCTAATATTCGTACGCATCGGGTGACCATTGTGGCAAAACGCCATAGGAAGTGATGGATTCTTGTTGGGCAGTTGACCTTCCACACTGTCCGGAATAGCTCGATATTTAGTTACGTGAAACAAAACGATATAATCAAAATGGTACACGCCAAATGAAATAAGAAACATGACATGCTCGATCTCAGAAAATAAGCAGTGGAATTGGCCCTCTATTTGCTATACCTACTAATAAAGAAAATATATATTCTTAGTCCGTTGTCCTATTTTATAGAAAACCCCTTGATGTTTCTGACATTAAACCCGCAGTACATCTAAAATGTTTAAAAAAATACTCATATCATCTAAACCGTAACTCCAAACATAACATGTCATGTATGGAATTTGATTAGAAAAATATGTAAAATTTGAATATGATGTTATTTTACTTGTTAACCATTTAAAATATACTATTTAGAGTGTAATCTTAATCAGTACTGATCCGGGTTGGGGATGAACACCTTAGCAAAATCGGGATTGGAGACAAAATTGAAGATAAATTTTCTAGAAACCTATAATAAATAAGGACATGCATGATAAGAAATGAAATAAGGACCCAGTAAATATTGGTCATCCGCCATAAAAGAAATAAAAAGGAAAATGCAGAGAAGATCCAATAAAAATGAGATGTTGTGCTTTTTCTCCTATATATGAGAAGAAACAAAAGAGCACATGAATGAAAAAATTAAAAAGAAGACAAGCATGACAAAAAATAAAATAAAACACATGTTTTATAATATATAAATAGTGATGAAACATGGACCAATACCTATGACATCTATGGCATGAAATAGTGATGAAATAGGGCACAAGTACCTGCCTCCACATGAGACCATACAAAAATGTTTATTTGTATTTAAGAAATAGGTCTGTGAGAAAAATTGTTCAACAGTTACAACAAAAATATTTGCACGTACAAAATAAATATACGTCTAGTTTTCAAACAGATGAAATCAGAGGTGAAGACCATATCAAATGTAGCACTCTATTGCGATTGTTGGGCTTGAGGACAAAAAAATGTGACACCAACATCTTCTTTCAGATAGGTTATAAACAACAAGCCAAAAGACTCTCTAGCAAAGGGGTGGATAAATTGTCAAAAAGAAGAAGTTGGCGAACCAAACTAGGTGAGCATAGATAATGCATGAGAAGTTCCAAAGTGAAGCATAGATCCGAGCCAGGAGCTGGAACGATGTTGGCATGTTTGATAATATATAAATACTGATGAAACAGGGACTAATACTTATGACATCTATGACGTGAAATAGTGATGAAATAGGGCACAAGTACCTGCGTGAAGGCCGTACAAAAATATTCTTTTGTATTTAAGAAATATGTATGTGTAAAAAGTGTTCAAGAGTTACAAGAAAAATATTTGCACATACAAAATAAATATATGTGTAGTTTTCAAAACAGATGAAATCAGAGGTGAAGACTATATCAAATGTAGCATTCTATTGCAATTGTTGGGCTTCAGGATAAAAAAAAAAACACCAACGTCTACTTTCAGGTAGGTTGTAAACAAGAAGTCAAGAATCTTCATGCTACAAATTGCAAGCCGTGTTTTGCCACTTTGAAGATTAAATCTGCATGTTTGATAATTGGTCAAACAGTTGACCCCATCTTCAACCTAGTTTTTGTACGGATTAAATCTACATGCAAGCCGTGTTGAAACAGAAGACCTGTGAAATCTTCAACTGCGTCTTTGTAGGTTAAGACCTTCTTCGTTTGGGCCGTGCTACAAATTCTCAGAATATATACCATTTTCTGTAAATTAAGAACTTGTGATATTTTTCTCCTCGTTGCAACACACAGACCTCCTTTTTGCTAGTACTTCAAATGTACAACAATAGACCTGCCGGTGAATACACGTGTGCACTGTCAGTATTGTGCAACATCAGATCAATCACTGCATGGTTGTCGCATGATGTGAAACTGTGTTTAGATGGCAAAATATGAGCCTGGAAAAAGGGGAGAAATGAACTTTAGCAGGATGTACGCTAAACCATTTTGTCGAAAAGATTTTGTACGTAATCCCATTAGCCAAGGCCCAGACGAATTAACTAGTGGAAAAAGTTAAAGACCCATGTTTCTCCTTGTAGCCAGCCCATCAATCCATATATCATGTCGCTTCCATAAACTATCGTAGGCATTGACCAAAAACCTAATCCACGTACTCCGCCGAAACCGTCTCCACGCCGCAGAGAACCTTCGATCGAGGGAGCGGCCATGACTGCCGCTACCTGCCGCGAACCTACCCATAACCTACACAACGTTGATCATGGCGCTGTCTTAGTCTCGCCATCAACGGACGTCATCTTCGAAATCCTCTCATGGTTGCCGGTGAAGTTCCTGTGATGATTCATGTGCGTGTCCAAGCAGTGGCGTTCTCTCATCTCCGACGCGACCTTCATTACCACGCACGAGTCTCGCGCCGAGCCGCTCCTCACCGACAGCTTCCACCGTGGCGCATCCCTGGGTTTTATGGACATCGATGGCAACGTTGTGAGGACGATGGATGGTCTTGATGATGCTTGTTTGATGCTCTGCACTAGCGTTGACCACATCGCATGTTTCGCAGATGATTTCCGCGACCCTCAAGTGATCAACCTAGCCATCGGGGAGATGCTCCTTACTCACGCGAAGCCAGAAAATCTGCAGGTGCGCACCAACAGAGGTTTGGTCCCTCCTCCTTCGTTCTATAACTCCGGCTTTGGTCGCGTGGCTCCATCCAACGTGTATAAAGGGGTTCGCATCGTCAGATACGTCTACAACTTCACTCTGGCATCCCAGCAGATCTGTCATGTTCTCACGTTAGGAGACAGCGCCAGGTGCAGGCAAACGAAGCAGCCCACAACCCGAACCTCTCTCATTTTCCATTACCATCACCGGACCTCCGTCGCTATCAGCGGTGTCTTGCATTTCCTGGTGTCGGACGAGAACAAGATAGTCTACTTCGACCTTGAAAGTGAGGAGTGGAGCAGAACGATCGAAGGTCCATGGAAATCAACAGACCACATGCTGTCTTTGAATAGGACGATCAACACGATCATAACCGAGCTCAATGGTGCCGTATGCATATCTCAAATATATTTGCACAAAGTGGGATGTTCAAGCACCGATATATGGCTCCTGGATGATCCCAACAAGGACGCCTAGTCCAAGGCCTACACGATCCATATACCCACAGCCGTCCATCTTGTGAAGCCTTTGAGGATGATGATGCCTGATGGTAAAAGGCTACTCTTCTACTGCAATGAGGGTACCTTACCAACGCTCCGGGGCATCGCACCGCTGATATTGCAAATATACGATCTCTGTGATGATACATATACAAAGAGGATGGGAACGGATACCATCTTTGGTTTCACTGGTACCATCGCTCTTTGCGAATTAAGCTTGGAGAGTTTCCTCTCCACCTCGTCATCACTTATGTGCTTTATGTATATAGGTATTTGCTCCTGTTCAACGGTAATCCCACTATGTCATATCGTACATAGTCTAGTATTGCATTACTACTTCATAGTGATATTTAACAAGTCTCTACTATTAAAACAACCTCCTACTCCTACCATAGCACCCTTACTGTCCCTTCACATAACCTTACATGATATTTTCACCTCATACGACTCCTTGTTCGAGAGTCTCCACCCTTCTTCCAGTCCATCCCACGATGAAGTAACAAAATGAACACACGACCCACATTTTTCTTTTTTCGCATCCCAATATACGCTTTTGCCCACAATCAATCCACCCGATATATATGTACAGTATGTCCGGTGGAAACAAAAGATCTATTATCAAGTTATGTCTACTTTCATTGGACGACCTTTGACCAATGGACTGTTCCACCTTGTTGTGATAGGTCAACCCATAGGAATATGCTCGAACATGGTATGGGCCCAAGCCACCACAAGATCCCCTCTGGCTCGATCTGACGTGCATGTTTCCCCCTTGAAGTGATGGCAGCAGTGCCGTCCACAAAGGGGGGATCACCCTGATGCCGTGTGACGGGTATCTACGCCTACCACAAAACTTTCAAACTTGCATGGGTACCAGATGGGATGTTTTGGTGGCATAGCTACCCCTAGATGGCCCCGACCTGCCTAACCCTTGTCCTGTTGACCCCAAGATCTATGCCTTTGATCTTCACCGGACGACCTTTAACCAATGGACTCTTTCACTTTGTTGTGGTAGATCATCCTATTGAAATTTGCTCAAACATGGTCTGGGCTTAACCAACCACTAAATTCCTTCCAGCTCTACCTGAGGTGCACGTTTCACCATCCAAGTGATGGCGGAAGTGTTCTCCGTGAAGTGGGGTGATACGTCTCCAACGTATCTATACTTTTTGATGATGGCATGCTATTATATTATCTGTTTTGGATGTTTTATATGCATTAATATGCTATTTTATATTATTTTTGGGACTAACCTATTAATCTAGAGCCTAGTCCCAATTTCTGTTTTTTCCTAATATTTTTTTGGGAAGGAAACAAATCAACCAGGCTTGGAGTGCACGGCAGGGACCCTGCCAGGGAGTCACAAGCCAGCTAGGCGCGGGCCCCCCTGGCCGCGGCTAGCAGGCTTGTCGCCTCCCGACAGGTCTCCTAAATCTAATCTTTGGCCTACAAATTCTCAAATACCCCCCCCCCCCAAAAATCAAAAATAGCAACGCAAATACTTTTCCGCTGCTGGAAGCCTCCATTCCCAAGAGATCCAATCATGGAGACTTTTCCGGTAATCTACCGGAGCGGGTTTCGATCACAGAGGGCATCTACATCAACTCCATTGCCCCTCCGATAATAGCTAGATGGCTTCTTCTCTCTCTCTCTTTGATCTTCAATACCATGTTCTTGATGATCTTCATGGAGATCTATCCGATGTAATCCTCTTTGGTGGTGTGTTCGTCAAGATCCGCTGAATGAGTTTATGTTCAGATTATCCATGAATCTTATTTGAATCCCCTTTGAATTCTTATTTGCATGATTTAATATACTTGCTAGTCTCTTCAACTTATTGGTTTGGTTTGGCCAACTAGATTGGTAATTCTTGCAATTGAAGAAGTGCTTGCTTTTGGGTTCAATCTTGCGGTGTCCTCATCCAGTGACATAGTAGGCGTAGCGAGGCACATATTGTATTGTTGCCATCAAGGGTAACAAGATGGGGTTTTCATCATATTGCTTCAGTTTATCCCTCTACATCATGTCATCTTTATTAATGCGTTACTCTGTTCTTTATGAACTTAATACTGTAGATGCAGGTAGGAGTCGGTCGATGTGTGGAGTAATAGTACTAGATGCAGAATCGTTTCGGTCTACTCGATACGAACGTGTTGCCTATATGCATGATCATTGCCTTGGATGACTACATGATTATTCTCTTTTCTATCAATTGCTTGACAGTAATTTGTTTACCCACCATGATATTTTCCTTTGAGAGAAAAGCCTCTAATGAAACCTATGGCCCCCGGGTCTACTTTTCATAATATAATTTCAGATCTATAAACAAAAAATACCAAAAATACTTTTCTGCAATTTATTTACCTTTTACTTTCCGTTCTCGTTTACATCTATATCTATCGGATCTAATCCTTGCAAATAATCGTGAATTGATTGACAACCCCTTTATAGCGTTGGGTGCAAGAGTTTGATTTTTTGTGTAGGTGCATCCATTGGTGACTTGCTTATTCCTCCTACTGGATTGATACCTTGGTTTTCAACAAATGAGGGAAATACTTATCTACTTTGCTACATCATCGTTTCCTATTCAAGGGAAAACCAACGCACACTCAAGAGGTAGCAAGAAGGATTTCTGGCGCCGTTGCCGGGGAGGATACCTAGCAAGTCAAGAGAAGATCTCTCCCGTCAACTTGCCAATTTCTGGCGCCGTTGCCGGGGAGATCTAAGTCAAGCCTACCCATCACAAACTATTATGAGGGAGGAACATATGCTTGTAGGAATTTCAATGATATCAAGTTTCCACTCTATGTGTTCAAAGTTTTGAAGTTATGCTTGCTTTGCCTTCCTATGCTAGTTGATTCTTGCTCCCATAAATTGGTTTCTCACAAAAACCCCTATGCATAGGAAGTGGGTTAGACTTAAATGTGCTTGCCATAAGATTCATGATGCTATCTTGCATGTTTCAATTACTAATTTTTATGTGAGCATCATTGAAATCATTATGCCCAGCCAGGGGCGTTAAAAATAGCGCTTGTTGGGAGGCAACCCAATTTTATTTTTGTGTTCTGTTTTTGCTTCAGTTTTTTAGTGTTTCCCACATTATTAATTCTGTAATAATTGTGTTTTGTTGTATTAATTAGTGTTTGATCCAAGTAAAACCTTTGGCGTGATCTACGGTAGTTGTTGATTTGATCTTGCTGAAAAACAAAAACTTTTGCGCTCACCCCAGGAATTTTCTAAACTTTTCAGAGCGTCGAATGAGTCTGAAATTTGTACACAAGATTTATATATGAATTTCCCAGGTTGTCCTAATTTTCAGATTTTTTTCAGTTAGAGAAAAATACGAAGTTTTCTGATTTCTACAAACTGTTCTATTTTTGATAGTTTTTGTTTTCTTTGAGTTGTTTGCCTATTTTGATGGATCTTTGGGTTGTATCATGGGGTATGAACCATGTAGAAGTTAGAATACGGTAGGTATAATGATTTCTACTATGCGACCTTCTTCTTGTAGACTCGTGTTGGGTCTCCAAGCGCAGAGTTTTATAGGACATTGACAATTTCCCCTCAAGTGGATGACCTAAGGTCTATCAATCCGTGGTAGGTGTAGGATGAAGATGGTCTCTCTCAGACAACCCTGCAATCAAATAGAAGAAATCTCTTCTGTCCCCAACACACCCAATACAATGGCAAATTGTATAGGTGCACTAGCTCGGCGAAGAGATGGTGATACAAGTGTGGATGGTAGATATAGGTTTTTGTAATCTGAAAATATAAAAACAGCAAGGTAACAAATAGTAAACAGCGAGAAAAACATTGTATAAATGCTTGGAAACAAGGCCTAGGGTCCATACTTTCACTAGTGCAATTTCTCTCAACAATATTGACATAGTTGAATCATATGTAAGTACCACTCGTGCGACAAAGAGTTCACTCCAAAGTCACAGGTAGCGGAGAAGTGACGAAAAAATTATTGTAGGGTACAAAACCACCTCAAAGTTATCTTCTCTGATCAATCTTATTAGCTATCCCTATAAGTGTCATGTACATCCCTAGAGTTTGTATTAAAATAACACCTTAAGATACACATCAACCAAAACCCTAATGTCACCTAGATACTCCAAGGTCACCACAAGTACCCATGGGCTTGATTATGCGATGTGCATCACATAATTTCAGATTCATCATATTCAATCCAATAGAAAGAACATCAAAGAGTGCCCCAAAGTTTCTACCGGAAAGTCAAGACAAAAACGTGTGCCAACCCTATGCACAGATTTCCAAGGTCACGGAACCCGTAAGTTGATCACCAAAACATACCTCAAGTGGATCAATAGAACAACCCATTGTCACCATGGATATCCCATCACAAGACATACATCAAGTGTTCTCAAATCCTTAAAGACTCAATCCGATAAGAAAACTTCAAAGGAAAAACTCAATTCATCACAAAAAGATAGAGAGGGGAAAGCTCCATGTGATTCATCTATATCAATAAAGCTCGCGGTACATCAAGATCGTGCCATCTCAAGAACACGAGAGAGAGAGACAGAGAGAGATCAAATACATAGCTACTAGTACATACCCTCGGCCCCGAGGGTGAACTACTCCCTCCTCATCATGGAGACCGTCGGGATGAAGAAGGTGGCCTCCGGTGATGGTTTCCCCCTCCGGCAGGGTGCCGGAACAGGCTCTCGATTGGTTTTTCGTGGCTCTAGAGGTTTGCGGCAGCGGAACTCCCGATCTCGGTTTATTTTCGGAGGTTTCTATATTTATAGGAATTTTTGACGTTGGAATCACGTCAAGGGGTGCCACGAGGCGGTGACAAGCCTGCTAGGCGCGGCCAGGGGGGTGGCCCAATTCCAATGCTTCGGGGGTCTCTTTTGGTCCAGAAAAAATCATACTAAATTTTCAGCCCATTTCGAGAACTTTTATTTCTTCACAAAAAACGACACCATGGTAGTTCTGCTGAAAACAACATCAGTCCTGGTTAGTTGTAACAAAATCATACCAAAATCATATAGAAATATTGTATACATGGCATGAATACTTCATAAATTATAGATACGTTAGAGACATATCAGCATCCCCAAGCTTAATTCCTACTCGTCCTCGAGTGGGTAAATGATGAAATAAATAATTTATGAAGTGTGAATGCTAGCATAGTGCATAAATTAGATCAATGATAATTCCAAACACTTTTTCTAGCATCATTATATATTATAAATAGTAGCTCATCTCATAAAACTTCTCATGATAAAGTAACAAGCTATACACATGTTAATGTATAGACTAACAAACTATGCTTTCAGTCACCAAACAATTGCAATTCATCTTATTTTCAGGAAGGGTCTATGTAAGAGCTTTGATTTAGGAAACTCCACGTACTCAAATATCATATAGTCTTCCATGATTGCTAACCCTCAAAGCATATTTGTACAACAAATAGCATCCATCGAACACAAAGAAAGATAGGGGCTTAAAGTTTTGCCTCCCAACTTATTTATCATATAGATAATTGTCAACAATAGTAATTCATGATCAAATATATTTGAATGGCCATATATGCTTGGATCTTTCCCCAACACATGACTCTTGCCAAAAGAAAAAGCCAAAATATGGGAAGTGGTGAAGATCACCATGACTTTTGCATAAAGGTAAGTACTAGAAAGTAAAAGATAGGCCATCCGCAGAGGGAAGCATTGATTTGCAGAGGTGCCAGAGCTCGAGATTTTAAAATAGAGATGAATAAAATTTTTGGGTGGTATAATTTCATTGCGACCATAACAACCGAGAGATCTCGGTATCTTCCATGCTAGATACATTTTAGGAGGTTCCCAAATAGAATGGTAAAGTTTTTACTCCCCTTCCACCAATCAATCACACTCCACGGCAAGCCGAATCCATGGGTACCGTCCATACCAACAACATTCTCGGGGGAGTTTTGTTTAATTATTTGCATTTTTTCTTTGATTTCGGGACTGGGAATCCCTATTACCACCACTTTCTCGGGAATGATAGTGAATCAACACATATCATGGGAATAACCCACCTAGCATGGAAGATGCTGACAGCTCCTAGTTACTATATGAGCGATTTGGGCATACAAAATAGAATATTATTTCAAGGTTTAGAGTTTTCCACATGCAAATTTACTTGGAACGGCAGGTAAATACCGCATATTGGTAGGTATGGTGGACCCATATGGAACAACTTTGGGTTTAAGGGTGTTTGGGTGCACAAGTACTATTTCTACTTGGTCGGAAGTTTTGGCTAGTATGAGGTGGAAGCAAGCACCACATGTTGGAGGATCCATAACAATATAACTTCTATACAAATATACCCAACCATAACTCATCACCTTGTCTTCCTTCTCCAACTTCAACTAATTTTCTCAAGTTTGAAAATAATTAATGGGGATTCACAATCATAGAAGATGTCCAAGATAGTATATTTATATGTGAAAACTCTCTTCCTTCAATATTCTTTCATGAATGGTTCAAGTGACTAATGCGGTGTTTGCTAACTTTCAATAAATTTTACCACCTATACTTATTATATGTGAAGTCATTATTCCCCATGGGATAAGCATATAAAACATGTATAATTTCAAATTTATGATATTCAATTCGTTCAACCATTTACTCATAGAATATAAGTGAAGCACGAGAGTAAATGACGAAACTACTCTAGAACATACAAGTGAATATCAATGAGTAGTCAAACAATTAAGTATCTATGTGAGGACTTTCTCTCTCTCTCTCTCTCAATAAAGATTTTCCGATCTGAGTATTTTATTTAAACAACAATCAAAACAAAAATAGCACTCCAAGAATAGCACGCATCATGTGAACGAATTAAAATTTAGGCACAACATAGGCGTAGCATCCCCAAGCTTAGATGCTTGAGACTTCTTGAAATACTTATTTGGGGTGACTTGGGCATCCCCAATATTGAGGCTTTGTATCTCGTTCAATCCTCTCATATCATGGTTTCACCTATTCTCAAAAACTTCATCCACACAAAAGTCAAAAAGGAACTCGTGAGATAGGTTAGTACACATAAGAACAAATCAACACTTCATGTACTGCCAAGACAAGTTGCACAATAATTTTCAAACATTAGGTAATGTATACTATCATTTCCACAATTTATATCTACCAATATAGGCTATGGAAACTATAGGATAAGTAGATAACAAAACTATGACAGGAATCTGTCCAAACAAAACAGTCTGTAGCAATTTATTATAACAGTGTATTTCTGTACCTTAAAAAATTATGAAAATTTAGGAAATTATAAATAATTTACATTAAAATACTTTTTAAAATTTTTAGAAACTTTCAATGTTCTAGTAAAATATGAAAATTCAAAGACTACAGAAGAAGTTTCTGTTTTTACAGAGCACACATCATACATGCAATTCAAGAATTCTAAAGGAAATTCTTGGAACTTTTATTGAAAAACAATATTATAAATAACACCTAACATAGAAAAACATAATAAAATTATTCTCCAAGAAAAACTCTTATTATGTGATGAATAAAAATATAGCTCCAAGTGAGATATACCGACAGTGTTGAAGACGAGAGAGGGGATGCCTTCCGGGGCATCCCCAAGCTTAGACGCTTCAGTCTTCCTTGAATATTACCTTGGAGGTGACTTGGGAATCCCCAAGATTAGGCTCTTGTTACTTCTTATTCTCCTCATATCGGTGTCCCAACCAAAACTTGAAAACTTCAATCACACAAAACTTAACGGAACTTCGTGAGAAGGGTTAGTATAGTAAAGATAAATCATTCAATTAGGTGCGGTCGAGACAAGATTCATAATTATTACAACATGGTAACTAATTTATTAAATCATTCCCACAATTTATATTACTCAATATAAGCTATAGGAACACTTGAAACAAGCAAACTATACATGCAAAACGGAATCTGTCAGAAACAGAACAGTCTGTAAAGATCTGAATGATCACCATACTTCCCTGACTCTAACAATTCTGAAACATTACGACAACTTAATATATTTTTATATGAATGTTTTGTAAAAATTTCAGAATTTTTTACGCTCCACTAAAATCATATAATTCATATACCGGACACAAAACTTTCTGTTTTTGCACAGAATCAAACAAGCAAGTATCCACACTGTCCTAACGGATTTTCTTGGCACTTTATTGAAATAAAAGATACAAACATGATTAATACAGTATGTTAATCATGTGAAAACATAAAAAAAGAAGGTAAAATTGTTGAGTTGTCTCCCAACAAGCGCTTTTCTTTAATGCCTTCTAGCTAGACATGATGATTTCTATGATGCTCACATAGGAATAATAATTCAAACATGCAAAAGAGCATCATGAATCTCATGACAAGCAAATTTAAGTATAACCCACTTCCTATGCATAGGTATTTTGTGAGTAAACAATTTATGAGATCAAGAACCAACTAGCATCGGAAGGCAAAACAAGCATAACTTCAAAACTTTGAGCACATAGAGAGGACACTTGGCATTATTGCAATTCCAACAAGCATATATTCCCCCCTCATAATAATTTTTAGTAGCATCATGAAGGAATTACAAAATATAACCAGCACCTAAAGCATTCTTTTCATGATCTACAAGCATAGAAATTTACTACTCTCCACACAAGAAAAATTTGTTCTCATGACTAATAGTGGGAGCAAACTCAACAAAATAACTATCATGTGACACTTGATTGACATAGCCACTTTGAATATTAAAATCATGATGACAAGTTTCATGGTTGTGATTACTCTTTATAGGATACATGTCATCCCAATAATAATCATAGATAGGAGGCATGTCATAATCATAATAGTTTCGCTCATCAAAACTTGTGGGACTAAAAATATCTCCTTCATCAAACATAGCATCCCCAAGCTTGTGGCTTTGCATATCATTAGCATCATGAATATTCAGAGAATTCATATAACAACATTTCAATAATGTTAATCACTCAAATATTTAGTGCCAAACATTTTGATAACTTCTTCTTCTAACACTTGAGCACAATTTTCCTTTCCATCATTTTCACGAAAGACATTGAAAAGATGAAGCATATGAGGGAACCTAAATTCCATTTTCATTGTAGTTTTATTTTATAAAACCAAACTTGTGAAAAATAAAAAAATAAAAGATTTGAATTCAAGATCAAAATATATACCTTCAAGCACTCACCTCCTTGGCAACGGCGCCAGAAAAGAGGTTGATGTCTACTATGCAACCTTCTTATTATAGACTCGTGTTGGGCCTCCAAGCGCAGAGTTTTGTAGGACAATGTCAATTTCCCCTCAAGTGGATGACCTAATGTTTATCAATCCATGGGAGGTGTAGGATTAAGATGGGCTCCCTCAAAAAACCCTGCAATCAAATAGAAGAAATCTCTTGTGTCCCCAACACACCCAATACAATGGCAAATTGTATAGGTGCACTAGTTCGGCGAAGAGATGGTGATACAAGTGTAATATGGATGGTAGATATAGGTTTTTGTAATCTGAAAATATAAAAACAGAAAGGTAACAAATAGTAAACAGCGAGCAAAATGTTGTATAAATGCTTGGAAACGAGGCCTAGGGTCCATACTTTCACTGGTGCAATTTCTCTCAACACTATTGGCATAATTGAATCATATGTAAATACCTCTCGTGCGACAAAGAGCTCACTCCAAAGTCACAGATAGCGGAGACCAAACAAAGAAATTATTGTAGGGTACAAAACCACCTCAAAGTTATCTTTCCCGATCAATCTTATGAGCTATCCCTATAAGTGTCACGGACAGCCCTATAGTTTGTACTAAAATAACACCTTAACATACACATCAACCAAAACCCTAATGTCACCTAGATACTCCAATGTCACCACAAGTACCCATGGGCTTGATTATGCGATGTGCGTCACATAATTTCAGATTCATCATATTCAATCCAATACAAAGAACTTCAAGGAGTGCCCCAAAGTTTCTCCCGGAAAGTCAAGACAAAAACGTGTGCCAACCCCTATGCATATATTCCCAAGGTCACGGAACCTGCAAGTTGATCACCAAAACATACATCAAGTGGATCAATAGAACATCCCATTGTGACCACAGATATCCCATCGCAAGACATACATCAAGTGTTCTCAAATCCTTAAAGACTCAATCCGATAAGAAAACTTCAAAGGGAAAACTCAATTAATTACAACAAGATAGAGAGGGGAAAGCTCCATGTGATTCATCTATATCAATAAAGCTTGCGGTACATCAGGATCGTGCCATCTCAAGAATACGAGAGAGGCGACAAGCCTGCCAGGCACGGCTAGGGGGTGGTCGTGCCTAGCAGGTTTGTGACTCCCTCGTGCCCCCCCCTTGACGTGAGGTCGACGCCAAAAATTCCTATAAATACAGAAAACCCCAAAAAGAAACCTAGATCGGGAGTTCCGCCGCCGCAAGCCTCCAGAGCCACGAAAAACCAATCCGGAGCCCGTTCTAGCACACTGCCGGAGGGAGGAACCATCACCGGAGGCCATCTTCATCATCTCGGCGGTCTCCATGATGAGGTGGGATCACTCTCGGGGCTGAGGGTATGTACTAGTAGCTATGTAATTGATCTATCTCTCTTGTGTTCTTGCGATGACACGATCTTGATGTATCGCGAGCTTTAGGGTTTTGGTTGATGTGTACGTTAAGGTGTTATTTTAGTACGAACTCTAGGGCTGTTTGTGACACTTATAGGGATAGCTCATAAGATTGATCAGAAAAGATATCTTTGAGGTGGTTTCGTACCCTACAATAATTTCTATGTTTGTTCTTCGCTATCTGTGACTTTGGAGTGAGCTCTTTGTCGCACGAGAGGTATTTACATATGATTCAACTATTGGAAATATGCCCAAGAGGCAATAATAAATTAGTTATTATCTTATTTCCTTGTTCATGATAATCGTTTATTATCCATGCTATAATTGTGTTGATCGGAAACTCAGATACATGTGTGGATACATAGACAACACCATGTCCCTAGTATGCCTCTAGTAGAATAGCTCGTTAATCAAAAGATGGTTAAGGTTTCCTAGCCATGGACATGAGATGGCATTTGATAACGAGATCACATCATTAGGAGAATGATGTGATGGACAAGACCCAAACTACAAACGTAGCATATGATCGTGTCAGTTATTGCTACTGTTTTCTACATGTCAAGTATGTGTTCCTATGACCATGAGATCATGCAACTCACGGACATCGGAGGAGTGCCTTGTGTGTATCAAACGTCACAATGTAACCGGGTGACTATAAAGGTGCTCTACAGGTATCTCCAATGGTGTCTGTTGAGTTAGCATGGATCAAGATTGGGATTTGTTACTCCGTGTGACGGAGAGGTATCTCAGGGCCCACTCGGTAATACAACATCACAATGAGCCTTGCAAGCAATGTGACTAAGTGTTGGTCACGACATCTTGTATTACGGAACGAGTAAAGAGACTTGCCGGTAAGAAGATTGAACTAGGTATGGAGATACCGACAATCGAATCTCGGGCAAGTAACATACCGAAGAAGAAAGGGAACATCATACGGGATTAACTGAATCCTTGACATAGAGGTTCGACCGATAAAGATCTTCGTAGAATAAGTAGGAACCAATATGGGCATCCAGGTTCCGCTATTGGTTATTGACCGTAGAGGTGGCTCGGTCATGTCTACATAGTTCTCGAACCCGCAAGGTCTGCACACTTAAGGTTTGGTGACGTTTCAGTAGTATAGAGTTATGTATGGTGGTGACTGAAGGTTGTTCGGAGTCCCGTATGAGATCCCGGACGTCACGAGGTCTACTATAGGAAGTCCTATTTTGGTCGCCGGAAAAGTTTCGGGCTCATCGGTAGTGTATCGGGAGTGTCGGTAGTGTACCGGGGAACCATCGGGAGAGGTATTTCGACCCAAGAGGCTTCATGGGCTGTGTGAGAGTGAATATCAGCCCTTAGTGGGCTGGTGGAAACTCCCACACAAGGCCCATGTGGCTGGAGAAGAAAACCCAATAGGAAAATGTTTGGGGCTGTGAAACTTGTGTGGAAAATGTTTTCACCTAATGAGCTCGAACCCAAAGTGGACAAATGCATCTTCATAGAATACCCTAAGAACAGTTGGGTAAACCTTCTATCTCAGATCCAAGCATAAAAGTGTTTTTTGCTAAAATGGGTCCTTTCTCGAGAAAGAGTTTCTCTCAAAAGAATTGAGTGGGAGGAAGATAGAACTTGATGAGGTTGTTGAACCTTCGTTTCAACCAGAGAGTAGCGCAGCGCAGAAAGATGTGTGTGTGGAACCTATGTCAGTTGAAGAGGAAGTAAATGATGATGATCATGAAGCTTCGAATCAAGTTACTATCAAACCTCATAGGTCGACAAGGATGTGTACTGCTCCTGAGCGGTACGACAAACCCTGTCTTGGAGGTTATGTTGTTGGACAACGATGAACCTACAAACTATGGAGAAGCGATGATGGGCTTGGATTCCGACAAATGGTTAGAGGCCATGAAATCCGACAAAGGATCCATGTATGAAAACCAAGTATAGACTTTGGTGGACTTGCTCTCTGGACGGCAGGTCGTTGAGTACAAATGGATCTTTTTAAAATGAAGACAGACGCTGATGGTGAATGTCACCATTTATAAAGCTAGACTTGTCGCAAAGAAGTTTCTGGCAAGTTCAAGGAGTTGACTACGATGAGACTTTCTCATTCGTAGCGATGCTAAAGTTCTTTGGAATTATGTTAGCAGTTGCTGCATTTTTCAATTATGAAATATGGCAGATGGAAGTCAAAACATCGTTTCCTTAACGGTCTACTTGAGGAAAGGTTGTATGTGATACAACCAGAAGGTTTTGTCAGTCCTAAGGATGCTAAAAGGTGTGCAAGCTTCAGTGATCCTTCTATGAACTGAAGCAAGCATCTCGGAGTTGGAATATACACTTTGATGAGGTGATCAAAGTTTTTGAGTCTATACAAAGTTTATGAGAAACCTGTATTTACAATAAAGTGAGTGGGAGCACTACAGAGTTTCTGGTACGCATATGTGGTTGACATATTGTTGATCGGAAATGCTGTAGAATTTCTGGAAAGCATAAATAGTTGTTTGAAAAGAGTTTTTCAAAGGAAGACCTGAATAAAGCTACCTAATTGTTGAGCATCAAGATCTATAGAGATAGATCAAGATGCTTGAGGAGAGTTTCAATGAGTGCATACCTTGACAAGATTTTGAAAGAGTTCAAAATGGATCAATCAGAGAAAAAGTTCTCACCTGATTTGTAAGGTGTGAAGTTGAGTGAGACTCAAAGCTCGACCACGACAGAAGAAAGAGAAAGGACGAATGTCGTCCCCTATGCCTTAGCCATAGGCTCTATATTATGCCATGTTGTGTACCGCACCTGTGTGTGCCTTGCCATGAGTCTGTCAAGGGGTACAAGAGTGGTCCAGGAGTAGGATCACTGGACAGCGGTCAAAATTATTCTTAGTAACTAAAAGACTAAGGAGATGTTTCTTGATTATGTAGGTGATAAAGAGTTCGTCGTAAAGAGTTACGTCGATGCAAGCTTTAAACACCAATCCGGATGACTCGTAGAAGCAATCTGGATACATATAGTGGAGCAGCCATTTGGAATAGTACTAAGTGGAGTGTGGTAGCAGTGTTTACAGTTAGACATAGAGATTTGCAAAGTACACACGGATCTGAATGTCGCAAACCCGTTGACTATAAGACCCCTCTCACATGCAAAGCATGATCGAGCCCCAGAACTCATTGGGTGTTAGATTCATAACAATGCGAATCACATGGTGATGTAAACTAGATTATTGACTCTAGTGCAAGTGGGAGACTGTTGGAAATATGCCCTAGAGGCAATAATAAATTATTTATTATCATATTTCCTTGTTCATGATAATCGTTTATTATCCATGCTATAATTGTGTTGATCGAAAACTCAGATACATGTGTGGATACATAGACAACACCATGTCCCTAGTATGCCTCTAGTAGACTATCTCGTTGATCAAAAGATGGTTAAGGTTTCCTAGCCATGGACATGAGATGTCATTAGATAACGGGATCACATCATTAGGAGAATGATGTGATGGATAAGACCCAAACTACAAACGTAGCATATGATCGTGTCAGTTTATTGCTACTGTTTTCTGCATGTCAAATATGTGTTCCTATGACCATGAGATCATACAACTCACGGACATCGGAGGAGTGCCTTGTGTATATCAAACGTCGCATATGATCGTGTCAGTTTATTGCTACTATCTTTTTCCACACATGTACTTCAAAGTAGCATCATGATCTTCATGATCGAGTCTCCTATTTTATCACTTTCATATAACTAGTGGAATATTTCTTCATGATGCACATCCACTTAGTTCCTTTTTGAGCTTTCATACACTTATTGCTGTAGTGGATCCGTCTGCATGGAAGTACCTACTCACTCATATTGATATCTATGAATGGGCATCTCCATAGCTTGTTGATACGCCAAGTTGATGTGAGACTATCTTCTCCCTTTCCTTGACAATCTCCACCATATTCTATTCCACCTATAGTGCTATATCCATGGCTCACGCTCATGTATTGCGTAAGAGTTGAAAAAGTTTGAGAAAATAAAGGTGTGAAAACAATTTCTTGACTTTTCATCGGGGTTGTGCATGATATAAATACTTTGTGTGGGGAAGATGGAGGATAGCGAGACCATATGATATTGTAGGGAAAACTTTCTTTTGCCATTATATTTTGAAGAGATACAATTAATTTGCTAGTATGCTTGAAACGTTATTGTTTTTATATCAATATTAAGCTTTTGTTTTGTATCTTACGGATCTGACTATTCATGCCACAATAAAAAACTACTACATGGATAAATATGTTAGGTAGCACTCCACATCAAAAAATTTGTTTTTATCATTTACCTACTCAAGGACGAGTAGGAATTAAGCTTGGGGATGCTAATACGTCTCCAACGTATCTATAATTTTTGATGATGGCATGCTATTATATTATCTATTTTGGATGTTTTATATGCATTAATATGCTATTTTATATTATCTTTGGGACTAACCTATTAATCTAGAGCCTAGTGTCAGTTTCTGTTTTTTCCTTGCTTTTGAGTTTTGCAGATATGAAATATTAAACAGAGTCCAAACGGAATAAAACCTTCTAAAGGAATTTTTCTGGAAGGAAAGAAATCAACTAGGCTTGGAGTGCACAGCAGGGACCCTGCCAGGGAGCCACAAGCCTCCTAGGCGTGGGCCCCCCTGGCCGCGGCTAGAAGGCTTGTCGGCTCCCGATAGGTCTCCTAACCCTAAACTTTGGCCTATAAATTCCCAAATATTCTCCCAACATCAAAAAGAGCCATGCAAATACTTTTCCGCCGCCGGAAGCCTTCATTCCCAAGATATCCAATCTTGGAGCCTTTTCCTGTAATCTATCGAAGGGGGTTTCGATCACAGAGGACATCTACATCAACTCCATTGCCCCTCCGATGATGCGTGAGTAGTCCACCACAGACCTACGAGTCCATAGATAGTAGCTAGATGGCATATACTCTCTCTTTGATCTTCAATACCATGTTCTTCATGATCTTCATGGAGATCTATCCGATGTAATCCTCTATTTTGGTGTGTTTGTCAAGATCCGGTGAATTGTGAGTTTATGTTTAGATTATCCATGAATCTTATTTGAATCTCCTCTGAATTCTTATTTGCATGATTTCATATCCTTGCAAGTCTCTTCGAGTTATTGGTTTGGTTAGGCCAACTAGATTGGTAATTCTTGCAATGGGAGAAGTGTTTGGTTTCAGGTTCAATCTTGCGGTGTCCTCACCCAGTGACATAGTAGGGGTAGCGAGGCACGTATTTTATTGTTGCCATCAAGGGTAACAAAATGGGGTTTTCATCATATTGTTTGAGTTTATCCCTCTACATCATGTCATCTTTCTTAATGCGTTACTCTGTTCTTCTTGAACTTAGTACTCTAGATGCAGGCAGGAGTTGGTCGATGTGTGGAGTAATAGTAGTAGATGCAGAATCATTTCGGTCTACTTGATACGGATGTGATGACTATATGCATGTTCATTGCCTTGGATAACTACATGATTATTCGCTTTGTCTATCAATTGCTTGACAGTAATTTGTTTACCCACCATGATATTTTCCTTCGAGAGAGAAGCCTATTGTGAAACCTATGGACCCGGGTCTACTTTCCATAATATACTTTCAGATCTGTAAACAAAAAATACCAAAAATACTTTGTTGTAATTTATTTACCTTTTACTTTCCGTTCTGGTTTACACCTATATCTATCGGATCTAATCCTTGCAAATAATCGTGAAGGGATTGACAACCCCTTTATAGCGTTGGGTGCAAAAGTTTGATTGTTTGTGTAGGTGCATTCATTGATGACTTGCTTGTTACTCCTACTAGATTGATACCTTGATTCTCAACAACTGAGGAAAATACTTATCTACTTTGCTGCATCACCCTTTCCTCTTCAAGGGAAACCAACACACGCTCAAGAGGTAGCGGGGGGGGGGGGGGGGGGAATCCTGGAGCCCCCCTTCATGATTGTTTTTTTTGTAAATCTGAAGCAAACATGATTTTAATTTGTTCAAAATTGAAAACGTAGTATAACAATAGAATCCTTTCAAGATTTTGACAAGAAAAAACATACAAACTTGTCAAAACCAATGCAATTATCAATTACTTGTGATTTTAACAAAGTACAAGGGCCTATATGAAAAGTACGTGAGGTCACATTTCTAACATACTCAAAAGCAAAAGCCAACAGGATATTTTCATAACTTATGGAAAATTCTAATTTGTGTATGTTTAAGTTTACATAAGTCAGATTTAAATTAATAAAATTTCAACTAAAAAAAGAAAAGAATGTAAAATTAAATATATATATATATATATATATATATATATATATATATATAATATATGCCGACAGCCACCGTGAGGGCCGTCGGCATAGACATGACGGCTTTGGCATGCCATCAACCCCGGGGTTGCCATGGTCGCGTCTATGCGGACGACCGTTCTATGCCTATGGCTACCGCCGACATATATTGAGATATGCCGATGACTTTTCTTTGCCTAAGTTTGTCGTTGGCATAGCTAAAGATTTATTGGCGGCTTTTCTGTGCCGTCGGCATATCTCCAACTATGCCGACGACCCCGAAAAAATGTTGTTGTCATAGAAAAGGTTGTCGTTATATTAGGTTATTCTGGTAGTGCAAGATACGGGAATTTCGATGAATCACACACTTTTCATTTAATTCACCTCCCACCTGCCAATCTAACCTATTCAACGTCTAGATAATAATACCATATGCAAGTATGACCCATATCTCCTATCCTATGAATAGTTATAACATGGTCTCAAAATACAAATGGTCTGTAATTTTTCAACTTGATTAATTAAGCATTAATAAGTCGGTCCCACCAGATGAGCCACTCATATTTACGAATTAACTTGGTAATCTTAATAAATACCCTAATCAGGCCCATCAGATGAGCGGCTCACATTTACTGATTAATGTGACAATTTTTAAAAAGTGCCAAATTAGTATGGGTATAGATAGATATAGATAGATTAGTCCGGCTTGCAATGCATTTAGCCAATGCGTGTCCTGGTCCGTGTTAGAGTTTTAGGTATACGTACAAGTTAGTTGTATACAATCCGTATCCTAATCCGTGTTGTCCGCCGTCTCCTTTTTTTAAGGTTTAAAATAGCGATGAAGGTTGCCGGGTGAGTTAATTAGGAACGGGTTATTTCCTTCGAGGGAAAAATTGGAATATGTTTTAGTTTGTATTCGCATAGGAACTAGGAAGTGGACTTGTAAAGTTCAAAAACTAAAAAAAAAAAAGGAAGTGGACTTGTACGCAAGGCTTCAATGTTCGAAGTCCGCGGTAATTGAGAAGGATTAAGGGGGAAAAAGGGCGCGACATGCATGTTCCTTTATAGCCAAAAAAAAGTTAGTGTGTTGTGTGATTTTGATGTGATCGAACAACATCGGAGGCGCAGCATCGGGGGTTCCACCACTCGTGCTTAAACGACGCCGCCTTGATCTTGGCATACCCACCGCTGTCGCCGCAACCAGCACAACAGCCACGACTATGCCGGCCGCCGAACATGTCTCGTCACTACCGGAGGACGCCATCTTCGAGATCCTCTCCTGGCTGCCGGCCAAACTCCTTTGGCGATGCCGGTGCGTGTCCAAAAAGTGGCGCGCCCTCGTCTCCAACCCGGCGTTCGTCACCGCACACAGTTCCCGCGCCGAGCCGCTCCTCGTCGCCTTCACCAGAGCCTACATCGACCGTAGGCTAGCAGTGCTACTGCGGGTCATGGACATAGAGGGCAACGTCGTGAGGGTGGTAGAGGCCCCATATTTGTTTTGGAGTTTCTGCCTGAGCTTTGATGGCCTAGCCTATCTCCAATATGAAAACCACGCCCTGGTGATTGATCTGGCCACCGGTAACGCGCTTATGGCTTGCGATGAACCGGCAGATTTTGCAGGCAGGTTGATAGACAAGTGCTCCGGCTTTGGACGCGCCGCCAAGTCCGGCGCGCACAAGATCTTTGGCGTCGTCCTCGAGTCACAGATAACCGGCCTCTACAAGTGTGTGGTTCTCACGCTAGAAGACGGCGCAGAATGGAGGTCAACGCAGCCGCCCCCACACCCGATCTCTGCCGTATACGACGGCTACAGCGAAGGTGTCACCTTCAACGGCCGTGTGAACTTCCTGTCCCTGGACGAGGACGGCGTGCTCGTCCTCTGCTTCGACCTTGAGACGGAGGACTGGAAGGTGATCCAAGGCCCGACCGAGGTTTCCAGCCATGCTGCAGGGGAGAAGATCAGCATCGCCCACCTCAACGGAGCCTTGTGCGTGGTTCAAAATACACCTGGGATGGTTTGTCTATGGATCTTGGCTGATCCCGACAGGAAAACCTGGGTCAAGGCTTACACGATCCAAATGGGTTATAAGCCCATCCACCTACTGTTGCCGTTGAGAATGATGCACCCTAGCGGGAAGCTGCTCTTCTGCTATTTCTTTGATGAGCAGACAATGGCGCCCGAACTACAGATATATGATCCTCGTTCGGGGGGTTGCACCGTCGTGATGAACGCGCCCACCAATCTCGTCGGCAGGATCAGAGTTTGCAGTTCGCACGTAGATCCTAGATTTTTTGTTTAGAAAACAAGGAAGGCCGAACCTCCCTGCCTGCATGTTTGGATGAAGAGAGCCAAAAAATAGTTGTGTGTTGAGCTTTGATTTACTTGAATCCTCTTTCTGTTTTGCAAGTATTCACCCTAAAATGGTTTCAAGGCGTCCGAGGGGATAACCCTAGCCGCGGGCGCCCCCCTCCCCTCCCTCCCCTCGCCGCCTCCTCTCCGCGCCGCCGGGCAAAGCCCGGTGGGTGCTGGCGGCGGCGGTGCCCCTTCTCTCCTCGCTTGTGGGGGCTTCGCGCGGGCGGGCGCTCCCAGGCAGCGACATGATGCGGATCCGGGGCACGGCGGCGTATGGCTGAGCTCGGTGGCGGTGTTGCGGAGCTGCAGGCTGGGCGTGGAGGGCCGGTCGCTGGTGGTGCAGGGCGGATGCGTGGTCGGAATGGCGGCGGCGGCTCCAGTTGGCTCTGCCCTGCGGGGCGGCGCAGGCTGCAGCAGCTCTGTTCGAGGTGGTCCTGGCGCCGATGGGTGGCTCAGGAGATGGTGCCTTGCGGCGGGGCGCCCAGGCGTCACAGCAGTGGTGCGGGTCAGGGTGCTATCTCCTCTGGAGGCTTTCTTCGGCGCGAGATGCGGTTGCTCCGGCGGCCCTCGCCGCGGACAAGTGGCTGCCACTTCTCGCGTGGATTTGGCCGGAGGTCGTGGTAGGGCGTCAGGGGCGATGCAGGGGAGGCTGTTGGAGGGATGGGTAGACCGACTACCCATCACTGGCGCAGGGGTGCCGGTCCGGACGAGCTCCGCTCCCCCCTCCCCTCTTCCAGGCCTTGGCTTCCCGACTGCAGATCGATGTTCGGGGTGGTACGGCCACCAGCGGCTCCGTTGCTGCTTGGGTTCCACCGGTCAGCTCAAAGCCCGTACCTTTGACGGTCTCCGGAGTGTCTAGAAGCGGGGCGGCGGCCCTGGTGCGAGTAGCTGCTAGCTCGTGGGCGGAGCTCGCGGCTCGGGTGCTGACAGGCTCATTGTCATGGCCGCATGGGCGGCATGGGGCGGGCCTTTGAGGATCTTTGATGGTGGTGGGGTCGGCGCTCTCCTGTCATGTTGTACCCCGGGCATTGGCGGAGGGTGGTGGCCGAGGTGAAAACCTCGTCTTGTCCGAACTAGACCGATGACGGCGGTGTCCATGCATCGTTTCCTTCCTGAAGGCTCCATCGTGGTTGCCCTGCGTCTTCGCGAAACTCCGGGTGAAAACCTCGATTCAATGGATCGGGCGGTGGCGGCTCTCCGGTGTCGTTTCTTTCTTGGAAGCACCGCTTTGGAGTTCTTGGGTCGTCGAGTTTCGGCTTCGTCTCCGCGATGGAGCGCTCCTTAATACCTTCGATGCTCTTATGTCTATTAGTTGTTTGATTTGTGTGACGCCCCCAATTTCGACCGTACACTAAACATACACTTAATGCATACGACCAAGATCAGGGACTCACTGATTGATATCACAACACAACTCTAGACACAAATTAAATCCATACAGCTTCATATTACAAGCCAGGGGCCTCGAGGGCTCGAATACAAAGCTCGAAAAATGCGAGTCAGCGGAAGCAAATAATATCTGAGTACACACATAAGTTAAACAAGTTTTGCCTTAAGAAGGCTAGCACAAACATAAGCAGCGGATCGAAAGAGGCGAGGCCTCCTGCCTGGGAACCTCCTAACTACTCCTGAGCGTCGGCACTCTCCATGTAGTAGTAGGCTCCGACAGTGTTGTAGTAGTCGGCTCCGACGTACTCCATCTCCGGGGCTCCGTCGTCTGAACGCAGAATCACATCGAGGAGGAAAGAGAAAGCAAAGCAGCGGTGAGTACTCATCCAAAGTACTCGCAAGACTGACATCAGATCTATGCTAAGTATGCATCATTATCAAGGAATGTGGTATATCTGGAACTGCAGAAAACAAGAATAGGAGGAAGGCGTAGTCCTATCAAAGACTAGCATCTTCAGCACTTTGCAGCATTACAAGAGAGTAGACTGGTAACTCACATATAGCAATATTTTAATGTACTAAATTTATTAAGTAACCATGCCCAGAGATTCTTCCTCGACTCCCTGCGAGGAAGCAATCCTGTAGGCAACATTTATTTCAATTTAAAGTCACCATTTTAGTTGTAGAAGGTCAAGGTACAACTTTAAGTCGTCCTGTTACCGTCGATATGGCTATTTGAATAGATTATTCATCCCTGCAAGGGTGCACCACATTTCCAACACGCTTGATCACCTCCGGCTGGACACACTTTCCTGGGTAATGCCCGGCCTCGGGATCCAAAACGTCTTCGCCCCACCTAGGCTCAACGAAGAGGCCAACCCGCCGGTCTAAATCCTAAACATGCAGTTGTGTGGGCCCACTTTCCCTTGCACTCCTGCATGATGTGAATGCTGCCGAAAGCGGACCTAGTACACTCAGTCCGAGAGTTGTACCTTCCATCCCAATCCGGCGCGCGCCGCTCTATTACTGACGCTGAGTACCCATAACTTCTCCCACGTGAAGGTTTGGTAAGTAAGAGGTCAAACAACCAACTCAGATCAAATACCGAACCCATTAGCATTTTATTAATGTGGGGCAAGCGCGACCCATAAAGTGCGGTCACGTCACCCCGTCTCGAGGATGTGTGGCAAAGGCCTCTCTCACCATTTCACGCCTCATCATCACCCTTTTGGACGCCTTACCGGCCCATTCCACCACATCTTACACACGGGTACCCTTGGGGCCGACCCGTCTCAAGACTGTCGGGAACTCAGGTCCATCTCAACCAGGGTGGTACCGCCTATCCCTCCAGTCCCGTCTTTCACATGTAAACAAGGTCAAATTGAAGTAACTGTGTGTTTATACACCAAGTGGATATCCGAGGAATTGATACGTCTCCAACGTATCTATAATTTTTGATTGTTCCATGCTATTATGTTATCAACTTTGGATGTTTTATATGCTATTTGTATTATTTTTGGGACTAACCTATTGACCTAGAGCCCGGTGCCAGTTCCTGTTTTTTTCGTGTTTTTGACCTTTTTCAGATAGGAATATCAAACGGAGTCCAAACGGAATAAAACTTTCGCTGTGATTTTTTATGGAAAATATCAAAAATACCAGAAGAAAAAGATACGGGAGAGGAGTCTCGAGGAAGCCACGAGTCTGGGAGGCGCGGCCACCCCCTGGCCGCGCCTAGGAGGCTCGTGATTCCCTCGTGGCCCCTCTCGACTTGTTCTCGATGCCATACGGTCTTATAAATACAAAAACCATCAGAACTAAACCTAGATCGAGAGTTCCGCTGACGCAATCCTCTGTAGCCACCAAAAACCAATCGGGAGCCCGTTCCGGCACCCTGCCGGAGGTGGAATCCATCTCCGGTAGCCATCTTCATCATCTCGGTGATCTCCATGACGAGGAGGGAGTAGTTCACCCTCGGGGCTGAGGGTATGTACCAGTAGCTATGTGTTTGATCTCTCTCTCTCTCGTGTTCTTGAGATGTCTTGATCTCCATGTACCGCGGGCTTTGCTACTATAGTTGGATCTTATGATGTTCTTCCCCCTCTCCCTTCTTGTAATGAATTGAGTTTTTCCTTTGAAGTTATCTTATCGGATTGAGTCTTTAAGAACACTTGATGTATGTCCCGAATGTGTCTATCTGTGGTGACAATGGGATATTCATGTGAGTCCTTGATGTAGGTTTTGGTGATCAACTTGCGCGTTTCGTGACCTTAGGAACCTATGCATAGGGGTTGGCACACGTTTTGACTCTCCGGTAGAAACTTCGGGGCACTCTTTGAAGTTCTATGTGTTGGTTGAATAGATGATTTTGAGATAGATGACATTAGGGTTTTGGTTGATGTGTGTCTTAAGGTGTTATTCTAGTACGAACTCTAGGATAGATTGAACGGAAAGAATAGCTTCGTGTTATTTTACTACGGACTCTTGAATAGATCGATCAGAAAGAATAACTTTATGGTGGTTTTGTACCCGAAAATAATCTCTTCGTTTGTTCTCCGCTATTAGTGACTTTGGAGTGACTCTTTGTTGCACGTTGAGGGCTAGTTATATGATCCAATTATGTTATCATTGTTGAGAGAACTTCCACTAGTGAAAGTATGAACCCTAGGCCTTGTTTCCACGCATTGCAATGCCGTTCGTGCTCACTTTTACTATTAATTACCTTGCTGTTTTTATATTTTCAGATTACAAAAAACCTATATCTACCATCCATATTGCACTTGTATCACCATCTCTTCGCCAAACTAGTGCACCTATACAACATACCATTGTATTGGTTGTGTTGGGGACACAAGAGACTCTTTGTTATTTGGTTGCAGGGTTGCTTGAGAGATACCATCTTCATCCTACGCCTCCCGCGGATTGATAAACCTTAGGTCGCCCACTTGAGGGAAAATTGCTACTGTCCTACAAACCTCTACACTTGGAGGCCCAACAACGTCTACAAGGAGAAGGTTGCGTAGTAGACATCAAGCTCTTTTCTGGCGCTATTGCTGGGGAGGTTAGCGCTTGAAGGTATATCTTTAGATCTTGCAATCGAATATTTTAGTTTCTTGTTTTATCACTAGTTTAGTTTATTAAAAGAAAACAAAAAATGGAATTAAGGTTACCTCATATGCTTCATCTTTTTAATGTCTTTCGTGAAAATGATGGAAAAGAAAATTGTGCTCAAATGCTAGAAGAAGAATTACATAGGATGCTTGGCATAAAATATGTGAATGATGAGCATGATTGCAATGTTGTTAGTATGAATACTTTGAATATCCATGATGCTAATTGTGATTGCACTATTCATGATGAAAATATTTCCTATAAGCATGTTGATTTCTATGGTAAAGAGGTATCTCTCCCAAATAATGTTGCTCCTATTATTGATATGCCTCATGAGAATGAATCAAAAATAAATGTGGAGGATGATAATAATTGCTATACTATTGGTGCTATTCATACTATTAATGATGAGAGTTATTATGTATATGATATGCAAAACCACAAGCTTGGGGATGCTATGTTTGACGAGAATGACATGTTTGAGAATATATTTGCTACACTTGATGTTTGTCCCAATCTTGGGTATGCTATGTTAAATGAAGATGATCCTTTTAGTCCCCCCACTTTGAATGATCAAAATTATTATGATGAAAGCATGCCCCCTATCTATGATGATTATTGTGATGATACTTATGATATAAAGAAGAATGATGATAAAACTTATCACAATTATGAGTACCCTTTTTCTAAACATTGCTCTTTTAATGCGGAAACTATTCGTAGTATTCAAGTCTTTTACGATACTCCCACTATTAATCATGAGAATAAATTTGCTCGTGTGGAGAGTAGTAAAATTTCTATGCTTGTAGATCATGAAAATAATGCTTTAGGTGCTGGTTATATTGTTGAATTCATTCATGATGCTACTGAAAATTATTATGAGGGAGGATCATATGCTTCTACATATTGAAATAATGTCAAGTTTCCTCTCTATGTGTTGAAATTTTTGAAGCTATGCTTGTTTTACCTTCCTATGCTAGTTGATTATTGCTCCAATAAATTGTTTTTTCACAAAATCCCTATTCAAGGAAGTGGGTTAGACTTAAATGTGCTAGTCATATGCGTCATGATGATTCCATTATGTTTGAATCATTATCTTTTATGTGAGCATCATTGAAATCATAATGCCTAGCTTGAAAGGCATTAAAGAAAAGTGCTTGTTGGGAGACAACCCAATATGTATACTTACTGTTTTTGTGTGTTCACATGATTAGTATACTGTATTAATCATGTTTTATCACTTTTATTTCAATAAAGTGCCAAGTAAAGCCTTTATGATTAGTTTGGGTGATAGTTGTTTGATCATGCTGAAAAAGACAGAAACTTTGTGCTCGCAAAATTATCTTTCATTTTTTATCGAGAGAGATATTTTGAGATAATTATTTTGGCTCCTGATTTATATACAAATTGCCTTAATTTTCATATTTTTTTCAGAATTTCTGGAGGTGCAGAAGTATGGTTATCATTCAGATCATTGCACACTGTTCTGTTCTTGACAACTTCTGTTTTCAATGCATAGTTTGCTTGTTTTAGTATTCCCATAGATTATATTAAGTGATATAAATTGTGGAAATGATAATATACAGTAGTAATTGTGTGGGAACATTTATAAATCTTGTCTTGACAGTACCAAAATGTATGATTTGTCTTTATTATACTAACCCATCTCACGAAGTTCCGTTAAGTTTTGTGTTGTGAAGTTTTCAAGTTTTGGGTAAAGTTCGGATGGACAAAGGAACAATGAGGGGAAAGAGCATAAGATTGGGGGTGCCCAAGGAATCCCAAGCCATATTCAAGGACACCAAAGAGCCTAAGCTTGGGATGCCCCGGGAAGGCATCCCCTCTTTCGTCTTCAATCCATCGGTAACTTTACTTGGGGCTATATTTTTATTCACCACATGATATGTGTTTTGCTTGGAGTGTTATTTTATTTTATTAGTACTTAATTTCTGTTATTTATATTAATGTTAATATTTCTAATCATTTAGTTCAATAAAAATGTCAAGGATAGCCTTTACCATGCTTAATTTGCAAGTATAGGAGTTGTTGTTCCAAAACAGAAAGTTTGCCTGTAGTGCAAAAATTCCCTAGAATTTTCTGTATGTCAGAATAACTTGAAATTTGGACACAGTATGACCTTATAAATTCCATACATAGTGGAATTTATTTTCAGATTTTTTGGAGTTAATTAAGTATGGATCTTGCTGCACTCTTCACAGACGTTTCTGTTTAGGCAGATTGCTGTTATGTTTGCATTGTTCGCATGTGTTTGCTTGTTTAATGATTCCATTTGATGATGGGAGTTTTAAATATGCAGAGGCATTTAGTATGCAATGTCAAATAATAATCTTTGTGATTTTCTACAGTAGAGTATGATAAAGTTTTGCGTTGATTTATAGTAACCTATCTCACGAGTTCTTGTTAAGTTTTGTGTGGATGAAGTTTTTAAGATTTTGAAAACCACCATATGAGAGGTATTAA
This sequence comes from Hordeum marinum, assembly GCA_022496015.1. NCBI lineage: Eukaryota > Viridiplantae > Streptophyta > Magnoliopsida > Poales > Poaceae > Hordeum > Hordeum marinum. Next base: position 510,730,131 of record CM039678.1, read on the forward strand.
GGAGAAATAAAATCTCAAGATTGGGGATTCCCAAGGCACCCCAATCCATATTTCAAGAAGTCTCAAGAATCTAATCTTGGGGATGCCCCGGTTGGCATCCCACCTTTCTTGTTCAACAATTATCGGTTAGTATCGGTTGAACCTAAGTTTTTGCTTCTTCACATGATTCGTGCTATGCTTGGAGTGTCATTTTATTTTGTTTGAATAAGGTACTTAAAGATCTGAAATTCTTAGATGGGAGAGTCTTCACATAGCCAAATAATTATTAAACTACTCATTGAGCTTCACTTATATCTTTTGGAGTAGTTTGTCTTTTGCTCTAGCGCTTCACTTATATCCTTATAGAGCATTGCAATGTTTATATTTTAGGGAAACTGATGAACTCTAATGCTTAACTTATATCAGTTTGAGAGTCTTAAACAGCATGGTAATTTGCTTAGGTTATGAAACTAGTCCTAATATGATAGGCATCCAAAAGGGATATAATAAAAACTTTCATATTCAACTGCATTGAGTAGTAAGAGAAGTTTGATTCCTTGCATCTAGTTTCGAGACATGGAGATGGTGATATTAGAGTCATGTTAGTAGAGTGTTGTGAATCTATAAATACTTGTTTTGAAGTTTTTGCTTCCCGTAGTATGCACGTATGGTGAACCGCTCTGTTAGGAAGTCGGAGTATAATTGATTTATTGATTATCATCCTTTGTGTGGCGGTCGGGATCGTGCGATGGTTAACTCCTACCAACCCTTCCCCTAGGAGTATGCGTTTAGCACTTTGTTTCGATTACTAATAAAAATTTTGCAATAAGTATATGAGTTCTTCATGACTAATGTGAGTCCATGGTATAGATGCACTTTCACCTTCCACCATTGCTACCCTCTCTAGTGCTGCGCAAATTTCGCCAGTGCACAAACCCACCATATGCCTTCCTCAAAACAGCCACCATACCTACCTATTATGGCATTTTCTATTGGGGAACGTCGCATGGGAAACAAAAGTTTTCCTACGCACACACAAGATCTATCCATGGTGATGAGCATCTACGAGAGGGAGAGTGGATCTACAGACCCTTGTAGATCGCTAAGCGGGAAGCGTTAAGAAACGCGGTTGGTGTAGTCGAACGTCTTCACGATCCAAATCGCCGAGCGTCCCGCGATCTCATCAGGATCCGTCCCGCGATCCAATCATGATCCGTCCCGTGAACTCGTCACGATCCGTCCCGCGATCTCATCACGATTCGTCCCGCGATCTCATCACCATCCGTCCCGCGATCCAATCAGGAATCGTCTTGTGGTCTTGATCATGGTCCTTCCGATCTAGTACCGAACGGACGGTACCTCCGCGTTCAGCACACATGTAACTTGATGACGATCTCCACCGTCTTGATCCAGCAAGAGGAAGTGGAGAGAAGGAAGATTTCACCGGCAGCATGACGGCTCTCCGGCGATGGTGGTGGAGCAATTCCGGCAGGGCTTCACCTAAGCACTGCGGAAATCCGATCTAGAGGAGCACAGGTGGAAGGAGTAGCATGTGGCCGTAAAATCAGGTGCAAAAGCCTCAATACCACCAATATATATAGGAGGGAGGGAGGAGGAGCCTTGGCGCAAGGGCCAAGGCACCCTTGGTTCGGTCGAACCTACTAGGAGAGGAGGACTACTCCTCCAATCCTAGTAGGACTAGGATTGCTCCCTTTTTTTTTTGCCTTTTTCCACTTTTTCCTATTGGGTTTTCTTCTCCAGCCACATGGGCTTTGTGTGGGAGTTTCCACCAGCCCACTAAGGGCTGATATTCACTCTCCCACAGCCCATGAAGCCTCTTGGGTCGAAATACCCCTCCCGGAGGTCTCCCGGTACACTACCGGCACTCCCGGTACACTACCAATGAGCCCGAAACTTTTTCGGCGACCAAAACAGGACCTCCTATATATGAATCTTTACCTACGGACCATTCCGGATCTCCTCGTGACGTATGGGATCTCATCCGGGACTCCGAACTACCTTCGGTCACCACCATACATAACTCTATACTACCGAAACGTCACCAAACCTTAAGCGTGCAGACCCTGCGGGTTCGGGTACTATGTAGACATGACCGAGACACCTCTACGGCCAATAACCAATAGTGGGACCGGGATGACCATATTGGTTCCTACATATTCTACTAAGATCTTTATTGGTCGAACCTCTATGTCAAGGATTCAGTTAATCCCGTATGATGTTCCTTTTGTTCTTCGGTATGTTACTTGCCCGAGATTCGATCGTCGGTATCTCCATACCTAGTTCAATCTCGTTACCGGCAAGTCTCTTTACTCGTTCCGTAATACAAGATCCCGTGACCAGCACTTAGTCACATTGCTTGCAAGGCTCATTGTGATGTTGTACTACCGAGTGGGCCCTGAGATACCTCTCCGTCACACGGAGTAACAAATCCCAGTCTTGATCCATTCCAACTCAACAGACACCATCGGAGATACCTGTAGAGCACCTTTATAGTCACCCAGTTAAGTTGCGACATTTGATACACACAAGGCACTCCTCCGATGTCTGTGAGTTGCATGATCTCATGGTCATAGGAACACATACTTGACATGCAGAAAACAGTAGCAATAAACTAACACGATCATATGCTACGTTTGTAGTTTGGGTCTTGTCCATCACATCATTCTCCTAATGATGTGATCCCGTTATCAAATGACATCTCATGTCCATGGCTAGGAAACCTTAACCATCTTTTGATCAACGAGCTAGTCTACTAGAGGCATACTAGGGACATGGTGTTGTCTATGTATCCACACATGTATTTGAGTTTCCGATCAACACAATTATAGCATGGATAATAAACGATTATCATGAACAAGGAAATATGATAATAACTAATTTATTATTGCCTCTAGGGCATATTTCTAACATTTTCATAGCCATTCCGAGATATATTGCCATGCAACTCTCACCGTTCCGTCTCATGACATGTGCCATCACTTTCATTCATATAGAGTCATTATTGTTCTAATTATCGAGTTGTAAGTAAATAAAGTGTGATGATCATCATTATTAGAGCATTGTCCCATGTGAGGATATAAAAAAGAGGCCAAAGAGGCCCACCAAAAAAGAGAGGCCAAAGAGCCCAACCCAAAAAAATGAATGAGAGAAAAAGAGAAGGGACAATGCTACTATCCTTTTCCACACTTGTGCTTCAAAATAGCACCATGTTCTTCATGATAGAGAGTCTCTTGTTTTGTCACTTTCATTTGCTAGTGGAAATTTTCATTATGTAACTTGGCTTGTATATTCCAATGATGGGCTTCCTCAAATTTCCCTAGGTCTTCGTGAGCAAGCAAGTTGGGTGCACACCCACTAGTTTTTATTCTTGAGCTTTCATACACTTATAGCTCTAGTGCATCCGTTCCATGGCAGTCCCTACTCATTCACATTGATATCTATTGATGGGCATCTCCATAGCCCATTGATACACTGAGTCGATGTGACCATCTCCTCCTTTTTGCCTCAGAACCTCCACCACACTCTATTCCGCCTATAGTGCTATACCCATGGCTCACGCTCATGTATTGCGTGAGAGTTGAAAAAGTTTGAGAAAGTAAAAGTGTGAAAAAAATTGCTTGACTAATACCGGGGTTGTGCATGATTTAAATACGTTGTGTGGGGAAGATGGAACATAGCCAGACTATATGATATTGTAGGGATAACTTTCTTTGGCCATGTTATTTTGAAAGTTCATGATTACTTTGCGAGTATGCTTGAAGTATTATTGTTTTCATGTCAATATCAAACTTTTGTTTTGAATCTTATGGACCTGAACCTTCATGCCATAATTGTCATGCCCAAGATGCGCGCCTATCCGTTTTGAGGCACGAGGTCCTCGCAAAGGATAGAAGCGCATCTTGCCATTAGCAAGATAAGCATCATCACATCATACATGTACTGAAGGGAAGAGTATATGAGTTGGCTTACACTCGCCACATGCTGAATTATAATATCACTACGTTCATACATCAAGGAGAACACAGGGTCCGGCTATGGACGAAACAAACGATAAAACAACAATGCGATGATACTATCAAGCTGCCCAAGACCACGACCAGGTCTTCTACTCGTCGGGGTACGTCACATACATGCGTCCTCTCTCTTCATCATACTCCCATTGCAGCTGCGTAAGATCAACCTGAACACAATCATTTGAACCTGTACCTGAATTGTTGTTGTAAACTGTGAGCCACAGAGGACTCAGCAATCAAGTAACCCGGGTGCCAACACTATATAAGCTTTAGGATGGAATGGGTGATGTTTAGGTTTGCAACAGCTCTAAGCATTTTTGGTGGCAAACTTACGAAGCAAGAAAATAAATTGAGTGGTCTACGATGATCGGTCGATTTCTAACATGATCTCTAAGAGATCCTGAACACCTGCTTACGTCAGTCATAACCCCACCGTGTTCTCTCTCGGATCATGTTCATGAGCAGAGACAATCACGGTTACTCACACAGTTGGTGTAATTTAATTAGAGTTTAATTCGAGTTTGCTAGAACCGGGTGTTAAAAAAATATCCAAGTTTCCACATAACCGCGGGCACGGCTTTCCGAAAGATTTAACCCTGCAGGGGTGCTCCAACCAGTCCATCACAAATAACCACACTCCGCGGGAATTCCTCGACCACGGATCTCATGATCTTCATCGGTAATTCCAAAGGATTTCCAACACCTCGAGTAAACCCGAAGAAAGTCAGAGTCCACACGCAAGACATTCGATAAAGGTAAAACAAATCCAGCAAGACCACCCGACATGTCGACGAACCCGATAGGAGCCGCGTATCTCGTTCTCAGGACACGACGGATAAGCACAGTGTACAGTGGCCTGATAGAAATCTCCCGAGTTGCCCCAGGTTGGCCCCGCACACGGCTCTAGTTTGGACCAACACTCATGAGGAGCACTGGCCCGGGGGTTGATTAAATTATCCACGGGGTTGCAAAGCCCTATGCAGGTTCATTAAGTTATTAGAAAATGTAGTACCAATGTTGGGTCTTGCCGAAAAAGTTTTAATCTCAACCGAATAAACAAGGGGTCCCCATAACAACTCCAAGCGTGTTAGGAGCGCAAAATATGGAAAACATAACACCGGCAACAAGAATCTAATGGCGGTACGAGCGGAACAAATCACTTAGCAAAAGGGCAAGCCTTCCACCAATACCAGATATATATGTGCATTAATTTAAATAACATAATTTATTGTGATATACAATCCATGTTATCACATGGAACAACCTGCAACTAAGAACACTATAAGTGGGGCTGAGCAGGGGTAACTTAGCCAATCAACGGTTTGCTGGGATGTGGAGGTTAGAGGCTGTCATGGTAACATGGGGGCTGATATCATGTGGTAGGTAGCACAAATGTAACGATAAGAACGAGAATCTAGCAAGCAAAGATAGTATTGGGATCCGGGTACGATCATCTTGCCTGTTGGTTCTTCAGCGGAACAAGTAGCGAGATCCTCGTAGTGGTACTCTCCAGGTTCCTCGAACTCAGATTCGACACTCGCGTCTACCCAAGAGAAACAGCAAATGAATAACCAACCAAGGTGCAATGCACAACCAAGATGATGCATGTTCATTTTAATGAGGGATTTAACACGGCAATCCAAATCTAGTCAAGTTTCACATGCAAAGGTGGTAGATTAATGAATCTGGACAGAACATCATGTTAAGTTATTTATACATGCATGAACATGGCAAATATGTATGCATCATGAAAAATCGATGGAAATGCATTTAAATATCACGAGAAACGGAGCTACGGTTCTCGAGATACGCTCACGACAAGGTACGAAGGCAAAACACAAGACCACCAAATATCTGGGCTAATTCTTGGCATCCCAAGGTATCCACTGGATAGGTGATGAAAAACCAATCACAATAGACTCAAGAATCACTCAATTCCATGGAGTATATCTCCCACAACACCCAAAACAAAATAACACTCAACCTGCCACAAAACAGCAACATGGCATTTTGAAAAGTTCACAACTATTGCTTCAGGAACTCTTCAGCCACAAGCAAGACATGAACAGGTTATACTCAACACCCACATCAAATCATCCAACTACACAATCAACAAAAGAGCAACACATCACTATGAATGGAGCTGGCAAGTAGGCATGATGAAACAGATTTTTAGGGACTTGGTGAAAATTCCAGTTTTCTGGAATCTGGGTTAATAAAGTAGCAAGTTAACAGCACTGGTTAAATATGCTAGGAAACTCCACATGCCATGAAAATTAACAGGATGGTATATGGCAATAGCAACTACAAATACCTAACAGTGAGCATGGTCAAAAACCCAACACAACACTAGCTTAACCCTGATCTTCAAGGCAAAACCATAACAGAAGATTCTCCAGACTTAGCCACTTTCAGGCTAGCTGGACAGAAACAGAAAGTAGCTAGATAAACAGCATGGTTCCCACTGGTCTGAAGATTTAGAACAAATAAAAAAAATACATGGATGTTCACAGAAACTTTGACTAGCAATCTCATGTTTACAACAACTCCAAAGCATGCATAAATTAAATCATATGAAAAAGACAAAAGGGCATCACAGCATAAAAATGCACTTTTGTCAAGTTGCCCCAAAGTCAAATATGACTTTACAGATGCATATAGGGGTTGAAAACACTCCAAAATCATTACTCATACCTATATTATTTCATGGAACACCAAGGAGAAAGCTAGGTCGAAATTCTACCCTAGCTAGGCATGGGTGACTTATGTCACTTATAAAACTTGTTGAAAATGCCCCAAATGGACATGTGCTCCAAAGATACATGTTAGAAGTGTTTAGTTAACATGTTAGCGACATGATAACATATTCTAGCATCTAAAACAAGAATGAAACTAACTTAGAGAGGAATTCATGCCCTTATGATCAAATAGGGAGAAACCTACACATGGAGCTACTCAGCACATGGATGGGTGTATGTGGTTCACACACACATCACTCTCACTCCATGCACTCATATCATGAGGATCACAAACACACACAAGCATCCCTACCTACACACACTAACATACATACATACACACAAGCATGGGTGCATTTGCACATAGTGCATGCACACACACACTTGCCTTGCTCTCACCACAAGAGCATGTGCAACAAGCACACACACATTCTCTACACACCAACACAATCTAGATGTGGGTATATGCACATGGGTGCACATACACATAAGTGTATACATAAACAACACACACACACACAACTTGTATGCACTATGCACATACACTCACTAGAGGCACACACACATGTGTATGTATGCATATATACACTAGGTATATATGCATAACACACACCCTCACAACACTAGTACTCCACATATGTGGGTATATGCATATGAGTGCATATACACACACATACAACATACAAGTGTAACTACCCACACATACACATGTGTATATATGCAATAGGTGAATACACACACACATGTACAGGGAAACAAAATAGAAAGCCTGATCTATACATACATACATACACTCACAACCATGCAGAAAAAAAAGAAAGAAAAGAAAGGAAATGCAAAAATAAAAAGAAAAGGGAGAAGGGGGGGGATCGAACCCACGACCTCCCTGCTTACACGCGCGCACACTACCACTCTGCTACCGGCTCGATCCTTAACAGAGAGGGGAGCTCATGGCTCTAATACACACGCGACAACCGAAGCTCTGACGAAACTGAAGACGAACAGAGCAATGGCGACAGGACAGTGGCGCGGCAATTCCGGCGAATCCACGGCGGCACAGGGCATCTCCGGCGTCACTAACTACTCCTACACGCGCGGGATCAAACAGGGGACCCATTCCCGGGCTCACCTAGCGGTGAGGAGGAAGGACGCGAGAAGCAGGTGCTCGCGAATCCACCGACGGCGACCTTGCTACGGCGGCGATGCATCACTATGGCGCAATGAGAGAGGGGCAAGGCGGGGCCGACTGCTCACCGAGGGGATCGCCGAGGCTTGGGGATGCGGATGCGGCGAGCCGAAGGGGACGACGGGGAAGAAGAAGCTCGGGGTCGTGGCGGCGACGGAGGGGAAGCAGGCGCTCGGACGACGACGGATCGGCACCGCAGAGGAGGAGGTCCCCTGCTCCTAGAAGCGGGGATTGAACGCGGGTGACGGCGGCTTGCTCCTCGACATCTCCACCGGCGTCGAGGACCACCGGACGGCGGCGACGACGAGCTCACTCTCCCTCAGCACTTACCTGACGCCTCTGACAGAGAAGGAAAAGGGGGAAGGCAGGAGGAGGAAGAGCGGCGGCGGCGGGGGAGAAGGAAGGGAACCCTAGTGCGGAGCTCGAGCACTTAAATAGGCTGCCAGCCTCGACGTGCGTGCGTTGCTAACGGCGACCGAACGGCGACGCAGGCGCGCTCTCTGCTCTCTCTTCCTGACGAAACTGACGGCGAGGAGGAACGGGGCAGGTAGCCGTCCTGTTCCCCTGGGCTGGGCCTAGTGGCCGGCCCATGCGGTGCTCTCTCTCTCTCTCGAACAAAGCCTTTTCCTTTTAAAAATAAACAGAGAAAGAAGAAAGAAGAGAACCAGAGAATGGAAAAGCTTTTGGAGAAAATAAAAATAGTTTTGTGGAGGAAGATAAATGCCCATATTAAATAAAATAAGAAGTTGAATTTTAAAGCAAGTTATTTTTTTTAATTTAATAATAACACGGCCCCTGTTTTTGAATAGCTTTCAAAACCAAATATAAGCAAATGACTCAAGATCACTCCCAATATTTATAAGACATCTTAGGTTAATACCCCAACATTTTTAAAATGGGTTTACCACAACTTGAATCTGCTAATAAAATTAAATAGAAAAAGGGAGGATTTTAGGAGGAAAACTAGCAAAGGAAAAGAGAGGGGGAAGAAGAGGGTATTGCCCACATAGTTCCACCACACATACAAGCATGTCACAGCAAACACCACCTCACAAGCTCACTACCATACAACAAGCAAGCACCAAGACCAATCATGGTAACATGGAAAGAATGAGAATGATGCATGATGATGATGGATGATATGATGCATGAATGAATGAATGTAAGAACAACACAAGAAAGACAAGGATCAACCACCTCACAGCTCATATCACAAGGTCATACAATGGGTTACATGCCATAAAAGGTAGGGACATCACTTGGGATTGGTGATCAACTTGCGGATTTCGTGACCCCGGGAACCTATGCATATGGGTTGGCACACGTTTTGACTCTCCGGTAGAAACTTCGGGGCACTCTTTGAAGTTATATGTGTTGCTTGAATAGATGATTTTGAGATTGTGTGATGCATGTCGTATAATCATACCCACGGATACTTGAGGTGACAATGGAGTATCTAGGTGACATTAGGGTTTTGGTTGATGTGTGTCTTAAGGTGTTATTCTAGTATGAACTCTAGGATAGATTGAATGGAAAGAATAGCTTCGTGTTATTTTACTACGGACTCTTGAATAGATCGATCAGAAAGAATAACTTTGTGGTGGTTTCGTACCCGACAATAATCTCTTCGTTTGTTCTCCGCTACTAGTGACTTTGGAGTGACTCTTTGTTGCATGTTGAGGGCTAGTTATATGATCTAATTATGTTATCATTGTTGAGAGAACTTCCACTAGTGAAAGTATGAACCCTGGGCCTTGTTTCCACGCATTGTAATACCGTTCGTGCTCACTTTTACTATTAATTGCCTTGCTGTTTTTATATTTTCAGATTACAAAAACCTACATCTACCATCCATATTGCACTTGTATCACCATCTCTTCGCCGAACTAGTGCACCGATACAACTTACCATTGTATTGGGTGTGTTGGGGACACAAGAGACTCTTTGTTATTTGGTTGCAGGGTTGCTTGAGAGGGACCATCTTCATCCTACACCTCCCGCGGATTGATAAACCTTAGGTCACCCACTTGAGCAAAAATTGTTAATGTCCTACAAACCTCTGCACTTGGAGGCCCAACAACGTCTACAAGGAGAAGGTTGTGTAGTAGACATCAGGAATCACCCTCGTTGGATCCCACTCGAGGAAACACCCGTCTTTTCTGCAAAAGAAGCCACATGTTCGGGAGTTCCGTGCAATTAATTCCTTTTACTTCAAGTCGCCAAACTAGCGATCGAGTAGAAAGTACTCCCTCTACACCGTCTTCTCTTGCTTCGAGAGCAAAAAAATTGAAAAGGAGGAAGACCTCCCGGCCGGCCTTTACCGGTCTTCTCTCTACTACCAAGCCACATTGCCAGTCTGGAGCACACCCCGGTTCGGCGCATACTGAGAGGCCGCCGTCGCCATCTCCCACGAATCTATCTTTAGAGCAGATACCGGCGCATCGACTTTGCCAGTCTTGTTGTTGTCCTCACCGTGACGCGAGACAGCGCAATCCCCCTGCACGAGTCCGTTAACAAGCATCGGACGCCAAGAGGCCACTGTGCCACGCTGTCGAGGTCCGCCATCGTTGATTTGGAGGAGGTGACACTGCTCCACCTCTGTCCCTTTCAGTCAACACCTACTCACAAACCATTCCCCCAGGAGGGAAAAGGACATCAAAGATGTCTTCATTGTCCGATCCGGGAAGCCCTGAATCTAGGGTTTCCCCCGGAGCATGGTTCCGCAACATGCAACAATGATGCCTCGAGAAGGGATGACATCACATGCACCGCCATCATCCACCATGAGCTAGTCGACGCGGTTTTCACCAAAATTCGTGTCACCCTACTCTCGCAGCTGACTGGAACCGAACGGAGACTCGCCATAAAGACGAAAGCCACCGTCAGCACGCCGGTAGAGGGCCTCCATCCACCCCTCATCGGTCCCTCCACACGTCGTCGGTTGGCCAAGGCAACGCCATGATGGGTCTGGACGGGATACCAGATCCGCGACCAACATTGCCACCCAACACACGATGGGCAAACCAATGTTTCAACCCATCGGCCATGCGGGAACCGATCACCGCCGCATGCCAGGGTCACTACCCTGACTGCGCCCGGCTGAAGACGTGTGCGCCATCGTTAGATCGATCTGGGCAACAAGGCCCGAATCCCTCGTGCTCTACCCCGGTCATCCATACACAACCTCCTCACCGCGTCGACGAGAGGTCCACCACCGGATCCGTCGCACCGACTTCCGCCACCGCACCACGATCGAGCCGTGTTGTCCAGGGCAACGCGTCGCCGTGAGGAGAGAGTGCCCTGCCGTTGGCACACCGAGGTGGGCTTTGCCAGTCGGCCTCCTCCGGCAGTAGCTAACCAAGCCATGGGCAGCAAGGCAAGGGACGGGGCGGCAACGACTAGGGTTCGCTCGTGCCCCCCCTGTTGGAAATATGCCCTAGAGGCAATAATAAATTAGTTATTATCATATTCCTTGTTCATGATAATCTTTTATTATCCATGCTATAATTGTATTGATCGGAGACTTAGATGCATGTGTGGATACATAGACAAAACCATGTCCCTAGTATGCCTCTAATAAACTAGCTCGTTGATCAAAAGATGGTTAAGGTTTCCTAGCCATGGACATGAGATGTCATTTGATAACGGGGTCACATCATTAGGAGAATGATGTGATGGACAAGACCCAAACTACAAACGTAGCATATGATCGTGTCAGTTTATTGCTACTGTTTTCCACATGTCAAGTATGTGTTCCTATGACCATGAGATCATGTAACTCACGAATATCGGAGGAGTGCCTTGTGTGTATCAAACGTCGCAACGTAACTGGGTGACTATAAAGATGCTCTACAGGTATCTCCGATGGTGTCTGTTGAGTTCGCATGGATCGAGACTGGGATTTGTTACTCCGTGTGACGGAGAGGTATCTTAGGGCCCACTCGGTAATACAACATCACAATGAGCCTTGCAAGCAATGTGACTAATTGTTAGTTGCGGGATCTTGTATTACGGAACGAGTAAAGAGACTTTCCGGTAACGAGGTTGAACTAGGTATGGAGATACCGATGATCGAATCTCGAGCAAGTAACATACCGGAGAACAAAGGGAACGTTATACGGGATTAACTGAATCCTTGACATAGAGGTTCGACCGATAAAGATCTTCGTAGAATATGTAGGAACCAATGTGGACGTCCATGTCCCGCCATTGGTTATTGACCGTAGAGGTGTCTCGGTCATGTCTACATAGTTCTCGAACCCGCAGGGTCTGCACACTTAAGGTTTGGTGACGTTTCGGTAGTGTAGAGTTATGTATGGTGGTGACCGAAGGTTGTTCGGAGTCTCGGATGAGATCCCGGACATAACGAGGAGCTCCGGAATGGTCCGGAGGTAAAGATTCATATATAGGAAGTCCCAGTTTGGTCGCCGGAAAAGTTTCAGGCTCATCGGTATTGTACCGGGAGTGCCGGTAGTGTACCGGGGGACCTCCGGGAGGGGTATTTCGACCCCAGAGGGTCCATGGGCTGTGGAGAGTGATAACCAGCCCGTAGTGGGCTGGAGAAACATCCACAACAAGGCCCATGGCGCAGGAGGCAAAAATCCTAAAGGAAAAAGGTGAAAAAAGGCAAAAAGGAAGAGTCCTACTCCTACTAGGAGTGGAGGAAGGAGTAGGACTCCTCCTCTTGTGGCTCGGGTGAACCAAAAAGCCTTGGCGTCCAAGGCTGCGTCCTCCTCTCCCTCCCTCCTATATATACTGCTGGAATAGAGGGTTTTTATATAGAATTTACGGCCATGTGCTACCCGTTCCACCGGTGCTCCTCTAGATCGGTTTCTGCAGTGCTTAGGCGAAGCCCTGCCGGAATCACTCCACCACCATCACCGGAGCACAGTCACGCTGCCGGTGAACTCTCTCTCCTCTCCACCTCCTCTTGCTGGATCAAGACGGTGGAGATCGTCATCAAGTTGCACGTGTGCTGAACGCGGAGGTGCTGTCCGTTCGGCGCTAGATCGGAAGGACCGTGATCGAGATCGTGAGACAGTTCGTGATGAGATCCCGGGACGGATCGTGATGAGTTCGCGGGACAGATCGCGATCAAGATCGTGAGATGGATCGTGATGAGATCGCGGGACGGATCGTGATAAGTTCGCGGGACGCTCGGCGATTTGGATCGCAAAGATGTTCGACTACACCAACCGCGTTTCTTAACGCTTCCCGCTTAGCGATCTACAAGGGTATGTAGATCCACTCTCCCTCTCATAGATGCTCATCACCATGGATAGGTTTGCGTGTGCGTAGGAATTTTTTTGTTTCCCATGCGATGTTCCCCAACAGTGGTATCAGAGCTAGGTTGATGGTTCGATGAGATCTCGAGTTGAACACAAAAGGTTTGTGGCCGTTGATGCTTAGATTGCTTCCTCCCTTGGTCGTATTTTGGTTTAGCGGGATTGTGAGATAAAGCTGCCCGAACCAACATTACTCATACACTTGCGAGAGACCGGTTCCCTCGACGCAACTTGTTGCCTAGATGGCTTGCGGGTGACAGTTTCTCTCACTTTAGTTGGATCGGATCCGACAAAGGCGGTCCTTGAGAAGGTTGAAAAGCAACTAGTGTATCACCATTGTGGTTTTTGCGTAGGTGAGAATTGTTCTTGCTAGATACCAGTAGCAGCCACGTAAAACATGCAACAACAATTAGAGGACGTCTAACTTGTTTTTGCAGGTTATGTTGTAATATGATATGGCCAATTACATGATGTGATGTATGTGATGTATGAGATGATCATGTGATGTATAGATTATCACGACTTGCATGTCGATGAGTACGGCAACCGGCAGGAGCCATAGGGTTGTCTTTAATTATTGTATGACCTGCGTGTCAATCATTAAGCGACATGTAATGCTTTACTTTATCGCTACGGTAGCAATAATAGTAGAAGCATGCAGGGCGTGACAACCTCGATGGCGACACGTTGATGGAGATCAAGATGATGGAGATCATGGTGTCATGCCGGTGACGATGGAGATCATGCCGGTGCTTTCATGATGGAGATCAAAAGCACAAGATCATGGCCATATCATGTCACTTATGATTTGCATGTGATGTTAATCCTTTTATGCACCTTGTTTTGCTTAGGATGACGGTAGCATTATAAGGTGATCCCTCACTTAATTTCAAGATAAATTGTGTTCTCCCCGAGTGTGCACCGTTGCGAAAGTTCGTCGTGTTGAGACACCACGTGATGATCGGGTGTGATAGACTCTACGTTCACATACAACGGGTGCAAGCCAGTGTTCCACGTGCAGAACACTCGGGTTTAACTTGACGAGCCTAGCATGTACATACATGGCCTCGGCACACAAGAGACCGAAAGGTCAAACATGAGTCATATAGTAGATATGATCAACATGATGATGTTCACCATTGCAGCCACCTCAACTCACGTGATGATCCGACTTGAGTTGGTGAAATTGGATCATGTATCACTCGAATGATCTGAGGGATGTCAATTTGAGTGGAAGTTCTTAAGTAATATGATTAATTGAACTCATTATCATGAACATAGTCAATAGTGTCTTTGCAAATTATGTTGTAGATTACTAGCTCGCGTTGTAGCTCCCTTAAATTTTTATATGTTCCTAGAGAAATAGAGTTGAAAGATGATGGTAGCAATATTGTGGACTGGGTCCGTGATCTGAGGATTGTCCTCATTGCTGCACAGAAGGCTTATGTCCTTAATGCACCGCTCGGTGCGCCAACCCCTCTAGCGTCGTCTGTAGATGTTGTGAACGTCTGACAGACACGTTCTGATGACTACTTGATAGTTTAGTGCGTCATGCATTACAGCTTAGAATTGAGGCTCCAAAACGTTTTGAACGTCACGAAACATATGAGATGTTTCTAAGAGCTGAAATTAGGATCTCAGGCTCGTGCCCATGTTGCGAGATATGAGGTCTCCAACAAGATTCTTTGCCTGCAAGATGAAAGAGAATAGCTCAATCGTTGAGCATGTACTCAGATTGTCTGGGTGCTACAATCGCTTAAATCAAGTGGGAGTTGATCTTCCAGATAAGATAGTGATAGACATAGTTCTCCAAGTCACTGTCACTAAGCTACTAGAACTTGGTGATGAACTATAAATTGCCAGGGATGGAAATAATGATTCCTGAGCTGTTCGCGATGTTTGACACCGCGAAGGTAGAAATCAAGAAGGAGCGTCAAGTGTTGATGGTTAACCAAACCACTGGTTTCGAGAAGGGCAAGAGAAAGGAGGGAAACTTCATGGATAGCAAGTCAGTTGCTGCTCCAGTGAAGCAATCCAAAGTTGAACTCAAACCCGAGACTAAGTGCTTCTGTTATGAGGTGAGCGGTCGCTGAAGCGGAACGACCCTAGATACTTGGTAGATAAGAAGGCTAGCAACATCGACAGAAGTATATTTGATATACGAGTTATTGATGTGTACTTGCTAGTACTCCTAGTAGCACCTGGGTATTGGATACCGGTTCGGTTGCTAAATGTTAGTAACTCGAAATGAAAGCTACGGAATAAACGGAGAACTAGCTAAGGGTGAGGTGACGATATGTGTTGGAAATGTTTCCAAGGTTGATGTGATCAACATCGCACGCTCTCTCTACCTTCAGGATTAGTGACGAACCTAAATAAATGTTATTTGGTGTTTTGCGTTGAGCATGAACATGATTGGATCATGTTTATTGCAATACGTTTATTCATTTAAGTTAGAGAATAATGGTTATTCCGTTTACATGAATAATACCTTCAATGGTCATGCACCCAGTGAGAATGGTTTGTTGAAATATTGACCGTAGTAATACACATGTTCATAACATTGATGTCAAAAGATACAAAGTTAATAATGATAGTACTACATACTTGTGGCACTGCTGCTAAATGTCATATTGGTATAAAGCGCATGAAGAGACTCCATGCAGATGGATCTTTGGACTCATTCGATTTCGAATCGGTTGAGACATGCGAACCATGCCTCTTGGGCAAGATGACTAAAGGACCCTGTTGGATGGAGCGGGCAAGTGATTCATTGGAAATGATACATGTTGATGTATGCAATCCAATGAGTCTTGTAGCGTGCAGTGGATATCGTTGTTTTCTTACCTTCACTGATGATTTGAGTAGATATAGTGTATATTTACTTAATGAAACACAAGTCTGAATCGTTTGAAAGGTTCAAGCAAATTCAGAGTGAAGTTTAAGATCATATTGACAAGAAGATAAAAATGACTGCGATATGATCGTGGAGGTGAATATCTGAGTTACGAGTTTGGCATACAACTTAAGACAATATGAAATTTGTTTCACAACTAACGCCACCTGGAACACCATAGAGTGATGGTGTGTCCGAACATCATAGTCATGCTCTATTGGATATGGTGCGTGCTATGATGTCTCTTATCGTTTTACTACTATAATTTTGGGGTTATGCATTAGAGACAACTTCATTCACTTTAAATAGGGCACCATCTAAATCCGTTGAGATGGCATCGTGTGAATTATGGTTTGATAGAAACCTAAGCTGTCATTTCTTAATGTTTGGGGCTGCAATGCTTGTGTGGAAAATGTTTTCACAGAATAAGCTAGAACCCAAAGCGGACAAATGTATCTTCATAAAATACCCTAAGAACAGTTGGGTATGCCTTCTCTCTCAGATCCGAGTGCAAAGTGTTTGTTGCTAAAACTGGGTCCTTTCTCGAGAAAAAGTTCTCTCGAAAGAATTGAGTGGGAGGAAGATAGAACTTGATGAGGTTGTTAAACCTTTGTTCAACTAGAGAGTAGCGCAGCGCAGAAAGATGTTTCTGTGAAGCCTACGTTAGTTGAAGAGGAAGTTAATGATGATGATCATGAAGCTTCAGGATCAAGTTACTATCGAACTTCGTAGGTCGACAAGGATGTGTACTGCTCCTAAGCGGTACGACAGCCCTGTCTAGGAGGTCATGTTGTTGGACAACGATGAACCTACAAGCTATGGAGAAGCGATGATGGGCCCGGATTCCGACAAATGGTTGGAGACCATGAAATCTGAGATAGGATCCATGTATGAAAACCAAGTATAGACTTTGGTAGACTTGCTCATTGGACGGCAGGTCGTTGAGTACAAATGGATCTTTAAAATGAAGACAAACGCTGATGGTAATTGTCACCATTTGTAAAGCTCAACTTGCTACAAAGATGTTTGTGACAAGTTCAAGGAGTTGACTACGATAAGACTTTCTCACTCGTAGCGGAGCTGAAGTCTGTTGGAATTATGTCAGCAGTTGCTGCATTTTTCAATTATGGAATCTGGCAGATGAATGTCAAAACTTCGTTTCCTTAACGGTTTACTTGAGGAACGGTTGTATGTGATACAACCAGAAGGTTTTGTCAGTCCTAAGGATGCTAAAAGGTGAGCAAGCTTCAGTGATCCTTCTATGGACTGAAGCAAGCATCTCGGAGTTGGAATATATGCTTTGATGAGTTGATCAAAGTTTTTGAGTTTATACGAAGTTTACGAGAAACTTGTATTTACGACAAAGTGAGTGGGAGCACTATAGAATTTCTGATAAGTATATGTAGATGACATATTGTTGATCGGAAATAATGTAGAATTTCTGGAAAGCATAAGCGGTTATTTGGAAAGTGATTTTCAAAGTAAAACCTGGATAAAACTACCTATTGAGCATCAAAGTCTATAGAGATAGATCAAAGATGACTTGATGAGACTTTCAATGAGTACATACCTTGACAAAGATTTTGAAAGAGTTCAAAATGGATCAGTCAGAGAAAGAGTTCTCGCTTGATTTGTAAGGTGTCATGTTGAGTGAGACTCAAAGCTCGACCACGGCAGAAGGAAGAGAAAGGACAAACGTCGTCCCCTATGCCTTAGCCATAGGCTCTGTATAGTACGCCATGCTGTGTACCGCACATGTGTGTGCCTTGACATGAGTCCGTCAAGGGGTACAATAGTGATCCAGGAGTGGATCACTGGACAGTGGTCAACATTATCCTTAGTGACTAAAAGACTAAAGGAATTGTTTCTCGATTATGGAGGTGATAAAGGGTTCATCCTAAGGAGTTACGTCGATGCAAGCTTGAACACTAATCCGGATGACTCGTAGTAGCAATCTGGATGCGTATAGTGGAGCAGCCAATTGGAATAGTACCAAGTGGACTGTGGTAGCAGTGTTTACGGTTTGACATAGAGATTTGCAAACTACACACAGATCTGAATATTGCAGACCCGTTGACTATAAGACCTCTCTCACATGCAAAGCATGATCGAGCCGCAGAACTCGTTGGGTGTTAGATTCATAACAATGCGAATCACATGGTGATGTGAACTACATTATTGACTCTAGTGCAAGTGGAAGACTGTTGGAAATATGCCCTAGAGGCAATAATAAATTAGTTATTATCATATTTCCTTGTTCATGATAATCGTTTATTATCCATGCTATAATTGTATTGATCGGAGACTTAGATGCATGTGTGGATACATAGACAAAACCATGTCCCTAGTATGCCTCTAATAGACTAGCTCGTTGATCAAAAGATGGTTAAGGTTTCCTAGCCATGGACATGAGATGTCATTTGATAACAGGGTCACGTCATTAGGAGAATGATGTGATGGACAAGACCCAAACTACAAACGTAGTATATGATCGTGTCAGTTTATTGCTACTGTTTTCCGCATGTCAAGTGTGTGTTCCTATGACCATGAGATCATGCAACTCACGAATATCGGAGGAGTGCCTTGTGTGTATCAAACGTCGCAACGTAACTGGGTGACTATAAAGGTGCTCTACAGGTATCTCCGATGGTGTCTGTTGAGTTGGCATGGATCGAGACTGGGATTTGTTACTCCGTGTGACGGAGAGGTATCTCAGGGCCCACTCGGTAATACAACATCACAATGAGCCTTGCAAGCAATGTGACTAATTGTTAGTTGCGGGATCTTGTATTACGGAACGAGTAAAGAGACTTGCCGGTAACGAGGTTGAACTAGGTATGGAGATACCGACGATCGAATCTCGGGCAAGTAACATACCGAAGAACAAAGGGAACGTTATACGGGATTAACTGAATCCTTGACATAGAGTTTCGACCGATAAAGATCTTTGTAGAATATGTAGGAACCAATGTGGACGTCCAGGTCCCGCCATTGGTTATTGACCGTAGAGGTGTGTCGGTCATGTCTACATAGTTCTCGAACCCGCAGGGTCTGCACACTTAAGGTTTGATGACGTTTCGGTAGTGTAGAGTTATGTATGGTGGTGACCGAAGGTTGTTCGGGGTCCCGGATGAGATCCCGGACATAACGATGAGCTCCGGAATGGTCCGGAGGTAAAGATTCATATATAGGAAGTCCCAGTTTGGTCGCCGAAAAAGTTTCGGGCTCATCGGTATTGTACCGGGAGTGCCGGTAGTGTACCGGGGGACCTCCGGGAGGGGTATTTCGACCCCAGAGGGTCCATGGGCTGTGGAGAGTGATAACCAGCCCTTATTGGGCTGGAGAAACAGCCACAACAAGGCCCATGGCGTAGGAGGCAAAAATCCTAAAGGAAAAAGGTGAAAAAAAGGCAAAAAGGAAGAGTCCTACTCCTACTAGGAGTGGAGGAAGGAGTAGGACTCCTCCTCTTGTGGCTCGGCCGAACCAAACAGCCTTGGAGGCCAAGGCTGCGTCCTCCTCTCCCTCCCTCCTATATATACTGGTGGAATAGAGGGTTTTATATAGAAATTACGGCCACGTGCTACCCGTTCGACCGGTGGTCCTCTAGATCGGTTTTCTGCAGTGCTTAGTCGAAGCCCTGCCGGAATCACTCCACCACCATCACCGGAGCGTCGTCACGCTGCCGGTGAACTCTCTCTCCTCTCCACCTCCTCTTGCTGGATTAAGACGGTGGAGATCGTCATCAAGTTGCACGTGTGCTGAACGCGAAGGTGCTGTCCGTTCGGCGCTAGATCGGAAGGACCGTGATCGAGATCGCGAGACGGTTCGTGATGAGATCGCGGGACGGATCGTGATGAGTTCGTAGGACAGATGGTGATCAAGATCGTGAGACGGATCGTGATGAGATCGCGGGACGGATCGTGATGAGTTCGCGGGACGGATCGTGATGTGATCGCGGGACGCTCGGCGATTTGGATCGCGAAGATGTTCGACTACACCAACCGTGTTTCTTAACGCTTCCCGCTTAGCGATCTACAAGGGTATGTAGATCCACTCTCCCTCTCGTAGATGCTCATCACCATGGATAGGTTTGCGTGTGCATAGGAATTTTTTTGTTTCCCATGCGACGTTCTCCAACACCCTCCCCCCTCCATGGGAGAGCGACGGGTTGTCAAGTAGTAGCTAGGGGGTGTTTGGTTGGGCTTTTTCCGGCTGCAGCTTTCGGCTTCTGGCTTCGAAGCTAAAAGCTCCTATTTAGGGGCTTCCGACTGCAGCTGTGGCTTTCGACTGCGGCTGTGACAAGGCCAAAAGCCGCAGCTGCAGCTGGAAGCCCCTAAATAGGAGCTTTTGGTTTCGAAGCCGAACGCCGAAAGCCGTAGCTGCAGCTGGAAAACGCCCAACCAAACACCCCCTAGTAAGCTTCCACACAAATTAAATTAGAGAATACTCCTTCTATAAAGTAATATATCCATCTAAAAAATTTGGGTCTAAAAAGTTTTATATTAGTTTACAGACAGAGTAATAGTGTGTGATAAATATAGACGGACAGCGTCTTGCAGTTTTGTTGAGATGTAAAGAAGATCATAACAGAGTACATGCTAAGATGCACAAGAGATTGTAAGATGCCAACCTGAAAAAGACAACTCCTATTAGTAAGTGTACTACAAAAGAGAGGAAAAACCTGAAGACCGTATTACAAGCCGGATAATCTCTACCGTGGTAGAGTTGCTGATGACATAAATTCTTGCTCCAAGCTATAACAGTTTCGGCTTCCCTCTGAAGATAAATTAGATCTTCCCATCCTAGAAGTTGCAGTAGCTAAAGATCGATGACCAACTTGGCTTTGTACCGTTAAGAGAGGTTGAATGTCTTCGTCTTTTGCCGCAAGCTCGCACATTCTCAATCTCTTCAATCGCACTTGCTGCAATTTCATCTCGACTTCTTTCATAGTAGGTCGTTCTGCACCTCGAAGACGCAAACAAATCTCCGCAACACCGGCAACACCAGTAATCTCTTCCTCAGTTGCTTCCTCAAGAACCTGAGCAGCTACCATTTCAGCAAGTGGTTTCTCCCTTATCTCCCAAAGAAAGTAATTGGATAGGTTTTGCTTTAGCCCGGACTCAGTTGTAAAAATAGGATCCTTTCGAAGAAGCAATTCCACAAGTACCGTACCAAAACTGTACACATCACTCTTCTCATTTAAAATGCCAGTGTGATAATATTCTGGATCTAAGTATCCAAATGTACCTTGTATATTCGTCATAACATGGGTCTGGTCAATAGGAACCAACCTCGAAGCACCAAAGTCTGATACCTTGGCTGTATAATTCCCATCCAGGAGTATGTTTGTCGACTTCACATCACGATGAAAGATTGATACAGAAGCAGCTGAATGAAGGTAAGAAAGGGCCCCCGCTGCTTCTATAGCAATTCTTAAGCAATCATCCCATGACAAGGAAGAGTTGTTGTTTGCATTATGAAGAACACCAAATAATGAACCATTAGGTATGAAGTCATACACAAGTAGTGGAACCTCAGTCTCAAGGCAACATCCAAAGAGCTTCACAATATTTCGGTGGTTTATCTGTGAGAGGATAGCAACCTCGTTGATGAACTGACTAATCTCAATTTGTGTAGTGACTTTAGACTTTTTAATAGCCACTACCCGTTGGTTGGTCAGATAGTATGCCTTTGTATACCATGCCATGCCCTCCACGACCAACGATACGTGTGTGGTCAAAGTTATTTGTTGCCTTTTGTAGCTCTGCCAAGGGGAAAATCTTTGTTTTGTCACTCGCATTTTCATCAGAAGAAATCAATTGTTCTAGAAGAAGGCCCTGGTTATTTTTGAAATACTTTCTTCGTAATTTCTTTTGGATATCTAGTTTCCACCTTTGGATAAGAAATATTGCAATTATCATGAGAAGTAGAATGCCAAAACCAACACTAAGCCCAATGACAATACCTGCAATGTTAATGTTCATATATTTTGTAATCAGCCAAAAGTATTGCTTTTACCTCCCTCACTGTTGAACTGATTATACCATTGAACTCACCAAGTAAAAGAATCGGCCTCCTTGTTGATGTGCACTTCATTGCTAGGATGTCATATTCTGTTTTTCCAGGGCATTCGGTGCAATCGTGGCTTCCAATAGTATTATGACAAACCCCTTTACAAATGCCAGGAGTCTCACACTCATCAATATCTGCAATACATGACTGAGCTTTGAGAGGAGTTTAAAATATATGCAAAAATCACCACACACTTTGCTAGCTAAGAGCATCTACAACCGTGATGGATTAATTCGGCCCCTCAAACACCCGCGGACGCCCCCGGGTGCGTCTGCAGGCACTGACCGGTTAGTCCTCATATTTTCGTTCCCACAACCAGACACCTCAAAGTATATCTTAAATTCATACAAACTCACGCAACTACATAAATGATGCATACACATCGTCCGGCTACTACATATAACATGCCATCGGACTAACAAAATTTGGCATGTTTGGCTATGGTGGAGAAGATCATCTCCGACTTCCCTTGCCCTTTCTGGCACCATTTCCGTCCTTGTCGTGGAAGTACCGACCGAATAGGCAGTTTGGAACAAAGAGGATCTCCACGTTGTCGGAGCTGTCCACACCATCGTTGTCCTCCTTCTCTTCCTTTGGTGGCAGTCCGGCCATTTCATGGACCGCCCAATTTTTCTCTCGTGCGAAGGCTCGAGTGTTCCTGCGCTGCCGCTTCTTCAGAATGCGGGCGCGGATGGTTTCCTCCTCTATGACCCTTTGTGTCGCCACATCATATGCCTCCGCCGCCGCCGTGTCGGTCGCGAGTCAGGCCTCGGAGTCCCTTATTCTCTCCTTCCCACGGCATGCACACAGGTCCCTGTGGGACTGATACTCCATTTGATTGATGATGGGGAAGGAGAGAGGCTGTCGGGACCGCGATGATCCAGCACCAGAGGACCTGAGTGCCCGCTAAGCCGACACTATGGAGTCGCGCCAAACAGATCCTGCTGTCGGCCGGGCATTGTCCTCCCGGGAGTGGAGTGCAATGCGTACATCCATTGCCTCATGCAAAACCCACATGGGATGACAACACAGTCAATGGACCCAGATTGATCGGAGTCATATCTGCTGCCCTCCATGTCAGAGAAGGCTAGAGATCGTCGGAGGTGCGCTCGGATGGCGGAGGGGAATGAAGTGAAGTGGCTAGGATTTGATCCAACGAGCGGATGGAAAGGAATATATATGGGGTTTGGTAGGCCAGCGTGGGGCACGTTCGATGTGGCAGATGCGATCATATCCGCCCCATATTTTGGTTGGATATGACGAGTGTCGGTCAGTCCGGGCCTTTGAGGCCCGTTTGAGGCCACTGTCGGGGTCAAAATTTTGAGACCTGTCAGTGACTGGGCCATCCGTCCAGACGTTTAAGACGGGTTTAGGACGTCCGGCTGTAGATGTTCTAAGTTAACATTGTCAAAGAAATTAAGTAATATAGGGTTTTCATGTTGCAGCGAATAAAAAAAAATTTTAGCTCTCTAAAATGCCCATATAGTTACTATAGCTAGGGGCATATAGCCTTAACATCTATACACTTAGAGCATCTACAGCCGGAGTCCCTCAATCCACCTCGAACGTCTGCAGATGTGGCCGGTGAGTGACTGGACAAGAGAGAAGAAAAATACTAACCCAACCGGATCCATCAGATCATCACTATAAGTCTGGGTTGTCCGGAAACCATCGTATTGAGGACAAATGTAGAGAGGATATGAGGGCGCACGGACGTGCCCGATCAGTCCGCCACGTAGGACGCAGACCCTCCCATGACCATCTTTTCTCTTTCTTTATTCATTCTTTTTTTCTTTCTCTTTCCTGATCTTCATCAATCATGTACATGTGACCGGACATATGAAGAAAAAATTGAAGAGCGTGGTTGTACGGACGGACAAATAGGGGCTCAAAAAGGACACGTCTAGTCAGTGACCGGGGACGTTCGCGGACATTTGAAAGGTAGAATTATTCTATGTGCCAAAAATAAACGCAATATTCCTACATAAAGCACCCTAGAAAAGGTTATGGAAGGGTAGTATTGTACGTTTTGCCGCTAATTAGGACAATGGCATAGCCGAACCAATACACCACAATCAGTGACCGAGCGACTAATTAGCACAGTGGCACAGCCGAACCAATACACAACAATCAGTGACCGGGCGACAGCATGGCGACCCCGGGCAGCTGCATGGGATCTGCCAAGGAGACACCATAAAAATTACAGCAAAGAAATGAGAAGTAATTAGCATATTCTTTGGGCAAATCTGTTGGCCAAGCCCCGACTCGTCCCGTACTTTCCGACGAGATCGATGATGCACTCGCGATCGTCCCGTACTTTCCGACGAGATCGATGATGCACTCGCGATCTGGGTCGATTATTTTGTTATAAGGGAAGACACCCGAGCACACACCAAGCAGTAGGTAAAAGCTAGTCTCGTGAAGCTAGCAAGCAGCCTGCTAGATGTTTTTGCCAAAGTTCAAGATACAAACAAACCAATCTGTGGTTGGATGGTTAGAGGGACAGTGATATCCTAAATTTATTTTAAGATTTTCAGCGATACGTTTTCAATGAAAGAAGACGTTTTTATCGACGACAAAACGTCTACGATGACTTCGTAAATGTCAAGATGATATGCCGACTCAGTCTTTTGGATGTGCTTATAATAGTAGGGTCTCGGTACGTGTGTTCATAAAGATAAACGTATGTGTGTATATATGAAGTTATGACAAAAGTCCATGGTACAAAGGTAGCTCACGTAGAGCCGGCGGCCTTGATGCGTATACGTATGCAGGAACATCTAGCGATGGCTTGATCGAATCGAACGATTAGGAGATGATTTGATATAGGTCGAAACGCACAAAGGATGTTTTCCACGAAAAGATTTTTTTATGATACATCATACTATTCAATATAGTGGGTAGTATTTAGTTGATCCAATGATTAATACAGATTGGTCAAATGTTTGCTCAAAAACAAATTGGTAATTCCCGAGTACATGTATATATGTATATATGTTGTTTCTTAGTTTTAATCTTAGTTTATCAATCTATATAATTTCTCTAAAAAAATCTATATAATTAATTAAATTAATCACGTCCCATCATCGGATGTGACACCATTCGTCCGCTACTCACGACGACGACGACGCAAGCTTCGTGCTGAGGCATGAGCGGGTGCGTCTACGACCCACGTCGATGCTACTCCCTCGGGCTGTCGGAACGGCACTGCAGGAGAGGCAACAACAGGCCCGGTACAAGCGCAAGGTGCTCATACCCTACTTGCATGCCAAGAGTCTCGTACACCTGTAGAAGTTTGCATCTCCCGTGATGCATTGGATTCTTCCACACAAAGATCATACACCTATCGGCAGTGCTAAGCAACACTCGTTCTGGTTCCTTATGTGAGGTCATCAAGTAGGCTTCCTAGCCACACGTGTGAACACACTGCAGTTGTAGCTGTAATATACTTAGCTTTATGAGAGGATAATGTGACAAATTTTTGCTTTTATGATGGCCAACACACTGTGCTTCCTCTCAAGAAATATGGCATGCCCGAGGTATTTTTACGGTCTTCAATATCTTCTGCCATGTCGCTATCACTATTGCATAGTAGTTTCAACATCTCCTTCTTCTCTCTCAAATAGACACAATTGAAATTACACAATTGAAATATGTTGTCTCTTTGATGTACTTGAGTATAATTATCATAGCCGTCCAATGTTTTGTTGTGGGCGTCTTCATAAAGCGACTCACCGTGCCAATGGAATAGGCCAAGTCAGGCCATGTATTCCAAGATACCGTAAGCTTCCTAACACACTTTTTACTCTATTGCATTAACTGCGGGTGCTTAACCCATCTTCCTCAGCTCAAGACGAGGGGTTATTCGAACATCAATTGGATTGCAATCTTTTATGCCACAGTGTTCAAGTACCTTTCTTGTGTATGTCTCCTGACATAGCATGATCCCCTCGTACCCCTCCGGCTTTTGTTGTACCACGATCCTGAGGTAATAACTCAATAGCCCTAGATTATTCATCTTGAAAAGCTCCTTTATTTGTAGCTTGAATTTTGCAACCCCCTCTTCATGCTCCAGTAATCAAATAGGTCATCGACATAGATGCCAAGTAGTAGATAGTCCCTTTCTTTATCTCCCTCTTGTACATGGCATGTTCTAGCTTGTGGGGCTTTCTCGAATCCAGGAGAAATCATCGTCTGATCAAGTTTGATGTTCCACTCCCGAGAGCCTTGGCGTAGCCCATACAAGGCTTTGTGTAACTTCAGTGTCTTGTGTAACTTCACATAAACTTCTTCTATCTCCCCGTTCAAAAATGCGGATTGTGCATTCATGTGATGTATCTTCCTTGATTCTTGAGCTATGAGTAATTCAGCGATTCCATCCTTGCAACCGAAAAGAACACTTATTTGAAGTCAACACCTTCTTATTGCATGTACCTTTTGGCCACTAGGCTTGATTTGTGTTTCACACACCCTTCGACATCTTCCTAGATCTTGAATACCCACTTGAGCTCTATGGATTTTAGGTTGTTGGAAAGATCCACCAGCTCCTATGTATTGTTGCCGTGGATCAGCGTCAACTCTTCTTCATGGCGTGACTCCAAATTTTCTTTGTGTTAGCGTCCTCAAAATCCGTCGGTGTCTCGCCATGTAGGCCAAAAGAATCAGCCGCAATGGCTGGAGCTGATGACGTTGGTGCAACAACAGAGACACGTGCTATGAAAAAAGCAGGCGTTAATATGTCTCTCATATCTATGGCACAAGGAAGTAGCTCGCTTGGATTCATGCATCCGATAGCAAGCAACTCCACTCTATGGTGTTCAACGCATAGCAGAGCCTGGCTAGAAAGCAACCACAAAGAGGTGCTTTGGTACCATCATGAGGACCACAAAGGTATGAACTTCCAAGGTCAAATATAAGCAATCGAGTAATCACCCCTAAACACAACATCGTCATGTGACCATCACCGCCTTCCTCCACCATGAGCACCCTCTCCTTTGATATTTCCTCGCGATCAGGCCTGAACTAACCAAAGAAGCCACAATTATGACACCTCATTATTTTTATGTTAAAATTTCTTCTCGGTGGTGATACAACCTCGTCATCCTAGTCGAGGAAGTTCTTTCTCGCCAGATGATGTTTCCTTTTTTTCATACTGCTACTTGTGGACCCACCTTGCTTTTCTTTGGACCAACCGGACGGTCCGGACCGGATGGAGCAGCCTGGAGGTCCTGTTTTCAAGGACAGGTCCGGCGGGGACGAAGCCCGGGCCTGACCAAGAGGACCGGCCATGGCGAAGTGACGGTGACCATGGCGTCAGCAACAATGGCGAGATGCAGCTGTGGTGCCTAATCAGAGGGGGGAAACAAACAGGAAAGGTGCGGTGACTAACGGTGAACTCGATAATAGGGTGGGGAGGCCGTGGAAGCAGCGACAATGTGATAATCGACGACGAACGACGGTGCCCGGACTTGGGGTTGGATGGTTATTGCGATGGCTTCTGGGGCGAATCCCGCCGACTCCTTGCGCAGGGAAGCAGATCTCAAGGTTACGGACCTCAGGGACAAGGTTGTTCGTCACGAGGAGGCTGGTGGTCTGGTGGTCCAGCTCGAACGCAAGGCCGCACCGGGATGGGAGGCAAGGAGGGGAGGAGGTGGCCAATGGCGGCGTCGGGATGGGAGGGGAAGGAGGCAACGTCGTTCCTGTATCAGCGCATCGTGTGCAGACTCTCTGCCCTAAGGCGTACTCGTGCATGGGCCTAGGCCTTTTCTCGGTCCAGCCAAACGGACCGGTGGGACTGATGTTTTCTCGGGCGTAATTCGAGCCGGGCCAAAAGCCCGCTCGCCACGTCCAGGCTTACCACAATGATACAGAGGCCGGATATCTTTCACATGAAAAGAATTAAGAAGCCCTAAAAAATAAACAAAACTTGGATATTTTTCATTTTTTTTATAAGTACTTGGATATTTTCAAGTCTACTAGAATGCGATTGAAAACTCTGTGCGCTGAATAAGTCATGGTAATAAAAAGCACTGAAGTGGAAGTACGCAGACTCTAAGGTAAAACTTGTAACTTGTGTAAATGTGAAGGAAAGAGAGAGTAGGTACCTTCACAACCACTTGGAATATATGGGTTTCCATGAAATCCGTCCATGCATATACAGCGATAACCAATATATACATTTGTGTACTCATTCGTGGAGCTGACGCCCAAGCAAATGCTATTGACGCTCACACAGGCATACCCTGAACTGTTGAGACGTGCCTCCTGGCAGGTTAGATTAGCGACTGCCCATTGTACAGAGGCGGACTGCCCTAAACCACTGTAGAGATTAGGCTCATCATCTATGAGCGATCTGACGAACGGTACCATGTAATCTGATGTGTATTTAAGGCCGACATGCCCCTCGTTAATATTGACGTAAGTTATGTATTGTTCATCTCCCCCCTCATACCCAAATTGGAGGGTTGATGATGTCATGTCTGTGCACTTGAGATGAAATGACTCCCTAGCAAAGCAACCTTCTTCTAGACCGAAGGGAAATGGAACGTTGATGTTCCCGCAGTTTTGAGTGCAGTTGGCTTTCTGTTGAACTGGATTATAGCCTGTTACCAATCCAAAGTCGATGATATATTAGTGCTTCTATATATATACAACGAGAGATTCACCAAGTTATGTGATGGAGAGAAACTTATTTCTTACAAATAATTTCCTTGGTTTGAGGAAAGTGAAAACATGATTATTGTTTAAACCATTTGCTAGCCATCTACTCCCTAGTTCTCTTCAAGTACAATTATTATGGTACAGAGGGAGCATGAAGCAAGTTCTTATCAATGGTTGAACCCACATGTTCAAGAAATATGGCACAAGATAATGGTTGATATGAGATTAACTACTGGTTCCAAGTTTTATTAAATTGTACTCCCTCTGTCTCAAAACGTAAGACATTTTCTGATACTCTTTATCTCAAAATATAAGACGTTTTTTTATACTAGGGAGTAATAAAAATAGTGATTTATATTCAGCTAAAAAATTACCTTTGTCGCGGTAACATCCATCAGTTATGTAGGCATTGCCTGCATAACCTGCATCACAGGCGCACATGTAACCGGTTCCTGTTCTGATGTTTTTAGGCATGCACACGCTGTGGCTGCTGACGCAGGCATAGTTGGTCATGTTGTCCAATGCGGCGGAGCATGATGATTCATCCGTGATGCTCCAAGTGAGAGTAAAAGACGTAGAAGTTACATTAATTCTATTCCAAAGGGTGCTCCTATTACGGCGTGGTGGCTGATCCTTCTCTACCCTGTGGGGTACAAACTTGAGCTGGAAATCACTATCTCCCTGCATAATAGAGCAACATCCTGTACCGTTGCAGCTCTCCCGAGCCACTAGATCCGTGATTTGCTCATTTGGACATCTAGCTGTGCAAAGCCTCTCTCCCGCGTTCAGGTCACGATCGAGCTGGTAAATATCAAAGTCGCAACCAGTGATATTAAAATATGCTGTATCAAGGCTGAAGGATCTCCCAGGTGCTTTCCAAGGCATGGTGTACTCAACCAAACCAGATTTCAAGGTGATGACATGTGAAAACTGTATATCAACATCCTGGTAGTGGTTGTAAGAACCAAACCCTGGGGCTACGATGTCGGCAATGACCTCCGTCGTGCCGTCGTGGAGGAAAAGTCGGGGAGGCATCATCTTGTCGTGATGGTCGCAGATGAGCTCGAAGTCTGCTTCCCGGAAGCAGCCGACCCCAATACCGAAAGGGTATTCGAACCTCAGGTCGCCACAGACCTTTGGACAAGCGGCGAGCTTGGCGGCAGATGGAACTGTGGCGTTCGCCGCTCGGCTTCTCTGCGGGCCGGATGCTCGCACCATTGCCATCCATAGGAAGAGCAGTGCGAGCAGACAACGGAGTGCGTCGGGGACCCTCATCTCCATTCCAAAGTATAGTATATCGGTAACGAAGGAGGATCAAACCTATATATGCTTCGATTTTGAGGGCTGGGTATGGACTACGGACGAGTCCCCTACTGATGCATCGATAGTAGGTTGTATATATGCCAACAAGCTACTGTACCGCATGAAAAAATAGAACAACCTGTCATTTGGAGCCGGTCAGTGAATCCTAGCGTTGAACTTTCAAAGCCAAAATGAAATCCAAGACGTTCTCTCACAGTAGCATGAATCGACACGGCAAGTGAACGATTAGTGGCCCTTTACCACCTCCTCGTCACTTTCAAACTTGAAGGACCGCATATATGAACTTTCAACTCCCCCAATGGTCTGCCAGCTGTAGGGTTGGCACATCTGATGTAACACTTGTGATATGAAATCATGCAAGACCTACCAATGAATTATCTTCGATATTCAAAACATCATTCTCATGTGTTAAAGTTGTGTCTAGTATTGTGTAGAAGGTAGATTACAATTGGAATCTGAATAGTATTGTATTTAGACAGGATATGGCTGTGTCCTAATACACTAGTAGAAAACAGGGTACTAGTCCTGGTTCTAGAGGGCCTTTAGTCCCGGTTCGGACTAATACCCAAAAACTTTAGTCCCCGTTTGCTTACGAACCGGGACCAATGGGGCTCCACGTGGCCGCTGCAGGGCGTCCAGGCAGGAGGACCTTTAGTCCCGGTTGGTAACACCAACCGGGATCAAAAGGCAGCCACGCGTCAGCAGCTTGGAGGCGTTGGGATTTTTTTCTTTTTTTGGAGGGGGGTACGGGTTTTGAAGGGTTAATTTAGGGGTTTCATATTGTGTTAGTTAGCTAATAAAGAGAAGTGACATCTCTTTCTCAATGCTTGCTCGACGTTAGCTACTATACATATAGAGATAACTCGACCCTATCTAGCAAGCAAATGAAGGAAATCATTAATTACACAAGATCATCAAGAACATATATAGAGAGAAGTGACATCTCTTTCTCCATGCCTTGTCGAACAACAAGTTTTCGTATATCTATCCGACGCCACTACATATATACAATATAACATCTCTTACAATTCCTAACATCATCTACCTAAGATCCATTTCCATTTTCACAGGGTATTCTCCGTGTTTAGGTATGACATGGTCAACAAAGAATCTCGTCAATTCCTCTTGAATTGCTCGTATGCGATCATGTGGTAGGAGTTCATCCCGTATCTACGAGATCTAATTTAAAGAAAGGAATCAATACATATATAGGAATGAAACGTAATATATAAAATAAAATTGTGAATATTGTTTAAGTACTTCAAATTGTTTGTCAGAGAAGGTCTTCTCAGAGGTCGAGTGACGAATGAACTCGCATACGTAGTATCCACATAAATTATTTTCAGTGTCTTGTACAAGCACTTTACGAGAATAGAGTTCAACAAACTGATAAGCAAGCATGATAATAATATTGATGAAACTAGAATCAATGAGAGATGCACGGAACCACCTAGTACTATTTATTTTGGGGTGTGTAAATCGCAGCTCATTGTTTAGACTGGAAACGATTCCGATGAACTGTTTCCAAACCATGCCAGGCAAAGAAAATGATTACTTGATATCAGGAAATGAACGAAAGTTGCCGATGCATCTGGACGGCAACGTTGTGAGGACGATTGATGGTGTAGATTATGGTTGCACGATGCTCTGCACTTGCGTGGACTATCTCGCCTGTTTCTCCGATGATTACCCTGACCCTCATGTGATAGACCTAGCCACAGGGGAGCTGCTTCTTACTCGCTCGAAGTCAGACGAGCAAGAGAACGCTGACCGGCAAAAGTTCTTTCCTGCGTGCTACAACTTCGGCATTGGTCGCGTGCCTCAGTCGCACGTCTATAAGGTTCTTCGCGTCGTTAGATACCTGTTCAACTTCCATCTGGCCTCCCAACAGATCTGTCATGTTCTCACGTTGGGAGACGGCGCCGGGTGGAGGCAAACGAAGCCACCCACAACTCGAACCTCTCTCATCTTCCATCACCATCACCGGACCTCCATCGGGATCAACGGTGTTGTGCATTTCCTAGTGTCAGACGAGAACAAGATACTATGTTTCAACCTTGAAAGTGAGGAGTGGAACAGAACGATCGAAGGGCCATGGAAATCAACACACCACATGCTGTCATTGAAAAAGACGATCAATACGATCATAACCGAGCTCAATGGTGCCTTGTGCATGTCTCAAACGTATTCATACAGAGAGGGCTATTCAACCACAGATATATGGCTCCTGATTGATCCCACAAAGGACGACTGGTCCAAGGCCTACACGATCAAGATGCCCACGGCCGTCCATCTTGTGAAGCCTTTGAGGATGATGCCTGATGGTAGAAAGCTACTCTTCTACTGCAATGAGGGTACCTTCCCACCGATCCGGGGCATCGCACCGCCGATCGTGCAAGTATACGATCTCCATGATGAGACATGCAAGAAGATCATGGGGACGGAGACCAGTTTTGGTTTCACTGGCACCATCGCTTTTTGCAACATACACTTGAAGAGTTTTCTCTCCACCACCTCGTTGCTTGTGTGATTTATGTATGTAGGGTATCTGCTCCTGTTTAATGGTAATCCCGCTATGTGATATCGTACATACTCCAATATTGCATTACTACTTCATACTCCATCCGTTTCTAAATATAACTCTTTTTAGAGATTTAATAACTAAAGACTACGTACGAAATGTATATAAACATACTTTAGAGTGTAGATTCATTCATTTTGCTACGTGTGTAGTCCATAGTATCTTTGAAAAAAAACTTATATTAGGAATGGAGAAGTAATCATATTCAACAAATATCTAATATCAAAATGACCTCCTAGTCCTGTCATAGCACGGTTACGTAACAAAATGAGAACACGATCCACGCTGTTTTTCTTTGCGTCCCGGTAGACGCTTTTGTCCCGGATCAATCCGCCCGAAACATGCGCACAACACGTCTGGTAGAAACACAAGATCTCTGATCAAGTTATGTCGACGCATGCCTGCATTGTGATCTTGCTAAAGGCGGTGGATTGAAACTTCGCTTGAGGGATGAAAATCTGGAGTTCAAGCTGGTGGTGGACTCGCCATCATCGATGCACGTGCAAGGATTCATTCTTGAAGACGTAGCCTAGGAGTTGTGTATTTTGTTTTCTGATGCCGTCTTTTAACATAAGGTTAGTGGCTATCAGATGGAGTTACAGTCGTGAGGCATGAGGCCTCAATTTTTTCCTTTCGCCCTTTTTTCGGACCGATGTTTTTCGGTTGCTGGATTGTGCTTATTAATAATATATGGTTGCAACAATCATCCTGATGCAGAGGCCCAAGGTAATCCTTCTTTTCAAAAAATAAAATCATGGCATATCCATCTCTTTCACCCCATGGAAGGTGTCCTGGACTAGGGGGTATCAACCTCTACGGCCTGTCGTCCATGAGTTGGGCTAAATTCCCGTCGACCAATAAAGGAAGGACTACTAAAGACTTTGATGATGCTCGGGATTCAGACGATGAGATGGAGGAATATACAAAGGCCTTCTATGAAATGTTGGTGTCTTCAAAACATCCTCCCCATGAGCAGACTCAGCTTTGTCAGTTGGATGCCATCGCGCAAGTAATAGCTCCGAAGGCTCAATTGAACTTGTGCAGAGAATGCTACGACGCGATGGTGACACTATCTGGACGCTTTCTACCCAAAGTCCATGTCATTCCTGCAAACCTATATCAGTCGGACAAAATCCTTTGTGTACTTAAGAT
The DNA here is from genome assembly GCA_022496015.1 of Hordeum marinum. Taxonomy (NCBI): domain Eukaryota; kingdom Viridiplantae; phylum Streptophyta; class Magnoliopsida; order Poales; family Poaceae; genus Hordeum; species Hordeum marinum. The sequence goes on from CM039678.1 coordinate 510,764,037, forward strand.
GCCCTATGAGAAGATAGATGCCTCTGAGAGCGGATGTGCCTTATTTAGGTTTGAGTATGCGGGCTTGAACTATTCTCCCATTTGCATGTCTTCCAGGTATGTTGTGGTGGACTATAGTATGGGTGAGAAGAGGCAGACATAAATCTTACAAAGGTGTCAGAGGTGTACGACCTCTATGCCATGGCCCATACTGCCTCATACAAGAAGGCCAAGGCATTCTCTGAGTCTGACCTGGGCCATCCAGAAAAGTTCAGCAACATCTCCTCCCACCACAAGCTCATGAGGTACAACCAGGAGGGAAGGCGAGGAAAGGGGATGACTTTAACCTAAGCCAGTATCCTTTCGATCCAAAGTTGGTGATGATATCTGGCGGCGGGAGGCCCCATGGCTCGATAGCCATTGGAGATGGACTAATACATTGTCCTCTCACCCTCCCACAGATCAAGGCGCGCCAAACGAGGTACTGTCCTGAGATAAGGACTCATCCATGGCCAGTCAATTTCGCCATCGAGGTTAGTTATAAGGACTCAGATATCTTTCCTCCATTACATGGTGTGTGCGGCCATCGATGATTACAATTCTAATGAGTAGTGGTGTTGAAGGCTGATCTTCAGAAAGAGACAGCAACAACCCAAGCGCTTCTGAAGGAGAGGGACCGGGTGGCGGCGGAGAAGGAACTGGCCGCGGACGAGAATATGGCTAGGTTGTTGGAGGAGGATAGGGCACGGAATGAGTTAGCTCACCGGGCCATGTACGAGCTCTTCATGGTAAGTTTCTTCTTCAAAAGTGATGTTCACTCACTTTTCTCGTTGTGTTGTGCTATGTTGATTAACTCTTATTACTCTCGCACACCACCAAGTTGTATGTGACATGGAAGAAGTTCCCCATGTACCTAATTGATTGTACATTTGCATTCAAACGCAAATTTAAAATAATGCACAAATTTAGGGGGAGCTCTTGCTTAGCACATACTTCTCAAAGCGACGATTATATTCATTGATTATATCATATGTCGAAGCTTTGATCTATATGTTGTCATCAATTAGCAAAAAGGAGGATATTGAAAGCACATTTGCTCCCTTGGTGGTTTTGGTAATTAATAACAACATATAAGTCATTGAACTAATGTTTCCACCAAGTATATTTAATAACAACATATAAGTCATTGAACTAATGTTTCCACCAAGTATATTTCAGGAAATGTTCAATGATAGGATTGGCAAAAGGATTGTGGAGATTGTGGAATACCCCAAGATGCAAGGGAATAGGTTGGCAAAGCTTCAAGCAAGAGCACTCTACATTTTACATTTGTGAGAAATCACTTTGAATCCATAGGAAAGTCAGTACTATTAAAAGGGGGTAAGGTTTTGATGGTGAACAAAATGATCATACGTGCACAAGTGGTAGTCACCAGAAACACCCACAAACTCTCCCACCAAAGTCTATCCAAAGCCAAATACTCAAAATAGGTGCAACCCACATTCTACACTCGGTGCCACCGATTCCAAACACTAGACAGACTCAACCAAACCTAGATTTTTGGTGCAACCGATACTGCATTCGGTGCCAGCGAGTTGGGCTTCCAACTTTTTGTTACGCAAGTTCACAGTTTCGGTCCCTCAGAGATTGTCGAATCGGCGTCATCGAGATTGGACATTCTGACCATTGGTCACCTTATCAGTGCAACCGAGTTTCCTATATCAGTCTCACTGAGATTCAAAAGTTGCTAACTTTAAGTCACTTCGATACAACCGAGATTCACACATCGGTTCCACCGAGTCTGACTTATTGTGTGTAACGGTTGGATTTTTGGAGATGCCTATATATACCCCTCCACCACCACCTACTTGAAAGAGAAGCACTCGGAACTATTCGATACCTATCCTATCAGTTTTCTGAGAGAGAACCACCTATCCTTTTGTTGAGTTCAAGGTCTTCCACTCCAACCATATGGATCTTGATTTCTTGCCTCGCCAAGTTGCTTTCCACCAATTCCATCTCTTCTACCAAGCCAAATCTGTCAGAGAGTGATTGTGTGTTGAGGAGTCTATCATCTTGAAGCACAAGAACAATGAGTTCATCGCATTACCGAGCCCATTACCTTTTGGAGGGTGGTGCCTCCTAGATTGGTTAGGTGACACTTGGGAGCCTCCTACTTCGTGTTGTGGAGTGAACCAAGAAGTTTGTAAGGGCAAGGAGATCGCCTACTTCGTGAAGATCTACCCCGAGTAAGGCTAGTCCTCCGTGGACGTAGGCCGTCATGGTATAGTTAAGGTTGCTTCTTCATGGAACCCTTCGTGGGTAGAGACCTTCATGGACTCTCGCGACCGTTACCCTCCGTGGGTTGAAGACTCCATGAACGTGGATGTACAATAGCACTACCTATCGGAACCATGGGATAAATCATTGTGTCACCAATTACGTTTGATCTTCCCACCCTCTCTTTACTTACATGCTTGTCTTTATTTTCCGCTGCTATACTCTTAGACATGCATGTGTAGGGTGTACTTGACATACTATGAATGCTAAAATCTGCCAAGAATTAAAATTGGGAAAAAGTAAATTTTTATTTGGTCAAGTAGTCTAATCACCCCCTAGCACTACTTTCGATCCTACAAGTGGTATCGGAGCTTTGGTCTCCATTGCATTGGTCTCACAACCTATGAGAAGTATGGCGTCTAATGAGGGAAATTATCACCGTAGAGGTCTGTACTTTGATGGCACAAATTTTGCTAGTTGGAAGCACAAAATGAAAATGCATTTGCTTGGTCATAACTCCGTCGTTTGGGTTGTTGTTCGTGTTGGTATGCAAGGTGAATTCGGTGCGCAAGGAAGGGAACCCGATCGTGAAGTGACCGCAGATGAGTTGAAGATGTTGCAACTCAATGCTCAAGCATGTTACATTCTCTTCAACTCCATATGCCCCAAAGAATTCAACAAAATTAGCCGTCTTGAGAATGCAACAGAGATTTGGGATACTTCGATTGATATGCATAAAGGTACAGAATCTGTGAGAGAATCTAGGTTGGATGTTCCTCAAAGTCAACTTGACATGTTCAAGATGAAGGATGGTGAAGGAGTCGCTGAGATGTACTCTAGGCTAGCTCTCCTCACCAATGAGATTTCCAGCTTAGGGATCAAAGAAATGACCGAAAAATTCATCATCAAGAAGATACTTCGAGCTTTGGATGATCGATATGACACCATTTGCACATTGATCCAAATGATGCCCAACTACAAAGATCTCGAACCAACGGAAGTAATTGGTAGAATTGTTGCTCCTGAGATGACACTCAAAGACAAGGAAGAGCTTCACCACAAGTCTAGCGGTGCTTACAACCACAAGTGATTCTCCCGCTACCTCAAGATACAACCTTGTCACAAATGAAGATATAAGCCTCATGGTCAAGAAATTCAACAAGTTCTACAAGAATAGAAGCAAAGATCGAAGCTCCAACTCAAGATATGAAGAGAAGCATTCGTCAAGTCGTGACCGAAACTACTACAATTGTGGGAAGCCCGGACACTACTCCAATGAGTGCACGACTTCTTACAAGAGGAAAGAAGAGTCACCAAGAAGACAAAGCTCAAGAGATGAGTCACCTCGAAGGGAGAGAAGGAGTATAGATGATCTTTATGAACGAAGACCCTCAAGGAGAAGTAGGGACTTGGAGAAGAAGGACAAGGACACCAAGAGCTACTCAAGTAGGAAACATCAAGATCATGTTGGTGAATGGGTTTCCGGCTCCGAATCCGACAACCACTTCGAGAGAAGCTATCACTCCAACTCCGACTATAGTCAAGATGAAGGTGTTGCCGGACATACACTAGTGACTAACAACTCCTATGATCTATTTGATTCACCAAACGAAGGGAGTGGAAGTTTCTTCATGGCTAAAGGCCCCAAGGTATCACACCCCGAGTATCTCGATTTCAATAGTGATGAAGATGACTTGCTATTAGACAAATCTAGTAATGCTAGTCAAAATGAACTTGCTAGTACTCACTATAGTGTACATAAGTCGTGTGATGATGATAAGTTGGAAATAGAATGACTAACTCAAGAACTAAAAACTCTTAAGTTAGCTCACGAGTCAACTCTAAAAGATGATAGAGAGCTTGTAAGGACACATGAGAAGCTACGCTTCGAGAAGCTCAACTTAGAGCAAGAACATGAGTTCCTTAAAGATATCAATGACGATCTTCAAAAGATGACTACCTTTTATCTATCCAAGCGACTTCTCTTATCTACATTCATGCCACAAGTTAAGTCTAAGCAAGCTAGTAACAAAGGAAAGAAAAGTTCTTCAACTAGTAGCAATAAAAATGATAAATGCAATGATATTGGTTCTAGTAGTTCTCTTGATCCTACTAACTCTTATCTTAGCCAAGTTACACTTGAGCGAGAAAATGAACTCTTGAAAGGGATTATAGAGAAAGGTATCTACAAGAGTCTTGAAGGGTGCAAACAATTTTAGGAGATTGTACGCAAGCACGGAGGACATCGGAAGAATCGTGGTGTTGGCTACTTTAACGCTAATGGAGTTGAGTGGGAAGAAGGTTAATACCCCAATCCCAAGTTTGTTCCTCGAAAGGAGAAGTATGAAAATCTTCTCCTCAAGGGAACAAAAGCTCAAGATGACCTTCCACCACAAGACACCGAGCTCACGGACAAGAACAAGCTTCAAGAGGACATTGACTCCTATGAAGACGAATCCCAAGCTTTGGTGAAGTGGGTTCCCAAGGCTACTACAAGCTCAACTTCTACAAGTGCTACTTCAACACCAAGGATCCCCATCAACTTGATGTGGGTCCCCAAGAAGAAGAACTAGAGAAGTTCTTGAGGGTGATTCCGCCAATGAAATTCACTACATTCATTATTGGCAAGAACTATTTGCAAACAACATCAACTCTATGCAATAGTTGAAGGAGTCACACATTCCCTCAAAGGTAGGCAAGGGACAAGGTAATCAGCAAACCATGGACATCATAACATATGCTTTGCACTCCATGTCCATAGATATCCTTTTATTTGTCTCTTGTGTGTTGGGACTAACCCATGTAGGTGAGAAGAATAATGAAACAACAAGGATGCTCCCAACTCTTGGTGATCTTCATCAACTTTGAGCATCCACCACTACCTTACGAACATAAAGTCTTCATCGACAAAACCCAAGGCTAGTTTGTCCCTCCTATGGGGGGATGTCACATCAAGGGGGAGCTTTACTCTAAGACTTTAGTTAAAGCATCTCTTAGAATGTGACAACATTAAATGCTTTATGTAAAAGTGGTAACCCCACTTGTGCTTAAACGATGAGTATGACCTATGATCAAGTATTCTTACTTGGCTCCTAAGTCAATATACTCATATATAGATGACTTCGTCATCGCCAAAGTGCTTGTTAGATGCTATAGTGTTTGTGCATGTTTGCCATGATTTCATTTGACATCTTATTGTGTGAGCATGTTGGTTTGCATTGATTTACTCATCCGAGGATATCCAATTGTTGCTATTTGATTTTTCATTTTTATTTGCCAATTGGATATACAGGAATGCCTAGGACCACACCTTTAGCTATCTATGCTTTCTCACCTCATACTCTATTCATGTTGCATCATAAAATTTGAACAAGTACTTTTCGATCTCTCTATGTGAGGAGCACTCGGAGTTCCGTATCGTCAAGGACTGACCATCAAAACCTCCCAAGTGCATCTCAGTGGAACCAACCCACAATTCTCAGTCTCACCGAATGCCTACGGTTGATATGGTTTTCTTACCTCGGTAAGACCGATTTCATAACCTCGGTTACACCGAGTTTCCCTGTGAGCTGATAGTTGTGAAACTCGGTGACATCGCAAAATATCAAATCGGTGTCACCGACAGCGATGGGTATATAATTGGTGGACCCCAATGCTTTGAATTTCACTCGTCAATTGTTCCGCCTCCAAAACCCTAGCTGATGTCCGAAGACCATGGTCATCGCCTTGCCTTCTCCGAGCGCCTCCACCGTTGGGAGTCGCCCCTATAGTAGATCTATTGCCGCATTAGGGTATGGATTTGGCCCCCTCTCACGCTCTTCTATCCAAATCTTACACATTAGGGCATATTTCCCATCTATCCATAGTTCGAGAACTTTCCATCCACAAGAAAATCCCGTAGAGTAGAGAACCATGGATTTTTAGGGTTTTGCCGTCTGTCCGATGAAACTCGCTGGAACCGAAGCAAGCAAATCGGTGTCACCGATTTGTATGTCTGTGTTGCTGAGAACTTTCTCGGTGAAACCGAGTGCACCTTTCGGTCTCACCAAAAGGGGTGCAAAGTTTCGGCTAAGGAGAAAGTCTGTCTCGGTAGCTCCGATATTTTTGCTTCGGCTATACCGATTTTCATGTGACATAATGTAAAACTTTGAAAATATTTTATGCAAACTTTCAAAAAAACATCTGGATTTTGTGATGAGTTATCCTATTCTACTCTTCTATACACTATTCATAGGGTCAGCATGTCAGGTTCAGACAGTCGGAATTTGCCAGAGCAGAATGTTGTTATGAGTTAAGGCACTAGTCCTGAGTCCAATTCCTTTTGAGATCTAGGCACCCCAAAACTCATGGGTTGCCCAAGGCTGCTACTAGGGCCAGGAAGAAGCTAAATTGAGATGAGGAAGATTCAGATTTTGTCCCGGAAGAGATTCTGTCTAGGAGGCAAGAGAAGGCTCCAAGGAAGGATGCCAATGAGGCCACCTCATCTAGGAAGGTGGTCAGCAAAATTTATGCTCCTGCAAAAACCTTCAAAGCACATGAGAGTGCTAGGGCAACAATGCCTGTTGAGGTCCCAAGAAAGCTTTGCCAAAGAAGAGAGCCAGGAAGAGCATCATCCGTGTGCAGGGCAAACCTACCTCAATGGTTGAGGATCCAGAGGAGGCTGCTGGTGGTGGTGGTGCTACTACAGAGGATGAAGAGGAGAAACCTGCTGCTCAGGCCCCTCCTAAGAAGAAGGCCAAGAAACTTCTGGTTGATGCTATGCCCAAGCCAGGCACATCCAAGAACAACAAGGCAACTTCAAAGAAAGTTGTTGCACATAAGTCCAAGCGGACCACCAAAGACATACCTGCTGCTGAGAAGAACAAGAATTCCACTTTCAGAGAAGTTGTTGATGATGATGCTATGACTGTTCTGATGAAGCTCGGACCTCACCTTCCAGTTCATGATGCCAGCCAAACAAATACCTAAGGATATGAAGAAGCGGAAGGTTTCACGGTTGAGGGCATGGAGAGCTATTGATCCATATGCCCAAAGGAGAAAGACTGTTGTGGACTACAGGTTTTACGCCAAAGAGCAGCAAGACATCTATGAGACAATTTTGCTAGACAAGAGCCCTGCAATCAGTGACATGAGATATGTTGACTGGAAATAAATCAAAGGTAATGAGAATTACTTTCCATGTGTCCAAGACAACTTCCACCGCATTGGACTTGATAAATTTATTGGGAAGGAGTTCACTGCCAGTAGTAGAAAACCGACCTTTTGTCCGCATCATTAGTCCCGGTTGGCTTTTGAGCCGGCACTAATGTGGTCATTAGTGCTGGTTCATGATGGGGATCATTAGTGTCGGTTTGTTACGGACCTTTAGTCCCGGTTGGTAGCTCCAACCGAAACTAAAGGTGTGGTGGCAGGCTGGCGTCAGCCTGGGGCCCCACGGGAACCTTTAGTCCTAGTTGGTGGCTCCAACCACGACTATAGGCTAACCGTTAGTCGTGGTTGGAGCCACCAACCGGGACTAAAGGTTGGTCACGGCTGTGGTGGGAGTATAGTCCCACATCGCCAAGCGAGGGGTGCTCGAACCAGTTTATAAGCCCACCCCTCTCTGCCTTGTTGAGTTCCTCCCAAATTGAAAATAGATGCCCTTACATGGGGAAATTTGACCTCAATCAAACCGAATTCCAGTCCGATTTCAGGTCGAATTTCCCCTACATAAGCGCATCTATGTTCATTTTTGCTATTTTTTAAACATATTTTAACTCTGAATTTTTTTTAAACATATTTAAACTCTGGAAATGTTGAAAGTTGGCATGGTATCATCATTTCACCCACATAGCATGTTATTAAAAGTTGAGAGGGTTACGGCAAAAATTGGATGCACTTCGTGTACAAAATGGACAATCTCTTTCGAAGTAGGAGGGTTTTGGACGAAAACTCGCCTGTTAGAAAGGCATTTCTTCCTTTTTAACTTATTTGAACTCCATACTTTTTGTGCCTTCAAAATGATGCATTCAAAGCCACATCATCAATGTCCAACCCTTTCTGACCTCATTTGCTATTTTTCATGCACTTAGTGATTTTATTTTAGCAAAATAACCCTGAAATTGAAAAGCACTTCAAATGAACTCTGAAAAGGTTGAAAGTTGGCAGGGTATCATCATTTCACCCACATAGCATGTTATAAAAAGTTCAGAGGGTTACGACAAAAACTGGACGCACTTCGTGTACAAAATGGACAATCTCTTTCGAAGTATTAGGGTTTCGGACGAAAACTCGCCTGTTACAAAGGCATTTCATTATTTTTAACTTATTCGAACTCCATACTTTTTGTGCCTTCAAAATGCAGCATTCAAAGCAACATATCAATTTTCAACCCTTTCTGACCTCATTTGCTATTTTTCATGCACTTACTGATTTTATTTTAGCAAAATAACCCTAAAATTGAAAAGCACTTCAAATGAACTATGAAAACGTTGAAAGTTGGCATGGTGTCATCATTTCACCCACATAGCATGTTATAAAAAGTTGAGAGGGTTACGACAAAAACTAGATGCACTTCGTGAACAAAATGGACAATCTCTTTCGAAGTACGAGGGTTTCGGACGAAAACTCGCCTGTTAGAAAGGTATTTCATTTTTTTACCTTATTTGTGTTGGAAATATGCCGTAGAGGAAATAAATAAAGTGTCTATTATCATATTTCCTTGTTCATGATTATCGTTTATTATCCATGCTATAATTGTATTGATTGGAAACACATTACATGTGTGGGTGAATAGACAACACTTTTTCCCTAGTATGCCTCTAGTGAACTAGCTCGTTGGTCAAAGATGGTAAAGGTTTCCTAGCCATTGACATGTGATATCATTTGAAAACAGGATCACATCATTAGGAGAATGATGTGATGGACAAGACCCAAACTACAAATGTAGCATATGATCGTGTCAGTTTATTGCTACTGTTTTCTGCATGTCAAGTATATGTTTCTATGACCATGAAATCATGCCACTCACGGACACGGAAGAGTGCCTTATGTGTATCAAATGTCACAACGTAACTAGGTGACTATAAAGGTGCTCTACAGGTATCTTCGAGGGTGTCTGTTGGGTTGGCATGGATCAACACTGAGATTTGTTACTCCGTGTGACAGAGAGGTATCTGAGGGCCCACTCGGTAATACAACATCACAATAAGCCTTGCAAGCAATGTGACTAAGTCTTAGTCATGGGATCTTGTATTACGAAACGAGTAAAGAGACTTGCCAGTAACAAGGTTGAACTAGGTATGGAGATACCGACAATTGAATCTCGGGAAAGTAACATACCGAAGAACAAAGGGAACATCATACAGGATTAACTGAATCCTTGACATAGAGGTTCGACCAATAAAGATATTCGTAGAATATGTAGGAACCAATATGGGCATCCAGGTCCCACTATTGGTTATTGACCATAGAGGTGTCTCGGTCATGTCTCCATAGTTCTCGAACCCGCAGGGTCTGCACACTTAAGGTTTGGTGACGTTTCGGTAGTATAGAGTTATGCATGGTGGTGAACTAAGGTTTTTTGGAGTATCGGATGAGATCCCGGACATCACGAGCAGCTCTGGAATGGTCCGGAGGTAAATATTGATATATAGGAAGTCCTATTTTGGTCACCGAAAAAGTTTCGGGCTCATCGTAGTGTACCGGGAGTGCCGGTAGTGTACCGGGAGACCATCGGGAGGGGTATTTCGATCCAAGAGGCTACATGGGCTTTTGGAGAGTGAATACCAGCCCTTAGTGGGCTGTCGGAAGTCCCACACAAGACCCATGTGGCTGGGAAGAAAATCCCAAATAGAAAAAGGTGGAAAGACGCAAAAAGGCCAAAATAAGGAGGAGTCTTGGTCCTACTAGGATTGGAGGGGGAATCCTTCTCTCCTCCTGGTTCGGCCGAAGCCAAGCCTCCTCATCTCTTCCACTTATATATACTAGAGGTTTTAGGGTTTTTGCACTTGATTTTCAGCCACGTGCTACCCGTTCCTCTAGTTCATAGATTCTCCTCTAGATCGGTTTTCGGCAGTGCTTAGGCAAAGCCCTGCCGAAATTGCTCCACCACCTCTCCGCTCCCTCTTGCTGGATCAGGAAGGCAGAGATCGTCATCAAGATGTACGTGTGCTGAACGCGGAGGTGCTGTCCGTTCGGTGCTTGATTGGATCGCGGGACGCTCGGCGATTTCGATAGCGAAGACGTTCGACTACATCAACCGCCTTTCTTAACGCTTCCCGCTTAGTGATCTACAAGGGTATGTAGATCCACTCTCTCTCTCGTAGATGCTCATCACCATGGATAGGTCTTGTGTGAGCGTACGAATTTTTTTGTTTCCCATTCGACGTTCCCCAACAGTGGTATCAGAGCTATGTCTATGTGTAGATGAGATCTCGAGTAGAACACAAAGAGTTTGTGGGCGTTGATGCTTAGATTGCTTCCTCCCTTGGTCGTGTTTCGGTTCAGCAGTATTGTGGGATGAAGCGGCCCGAACCAAGATTACTCGTACGCTTACGAGAGACCGGTTCCCTCAACTGCAACTTGTTGCAAAAGATGGCTGGCGGGTGGCAGTTTCTCCTACTTTAGTTGGATCGGATTTGACAAAGGCGGTCCTTGAGAAAGTTGAAAAGCAACTTATGTATCACCGTTGTGGATTATGCGTAGGTGAGAATTGTTCTTGCTAGATACCCATAGCAGCCACGTAAAACATGCAACAACAATTAGAGGACGTCTAACTTGTTTTTGTAGGGTATGTTGTGATGTGATATGACCAATTACATGATGTGATACATGTGATGTATGAGATGATCATGTGTTGTATAGAATATCACAACTTGCAGGAGCCATAGGGTTTTCTTTAATTATTGTATGACCTGCATGTCAATCATTAAGCGCTATGGAATGCTTTACTTTATCGCTAAACGGTAGCAATAGTAGTAGAAGCATGATGGGCGCGACAACCCCGATGGTGACACATTGATGGAGATGAAGATGATGGAGATCATGGTGTCGTGCTGGTGACTATAGAGATCATGCCGGTGCTTTCAAGATGGAGATCAAAAGCACAAGTTCATGGCCATATCATGTCACTTATGATTTGCATGTCATGTTAATCCTTTTATGCACCTTGTTTTGCTTAGGACGATGGTAGCATTATAAGTTGATCCCTCACTTAAATTTCAAGATGAATTGTGTTCTCCCCGAGTGTGCACCATTGTGAAAGTTCTCGTGTCGAGACACCATGTGATGATCGGGTGTGATAGACTCTACATTCACATACAACGGGTGCAAGCCAGTGTTGCACATGCAGAACACTCGGGTTAAACTTGACGAGCCTAGCATGTACAGACATGGCCTCGGAACACAAGAGACCTAAAGGTCGAACATGAGCCATATAGTAGATATGATCAACATGGTGATGTTCACCATTGAAACCACCTCAACTCACGTGATGATCGGACTTGAGTTGGTGAATTTGGATCATGTGAGACTCAGATGACCTGAGGGATGTCAATTTGAGTGGGAGCTTTAGTAATTTGATTAACTAAACTCATTATCTTGAACAATAGTCTAAGTAACCTTTGCATATTTATGTTGTTGATCCATGGCTCGCGCAGTAGCACCCCTGAATTTTAATGCGTTCCTAGAGAAAGCTAAGTTGAAAGATGATGGAAGTAACTTTGTTGACTGGTCCCGTAATCTGAGGATCATCCTCATGGCTTCCCAGAAATCATATGTCCTTGATGCACCGCTTGGTGACCAACCAGAAGACATGTCATCCGAAGACGTTAAGAACGCTTGGGAGGCACGTTCTATAGATTACTCAATAGTTCAGTGTGCAATATTGTATGGCTTAGAACGGGGACTTCAAAGACGTTTTGAACGTCATGGAGCATATGAGATGTTCCAGGAGTTGAAGTTTATCTTTCAGAAGAATGCCCGAATCGAGAGGTATGAGACCTCCGATAAGTTCTATGCTTGCAAGATGGAGGAGAACGAGTCTATCAGTTAACATATACTCAGAATGTGTGGGTATTCGACTCGTCTAGTGGAGTTGGGAATTGCCCTTCCGCAGAGGCGATCACTGATAGAGTTCTTCAATCACTGCCACCTAGTTACAAGAGCTTTGTGATGAACTATAACATGCACGGGATGAACAAGTCAGTCGTCGAGCTGTTTGCGATGCTAAAGGTCGCTGAGTCTGAAATCTAGAAAGAACATCAAGTGTTGATGGTCAATAAAACCACTAGTTTCAAGAAGAATGGCAAGGGCAAGGGCAAGAAGGGTAAAACCTAGAAGGATGGCAAAGAAGTTGCTACTCCTGTAAAGAAGCCCAAGCGTCAACTCAAGCCAGAAACTGAGTGCTTTCACTGCAAGGGAACTGGTCACTGGAAGCGGAACTACCCTAAGTACTTGTCTGACAAGAAGGTGGCCAACGACAAACAAGGTATATATGATATACATGTTATTGATGTGTACCTTACTAGCTCTCGTTGTAGTGCCTGGGTATTTGATACCGGTTTGGTTGCCCATATTTGCAACTCAAAATAGGAACTACGGAACAGATGAAGGCTGGCAAAGGATAAAATGACGATACGCATGGGAAATGGTTCCAAGGTTGATGTGATCGCCGTCGGCATGCTCTCTATTTGATTACCATTGGGATTAGTGATGAACCTGAATAATTGTTATTTAGTGCCTGCGTTAAGCATGAATATTATATCTGGATCTTGTTTATTGCGAGGCGGTTACTCATTTAAATTAGAGAATAAAGGTTGTTCTATTTATATGAGTAATATCTTTTATGGTCATGCACCCAATGTGAGGGGTTTATTCATATTGAATCTTGATAGTGATGATACACATGTTCATAACATTGATGCCAAAAGATGTAGAGTTGATAATGATAGTACCACTTTCTTGTGGCACTGCCGTTTAGGTCATATTGGTGTAAAACGCATGAGGAAGCTCCATGCTGATGGACTTTTGGGGTCACTTGATTTTGAATCACTTGACACTTGTGAACCATGCCTCATGGGCAAGATGACTAAAACACCGTTCTCTGGAACAATGGAACAGGCAAGTGACTTATTGGAAATCATACACACTGATGTGTGCGGTCCAATGAATGTTACAGCGCGTGGTGGATATCGTTATTTTCTCACCTTCACTGATGACTTAAGTAGATATGGGTATATTTACTTAATGAAACACAAGTCTGAAACGTTTGAAAAGTTCAAGCAATTCCTGTGATCTGATCGAGGAGGTGAATATCTGAGTTATGAGTTTGGCAGTCACTTAAGACAGTGCGGAATTGTTTCACAGTTGACACCGCCGGGAACACCACAGCGTAATGGTGTGTCTGAACGTCGTAATCGAACCTTATTCGATATGGTGCGTTCTATGATGTCTCTTGCTGATTTGCCACTATCGTTTTGGGGTTATGCATTAGAGACAGCTGCATTCACTTTAAATAGGGCACCATCAAAATCCGTTGAGACGACTCCATATGAACTATGGTTTGGCAAGAGACCAAAGTTGTCGTTTCTCAAAGTTTGGGGATGTGATGCTTATGTCAAAAAGTTTCAGCCTGAAAAGCTGGAACCCAAAGTGGAGAAATGCGTCTTCATAGGATACCCGAAAGAGACAGTCGGGTATACCTTCTATCTCAGATCCGAAGGCAAAGTGTTTGTCGGTAAGAACGGAACATTTCTTGAGAAAGAGTTTCTCTCGAAAGAATTGAGTGGTAGGAAAATAGAGCTTGATGAGGTTATTGAACCTTTACTTCAACCAGAGAGTAGTGCAGCGCAGAAAAGATGTTTCTGTAGAGCCTACGACAGTTGAAGAGAAAGTTAATGATGATGCTCATGATGCTTCGGATCAAGGTACTATTGAACCTCGTAGATCGACAAGGGCGCGTACTGCTCCTGAGTGGTACGGCAACCCTGTCTTTGAGGTCATGTTGTTTGACAACAATGAACCTACGAGCTATGGAGGAGCGGTGATGGGCCCCAATTCCGAGAAATGGTTAGAGGCCATGAAATCCGAGATGGGATCCATGTATGAAAACAAAGTATGGACTTTGGAAGTATTACCTGAAGGGCGAAAGGCCATTCAGAACAAATGGATCTTTAAGAAGAAAACGGACGCGGACGGTAATGTCACCGTCTATAAAGCTCGACTTGTGGCAAAGGGTTTTTCACAAGTTCAAGGAGTTGACTGCGATGAGACATTCTCACCCGTAGCGATGCTTAAGTCTATCAGAATCATGTTGGCAATAGTTGCTTATTTCGACTATGAAATTTGGCAGATGGATGTCAAAACAGCGTTCCTCAACGGTTTCCTTGAGGAAGAGTTGTATATGATGCAACCAAAAGGTTTTGTCGATCTAGAGAATGCTAACAAAGTTTGCAAACTCCAGCGATCCATTTATGGGCTGGTGTAAGCATATCGGAGTTGGAATAAGCGCTTTGATGAGGTGATCAAAGAGTTTGGGTTTATACAAGTTTATGGAGAAGCTTGTATTTCCAAGAAAGTGAGTGGGAGCTCTATAGCATTTCTAATATTATATGTGGATGACATATTGCTGATTCGAAACAATATAGAAATCCTAGAAAGCGTGAAGGAATATTGAACAAGAGTTTTTCAATGAAGGACCTAGGAGAAGCTGCTTTCATATTAGGCATTAAGATCTATAGAGATAGATCGAGACGCTTAATAGCACTTTCACAGAGCACATACCTTGATAAAGGTTTCAAGAAGTTCAAAATGGATCAGTCCAAGAAGGGGTTCTTTCCTGTGTTACAAGGTGTGAAGTTGAGTAAGACTCAATGCCCAGTGACTACAGAAGATAGAGAAAAGATGAGTGTCATCCCCTATGCTTCAGCATTAGGTTCTATCATGTATGCAATGCTGTGCACAAGACCCGATGTCAGCCTTGCCATAAGTATGGCCGGAAGGTTTCAAAGTGATCCTGGAATGGAGCACTGGGCGGCGGTCAAGAATATCCTTAAGTACCTGAAAAGGACTAAAGAAATGTTTCTTGTTCATGGAGGTGATGAAGAGCTCGTCGTAAAGGGTTACGTAGAAGCAAGCTTTGACACTGATCGGGATGACTCTAAGTGACAAACCGAATACGTATTTATTATCAACGGGGGAGCGGTAAGCCGGTGCAGTTCCAAGCAAAGCATGGTAGCCGATTCTACGTGCGAAGCAGAGTACATCGCAGCCTCGGAGGCAGCAAAGGAAGGTGTTTAGATGAAGCAGTTCATGACAGATCTTGGAGTACTGCCCAGTGCACTGAATCCAATGAACCTGTTCTGTGACAACATTGGTGCCATTGCCCTGGCCAAGGAACCAAGGTTTCACAAGAGGACCAGACACATAAAGCGACGCTTCAACTCCATCCGCGATTACATCAAGGAAAATGACATAAATATTTGCAGAGTGCACACGGATCTGAATGTTGCAGACCCATTGACTAAACCTCTTCCAAGGGCTAAACATGATCAACACCAGAACTGCATGGGTGTTCGACTCATTGCAATGTAAATCACATAGTGATGTGAACTAGATTATTGACTCTAGTCCAAGTGGGAGACTGTTGGAAATATGCCCTAGAGGCAATAAATAAGGTGTTTATTATTATATTTCCTTGTTCATGATAATCGTTTATTGTCCATGCTATAATTGTATTGATTGGAAACACATTAGATGTGTGGGTGAATAGACAACACTTTGTCCCTAGTATGCCTCTAGTGAACTAGCTCGTGGGTCAAAGATGGTCAAGGTTTCCTAGCCATTGACATGTGATGTCATTTGATAACGGGATCACATAATTAGGAGAATGACGTGATGGACAAGACCCAAACTACAAACGTAGCAAATGATCGTGTCCGTTTATTGCTACTGTTTCCTACATGTCAAGTATATCTTTCTATGACCATGAGATCATGCAACTCACGGACACCGGAAGAGTGCCTTGTGTGTATCAAACATCGCAACATAACTGGGTGACTACAAAGGTGCTCTACAGGTATCTCCGAGGGTGTTTGTTGGGTTGCCATGGATCAAGACTAGGATTTGTTACTCCGTGTCACGGAGATGTATATGAGGGCCCACTCGGTAATACAACATCACAATAAGCCTTGCAAGCAATGTGATTAAGGGTTAGTCACGAGATCTTGTATTACGGAACGAGTAAAGAGACTTGCCGGTAACGAGGTTGAACTAGGTATGGAGATACCGACGATCAAATCTCGGGCAAGTAACATACCGAAGAACAAAGGGAACACCATACAGGATTAACTGAATCCTTGACATAGAGGTTCGACCGATAAAGATCTTCGTAGAATATGTACGAACCAATATGGGCATCCAGGTCCCTCTATTGGTTATTGACTGTACATGCGTCTCGGTCATGTCTTCATAGTTCTCAAACCCGTAGGGTCTGCACACTTAAGGTTTGGTGATGTTTCGGTAGTATAGAGTTATGCATGGTGGTGACTGAAGGTTGTTTGGAGTCCCGGATGAGATCTCGGATGACACGAGGAGCTCCAGAATGATCTGGAGGTAAAGATTAATATATAGGAAGTCCTATTTTGGTCATCGGAAATTTTTTGGGCTCATCGGTAGTGTACCGGGAGTGCCGGTAGTGTACCGGGAGACCATCAGGAGGGGTATTTCGACCCAAGATGCTACATGGGCTGTGGGCGAGTGAATACCAGCCCTTAGTGGGCTGGTGGAAGTCCCACACATGGCCCATGCGTCTGGGAAGAAAAGCCCAAAGAGAAAAGGTGGAAAAAGGCCAAAATAAGGAGGAGTCCTAGTCCTACTAGGATTGGAGGAGGAATCCTCCTCTCCTCTTGGTTCTGCCAAAGCCTAGATGGCTTGGCCCTTGGGCCAAGCCTCCTCCTCTCTTCCTCTTATATATTCTAGAGGGTTTACGGTTTTTCCTTTTGATTTTCAGCCACGTGCTACCCGTTCCTCTAGTGCATAGTTTCTGCTCTAGATCGGTTTTCTGCAGTGCCTAGGCGAAGCCCTGCCGGAATTGCTCCACCACCATCGCCTGGGAGAAGTCACGCTGCCGGAGAACTCGTCTACGTCCCCGCTCCCTCTTGCTGGATTAAGAAGGCGGAGATCGTCATCAAGATGTATGTGTGCTGAACGCGGAGGTGTCGTCCGTTCGGTGCTTGATCGGGACGGATCGTGATTGGATCGCGGGACGCTCGGTGATTTGGATCGCGAATACATTTGACTACACCAACCGCGTTTCTTAACACTTCCCGCTTAGCGATCTACAAGGGTATGTAGATCCACACTCCCTCTCGTAGATGCTCATCACCATGGATAGGTCTTGCGTGAGCGTAGGAAAATATTTGTTTCCCATGCGACGTTCCCCAACAATTTGAACTCCACACTTTTTGTGCCTTCAAAATGCAGCATTCAAAGCCACATCATCAATTTTCAACCCTTTCTGACCTCGTTTGCTATTTTCATGCACTTGCTGATTTTATTTCAGCAAAATAACTCTGAAATTGAAAAGCACTTCAAATGAACTCTGAAAAGGTTGAAACTTGGCATGGTATCATCATTTCACCCCCATAGCATGTGCTAAAAAGTTGAGAGGGTTACGGAAAAAACTGGATGCACTTCGTGTACAAAATGGACAATCTCCTTCGAAGTAGGAGGGTTTCAGACGAAAACTCAGCTGTTACAAAGGCATTTCATTCTTTTTAACTTTTTTGAACTCCATACTTTTTGTGCCTTCAAAATTCAGCATTCAAAGCCACATCATCAATTTTGAACCCTTTCTGCCTTATTTGCTATTTTTCATGCACTTACTGATTTTATTTCAACAAAATAACCCTGAAATTGAAAAGCACTTCAAATGAACTGTGAAAAGGTTGAAAGTTGGCATGGTATCATAATTTCACCCACATAGCATGTTATAAAAAGTTGAGAGGGTTATGGCAAAAACTGGATGCACTTCGTGTACAAAATGGACAATCTCTTTCGAAGTAGGTGGGTTTCCAACGAAAACTCGCCTGTTACAAAGGCATTTGATTCTTTGTAACTTATTTGAACTCCATACTTTTTGTGCCTTCAAAATGCAGCATTCAAAGACACATCATCAATTTTCAACCCTTTCTGACCTCATTTGCTATTTTTCATGCACTTATTGACTTTATTTCAGCAAAATAACCCTGAAATTGAAAAGCACTTCAAATGAACTCTGAAAAGGTTGTAAGTTGGGATGGTTTCACCATTTCGCCAACATAGCATGTTTTAAAACCTTGAGAGGGTTACGACAAAAAATGGATCCACTTCGTGTACAAAAATGGACAATCTCTTTCGAACTATCAAGGTTTCGGACGAAAACTCGCCTGTTACAAAGGCATTTCATTCTTTTTAACTTATTTGAACTCCATACTTTTGGTGCCTTCAAAATGTAGCATTCAAAGCCACATCATCTATTTTCAACCCTTTCTGACCTCATTTTCTATTTTTCATGCACTTACTGATTTTCTTTCAGTAAAATAACCCTTAAATTGAAAAGCACTTCAAATGAACTCTGAAAAGGTTGAAAGTTGGCATGGTATCATCATTTCACCCACATAGCATGTTACAAAAAGTTCAGATGGTTACGACAAAAACTGGACGCACTTCGTGTACAAAACGGACAATCTCTTTCGAAGTATCAGGTTTTCAGACAAAAACTCGCCTGTTACAAAGGCATTTCATTCTTTTTAACTTATTTGAACTCCATACTTTTTCTGCCTTCAAAACGCAGCATTGAAAGCCACATCACCAATTTTCAACCCTTTCTGGCCTCATTTGCTAGTTTTCATGCACTTACTGATTTTATTTTAGCAAAATAACCCCGAAATTGAAAAGCACTTCAAATGAACACTGAAAAGGTTGAAAGTTAGCATGGTATCATCATTTCACCCACATAGCATGTTATAAAAAATTGAGAGGGTTACGGCGAAAACTAGATGAAATTCGTGTACGAAATGTACAATCTCTTTCGAAGTATGAGGGTTTCGGACAAAAACTCGCCTGTTACATAGGCATTTCATTCTTTTTACCTTATTTGTGTTGGAAATATGCCCTAGAGGCAATAAAATAAAGTTTTTATTATTATATTTCCTTGTTCATGATAATCGTTTATTGTCCATGCTATAATTGTATTGATTGGAAACACATTACATGTGTGGGTGAATAGACAACACTTTGTCCCTACTATGCCTCTAGTGATCTAGCTCGTTGGTCAAAGATGGTCAAGGTTTCCTAGCCATTTACACGTGATGTAATTTGATAACGGGGTCACATCATAAGGACAATGATGTGATGGACAAGACCCAAACTACAAACGAGCATATGATCGTGTGAGTTTACTGCTACTGTTTTCTGCATGTCAAGTATATGTTTCTATGACCATGAGATCATGCAACTCACGGACACCGGAAGAGTGCCTTATGTGTATCAAACGTCGCAACGTAACTGCGTGACTATAAAGGTGCTCTACAGGTATCTCCGAGGGTGTTTGTTGGGTTGGCATGGATCAAGACTGAGATTTGTTACTGTTGGAAATATGCCCTAGAGGCAATAAATAAAGTGTTTATTATTGTATTTCCTTGTTCATGATAATCGTTTATTATCCATGCTATAGTTGTATTAATTGGAAACATGGATACATGTGTGGATACATAGACAAACACAATGTCCCTAGTATGCCTCTAGTGAACTAGCTCGTTGATTGAATGATGGTTAAGGTTTCCTAGCCACGCACATAAGATGTCATTCAATAACGGGGTCACATCATTGGGAGAATGATGTGGTCGACAAGACCCAAACTACAAACGTAGCATATGATCATGTCAGTTTATTGCTACTGTTTTCCGCATGTCAAGTATATGTTCCTATGACCATGAGATCATGCAACTCACAGATATCAGAGGAGTACCTGGTGTGTATCAAACGTCACAACGTAACTGGGTGACAATAAAGGTGCTCTACAGGTATCTCCAAGGGTGTCTGTAGAGTTGGCATGGATCGAGACTGGGATTTGTTACTCCATGTGACGAAGAGGTATCTCAGGGCCCACTCGATAATACAACATCACAATGAGCCTTGCAAGCAATGTGACTAATTGTTAGTTGCGGGACCTTGTATTACAGAACGAGTAAAGAGACTTGCCGGTAACGAGATTGAACTAGGTATGGAGATACCGACGATCGAATGTCGGGCAAGTAACATACCGAAGAACAAAGGGATCATCATATGGGATTAACTGAATACTTGACATAGAGGTTCGACCGATAAAGATCTTCGTAGAATATGTAGGAACCAATGTGGACATCCAGGTCCCGCCATTGGTTATTGACCGTAGAGGTGTCTCGGTCATGTCTACATAGTTCTCGAACCCGCAGGGTCTGCACACTTAAGGTTTGGTGACGTTTCGGTAGTGTAGAGTTATGTATGGAGCTCCGGAATGGTCCGCAGGTAAAGATTCATATATAGGATGTCCCAGTTTGGTCGCCGGAAAAGTTTCGGGCTCATCGGTAGTATACTGGGAGTGTCGGTAGTGTACCGGGAGACCTCCGGGAAGGGTATTTCGACCCTAGAGGGTCCATGGGCTGTGGGAGAATAATAACCAGCCCTTAGTGGGCTGGTGGAACAGCCACAAAAGGCACATGGCGCCAGGAGGAAAAAGGCCTAAAGAAAAAGGTGGAAAAAGGGCCAATAGGGAGCAATCCTAGTCCAACTAGGATTGGAGGAGGAGTAGGATTCCTCCTCCTTTGCTTCGGCCGAAGCCTCCTTGGCTTGGAGGCAAGGCTTCCTCTCCTCCACCCTCCATCCTGTATATACTAGTGGATTGCTAGGGTTTTGCACAGTTTTTTCGGCCACGTGCTACCCATTCCACCGGTGCATAGTTTCTCCTCTAGATCGTATTTCCGCAGTGCTTAGGCGAAGCCCTTCCGGAATCACACCACCACCATCGCCGGAGCGCCATCATGCTGCCGGTGAACTCTTCCTCGTCTCCACCTCCTCTTGCTGGATCAAGATGGTGGAGATCGTCATCAAGTTGCACGTGTGCTGAACGCGGAGGTGTCGTCCGTTCGGTACTAGATCGGAAGGATCGTGATCAAGGTCATGGGAGGTTCGTGATTGGATTGCGGGACGGATCGTGACGAGATCGCGGGAGGGATCATGATTGGATCACGGGACGCTCGGCGATTTGAATCGCGAAGACGTTCGACTACACCAACCGCGTTTCTTAACGCTTCTCGCTTAGCGATCTACAAGGGTACGTAGATCAACTTCCCCTCTCGTAGATTCTCATCATCATGGATAGGTTTGCATGTGCGTAGGAAATTTTTTGTTTCCCATGCAACGTTCCCCAACTGTGGTATCAGAGCCAGGTTGATGGTTCGATGAGATCTCGAGTAGAACACAAAAGGTTTGTGGGCATTGATGCTTAGATTGCTTCCTTCCTTGGTCGGGTTTTGGTTCAACGGTATTGTGAAATGAAGCGGCCCGGACCAACATTACTCGTACGCTTACGAGAGACCGGTTCCCTCGATGCAACTTGTTGCCTAGATGGCTTGCGGGTGGCAGTTTCTGTCACTTTAGTTGGATCGGATTCGACAAAGGCGGTCCTTGAGAAGGTTGAAAAGCAAATTATGTATCACCGTTGTGGTTTATGCGTAGGTGAGAATCGTTCTTGCTAGAAACCCGTAGCAGCCACGTAATACATGCAACAACAATTAGAGGACGTCTAACCTGTTTTTGCAGGGTATGTTGTGATGTGATATGGCCAATTACATGATGTGATATATGTGATGTATGATATGATCATGTGATGTATAGAATTTCATGACTTGCATGTCGATGAGTACGGCAACCGGCAGGAGCCATAGGGTTGTCTTTAATTATTGTATGACCTGCGTGTCAATCATTAAGCACTATATAATGCTTTACTTTATCGCTAAACGGTAGTAATAGTAGTAGAAGCATACAGGGCGTGACAACCTCGATGGCAACACGTTGATGGTGATCAAGATGATGGAGATCATGGTGTCGTGCCGGTGACGGTGAAGATCATGGCGGTGCTTTCAAGATGGAGATCTAAAGCACGAGTTCATGGCCATATCATGTCACTTATGAATTGCATGTGATGTTAATCCTTTTATGCACCTTGTTATGCTTAGTACGACGGTAGCATTGTAAGGTGATCCCTCACTTAAACTTCAAGATAAAATTGTGTTCTCCCCGAGTGTGCACCGTTGCGAAAGTTCGTCGTGTTGAGACACCACGTGATGATCGGGTGTGATAGACTCTACGTTCACATACAATGGGTGCAAGCCAGTGTTGCACACGCAGAACACTCGTGTTAAACTTGATGAGCCTAGCATGTACAGACATGGCCTCGGAACACAAGAGACCAAAAGGTCGAACATGAGTCATATAGTAGATATGATCAACATAATGATGTTCACCATTGAAGCCACCTCAACTCACGTGATGATCGGACTTGAGTTGGTGGACTTGGATCATGTGACACTCAGATGACCTGAGGGATGTCAATTTGAGTGGGAGCTTTAGTAATTTGATTAACTAAACTCATTATCTTGAACAATAGTCTAAGTGAACTTTGCATATTTATGTTGTAGATCAATGGCTCGCGGAGTAGCACCCCTGAATTTTAATGCGTTCCTAGAGAGAGCTAAACTGAAAGATGATGGAAGTAACTTTGTTGACTGGGCCCGTAATCTGAGGATTATCCTCACGGCTTTCCAGAAATCATATGTCCTTGATGCACCGCTTGGTGACCAACCAGAAGACATGACCTCCGAAGATGTTAAGAACGCTTGGGAGGCACGTACTGGAGATTACTCAATAGTTCAGTGTGCAATATTGTATGGCTTAGAACCAGGACTTCAAAGACGTTTTGAATGTCATGGAGCATATGAGATGTTCCAGGAGTTGAAGTTTATCTTTCAGAAGAACGCCCAGATCGAGAGGTATGAAACCTCCGATAAGTTCTATGCTTGCAAGATGGAGGAGAACGGGTCTATCAGTGAACATATACTCAGAATGTGTGGGTATTCAACTCGTCTAGCGGAGTTGGGAATTGCCCTTCCGCCAGAGGCGGTCACTGACAGAGTTCTTCAATCACTGCCACCTAGTTACAAGAGCTTTTTGATGAACTATAACATGCACGGGATGAACAAGTCAGTCGCCGAGCTGTTTGCTATGCTAAAAGTCGCTGAGTCTGAAATCCAGAAGGAACATCAAGTGTTGATGGTCAATAAAACCACTAGTTTCAAGAAAAATGGCAAAGTCAAAGGCATGGGCAAGAAGGGTAAAACCAACAAGGATGGCTAAGCAGTTGCTACTCCTGCAAAGAAGCCCAAGCATGGACCCAAGCCAAAAACTGAGTGTTTTCATTGCAAAGGAACTGGTCACTGGAAGCGGAACTGCCCCAAGTACCTGGCTGACAAGAAGGCGGCCAACGACAAACAAGGTATATACGATATACATGTTATTGATGTGTACCTTACTAGCTCTGGTAGTAGTGCCTGGGTATTTGATACCGGTTCGGTTGCTCACATTTGCAACTCAAAGCAGGAACTATGGAATAAACGAAGGCTGGCAAAGGACGAAGTGACGATGCGCGTGGGAAATGGTTCCAAGGTTGATGTGATCGCCGTCGGCACGCTCTCTCTTCGACTACCATCGGGATTAGTGATTAACCTGAATAATTGTTATTTAGTGCCTGCGTTAAGCATGAACATTATATCTGGATCTTGTTTATTGCGAGACGGTTACTCATTTAAATCAGAGAATAAAGGTTGTTCTATTTATATGAGTAATATCTTTTATGGTCATGCACCCAATGTTAGGGGTTTATTCATATTGAATCTTGATAGTGATGACACACATGTTCATAACATTGATGCCAAAAGATGTAGAATTGATAATGATAGTACCACTTTCTTGTGGCACTGCCGTTTAGGTCATATTGGAGTAAAACACATGAGGAAGCTCCATGCTGATGGACTTTTGGAGTCACTTGATTTTGAATCACTTGACACATGTGAACCATGCCTCAGGGGCAAGATGACCAAAACGCCATTCTCTGGAACAATGGAACGGGCGAGTGACTTATTGCAAATCATACACACTTATGTGTGCGGTCCAATGAATGTTACAACGCGTGATGGATATCATTATTTTCTCACCTTCACTGATGACTTAAGAAGATATGGGTATATTCACTTAATGAAACACAAGTCTGAAACGTTTGAAAACTTCAAGCAATTTCACAGTGAAGTTGAGAATCATCGTAACAAGAAGATTAAGTTCCTGCGATCTGATCGAGGAGGTGAATATCTAAGTTATGAGTTTGGCAGTCACTTAAGATAGTGTGGAATTGTTTCACAGTTGACACCGCCCGGAACACCACAGCGTAATGGTGTGTCCGAACTTCGTAATCGAACCTTATTAGATATGGTGCGTTCTATGATGTCTCTTGCTGATTTGCCACTATCGTTTTGGGGTTATGCATTAGAGACAGTTGCATTCTTTTTAAATAGGGCACCATCAAAATCCATTGAGACGACACCATATGAACTGTGGTTTGGCAAGAAGCCAAAGCTGTCGTTTCTTAAAGTTTGGGGATGTGATGCTTATGTCAAAAAGCTTCAGCCTGAAAAGCTGGAACCCAAAGCGGACAAATGCGTCTTCATAGGATACCCGAAAGTGATAGTCAGGTATACCTTCTATCTCAGATCCGAAGGCAAAGTGTTTGTCGCTAAAAAAAGAACATTTCTTGAGAAAGAGTTTCTCTCGAAAGGATTGAGTGGGAGGAAAATAGAGCTTGATGAGGTTATTGAACCTTTACTTCAACCAAAAAGTAGCGCAGCGCGGAAAGATGTTTCTATGGAACCTACGACGGTAGAAGAAGAAGTTAATGATGATGATCATGAAGCTTCGAATCAAGCAGCTATTAAACCTTGTAGGTCGACAAGGCCGCGTACTACCCCTGAGTGGTCCGGAGGTAAAGATTCATATATAGGACGTCCCAGTTTGGTCGCCGAAAAAGTTTTGGGCTCATCAGTAGTGTACCGGGAGTGCCGGTAGTGTACCGAGAGACCTCCGGGAAGGGTATTTCGACCCTACAGGGTCCATGGGCTGTGGGAGAATAATAACCAGCCCTTAGTGGGCTGGTGGAAGCCCTGCCAGAAGCCGAAGCCCTGCACCGGTGCATAGTTTCTCCTCTAGATCGTATTTCCGCAGTGCTTAGCCGAAGCCCTGCCAGAATCACACCACCACCATCGCCGGAGCGCCGTGACGCTGCTGGTGAACTCGTCCTCCTCTCCACCTCCTCTTGCTGGATCAAGATGGTGGAGATCGTCATGAAGCTGCACGTGTGCTGAACGCGGAGGTGCCGTCCGTTCGGTACTAGATCGGAAGGATCGTGATCAAGGTCACGGGACGTTCGTTATTGCATCACGGGACGGATCGTGACGAGATCGTGGGGCGGATCGTGATTGGATCGCGGGACGCTCGGCGATTTGAATCGTGAAGACGTTCGACTACACCAACCGCGTTTCTTAACGCTTCCCGCTTAGCGAGCTACAAGGGTACGTAGATCAACTCCCCCTCTCGTAGATGCTCATCACCATGGATAGGTTTGCGTGTGCGTACGAAATTTTTTGTTTCCAATGCAACATTCCCCAACAGTTACTCCGTGTGACGGAGAGGTATCTCAGGGCCCACTCGGTAATACAACATCACAATAAGCCTTGCAAGCAATGTGACTAAGGGTTAGTCACGGGATCTTGTATTACAGAATGAGTAAAGAGACTTGCCGGTAACGAGGTTGAACTAGGTATGGAGATACCGACGATCGAATCTCGGGCAAATAACATACCGAAGAACAAAGGGAACATCATACGGGATTAACTTAATCCTTGACATTGAGGTTCAACCGATAAAGATCTTCGTAGAATATGTAGGAACCAATATGGTCATCCAGGTCCCGCTATTGGTTATTGACCGTACAGGTGTCTCAGTCATGTCTTCATAGTTCTCGAACCCGCAGGGTCTGCACACTTAAGGTTTGGTGACGTTTCAGTAGTATAGAGTTATGCACGGTGGTGACCGAAGGTTGTTTGGAGTCCCGGATGAGATCCCGGACGTCATGAGGAGCTCCGGAATGGTCCCGAGGTAAAGATTTATATATACGAAGTCCTATTTTGGTCACCGAAAAAGTTTCGGGCTCATCGGTAGTGTACCGGGAGTGCCGGTAGTATACCGGGAGACCATCGGGAGGGGTATTTCGACCCAAGAGGCTACATAGGCTGTGGGAGAGTGAATACCAGCCCTTAGTGGGCTGGTGGAAGTCCCACACATGGTCCATGCAGCAGGGAAGAAAATCCAAAGAGAAAAAGGTGGGAAAAGGCCAAAATAAGGAGGAGTCCTAGTCCAACTAGGATTGAAGGAGGAATCGTCCTCTCCTCTTGGTTTGGCCAAAGCCTAGATGGATTGGACCTTGGGCCAAGGCTCCTCCTATATTCTTCTTATATATACTAGAGGTTTTAGGGTTTTTGCACTTGATTTTCAGCCACGTGCTACCCGTTCCTCTAGTGCATAGTTTCTCCTCTAGATCGGTTTTCTGCAGTGCTTAGGTGAAGCCCTACCGGAATTTCTCCACCACCATCACCACGGCACCGTCACGCTGCCAGAGAAATCGTCTACCTCTCTGCTCCCTCTTGCTGGATCAAGAAGGCGGAGATCGTCATCAAGTTGTACGTGTGCTGAACGCGGAGGTGTCGTCCCTTCGGTGCTTGATCGGGACGGATCGTGATTGGATTGCGGGACGCTTGACGATTTGGATCGTGAAGACGTTCGACTATACCAACCACGTTTCTTAACGCTTCCCGCTTAGTGAGCTACAAGGGTATGTAGATCCACTCTCCCTCTCATAGATGCTTATCACCATGGATAGGTCTTGCGTGAGCGTAGGAAATTTTTTGTTTCCCATGCGACGTTCCCCAACAATTGGAACTCCATACTTTTTGTGCCTTCAAATGCAGTATTCACAGCCACATCATCAATTTTCGACCCTTTCTAACCTCATTTGCTATTTTCATGCACTAGCTCATATTATTTCAGCAAAATAACCTTGAAATTGAAAAGCACTTCAAATGAACTCTTAAAAGGTTGAAACTTGGCATGGTATCATCATTTCACCCACATAGCATGTGCTAAAAAGTTGAGAGGGTTACGGGGAAAATTGGATGCAATTGTCTACAAAATGGACAATCTCTTTTGAAATAGGAGGGTTTCGGACGAAAACTTGCCTGTTACAAAGGCATTTCATTCTTTTTAACTTATTTGAACTCCAATTTTTTTGTGCCTTCCAAATGCAGCATTCAAAGCCACATCATCAATTTTCGACCCTTTCTGACCTCATTTGCTATTTTTCATGCACTTACTGATTTTATTTCATCAAAATAATCCTGAAATTAAAAAGCACTTCAAATGAACTCTGAAAAGGTTGAAAGTTGGCATGGTATCATCATTTCACCCACATAGCATGTGCTAAAAAGTTCAGAGGGTTACGGCAAAAACTGGACGCACTTCGTGTACAAAATGGACAATCTCTTCCAAAGTAGGAGGGTTTCGGACGAAAACTCACCTGTTACAAAGGCATTTGATTCTTTATAACTTATTTGCACTCCATACTTTTTTTGCCTTCAAAATGCAGTATTCAAAGCCACATCATCAATTTTCAACCCTTTCTGACCTCATTTGCTATTTTTCATGCACTTACTGATTTTATTTCATCAAAATAATCCTGAAATTGAAAAGCACTTCAAATGAGGTCGGAGGAGCCATGAGGGCCCCACAAGCCTATTAGGTGCGGGCAGGGGGTGGTCGCGCCTAGCAGGCTTGTGGCCTATAGGTGGCCCCCCTCTGGTTACTTCTTGCGCCAGTATTTTTTATTAACTCCAAAAATATTCTCCGTAAATTTTCAGGACGATCCGAGGACTTTTATTTCTGCACAAAAATAACACCAAGGTAATTCTGCTGAAAATAGCGTCAGTCCAGGTTAGTTCCATTCAAATTATGCAAATTTGAGTCCAAAACAAGGGCAAAAGGGTTTGGAAAAGTGGATACGATGGAGACGTATCAACTCCCCCAAGCTTAAGCCATTGCTTGTCTGCAAGCAATTCAGTTGATAAACTGAAAGTGATAAAGGAAAACTTTTACAAACTCTGTTTGATCTTGTTGTTGTAAATACATCTAACTGATGTTCAGATTTTCAGCAAAGATCATGGACTAACCACGTTCACAATAATATTTAGGTCTTACATTTACTCATATGAATGACATAATCAACTAGCGAGCAATAATAACAACTCTCGGATGACAACACTTTTTCAAAACAATCATGATACAATATGACAAAATGGTATCTTGCTAGCCCTTTCTAATGCCGCAAAACATAAATGTAGAGCACCTCTAAAGAACAAGGACTGACTAGACATTGTAATGCACGGTGAATGAGATTCAGTCATGCTCATATTCAATATCAATTAACAACAAGAATACAAATAACAGTGGTGCTCTCTAACTGGTGCCTTTTATAAGAAGATGATGACTCAACAATAAAGTAAATGGAAAGGCCCTTCGTAGAGTGTCATGGTTTTGTCACGGCAGATGTCCGGGTGAACGGACTTGGATTCGAGGACATCGCTAAGGTGATGGACTCAAAGGGGTTGATTGGGATGAAGGACACAGGTTTACCAGGTTCGGCCCCTCAAATAGAGGTAACAGCCTACGTCCTGCTTGTGTTTGTTGCTTGGTGTATCGATTACAAGGGAGATGATTGCTTGACTAGTTCTCGATAGTTGATCTCTCTCTCTCTAAGTCGCCCCGGGTCTCGCCTTTATATAGGAGGTCAAGACACGGGTCATACAAGTCGTAACCGACTCTCATAACGTGTCTGAGTATATCTCTACATTGTCTTGCCTTCCTGAGCAAGTTGTCTCCGGGCGGTTCACCCGCCCGGGTCTTCGTACCTTCTCCGTCCGGGCCACGTCCCGGCCCATCTTGTCAAGTCGCCCAATGTCTTGGGCTTAAGTCTTCACGGCCCATCCTTGGGCTAGTGTATGAGCTGCCAGGTGTGACCTGGAGCCTCAGGGCTGGTCTCACCGTGGGCTTATATCCCCAACATTAGGCCTCAGGTTGATTTGGGCTTTCTCACTTCAGCCTCCTTCTTAACTAGCGGCGAGTCTCACTTACGTCACCTGAAAATAAAACAAAAATGACCTACCGTGACATCATGTCAAATCTGTCAGAAAGATCCTATGGCATCCACAATGAATCTTTCCCCTATTAAATGGACGGCCCGAGAATCGAGGCGTCTACCTCAGTCAATCAATATCCGTCGCCTGGATTTTCGCGTCTGTTTCCAACTTTGCCTATTAAATTGGACCGTGAAGGGTGGCATTTGTTTCCTCCCCGCTCGTTCTTCTTCTTCCTCCTATCGACGCCGCCACTCCAGTGCACCTCACTCCGGTGACATCTTCACGCCGTCGTCGTTGAGGCCATTGCATCAACCTGTTTGCTCCAGAGCTCCGCCCGCGTCTACTGCGCCATCTCCAAAAAGTTTTTCCTCCCCGAGATCCGTAGTTTTTGATAGGGTTTTCACGGAGTTCCTCCGCCGCTTAGAATACGGGCTTCTCACCAATGCCATCTATGCATAGTCTATAAAACTCGATGATATCCTTTTCCCCATTGCGGTGTACTGCAGGAAACTGATAGCAGCACCGCGCAGATCTATGATTGCTCTGCCTGCCATTTTCAAACTTTTGTCGGTTCGATGGTTCGTCGCTAGGTTTAAAATGAAACTACTTTTCTCTATTTTGTAGATCCGCAACCACAAAGATATGTTGTGAAACTTGTTTTCCACACTTAGCCAAATTTTGCTTCATCTTCTTATAAATTGAACCGCCATGAAATTCCGACTCTTGGCGGCTTAACTTTATAAAATCTTAGGCTTTTAGCCGCCCTTAGTCGTGTGCCATCTCCCGACTCGCCGTGCATTGTTGCCTTGCGCAGTTTTGAACCGCCGCCATGTCTCATGCATCCAATTCGTGCAAGTGGGTCGGCTCTGCTGTTACGAAAGAGTATTTGGCAGACTTTGTAAATGCGGGGACCCTTCCAGCCAAAAGTGTTATTCATTGCAGGTTCCGGGCAATGAATTGAAGCCCCGTCCTCAGGAGGGTGAGGTAGTCGTATTTACAGATCACCTCTCGCGCGGGTTTAGCCCACCCGGCTCAAAGAATTTCCGGGATGTCCTTCATTTTTTCAAACTACGCCCTCAAGACCTTGCTCCCAATTCTGTCTCTAACATATGCAAATTCCAAATACTCAATGAGGTCTATTTGCAAGAAGATCCGTCCATGGGTTTATTCCGCAAGTTCTTTTATGCAGATCGCCAGACAGAGGTGAAGGCCGTCCCGAGCTTAGAGCTTGGTGGAATTTCTATTCAGAGGCGGCGGAACATAACCTTCCTAGCTCTTCAATTGCCAAGCTACCCTAAAGATTGGAACAAAACTTGGTTTTACTGCAAAGATACCTCCCCTAAAGGAGAGCATCCCTGCCGGGTTATCGTCCATCCCGGCTCAAAACAACATCTGAGATCCCTGGTCGGCTGTCAGATTCCAAGCATGTAAAATACGCTCCGGCTCACGCGAAGATCAAAGCTCTTATGGCCAACGGTCTGACAGGCCTGGACTTAACTCATTGCCGGATTTCTTGGAGGGTCATACCTCTGAGCCGGCGAAGCCGTCTCATGCATGAATACACGGGCCAACCTGACGACCCCATGTGCTTTAACTTGGCAACGTTATCAAAGGATAACATCATGGCTTCAATCAAGAGCCTCGTTCATGAGTCTTCAGAAGCTTGCGGTGTCATCGGGTTAGCACCTTTCCGTGCCATGAACCTGGCTCCAGACGTAAGGGCGGCTCTTTGTATTCTCTTCTCTGTATTAGCTATATTTTGGCAATCTGTTCACCTTTTGCCGGCTTATATTTTCAGGCCAATTCGGACTTCTGGAAGAAGAAATATGTTCCTCCTCTAAACAAATCAAAGAAGAAGACCACGGTCCGGAAGAAGAAGACCACTCCTCAGGAAGAGACGGAAGAACAGCCGGAATCTGACAACTCAGAGGTATAACTTGAATATCTTTGCCACCTCTTTATTCACCATATTGACAACAATTATTCGCAGGACGAGACAGAGACAAGCCACGCCAATGCCCTGAGGTAACTTATGTTTCGTCCGACTCAGACTATTTTGTACCCCAGAAGATACAGCGGGTCGTACTAAAAGTCCCACTTTCTCATCCTCTTGCTTACTTAAACCCCCAATTTCTTTTGAAAAAGCAACAGCAAGCCGCCCGATGCCAGACCCGGCGCGCCGGCTCAGAGGAAGCGTCTAGCTGAGGTATTTATTCCTTCTTTTCTTGATTTTACTAATCCTTCCTTTGTAATTCCAAAATTGCCTTATATTACCTAAACTGCTTTTCAGGGATCACCTCCTTCGTTTGGCGACTCTACGGCAACTACTATGCTGCCTCCAAAGATTAACCCGCTGTATGTGTTTTTTCAGGCATTATATCCGAGTCTTTGGTGGTTGTAAACTTTGGGCTTTAACCTTTGTGCTCTTCAAGGCTCAAGCCAAGCGAAGGAAAACCAACAAGTCCTCCCTTGGCCCGAATGCTCAAGAAACGGAACCTGCCAAGCCGGATGCTCCCATGTCAGATGTTGATCCCTCGGCAGCTTCCAAAGAGGCACCTGAAGAGGCTTGTCCTTCTACGGAGCCGGCTGCCGATGATATAATTCCTGAGAGTCCTCCGAGGGACTGTTCCAAACTACCAAGGCCTACAAAGGTTGGTGATGAAACAACCACTCCGGATGTCCTTATTACTAGCGCCGGCTTCCACTCTCCTCAACCTCATGTGCTAACAAAGCATAGTGAGACGACTGAAACTTCCAAGAAGCTGGAGTTTGAGCTACCCTTGCTAGAGAAGCTGACAACTGATGAACTTCATGCTGGTTATCTGAACCGTTTATCTACAAGCTGGGACCTGGAGCTCAACCTTATCAACTTGATGAAGAAGAAATACGAGGTATTCTCACTCTCCTTGTAACCTTACATAGCCCCCAAGAGCCGGGTTAATATTAGCTGATGATAATCCGTGTCTTCAAAACTTGCTAGAAGTAGAAATGCTTAGCCTGTAGGCCTCAACTTATTTAGAAGTAATCACAAATCATCGTTCTTAGCCGCCAAGGGCCGGCTCAAAGTTGATAACATTGCGCCGGAGCTTTATTGAAGGTAGCTCCCAAGGGCAGGCTCAATCCTGTGAAAGTTGAGTTGGAGCTTTATTGAAGGTAGTTAATAGATCCAACTGTAGCCCCCAAGGGCCAGCTCAATCTTGTTAAAGTTGAGTCGGAGCTTTATTGAAGCTAGTTAATAGAGCCAACTGTAGGCCCCAAGTGTCGGCTCAATCTTGGTAAAGTTGAGTCGGAGCTTTCATTGAAAACAACTTGAAAAGCCAGCTTGTAGGCCCGAAGTTCCGGGTTAAATTGATAAAAATGATCCGGAACTGCATTGTAATCTTTGAGATCGAATAGACATTAGCCCCCAATTGTCAAACATATTGATTGTTATCTACTTGAAACTTGCTTAACCTTCATTATCTGAGAAAATTCCCTCCTGACGACTCATTCCTTATTTTGATATGTCACACGAAGCTTTAAACGAAGGCGGGTTAGAAGTGGCCGGCTTAAAGAATAATCTAGCCCCGCAGCAAGTCGCCCGAAGCAAGGCTAATGAAAAGTGTTGGCTCCTTGCCGAGGAACTGACCAAGATCAAAGCCGACTTTGCCGCTTTCAAAGAGTCTGCTAAAGCTGAACAAGCCGCCCTAACTCAACGAGCAGATGACGCTGACCAACGGCTGGTGATTGTGTCAGATGAGCTGCAATCTTTGAAGCGCCATATCAAAAAGATGGCAGCCGCCATATTTGGTAAGTATTTGACAGCTTAACCCAAATTGTGTATGTGTACTTGTACTGGCGACGAATGACGAAGAGTCCGTCTTATATAGGTCCAAGGAGCTGTCAACTCGCTTCCGACAGCTTGCTGCCCCTGAAGGCTATTTATACTCTGACAGAACGGCTTTACTGTGGAGCTGTTTGCACAATCAAGGTTGTGCTCTACAAGGATACCACCCCTTCAACTATCAAAGGGGTCATAGAACTTCTTTCCACACTGCCAAAACAGATCATAGAGCTGAAGAGATCAGCTGCCCGACAGGGAGCTATCGCAGCCATAAGCCGAGCGTTGGCCTTTGCTCCGGAATTGACTCCTGCAGACATGATGGACGGGTTTCCCTCCAAGAAAGATGACGGCTCCGAGTTTACAGAAGCTGACTACGCACCGAATGTGAAGGCTTCCAAAGTCCTTGCCTCCGTGTTGGCAGAAGAAGTAAACTTGGCAACATACCAGGTGGCTTACAACGTCGATCAGAAGAGAATCCGCGGCCCCCTCTGTGAGTCCAAGGACCTGATGCCTGCCCGCAGTAAGCACCTTTTTGCTTCTGAACTTGACCCGTCCCCCTTCTTTGAAGAAGGAAACTTTGAAGATTTAACCCACTGAAATTGGGACTTCGACAATCTTCAGATCAAGGAGGTCGAAGACCCGGAGCAGGGTGACCCGCCGGCCAGCTAATGGAGTTGTGAATGCCGTTGATAAGCCGGCTCTTGTGACCCTCTATGAGCGGTGTAAAAGACTTTGAAATATTTTTGGGCTCTACAGAGAGCATATGTAATTGGCTTGTAGTAACTTTTCCTTTGCCTGAACTGTGCCATCGTGCACATGTTAAATAGTCTGGCTTAATATATATATCATCTTCCTTGCACTTCCCATTGGATGCTTTGCCGACTATTGGCAGCTGAATTGACCTACAAGAATAGATGTATCTTGACATTGTTAGGAGGGCGGCTCAAAAGCATAACCCAAATATGTTGTATCTTCCTAACATGTTTTTTCAAAAACAACTCATGTGCCGGTTCTACTGGGCTGACTCGCCACTTAAAACTCCTTAATAGTACATGGTCTCTGTGGAGATTGGCCGTTAGGTTTTTGAACCGGCTCTAGGTCTCTAAGCGAGATTAACTGAAAGGAAGTGTGACGTCCCAAAAGAGACACGGCAGGGCATGAGTACCCTGATAGCCCAAAAATTACCTCTCACTTGACATAAATCCGTCGTTTTAACCTTAAACATTACAGGGTCCTCAAGGATTAACTGTCTAAGAGTACGAGCGGGCCACATAGCAGAGAGTCGGCAATAAATTGGAGAGTTTATCCTAGGTTTCCGTAAGCTGTCCCTCAAGTGACAAGAGCCGCCGTTTTAACCTTAACCAGTACAGGGTCTCTATGGAGATTGGCCGTCAATTGACTTGAACCGGCTCTGGGTCTCTAGGCGAGACTAACTGGTAAGAGCTCGGTGGGTCACCTAGCAGAGTAGCATCAGCTTATAGGTAGGTTTAACCCTATTTGGCTTAAGAGCCGATCAAGAGGGTGTGTAAGCTACACCCGGCGGGTGGGAAGCCCCCAAGTGATCTTTGTTGACGGAATCAACTATTTGGCTTGAGAGCCGACCGATAGGGTTTGATAAGCTACACCTGGAGGGTGGGAAGCCCCCTGGACGATCCTGGTGACGGAGTCAACTTTTTGGCTTGAGAGCCAACCAATAGGGTTTGATAAGCTACACCCGGAGGGTGGGAAGCCCCCTGGACGATCATGTTAACGGAGTCAACTTTTTGGCTTGAGAGCCGACCGATAGGGTTTGATAAGCTACACTCGGAGGGTGGGAAGCCCCCTGGATGATCATGTTGACGACACAGATTGAGATATGCGAAACGGCAGAGGCCCCAGCTTGTAGGGATGCCAACTTTTATTCATATATAAATATGATATGTACAATGATAGTGTACAATGCCGAGTCTCAACAACTTAGGTATAGTAAGGCCGTAGATGCGCTATGTTTCACGGTCAACGGGTCTCCTGCCTCGAGGTATTTGAATCGTCTCGGATGTCAATGAGGTAATATGACCCGTTGTTGAGATTCCTGCTTACCATGAAAGGTCCTTCCCATGGAGGAGACAGCTTATGCATATTTGTCTCGTCATGAATCAGCCGCAACACTAAGTCGCCTTCTTGGAACATCTGGGTCTTGACACTGCGGCTATGATAGTGGCGCATGTCTTGCTGATAAACCGCCGAATGAGCCGCGCCAGATCACGTTCCTCCTCCAAGGCATCCAACACGTCTTGACGCGCCGTCTCATTTTCCGTCTCAACGTAAGCCGCCACTCATGGTGAGTCATGACGGATGTCACTTGGTAACACGGCCTCTGAACCGTAAACCATGAAGAAAGGTGTATAACCCGTTGATCTGTTGGGGGTAGTCCTGATGCTCCATAAGACGGGTGGCAATGCCTCCACCCAACGACCCAGCATTCGATGTAAAGGAACCATAAGCCGGGGCTTGATACCTCTCAGGATTTCTTGGTTAGCACGCTGTGCCTGACCATTGGACTATGGATGAGCAACCACAGAAACATCAAGCCGGATGTGTTCAATGTCGCAGAACGTTTTCATAGCCCCCTTGGACAGGTTCGTGCCATTGTCCGTAATAATACTGTGAGGGTAACCAAAATGGTAGATCGGCTTTTTAATAAACTGAACCTCCATAGCCGCATCACACTTGCTGACCGACTCAGCCTCTACCCACCTGGTAAACTTGTCAACCGCCACCAAGAGGTGTGTCTTATTGTCCTTGGATCTCTTGAAAGGCCCGACCATATCAAGCCCCCAGACTATAAACGGCCAAGTGATTGGAATCATGAGCAATTATTGAGCCGGAACATGAGCACGCCGGCCAAACTTTTGACAACCGTCACACTTGCGGACCAGATCCTCTGCATCCTTGTGAGCCATCAACCAGAAGAAACCATGCCAGAAAGCCTTGGCCACCAGAGATTTTGAGCCGGCGTGATGTCCACAATCACCAGCATGAATTTCATTCAAGATTTCCTTACCCTCCTCTGGTGAGACACAACGCTGAAACACACCGGTGACACTACACTTATGTAACTCGCCATTGACTATCGTCATGGACTTAGACTGTCGGGTGATCTGTCTGACCAAATTTTCATCATCAGGTAACTCGCCCCCGAGTCAAGTACGCCAAGTAAGGCATAGTCCAATCAGGAATTGCATGTCGAGCCGCCACCAATTGTCCCTCTGGGTCAGGAACAGCCAAATCTTCCTCTGAGGGTAACTTGACGGATGGGTGATGTAAGACGTCGAGAAAGATATTAGGCGGCACCGGCTTTCGTTGAGAGCCTAACCTTGACCAGGCGTCAGCCGCCTCGTTCCTGCGACGATCAATATGATACACCTGATAACCCTTGAAGTGACCAGCAATGATATCCACTGCCTGATGATAAGCCACCATCCGTGGATCCCTGGAATCCCAAGTGCCTGAAACTTGCTGAGCCACAAGATCTGAGTCGCCGAAGCACCTTACCCGGCTTAAGTTCATCTCCTTAGCTACCCTAAGGACATGAAGCAGGGCTTCGTATTAAGCTGCATTATTAGTGCAAGGGAACATCGGTCGGAGCACATAACAGAACTTGTCACCTTTGGGGGATGTTAAGACAACCCCGGCCCCTGATCCTTCCAGCTGCCTGGATCCATCAAAGTGTATTGTCCAGTATGTGTTATCCGACTTTTCTTCAGGTGCCTGACACTCTGTCCAATCGTTTATGAAATCGACAAGGGCGTGAGACTTGTCAGCCATACGAGGTATGTATTTCAGATTAGGAGGTCCCATCTCTAATGCCCACTTAGCAATCCTACCAGTGGCTTCTCTGTTTTGAATTATGTCCCCCAGCGGAGCAGAGCTGACCACGGTGATCTTGTGCCCTAAGAAGTAGTGCTTTAGCTTGCGGTTGGCCATGAACACCCCATACACTAGCTTCTGCCAATGTGGATACCTCTGCTTGGACTCTGTGAGGACCTCACTGATATAATAAACCGGCCTCTGAACTGGATATTCTTTCCCTGCCTCCTTGCGCTCGACCACAATTGCAGCATTGACAGCCCTGTGATTAGCCACCACGTACAAGAGAAAGGGTTCTTTCTCAGCCAGAGCGGCTAAGACCAGTGGCTCAGTGAGCTGCTTCTTGAGCGCCTCGAACGCTTCACCCGCCGCTGTACTCTAGACAAAATTGTCTGTCTTTTTCATCATTTGATATAAAGGGATGGCTTTCTCACCAAGGCGGCTTATAAACCGGCTTAACGCGGCGATCCGCCCTGCCAGGCGTTGAACATCATTGATACACGCTGGCTCAGCCAAGGAGGTTATAGCCTTGATCTTATCTGGGTTAGCTTCAATGCCCCGCTCAGAGACCAGAAATCCCAAGAGCTTGCCAGCCGGAACACCAAAGACACACTTTGTCGGGTTAAGCATCATCTTATAGACCCATAGATTGTCAAAGGTTTCCTTCAAGTCGTCAAGCGGAGTCTCCTTCTTCCTTGACTTGATCACAATGCCATCCACATAGGCATGAACATTGCGCCCAGTTGGGTTGTGAAGACAATTCTGCACACAGCGTTGATAAGTCGCCTGGGCACTCTTGAGCCCAAAAGGCATAGACACATAGCAGAAGGCCCCAAAAGGTGTGATGAAAGCCGTCTTTTCTTGGTCCTTAACCGCCATCTTGATCTGATGATATCCCGAATAAGCATCTAGGAAGCATAAACTTTCGCAACCTGTCGTAGCATCAATGATTTGATCAATACAAGGGAGAGCAAAAGGATCAGCCGGGCCGGCCTTGTTGAGATCCGTATAGTCCACACACATACGCCACATGCCGTTCTTCTTGAGCACAAGCACTGGGTTAGCAAGCCACTCCGGGTGAAAGACCTCGACGATGAAACCCGCCGCTAAGAGCCGGGCGACCTCTTCCCCGATGGCCTTGCGTCTCTCCTCGTTGAACCACTGTAGAAATTGCTTGACAGTTTTAAACTTAGGATCCACATTAAGGTTGTGCTCAGCGAACTATCTCGGTACACCCGGCATCTCAGAGGGCTTCCATGCAAAGATGTCCCGATTCTCACGGATGAATTCGATGAGCGCGCTTTCCTATTTGGGATCCATATTGGCCCCAATAGTGAACTGTTTAGATGAGTCGCCCAGAGTGAAATCCACCACCTTGGTATCATCCGCCAAAAATTTGAGGGGCATCTCAACCTCTGTGGTAGGCTTCTTTAGCGGAGTCATGTCCTCCGGGTCAACATTTTCCTTATAAAACTTGAGCTCTGCCTCGGCACAACTTGATTCCGCGTAAGCCGCACCTCCTTCCTCAAACTCAATGGCCGTATTCCAATCACCATGAACAGTAATTCTTCCCTTTAACCCGGGCATCTTGACCTGCAAATAGACATAGCAGGGCCTAGCCATGAACTTGGCGTAAGCCAGTCGCCCAAACAAGGCATGATAGGGGCTCTTGATTTTGACTACTTCAAACCACAAGGACTCTACCCTGTAGTTGTATTCATCACCAAAGGCAACTTCCAAGGAGATCCTACCCACGGGGTAAGCTGACTTGCCAGGCACCACACCATGAAAGACTGTCGAGGAGGGCTTAAGGTCTTTATCAAGAAGCTTCATTCATCAAAAGGTGCCATAGTACAGGATATTGATGCTACTGCCACCATCCATAAGTACTTTATTCAACATATATACTCCCACTTGGGGGGCGACCAAAAGGGCTAGTCGTCCCGGGTCATCAACACACGGCGGGTGATCCTCCTAGCTCCACGTGATGTCATACTCAGACCACTTCAAGTATCTTGGTAGAGCCGGCGCGACCACATTAACTGCCCGTTTGCGCACCTTCTGATCCCGCTTGTCAAGGGTAGTTGTAAACACATGATACTGGCCCGAACTGAGCTGCTTTGGATTACTCTGATATCCAGACTGATTACCCTGTTGCTGATGATGGCCACCAGAGTGCTGATGATGTCCTCCTTGATTTCCCTAGCTATGATGTCCGGAGCCTGAGCCGCCGGATCCAAACCCGGCTCCTGACCCGCCTGGTCCTGAACCGCTGGGCGGGCCACCACCATCATTGTTATGCTGCTACATGTTGTAGTTCTTGAACTTCTACATGATGTGGCAATTGCGCCACGTTCGACCTGCAGGTCTATCGGGCCGGCTATGCTCCGGGCAAGGCTTGTTGAGCATCTCCTCTAAGTTGAAAGAAAATTTTTAACCCTTGTTAAAAGGTGGTCTAAACTTCCCACTGCCCTCAGGCCTATTGTGGCCGGTGTTGGTGTTGGCTACGAATTCTAACCCGCCATCCGGTTCTTCCTCTTGCTTTGGTTATCGTTGCCTGCCGCACCCTTGCCATGGTTATTCTTTTTACCCTGACCAGATTTCTCCTCATTAGAGCCCGGATCCTTCATGTTATCAGAGTCGGCATACTATGTGAGAGATACCATGAGTTCTCCCATGTCCTGACACGTATGCTTGAGCCGGCCGAGCTTCTATTTCAACGGGACGAAGTGATAGTTCTTCTCCGGGATCAGCACCGCTTGAGCCGCCGTGATCTGTTCAGAAAAGTGGATGATGGTCGACACCCGCCGAACCCAATGATGAGCCGACTCCTTCTCTTGTTGAACACAGTGATCCAGATCCACAATTGTCATAGGCTTTTTGCAAGTCCCTTGAAAGTTTTTGATGAACCTTGCTTTTAGCTCAGCCCGTGAGTTGATGGTATTAGGTGGCAAACCCTTCAACCACATTCGAGCCGGCCCTTCAAGCATCATGATGAAATACTTGGCACACACCGCGCCATTGACATCCCACATCTCCATAGCTAGCTCATACCTTTCGATCCAGGCCTCCGGAGGAAAGTCGGCGGTGTAATTCGGTACCTTGCGAGGTCCTTTGAAATCCTTTGGCAACCACTTGTTCCACAGAGCCGGCACTAAGCACAGTACTCCCATGGCCCTGGTGGTCACCCCCACTCCCATTGAGACGGAGGGCGCAGGCTCCTGGTGAACCGCCGCTGCCAAAGCCGCCGCCTCTTGCTGGTTTCTTGCCCGGTCTACGAGCGCTTGTGCATCTAGAGCCGCCTGATCATCCCCTGGAGGGCCCCGATGCCGATCGTTGCTAGAAACCGCCGACGACTCATAGCGCCGGCTAAAGTTGTGGCTGGGGAGGGGGGTTGAGTTAACACGGCTCTGGCTGTAAGCATATTTCTCCTGCTGGGCCATCGCCGTCTGAAGGTATCCAATGGCGTTCCATACCTCTTCTCCAAAGGGCGCCTCGTCCGGAATAGGGATCATTTCGAGCCGGGTTGCTGCAGCCACCATGTTCTCTGCCGGTTTTGAGTAGTGAACCGCCAGTGTCGGAAAAGCCGCTGGTGAGGCCTGGTTTCCTCAAGGCAGGTTAAGCCGTTGTCGAGCCGCAAGCCAACTCCCAGGTGCGTCCGCTATCCGTCTCGTTCCGGGCGAGTTAAAAAGATTCCTAGCCTCGTACTGTTCTGGTAAGCGGGATTGATGCCTCATATGCTGCACCGCAGCTACCGACTGTTGCTCTAGCTCAAGGAAAAAAGCATCTGTCCTAAGACGCTCTGCCTCCGCATCCATCTGAGCTTTTAACTCGGTAATTCTCTGCTGCACCTCTGCCATCCGGTCCTTAAGTGTTGCAATCTCTAGGTTCTGGGCGGCTTGATTATCTGGTGTGACTTCAGTGGTCATCAATGTCGCGAGCTCGTACATCAGATCCAGAGAACTTAAGCGGGTGGTGGCGGTCAGCCCCCGTGTCTGCCGCTCCGGCGGCTGTGCTGCTCGTGCCTAGTGCTGACCCCACCATGAACACGGCCACATGAACCGGCAGCCCGTGATCGTCCGGCTCAGAGTGCTCCGACTTAGGGTAAGGTTCGTCATAGCCCCCGAGCCCGCCGTTGTGAAGCGGGTAGACTGATTCCGCCTCTCCGCTCGAAGACCCGTCCTCATAATAGACAAGAGTTTCCTGCGACATAGAGGCCTCCAGATCCATCCCTTGAGTGAAGCCCACAAAGACATGCTTCCGGCCCGGGTTGACACGGGCGGGTCGCACATATTGGGCTGGTTGTGCGCGCCGAGCCGGCTCGATGATGTTGGTGCAGATGTCCGGCCCGTGTGTAGATCCATCAACTTT
This sequence comes from Hordeum marinum, assembly GCA_022496015.1. Classification (NCBI taxonomy): domain Eukaryota; kingdom Viridiplantae; phylum Streptophyta; class Magnoliopsida; order Poales; family Poaceae; genus Hordeum; species Hordeum marinum. Next base: position 510,805,689 of record CM039678.1, read on the forward strand.
GTCGATGAATACGTGGATTCCGCCGAAGGGAACCCGAAATCCATATTCGATAGAGTCGGCATCAGGACCCCAGCCGGCGTCGTCGATGTAGAGCCGGCCATGGTGACTCTTGCTCATCCTTCCGACCACATATCCCTCGAACCCTGGGAGAGAGCCCTTTGAGAACTCAACACCACCGAGCGCTAGCCCCACGGTGGGCGCCAACTGTCGTGGTTTTGTCACGGCAGATGTTCGGGTGAACGGAATAGGATTCGAGGCCATCGCTAAGGTGATGGACTCGAAGGGGTTGATTGGGACGAAGGACACGGGTTTACCCAGGTTCGGCGCCTCAAGTAGAGGTAATAGCCTACGTCCTGCTTGTGTGTGTATTGCTTGGTGTATCGATTACAAGGGAGCTGATTGCTTGACCTAGTTCTCGATAGTTGATCTCTCTCTCTCTAAGTCGCCCCAGGCCTCGCCTTTATATAGGAGGTCAAGACTTTTGGGGAACGCGACATAAAACAAAAACTTCCGGTATAGCGAGCACGCCCAAGACCACTACGAAGACTGCATACAAGGTTTGATTTGATCCGTACCGACTCGAAGCGCAGCGGTAGAAGAGTCGATGGAGATCGTTGGTGCAGATCCCCGCAGCTAGGATTTTACAACCTCCCAACCGCGAGGATGTACTCCCTCGTCGAACAGCCCTTCGGGAGGCGGTCAGACAGTCCCCTGGATGATGTCGCGGACAGCCCTTCGGGAGGACCCTCGAAACTCGAATGAAGACTCGGACAGCCCTACGGGAGGACACACGGACAGCCCCTCGGGCAATAGATTGAAACTACGACCTCTCTACGGGGTTGCACACATACGGTGTCATCTATCCAGCAGGGCTTCGCCGTCCAGAACTAGTTCCTGCCAGAACCCAGACAGCCTTTCGGCTCTACGCAAGACTCTTTTCGTGGGAGGGAGAGAGAGAGCTGGCAGAGCAAAGCATGTGTATGAGATCACAAGGATGAAGAGATGCCAGCCCACATCTCCTCTATTTATAGGAAAACCAAGGGGTAGGGTTGGGACTTGAAAATACCAAACTACCCCCACTTTATGTCACACATAAAAAACATAAGAAGGAAAAAGGGGTGCCATGTGGAGCTCCATGGAGGAGCTCCACCCTTGGCCGGCCAACCCTTGCCCCCCCCCATGAGGAGCTAACTTTCTCCCCAATCCCTTCTAAAAGCCTTTTTGGAAATATCCAAAAAGGTCCTTTTCCATAAATATCCAAAAAGCACTTTCACTATTCACGACGACATTTTTCAGCGTCCGATCGAACTGAAAATATTTATGTGGGCTTAGAACAATTCCAGTACCCCACTAAAATAATTTTTAATGCGATCCGGTACAATTTCGGAATAGTGATTTTCATCTGGGAAAAGCATCTGAAGCGGTTCCGGCAGCTCCGGAACATCTCCGGTTTTTCTTCCGGAAAATTCCCAGAAGTTTCCAGAATGATTCTGGCACCCTCCAAGAATTATCAGGCATGTGCCGAAACCAATTTGACTTAATGGTATTCCCTGAAACTACTTTTTAGTTTTACCGAAACTGTTCCGGTGACCTGTCTGCGGAACTTTTTCGCTGTCCGAAACTTTTTCGGTGTCCAAAACTTTTTGGTGATTTTCTCTCAGACTCCCTGTCTAGTATTCAACAGATAGATGACCCTTAAGCGTGTGACCCTATAGGTTCGGTGAAGCATAGACATGACCTGGAACCCCTTCCGATCAATGATAAACATCGGAGCCGTGGACACCCATATTGACCCCTATACCCACACGAATGAATATTCGAGTGAACCTCTAGTTGCCGTGAGCTATTCCTATCGCTTCGCGATATGTTACAATTACCCGAGGTGAGACATGTAGGCATCCTCGTGGATCAACAACTTGTCCACTATGCCAGTTACCTCATTGCCGGTATTGTTCTCTTTTCTCGTTCCCGTGTTCCGGCATCCCCGTGACCAAATCACAAAGTGTCTGGCCAGACGATGATGGATACCGTAACACCGAGAGGGCCCAGAGATATCTCTCCATCGTCGGAGGAGCAAATCCCAATCTTGAGCTAACAAGTTACTTGACATACTTTTCCATGAACCCGTAAGCCACCGTAATAGCCACCCATTTACGGATGACGTTTAACAAACCCCAAAATTCATGAAGCAAGCATGAAGAAACTCGATACTCTCATGGTCTAAGGAATTATGCAAACGTTAACCATCTCTATGTTATTAACCATTAACTTGTGACGAATGTATCTCATAGCATAACATCAATTCGGATCGATTCAACACGAGTGTTCTACCAACATCGCGTCCTCAAAATTGCCGGCATAGCCATGCCCATGATTAGGAAAACAGGACCATCATGCAACACTTGAGCCAGTCTTAGAGGCAAGACTAGGAATACAATTTACCGTTTATTATACCACACGTGCACATGAGTTTCCCTCCAAGCCTCGTTTAATTTGTAGACTCAAGAATCATTGCAGTTATAGCATGGAACATAAACATTCATTACAAACTTTGGAGATACAAAATAACTGTTATTACTGCCTCTAGGACATATCTCCTATAGACTCCCACTTGCACTAGTGTCATAATCCAGTTACATGGCTTCCCTAACACCAATGGCTATCCGGTGTTGCTCATGCTTTGCTCGTGGTAGAGGCTTTGTCATCGGGTCTGACACATTCAGATCCGTACTTTCACTAAACCTTCTTCGACATGATGTCGAATGAGTTTATATTTGCGTTGAATATGCATTGTCTTATGGTGCGAGCATGGCTCCCTTGCCTGAGCCACGGCGCCACTATTATCACAATAGATCTCCACCGGGTCAAGAGCACTTGGAACCACACCAAGGTCTTCAAGAAATTGCTTGATACCGACAGCTTGCTTGGAGGCTTCAGAAGCAGCAACATATTCCGCCTCCGTCGTAGAATCTGCCACAGTCTTTTGTTTGGAACTTTTCCAATCAACTGCACCGCCGTTCAATATGAAAACATAGCCAGATTGAGATTTGAAGTCATCTGGGTCAGTCATGAAGCTTGCATCAGTGTAACAACTTATAATGAGCTCTTCATCACCTTCGTACACAAGGAGTAAATCCTTGGTCCTTCTGAGGTACTTAAGAATTCCCTTGACTGTGGCCCAGTGTTCCAATCCTGGATCACCTTGGTACCGACTGCTAACACTTAGTGCATAGGAAACATCCGGTCTTGTATATAGCATGGCATACATAATAGAACCAACTGCCGAAGCATATGGAATATCATTCATTTGTACTCGCTCATCGAGGGTTCGAGGACACTGATTCTTGCAAAGCACTGTGCCAGGTGACATGGGGAGTAGGCCTTTCTTGGAGTTCTCCATGTTGAACCTTTTCAACACCTTGTCAATGTACGTGCTATGGCTAAGTGCTATTAGGCTTCTTGATCTATCTCTATAGATCTTGATGCCCAATACATATGCTACTTCTCCTAAGTCATTCATTGAAAAACTCCGTTTCAATGAGTCTTTTATTTCGCTAAGAAAATTCACATCATTTCCAATCAACAATATGTCATACACATACAAGATTAGAAATGCTTTTGTGCTCCCACTAAACTTCTTGTAAACACAAGATTCTTCATCGTTCCTGATGAAGCCAAACTTTTTGACCACTTCATCAAAACGAATGTTCCAGCTCCTTGATGCTTGCTTTAGACCATAAATGGCTTTCTGAAGCTTACATACTTTTCCAGCATTCTTAGGATCGACAAAACCTTGTGGCTGTATCATGTATACATCCTGTTCAAGGTTTCCATTTAGGAAAGCCGTTTTGACATCCATCTGCCATATTTCATAATCGAAATAAGCAGCAATTGCTAGTAATATCCGAACAGACCTAACCATAGCTACGGGCGAGAAACTCTCGTCGTAGTCTACTCCTGGAACTTGCGTGAACCCTTTCGCGACAAGTCTAGCTTTGTGGATAGTAATGTTACCATCCGCGTCCGTCTTTCTTTTGAAAATCCATTTACAACCAATGGGTTTTACGCCATCTGGAAGTTCTTCCAAGTTCCAAACTTGGTTTTCGTACATGGATTCCATTTCGGATCTCATGGCCTTGTGCCATTCCCTTGAGCTAGGCCCCGCCATCGCTTCCTTGTAGTGTGCAGGTTCATCATCTTCAAGAATGAAGATTTCGTTATGAAACCACTCAGGTGGCTGGATAGCTCTACCTGATCTGCGCGATTCAGTTACAACATTGTCTGAAAATTCCGTATCACATGCGACAACTTCCGGCTCGGTTGTAGGGATAATTTGCGGAATTATTTCCGATTCCTTAGCCATATCAACGGTTACCAAAGATTCGCTAATATCATTAAGTTGTACTGTCCTCCCACTCAATTCTTTAGCGAGAAATTCTTTCTCGAGAAAGTGTGCAACCTTTGCGTCAAACATTTTGCCTTCAGACTGCTGGTAGAAGGAATATCCAATGGTGTTATTTGGATAACCTACAAAGTAAAATTTGTCTGATCTAGGTTCTAGTTTGGTTGGCTGTAAACGTTTTACGTATGCCTCACAACCCCTAACCTTGAGATGCGACACACTAGGTATCTTCCCACACCACATTTCATGTGGTGTCGTCTCAACAGACTTAGACGGCACTATGTTTAATGTATAAGCGGCAGTGAGTAGTGCGTGACCCCAAAAAGATATCGGTAGATCTGTAAGAGACATCATCGACCTTACCATGTCTAACAGGGTTCGGTTATGTCGTTCTGACACTCCGTTTCGCTGTGGAGTTCCGGGAGGCGTAAGCTGGGAAACGATTCCACGGTCACTCAGATGTTGGCCAAACTCATGACTAAGATATTCGCCTTCGCGATCAGACCGTAGAAACTTAATCTTTTTGTCACAATGATGTTCTACCTCATTCTGAAAATCTTTGAACTTTTCAAAGGTTTCCGACTTATGCTTCATCAAGTAGATATAGCCATACCGACTTAAATCATCAGTAAAAGTCACGAAGTAAAAATACCCACCCCGTGCGGCCGTGTTCATTGGACCACATACATCACTATGTATTATTTCCAATAATTCACCCGCCCATTCAGGATGACCCGTGAACGGCGTATTGGTCATTTTTCCCATCAAGCAAGCTTCACATGTGTCAAATGATTCAAAATCAAGGGACGGTAAAACTCCATCTTTATGGAGTCTTTGCATGCGTTTCTTTCCGATGTGGCCAAGCCGACAGTGCCACAAGTAAGTGGTGGTGGTATCAGCCTTCTTAAGGCGTTTAGCATTCACATTAAAAACATCATTTCCACAATCAAGATTTAGTATGAAAAGGCCCCCAACAATAGGTGCAAATCCATAAAACATATCCTTACAATAAAGTGAACAACCATTGTTCTCAGACTTGTAGGAGTACCCGTCGTGTACAAAACATGATCCAGAGATAATGTTTCTACACAACAACGGAACAAAATAACAGTTACTAAGTTCCAAAATAAATCCTGAAGGGAGACGTAGAGGCATAATGTCAACGGCTTGAACGGCGATCCCAGTGCCGTTCCCGACACGCATCACGACTTCATTCTTTGCTAGTTTGCGCACCTTCTGAAACCCCTGTATCGAGTTGCAAATGTGAGCAACCGATCCGGTATCAAATACCCAAGACTTAGAATTTTCGCTAGCAAGCAAAACGTCAATGACATTAACTTGTATAACAATTATACCTTTTCCAGTTTTCCCGGACTTCTTATCTTCCAGATACTTCTTGCAGTTTCTCTTCCGGTGTCATGTGCCCTTGCAGTAGAAGCACTCAGTTTCATTCTTGGCTCCGCCCTTAGATTTGCTTTGGAAGCTGGTCTTACCAGCGCCCTTGCCCTTCTTTGGCTTGCCTTTCTTTTTGAAACTGGCAGTTTTATTCACAAGCAACACTTGCTTGCGATTTTTCTGCAGTCCTCCTTCAACAGTTTTCAGCATGGCAAGCACCTCATTTGCTGTTTTGTCCATCCCATTCATGTTGTAGTTCATGATTAAACCACCATAAGACGGGGGGAGTCAACCTAGCAACAAGTCCATAACATGCTCTTCTGGAAGTGGGAATTCCAGGATTTTAAGCCTTTCAGCGTAGCCAATCATATTGACTACGTGCTCGCCAACTGAACTGCCCTCAGCCATCTTGGTCTCCGCCATCATTTTCATGATGTCAAAACGTTCAGACCGTGCATTAAACTTGTAAAGAGCATCAAGATCCTTGATCATATCAAAGGAGTTATGGAATTCAAAACGTTTTTGAAGCTCTGAACTCATGCAAGATAGCATGAGGCACTGCACTAAGTTGTAATCATCATCCTTAGTGGCCCAGACATTTTGTATGTCTGCCGCGGTTGTTGCCGCCGGTTTAGGAGGAAGAGGTCCGTCAAGCACATACACTTTCTTAGAACCCCGGAGGACAATCCTCAGGGTACGGACCCAGTCCGCATAGTTGTTTCCATTCGCAGCTAACTTCTCTTTCTCTAACATAGGGCCTAAGTTGAACGCGATGTTGTGAGCCATTTGATCTACAACGGAAAACACAAGTTCATTTAGACTTTGTTCATAATGATTTTTGGCACTAGTGAATAAATAATTTTTATTCTAAGGTGCACTCCCACTCAAATCAATATCTCTCATAATTGATTGTGAGTGATGCAAGACCCAACTTTTAATTCAGCGTCAAGGATGTAACCATCTCAAGTGACGAGAATTTCAATTGGTAGGCCAACTTGCCAATCACATCTCTATGTGACTCTTGTTCATCTTTCGATGCATGTGTTCCAAGCTCATGACTTTCATGCATGAACGTCAAGACAACCAAGTGATCTCGCTGCGAGGTCTCAACTCACCAGCCTCACACTTCTCTAATTGTTCGTACCCATGTAACCATGTGATACCCCGAAGAGATAGGTGTCGTGACGGTGCTACACTTGGGAGAACACTAACTACTTGATATTCTAAGTGAGAGATCACCCTAATAAAAAGCGACTACCGCACAATTAAGAAGGGGGCATCAAGAGGGATAAACATCTCAAGCAATTCATAATAGCATGATATGGTATAGCCCCTTCTGACGGAGAAGTCAAGTATTTCTTCGTCTTCGGCATTCACGTCGGTGTTCACCTCTGCGAAGATTGCTACCACCTTGTTGATGCACCAGATAATATTGCTATCTCTATAGCTAATAAAATAAGTGCATTACATAAGGTTGACACGCAGGTCATTAAAGTGCAATCATATGGCTCCAGCCATCATGCCGAATCATGACACGCAGGTCATGTTAATTACATCATATAGCCATCTCATACATAATCAAATTGAGTATGAACATTGCTATACCACATCACATGCAAACCATCCTGCAAAACCAAGTTAGACGCCTCTAATCGGTTTATACAAAATTTTATTTTACGTGGCTTCTAAGGTTTTGACTCAAACCGCGGCTACCAACGTTTATCATCAAGTATGATAATTCAAGTTGCTAGATTAACTTTCCAGGGTGTATGAAACACGAGATGATAAAATCTCGAGCCCCATACTAAACTTCGTCATACGCATGACCCCCGTGCAGATCATATCTGCATTGCCCTTTCGTCTACGAAACATCCATCTTTCTTTTGACTATGGTGGAACCCAAAGAACTGTTAGCACTTCGTTGATCTGTCAATCAGCATACTCAGGAGCAGCATGAAAGGATCGCGGATTGCCAGAACTTTGTAAGATTCCACCATTCCGTCAAGATATGGACTATGCAAATTCATGGGAAGCAATAGGAACATCGGGTAACAGATTTCATCTGCTACCCGCACAAATAATTTTCAGCAATAGATCTCATCTACTACAAAATTATACTATGCAATACCCATACATCTCATGTATTCTAGATCATAACATGCATCTACTCATAGCCTGGCTCTTGATGCCACTGTTGGGGAACGCGACAGAAAACAAAAATTTCCGGTATAGCGAGCACGCCCAGGACCACTATGGAGACTGCATACAAGGTTTGATCTGATCCGTACCGACTCGAAGCGCAGTGGTAGAAGAGTCGGTGGAGATCGTTGGTGCAGATCCCCGCAGCTAGGATTTTACAACCTCCCAACCGCGAGGATGTACTCCCTCGTCGGACAGCCCTTTGGGAGGCAGTCGAACAGTCCCCCGGACGATGTCGCGGACAGCCCTTCGGGAGGACCCTCGAAACTCGAATGAAGACTCGGACAGCCCTACGGGAGGACTCACGAACAGCCCCTCAGGCAAAAGATCGAAACTATGACCTCTCTACGGGGTTGCACACATACGGTGTCATCTATCCGGCAGGGCTTCGCCGTCCAGAACTAGTTCCTGCCGGAACCCAGACAGCCTTTCGGCTCTATGAAAGACTCTTTTCATGGGAGGGAGAAAGAGAGCTTGCAAAGAAAAGCATGTGTATGAGAGCACAAGGATGAAGAGATGGCAGCCCACATCTCCTCTATTTATAGGAAAACCAAGGGGTAGGGTTGGGACTTGAAAATACCAAACTACCCCGACTTTATGTCACACATAAAAAACATAAGAAGGAAAAAGGGTTGCCATGTGGAGTTCCATGGAGGAGCTCCACCCTTGGCCGGCCAACCCTTGGGGGCCCCCCATGAGGAGCTAACTTGCTCCCCAATCCCTTCTAGAAGCCTTTTTGGAAATATCCAAAAAGGTCCTTTTCCATAAATATCCAAAAAGCACTTTCACTATTCACGACGACATTTTTCAGCGTCCGATCGAACTGAAAATATTTATGTGGGCTTAGAACAATTCTAGTACCCCACTAAAATAATTTTTAATGCGATCCAAAACAATTCCGGAATAGTGATTTTCATCTGCGAAAAGCATCTCAAGAGGTTCCGGCAGCTCCGGAACATTTCCGGTTTTTCTTCCGGAAAATTCCCGGAAGTTTCCAGAATGATTCTGGCACCCTCCAAGAATTATCAGGCATGTGCCTAAACCAATTTTACTTAATGGTATCCCCTGAAACTACTTTTTAGTTTTACCAAAACTGTTCCGATGACCTGTCTGCGGAACTTTTTCGCTATCCGAAACTTTTCCGGTGTCCGAAACTTTTCGGTGATTTTCTCTCAGACTCCCTGTCTAGTATTCAATAGATAGATGACCCTTAAGCGTGTGACCCAATAGGTTCGGTGAAGCATAGACATGACCCGGAACCCCTTCCGATCAATGATCAACATCGGAGCCGTGGACACCCATATTGACCCCTATACCCACACGAATGAATATTCGAGTGAACCTCTAGTTGCCGTGAGCTATTCCTGTTGCTTCGCGATATGTTACAATTACCCGAGGTGAGACATGTAGGCATCCTCGTGGATCAACAACTTGTCCACTATGCCAGTTACCTCGTTGCCGGTATTGTTCTCTTTTCTCGTTCCCGTGTTCCGGCATCCCCGTGATCAAATCACAAAGTGTCTGGCCAGACGATGATGGATACTGTAACACCGAGAGGGCCTAGAGATATCTCTCTGTCGTCGGAGGAGCATATCCAAAACTTGAGCTAACAAGTTACTTGACATACTTTTCCATGAACCCGTAAGCCGCCGTAATAGCCACCCATTTACGGATGACGTTTAACAAACCCCAAAGTTCCTGAAGCAAGCATGAAGAAACTCGATACTCTCATGGTCTAAGGAATTATGCAAACGTTAACCATCTCTATGTTATTAACCATTAACTTGTGACGAATGTATCTCATAGAATAACATCAATTCAGATCGATTCAACATGAGTGTTCTACCAACATTGCGTCCTCAAAATTACCGGCATAGCCATGCCCATGATCAGGAAAACAGGACCATCATGCAACACTTGAGCCAGTCTTAGAGGCAAGACTAGGAATACAATTTACCGTTTATTATACCACACGTGCACATGAGTTTCCCTCCAAGCCTCCTTTAATTTGTAGACTCGAGAATCATTGCAGTTATAGCATGGAACATAAACATTCATTACAAACTTTGGAGATACAAAATAACTGTTATTACTGCCTCTAGGGCATATCTCCTACAAAGACCACGGGTCATACAAGTCATAACCGACTCTCACAACGTGTTTGAGTCTATATATACATTGTCTTGCCTTCCTGAGCAAGTTGTCTCCGGGCCGCTCACCCACCCGGGTCTTCGTACCTTCTCCGTCCGGGCCACGTCTCGGCCCATCTTGTCAAGCCGCCCAACATCTTGGGCTTAAGTCTTCATGTCCCATCCTTGGGCTGGTGTATGAGCCGCCAGGTGTGACCCGGAGCCTTAGGGGCGGGTCTCACCGTGGGGTTATATCCCCAACATAGAGGGAAGCATTGATTTGCAGAGGTGCCAGATCTCGAGCATTTAAAATAGAGATAAGTAGTGATTTTTTGAGCGGTATGCTTTCATTGCTCACATAATGACCAAAAGGTTTTCAACTTCTTACATGCTAGATAAATTATAGGCGGTTCCCAAAAAGAATGATAAAGTATTTCCTCCCCCTCCACCAATCAGTCACACTCCACGGCGGGCCGAATTCATGGGTACCGTCCATACAAACACAGTTCTGGGGGAGTTCTGTTTAATTATATTTTGCTTTTTATTTCAAGCATGGAACTGGGCATTCCGATTACCAGCCACTTTCTCGTGAATGATAGTGAATCAACACATATCATGAGAATAACCCACCTAGCATGGAAGATACTGACAGTCCCCAATAGCCATATGAGCGATTTGGGTATACAAAACAGAATGTTTATTTGAAGGATTAGAGTTTGGCACATGCAAATTTACTTGGAACGGCAGGTAAATACCGCATATAGGTAGGTATGGTGGACTCATATGAAACAACTTTGGGTTTGAGGGATTGGATGCACAAGCAGTATTCCTGCTTAGTACAAGTGAAGTCTAGCAACTAGAGAGCAACACAGTCATGAACGTGCTTTGAGATTAACCAACATTGAATGCAAGCATGAGTAGGATATAAATCACTATGAACATAAATATCGTGGAGGCTATGTTGATTTGGTTTCAACTACATGCATGAACATGTGCCAAGTCTAGCCACTCGAATCGTTCAGAGGAGGATACCATCCCATCATACTACATCACAACCATTTTAATATGCATGTTGGCACCCGAAACAAACCATTATTCACTCTTAGCATATTAAGCATGGCATGACTAACTATAATCTCTAATTGTCATTGCAAATATGTTTCACCCATGATGAACTGAAGTCAAAACGATGAATTAATCATATTTAAAAAAGCAAGATAGGTCGAGTTCATACCAACTTTTCTCCATCTCAATCTTTTCATCAAATATCGTCATTATTGCCTTTCACTTGCAAGACAGAACGGTGTCGGTAACAACAAGAGTGCACATGCATTGGACTAAGCTGGAATCTGCAAACAATAACACAAAGGAGAAGACAAGGTAATATGGGCTCTCTAATAGGTAAACAATAATGCATATGAGAGCCACTCAACATTTCCATTATGGTCTTCTCCTTACGACCCAAAGAAAGAAAAATCAAAACAAGAACGAGGAAAAACTATTTACACGGGAAAGCTCCCAACAAGCAAAAGAAGAACGAAAAAACTTTTTGAGTTTTATTTTTAATGCTACAACTAAGCAACTGGAAAATAAAGCTAGAACTATTTTTTTGTATTTTTCTCAAAGTTAAATAAACACACAAGAAGAAAGCAAAACAACAAAGTAAACTACCATGGATGGTACAATGAAAAAGTATGAACACCGACTAGTAAGATGAGTGTGTAAACATGAATGTGAAGTCGATGAGAAATACGTACTCCCCCAAGCTTAGGCTTTTAGCCTAAGTTGCTCTATGGCCATGGCTGGAAAGAGCTCCCTCTAGGATACTCAGGAGCATCCTGATAGTTCCATTGGTTAGCGAACTCTTGAGGCTCCCACTGAAAGAATGGCTCCTGGTACGGATCAAGGGCTGGTGCCGGCTTTGGAGCCGGGGGCTGTGTCAGACCCCAATATCTGTAGATGTCTCCGGGCAAAATGGTGTACCTGCCTGAGCAAATGAAGCCTAATGGGTATCTCAAAATGTTTGTCTAAACGAGATGCATAGATACCTCTTAATATGGGCCCCTTTGAACGGTTGTTGTTCAACCATTGGGCCACCATAGCGCCCAGACTAAAGATTCTATCAGCAAATAAAGCATGGCGCAAAATGGCTAGGTCAGGGGAACTAAGACTTCCACTCTCCCAACGACCAACTAAACATCTCCTCGCCAATAATGAATAATAGCGCAGCATAGGAAAATGTAAACTACCACTCTTGCCTTTGACACACCTCTCTCTTCCCCTATAGTGACTGCGGCAATAAAATCTCCCATGTCTAGAGGACGAGGTTGCCTGATGCTGCCCTCATAGGGTATTTTGCAAACTTTGCAAAAATCATAAAGGTTCATTTTCTTAGGCACATCATATAAGTGAAATTCTACTGTAGGAGGGTCTTCCCTAGAATGAAAGTGAAAATTTTGCACAAAGGTATTTGTGAGTAAGAGGTACTGGTTACACTTATCATTGAGGAAATCAGTGATGCCTGCATTCTCGGCCAAATAATAGAAATCTTCATAAATTCCGGCCGCCCTCAAGAATGTGTCACACGGCCATTCACATGGTCGAACTTCTATGACGCGGGGAATATTATACTTGGGATTCTCCCTCATTTCATTTTAGTCTTCCCTAGAGCTCCGGCTTGATGAGCCTCTTAATAATCTCCTCAACATTTCTGAAAAATTCTGAAATTTTTGGTGACTCAAAATAAAAGTGCATAAAACTCAACAAAACTCATAACAACTACTCCCTCAAGTGCCTAGAAGCTCTATCATGCATTAAAACTACTTGGGACCGTACAAATTTGACATGCAAGCTCAAGAACAAGGTCACCATAGCAGCAAAAATTTGCAATATATAAAGCACCAGAACAAAAACTAATTGGGCCATTGGAGGAGTCACATACCGAGGAACAATCTCCCAAAACAGTTTTGCGAATGAAGCTTTGAGCAAGGAGATCGTAAATGGCAGCAAGATGAGCTAGAACACGGGTTTGAGAAATGGTGGGATTTTTTCTGGAGGAAGATGAAGTGGATGGGTGCTGGAATAAGTGGAGGGAGGCCACGTGGGACCCACAAGCCTGCTACGTGTGACCAAGGGGTGGCCATGCCATGTTGTCTTGTGGCCCACTGTTGCAGCCCCCTGCAGTGTGCCCGGTGCAAAACATTTTTAAATATTCCAGAAAAATTCATACTCCATTTTCAGGACATTTGAAAAGCTTTTATTTTCAGGTCACTTTTTTATTGCACGGGGAACTCGGAAAATAGAAAAATAATAGCATTTTTACTTAATTTAAACTAGCTAACAGAAAGTAAAAGTTGGGTACACAAGGTTTTGCTTTCTAAATTGATCCATCTCATGCACATCAATAAGGTTGATCAAGTCTTATTAACAAACTTCTTTTGAATAACATGAAACCAAAGAATTTTCGAATAACACTAAGTTACCTAAATGGGGATATGCATGTCCCCAAGAATAAGTATATCATATTTCTTCTTGACAGTAGGAAGAGGAAATTCAAAGTCTCCAATAACAATCGTTGGAATTTTTTCAATAGAGTTGGTATTGTGAACTTGAGGTTGTTTCTTCGGAAAGTGTATCGTGTGCTCATTACCATTAATACGAAAAGTGACACTACTCTTGTTGCAATCAATAACAACCCCTACATTATTCAAAAGGGTCTACCATGGATGATCGACATGCTGTCATCCTCAGGAATATCTAGAATAACAAAGTGTGTTAAGATAGTAGCGTTTGCAACTACGACAGGTACATCCTCACAAATACCAATGGGTAGAGCAATTGATTTATCAGCCATTTGCAAAGAGATTTTAGTAGGTGTCAACTTATTCAAATCAAGTCTACGATATAAAGAGAAAGGCATAACACTAACACCAGCTCACAAATCACATAAAACAGTTTTAACATAATTCCCTTTTATAGAGCATGGTACAGTTGGTATTCGTGGATCTCTTGATTTCTTTGGTAGTCCACCCTTAAAAGTATAATTACCAAGCATGATGGAAATCTCAGCTTCCGGTATCTTTATTTTATTAGTCACAATATCTTTCATATACTTAGCATAAGGAGACATTTTCAGAATATCAGTCAAGCGCATACGCAAAAAGACGGGTCTAAGCATTTCAACAAAGGCTCAAAATGCTCTTGATCCTTTTTCTTGAATCGTTTAGGAGGAAAAGGCATGGGTTTCTGAACCCATGGTTGTTTTTCTTTAACGTGCTTCCTAGCACTAAAATCTCTTTTATCATATCTTTTATTCTTAGGATGTGGGTTATCAAGATCAACGGCAGGTTCAATCTCCACATCGTTATCATTACTAGGTTGAGCATCAACACGAAAATCATCATTAATATTATAACTAGGCTCATGTTCATCACCAGATTGTGTCTCAGCATCAGAAACAGAAATATCATTTGGGTTTCTAGTTGTATCTATAACAGGTTCACTAGTAGCATGCAAGGTTCTATCATCATCCTTATTCCTCCTAATATTGGAACGACTAGGTGCATCAGTATTACTCCTTTGAGAATCTTGCTCCATTCTCTTAGGATGGCCCTCGGGATACAAAGGTTCCTGAGTCATTCTTCCACCTCTAGTCACAACTTTAACAGAATGATCATTGTTCTTACTATTCATCTCATTAAGAAAATAATTGTGTGCCTTAAGTACTTGTTCTGCTTGAGTAGTTACCATGGAAGCATGATTACTCCTCGGTTTAAGATCATTGATAATTCTACTCATATAATCACCTAAGCAATCAAGCATGAAAGCATTATGTTTCAATTGTCTACTAACATAAGCATTAAAATTTTCTTGCTTAACAACAAAATTATCAAACTCATCCAAGCATTGGCTAGCAGACTTATTATAAGGAATATCGATTTCATCAAATCTACGAAGAGAATTTACCTCTACTACCTGTGTCGGGTTATCAATACCATGTATTTCTTCAATAGGTGGTAGATTCTTGACATCTTCAGCTTTAATACCTTTTTCTTCATAGATTTCTTTGCCTCTTGCATATCTTCAGCACTGAGAAATAGAATGCCTCTTTTCTTCGGAGTTGGCTTCGGAAGTGGTTCGGGAATAGTCCAATCATTATCGTTGCTCAATATATTATTCAATAGTATTTTAGCTTGTTCAACAGTTCGTTCCCTGAAAACACAACAAGCACAACTATCTAGGTGGCCCCTAGAAGCATCGGTTAGTCTATTATAAAAGATATCAAGTGTTTCATTTTTCTTGAGGGGATGATCAGGCAAAGCATTAAGTTATTGTGTAAGCCTCCCCCAAGCTTGTGGGAGACTCACTTCTTCAATTTGCACAAAGTTAAATACTTCCTGCAAGGCAGCTTGTTTCTTATGGGCATGAAAATATTTTTGAGAGAAGTGATATATCATATCCTAGGGACTACACACACAACTAGGAGCAAGAGAACTAAACCATATCTTAGCATCACCCTTTAATGAGAAAGGAAAAATCATAAGGATATAATAATAATGAATTTTTTCCTCATGAGTAAATAGGGTGGCTATATCATTCAATTTAGTGAGATGTGCCACAACAGTTTCAGATTCATAGCCATGGAAAGGATCAGATTCAACCAAAGTAATTAACTCAGGATCAACAGAGAAACTATGATCCTTATCTGTAACCAAGATAGGTGAAGTAGCAAACTTAGGATCATATTTCATTCTAGCATTCAAAGATTTTTCTTTCCACTAGCATATTAGCTTCTGAACATCATCTCTATCATTACAATAAAGAAAGTCCCTAGCTACCTCTACTTCTATAACATAACCCTCAGGAATATCAGGCAATTCATATCTAGGAGAGCTAGGTCTAGCAGGTGTCTGAAAGAGTTCAGTTTCAATAATTTCATTAGTTTCAGAAGTATCATAATTTTCAGCATTGGCTCTAGCAATTTGTTCATCAAGAAATTCACCCAGTGGCACAGTATTATGAAGCAAAGTATCATCATAAGCATCATGCATAGCAGAAGTGGCATCATCAATTACTTGCGACATGTCAGAATTACTAGCAGGTGGTGGTGTCGCAAACTTACTCATAACAGAAGGTGAATCAAGTGCAGAGCTAGATGGTAGTTCCTTACCTCCCCTCGCAGTAGACGGATAGATCTTGGTTTTTTGATCTTTTCGTTTCTTCATAGTGATCAACAGATATAAATCCCAAGTGACTCAGGGAATAGAGCTATGTTCCCCGGCAACGGCACCAGAAAAATGTCTTGATAACCCACAAGTATAGGGGATCACAACAGTTTTTGAGGGTAGAGTATTCAACCCAAATTTATTGATTCGACACAAGGGGAGCCAAAGAATATTCTCGAGTATTTGCAGCGGAGTTGTCAATTCAACAACACTTGAAAGACTTAACATCTGCAACAAAGTATTCAGTAGCAAAGTAGTATGGAAATAACAGTAATGGTAGCAAAAGTAACAGTAACCGTTTTGTACTGATTGTAACGGTAGCAACGGAGAAGTAACTTAGCAAGGATCAATATGTGGAAACCTCGTAGGCAATTGATTGGTAATGAATAATTATGCTGGATATCATTCATAATGCAACAGTTATAACATAGGGTGACATAGAACTAGCTCCAATTCCTCAATGTAATATAGGCATGTATTCCATATATAGTCATATGTGCTTATGGAAAAGAACTTGCATGACATCTTTTGTCCTACCCTCCCGTGGCAGCGGGGTCCTAAGGGAAACTAAGGGATATTAAGGCCTACTTTTAGTAGAGAACCGGACCAAAGCATTAGCACTTAGTGAATACATGAACTCCTAAAACTTCGGTAATCACCAGAAAGATTCCCAGTTATTATCACCCTGGGCGATGCGGATCATAACTCGTAATAGGTGTCTACAACTTGCAAGATAGGATCAAGAACACATATATATATATTCATGAAAACATAATAGGTTCAGATCTGAAATCATGGGACTCGGGCCCTAGTGACAAGCATTAAGCATAGCAAAGTCATAGCAACATCAATCTCAGAACATAGTGGATACTAGGGATAAAACCCTAACAAAACTAACTCGATTACATGATAAATCTCATCCAACCCATCACCGTCCAGCAAGCCTACAATGGGATTACTCACGAACGGTGGAGAGCATCATGGAATTGGTGATGAAGGATGGTTGGTGATGATGATGGCGTCGATTTCCCCTCTCTGGAGCCCAAAACGGACTCCAGATCTGGTCTCCCGAGGAAGAACAGGAGGTGGCGGCGGCTCCGTATCGTGAAACGCGATGAACTCTTCTCCCTGATTTTTTTCCGACAAATAGGGTTATCTGGAGCTGGAGAGGAGGTCAGAGGAGCCACGTGGGCCCCACAAGCCTGCTAGGCGCAGCCAGGGGGTGGTCGTGCTTATCAGGCTTGTGGCCTATAGGTGGCCCCCCTCTAGTTACTTCTTGCGTCAGTATTTTTTATTAATTCCAAAAATATTCTCCGTAAATTTTCACTCCGGTTTAGTTCCATTCAAATCATGCAAATTAGAGACCAAAAAAGGGCAAAAAGGTTTGGAAAAGTGGATACGATGGAGACGTATCATGTAGTTTCTCTTTGCATCGGCAATGGCCCGACCAAGATCATCAGCGGGCTCATCTGATGCCTCTTGTTCAGCTCCTTCCCACATTGCCGGCTCAGCTTCTTCCCCCATCGTTGTACCATCGTATTCATGGAACCCATGGCCAGGATAGCTATCGTCATCCTCTTCTTCTTCATTCTCTTCCATTAGGATCCCTCTTTCTCCATGCTTGGTCCAACAGTTATAGCCGGACATGAAACCAGACTCAAACAGGTAGATATGAATGGTTCCTGAGTTAGAATAATTTCGATCATTCTTATAGCCAGCACATGGACAATACATAAAACCATCCGCACGCATGTTTGCCTCAATCGCAACCAGAAAAGTATGCACGCCATTAATGAACTGGGGAGAGCATCGGTCATCGTACATCCATTGTCGGCTCATCTTCATTACACAACACCGAAAAGACCAAATTAATACAAGTTCATACATAAAGTTCATACACAATTGTTATCATAAAATAACATACAAACTCTCTAGCTAAAGCATTTAAATGCAACAACAAATGTGATCAAGATCGCAACTAAGGTAACAATTGATCCAACAGCATAGTGATACCAAGCCTCACTATCAATGGCATATTTTGTAAATTTTCTAATCTTCAAATGCATTGCATCCATCTTGATCTTGTGATCATCAACGACATCGGCAACATACAACTACATTTTCATCTTATCTTCTTCAACTCTTTTCATTTTTCTTTCAAATACTCGTTTTCTTTTTCAACTAAATTTAACTTCTTGACAAGAATATCTATGTCACTTGCAATTTCCGGTTCACATACCTCCTAGATAAAAATATCTATGCCAACTTGATGAGAACAATTTTCATAAACACGAAATGCAACAAATAGTTATAAAAGAGAGTATATACCACATCCGAATCATAAACCGGACGAGGGCCGACAGGGACGGATATCAAAACCATGCCACTATGTAGAAAAAACAACCATATAGGTAAGAAAACTATACAAGTAACTATCTAAATCTTACAAACATGATTTTTTTATAAAAAGGATAAGAACAAGAGGCTCACCAAGGTGGTGCCGGTGATGGGACGGTGCGGGCGATCGACGGTGGTTAGGACGGGGACGGGAAGGCACTAAGTAAACTACACCTACAAATGCAAAGTAGAAGTTAATTTGAGCTCATATTGCATATAAATCAAATAAACTACCACATATAAATACTCCCAAAATAAAACCCACAAATCACTATACTTATAGAGCATTGCAAGAGCTAATCTAGAAATGAGAGATGAAAGGACAAAGTTGCTAACCTTTGTGAACACTTGGATGGGTGGGGTGCCTCCACATATTGACAAATTTTGGCAAAAATGAAGGTCAGCTCAAGCAAGGGGAAGAACAAAGGAGAGGAAGAAGGGGGAAAATAGGGAGGAGTGTGCTCGGGCTAGCAAAAGGGTTCATATAAGGAATCTTTAGTCCCAGTTCGTGACACAAACCGGGACTAAAGATGAGCCTATAGTCCCGGTTCGTGCCACGAACTGGGACTAAAGGTTATCGTGGGGCCCCAGGCTGCCACCACCCCTTTAGTCCCGGTCTGTGTTACGAATCGGAACTAGAGGTCTGGAACGAACCGAGACTAATGATTCCCGTCCCAAACCGGGACGAAAGGTCACATTAGTGCCAGTTCAAAACAAGACCGAGACTAATGCTATGGACAAAAGGTCTGTTTTCTACTAGTGCTAGTCGTAACATTTGAGTGTCGTCATGCTAACGAGACATTGCAAATGATCCTTGGCGCAGCATAACTCCCGAGCCGCATCGCATGTCCCTTCCCCAGGGCATCCTTCTCCAAGTGAAACCAACCTGACCAACCCTGGTGCTTCACCTGTGTGATGACGGCGACGGTAAGTTCTCTCTAGTGTTTTGCTTAACAAATGCATACTTAGCTTCATACATGCTAATTAGACCTAATATGCCACAGACTTAGCTTATTTTCCCCAAAAAAGACATAATTAGCTTATTTGGTTCATTTATGACATAATTAGCTTAGTTAGGTCAAAAATGGCATAATAACCATGGTTAGCTCATAAATGGCATATACTTACCTTATTTTCCTCCAAAATGACATAATAGGCTAAGTTAGCTCAATAATGACCTATAGTTACCTGATTTTCCTCTAAAATGAGGTAATAAGCTTAGTTACCTCTAAAATGTCTTAATTACCTAAGTTAGCTCGGTAATGACCTATACTTACCCTACTTTCCTCCAAAATGACATAATAAGCTTAGTTAGCTCTAAAATGGCATAATTAGCTAAGTTAGCTCTAAAATGACACAGATAAGGAATAGGAAGAAGAAAAACAAGGAAGGGGAGAAAAAGAAAGCATATAAAAAGAAAGAGAAGAAACAGAAAGGATAAAAGAAGAGGAATGAGAAGGAAAAGGATAAAAAGATAGAAGAGAAGAAGAAAGATGAGCTTCTTCTTTCTTCTTCTTATTCCTTATTATTATTCTCATCCTCTTTCTTCTTCTACTTCTTCTTCTTCTTCTAGTCTTCTTCTTATTCTTCTTCTTCTTGTTCTTCTTCTTCTTCTAGTCTTCTTCTTATTCTTATTCTAGTATTCTTCTTATTCTTATTCTTCTTCTTGATGTTGTTGTTCTTCTTCTTCTTCTAACTTTCTTATTCTCATTTTGCTGATTTGATTCACTTCATGGAAGTTGGCATTGATGGACTGCTAGTGGTTAGTCTTTGTTTTGATTTTTGTTGATGAACAATGTGAAACTATATATGTATGCATATATGGATGAACAATGTGACTGCTTGAACTATGTATGGATGAACAGTTGGCATTGGTTCTTTTAATATGTGTTGGTTCATTTGATGGCCTATGTGACTGCTTGAACTATATATATGATATATGTGTTGTGAAAATGCAGAGAAATAAGAGGGGGAAAACTAAAAATGGGTAATATAGGACCGTCTGCCAGCCAACGTAAAAGGCATTTGTTGTCAGCAGGCAGACGGCAAAACTGCCATGTGGCAGCATGCTGTGCAACCTGGGAGCACCAGGTCTGGACCATTTGGCCATTTTGGCATCAGCTGGCAGACAACAAAGAGGGACCAGGAAGACGACAAATACGGCAAAGACGACACGCGGTAGTGACGTGCAGTAGCAGGACAGTTTACGTAAACGAGAAGACAGCAAAGTTTGCCGTCAGCTGGCGGACGACTAAGTCTGCTATTAGCCACCTAACGGGGCTAACACACTAGTAGAAAACAGACCTTTTGTCTCAATCATTAGTCCCGGTCTGGTTACGAGCCGGTACTAAAGACGGTACTAGTTACGGTTCGTGCCGGCTCCAACGGCTAGGAGCAGGGCAACCTTTAGTACCGGCTCATGAGCGATCTTTAGTACCGGTTTGTGTCACGAGCCGGTACTAAAGGGGCGTGGCAGGCTTTTGGTCAGACTTGGGCCCCGCGTGCACCTTTAGTACCGGCTGGTGACACCAACCGGTAGTAAAGGGCAACCTTTAGTACCGGCTGGTGTCACCAGCCGGTACTAAAGACTGCTTCGTCCGCAGCCGATCGAAGGGACCAAAGGCATGGCGCAGCAGGTGACAAATGTTTAGTCCCACCTCACTAGTCGAGTAAGACCGCACCTTTTTATAAGCCCCGATGCGCTTGACCTGTCGAGAGCTCCTCTCATAGTGAAAATAGATGCCCTTACACATGAAATTCGACCTAAATTCAAAATGCTACTTAGATGCCTAAGTAGCACTTTGAATTTAGGTTGAATTTTAGTATAAAGGCATCTATTTTCACTTTTGCTATTTTTATGTTATTTCTTTACTACTTTTCCTGCTATTTAATATTACTTCGTTTTAACATTATATTCAATTTTCAACCCTTTCTGACTTCATTTGTTATTTTTCATGCAGTTATTGAATTTTTTGAGCTAAATGACCCTGAAATTGAAAAGCGCTACAAATGAACTCTGAAATGATTGAAAGTTGGCATGGTATCATTATTTCACCCACATAGCATGTGCTAAAAAGTTGAGAGGGTTACGGCAAAAGCTGGATGCACTTCATGTACAAAACGGACAGTCTCTTTCGAAGTATCAGGGTTTCAGACGTAAACTCATCTGTTACAAAAGGCATTTCATTTTCTTGAACTTATTTGAACTCCAGACTTTTTGTGTGTTCAAAATGCACCATTCAAAGCCACATCATCAATTTTCAACCCTTCCCGACTTCATTTGTTATTTTTCATGGAGTTATTGATTTTTTTAGCTAAATGACACTGAAATTGAAAAGCACTACAAATGAACTCTGAAAAGGTTGAAAGTTGGCATGGTATCATCATTTCACCCACATAGCATGTGCTACAAAGTTGAGAGGGTTACGGCAAAAGCTGGATGCACTTCGTGCACAAAACGGACAGTCTCTTTCGAAGTATGAGGGTTTCGGGCGGAAACTCATCGGTTACAAAAGACATGTGCCATATTTGGATTCCTCACATTTTTCTCATAATAATGGATATATTATTTGTTGAATTTCGATTTACAGATTTAAAGATATTAATTATGCCATATGAATAAAATAATAATATTACTTATTTTATTTTCATAGAAATTCAATATTATTATGATTTTTTTGTTTATTTTAATAATTGTTTGGAATTCAAAAAATTAAATAATGTGACATCAAGACCTAAGGGTTAATAGGATTGATAGCTTACTATTGTCAACAAAACAACAAGTGCAGACTTGGAAACAAAGGGTGATAGAACTCGAAAGTTAAGCATGCTCGGGTTAGAGCAGTGAGAGGATCCTTTAGTACCGGTTGGTATCACCAACCGGTACTAAAGGTCCTCCACCGCCAGCCCACGCAAGCAGCCACGTGGTGGGCCTTTAGTACCGGTCCGTTGGCCAACCGGTACTAAAGGTCTGGACCTTTAGTCCCGACCCTTTAGTACCGGTTGGGGAACCGGTACTAAAGGCACATCCCGACCGGGACTACTGATCGACATTCTACTAGTTTGCAGACGTCAAGGATCTGAGTATATACCTTCACTTTGTCGTCAAGGATCTTTGCCGTCTACCCGGCTGGCAAGCCCGACCATAAAGAGCTTTGCCATCCGCTACTTATTTGCAGATGGCAATGAAGTTGTTTACCGTTACTTTCAGCGTCAAAAGTGGGGCCGTCAGCTGGCTGGCGGGAAAGATGTTTGCCCTTCGTGGTATGATCCTTTACCGTCTGCTATAGCAGACGGGGAAGAAGCTGATTCTTGTAATGCCTTGTTACCTTGTATGCAATTAATTGTGTGGCCTTCCATGCTCGGCCGGTGGGTCTCGGTGGCCGTGTGGGTGGTGGGAAGGTGGTGGGCGTCGGCTACGGCGACGGTTCTCGCTGGATGCTGGTGGCCATGGTGATGCTCGTCCTCGACCCCGATCTACTCCGATCTGCAGCGGATCCGACCCCTGATGGCTTCACGCCATTCTTGGGTGCTGGCCTTGTAGATCGGTGGCTGGAAGGGTTCCGGGGGAATCCCTTGGCCGGCGCGGCGGCCACTCCGAAGGCAGCGCTTTTGGGTGTTGCTCCCCTCGCTGGAGCCTTCGGAGCGGATCCCCTTCCTTCCACCCCTCAAAGGAGCTTGGGTGAAAACCTCAGATCCCCTTGTTCCAAGCAACGACGACACCGCGGTAGCGTGCTCCTTCCTGAAGGCGTTTCTCCAGGGCTGCTCAAGCGGCGGTGGAGGTGGCGGCGGTTCGGTGGCGGCGCATTTTGGCCAGCTTCATCTTGGAGGCTACGGTGATGTCAGCGACGCTCGTCTGGTCGAGCAACTGCCGTTGAAGTTTGCATCATCAGGCTCAGGATGCTCCGGGGTAAATCCTAGATCTGGGTCTTCCTGGATCGGGCGATGATGGCGTTTTATCGCTTTCCCTCCTGGGGGCATCGTTCTGGAGCAAGTGCTGGCTGGAGGGATGGTAGAGCGGTGCTTCATCTCACACATTAATGGCGGTGGATGTCGGTGGCATGGCGTTGTGGAGACTCGGCGTCCGTTGCGTGGAGATGGACTCACGCAGAAGGAGGTAGCTGCCTGGCATCATGGTGACGTCGACGGCAGAGTGGCTAGACAAGGTAGAAGCCTCAATATCTTATCTGAAGACGGACCGATGGAAGATGGCGACGACAGCACATGAGTGCGTCTAACCGGTTTGTGCCCTAGACCCGGTATGTGGCTTGGCTGGAGCTTCCGACTTTTGATGTTAGGCTTAGGTGAGTAGTCTGGGTTGTGGCCCAGCTAGCACCCGTTCATCATATGGATAGGAGTAGCGGCACTTTTTGGCAAGATGGTGGATTCAGGCATATTGTTGTAATACTTTGTAAGGTCCTCGAGAATAATCAATAAAGTGGTCGTATGCATCTTCCAGATGCAGAGGCCGGGGATCATCCTCCTTTTCTAAAAAAAAATGCAATTAATTGTGTCAGTTTATATACGTACATGAGTTGCCTCAAAAAAAATATACGTATTTGAGTTCCCTGGGTACAAGTAGCCATTTCAGTATCGAAAGAAGGATAAATAGAAGAAAAAACCCCGGTTGATGCATGGGTTGGATTCCAAAAGAAGCGTGGATTGTATAATATAAGTGATGCATGGGTTAGATTTCAAAAGAAACGCGTGGCCAGATAGAAGTAAGGAAGAAAATAGAATTAAGGATATATAATTCAATAATGAGGGAAAGAGAATTCCATTTGCACATGAGCCATGATTATCAATCAAACCAACCTATGGTTGAATAGTTAGATGGACAGTGGTGTCCCCTGTTCATCAGAGTTCAAGTTCTAGAATTGATATTGGTGTTTGCATTTTTTTGGATTTATTCTAGACCTTTTAGCTATGTGCGTTCAGTCAAAGGAGACGTCCCCGTCAATTATGAAGGCGTTTGTGACGACTTCTTCAATCTCAAAATGACGTGCAGGATCAGTATCTTGAAGGTGCTCATGAAGGTAAGGTGTGTGTGCATTCATAAGAATGAGTGTATGCTCGTGTATATGAAAAAATTTGATTATACGGTTTTCAAAAATATAATATGACTAAGGTTATGGCAGACATGCAACAACATATGATGTGCTAATGTACTAATACACTAAGCTCCCTAGTTTTAGAGGTCTCGCAATTAATTGAAGTCTCCAAATTAAAATTGGGTCACTCAATTTAGATCGGGTCAACAATTTCTGAAGAAGCTCTCTCCGTATATTTTTTTAAGCTCCCTAAATTTAGAGGCCTCACAATAAATTGAGGACTTCAATTTAAATTTGGGTCACTTAATTCTAACCGGGTCAATAATTTCTTAAGGAACTCTCTCATTCCATTCTTTTGAGCTCTCCTGATTGAGGTATTTAAATTTTTTAGGTTCATATTTTGACGGGGTCAACAATTTTTAAAAAAATAAATCACATCAATCAACTTATAAAATCATATCAATCTCACGCACAGCCGCATCGCATAGAAAAAATAAGTGCAAATATGCAGCCATTAACGTAGAAACTTTTTCCACTAAGTATGAATTGTTTAGCAGATAACCCAGAATCACACCACGAAAGTCCCCATAACACCGCATTATAAATAAATGTAAAATATGCTCCGTCATCTTCCAAACTCGCCAAACCAAATACTCCATCGGTTCAAAAATATAGGGTGTGTTAGTTTCTAGAAAGACAAATTTCTTTAAATTTGACTAAACTCATTTCATGATAAAGCTAATGACCCTGATTTGATACATTTTTTTACAAATTTGGTGAAACTTAGATGTTTGACTTTTCAAAAAAGAATGCACCTAATGTTTTGAAATGGATGAAGTAATTTTTTTATGAAAATTCAATAACACCAACGGCGCAGCAAAGCGCGTCTAACCCTTCTAGTTAAATGGATTCTAAGTGCATGCAATAACTTAAGGAACATGCAAGTCAACAAAAATTCTTATTTTCCTCTTTCACTAATCAGTTTCTTTTCCATTGGGTTCAGAAATTGGATGCTTGTTGTTCTTCGATTTCTTGCATGAGTTGATTTTTAATTTCTGATCTGTAAAATTGATTGCAGATCAATGCAATTGACTAAATTTGAATTGTTTTATTTCCAGTGCCATACTTCTTTTCACGGACATTTTTGCTAGTCTTTACCTAATAATAGCGCACGGATAACTTCTGCCCGTACTTCATTAGATTAATCCTTAAATTTGCTACAAATTACCCGCTATTCCACGTATAAGTAAGAAAAAATGATTTAGTTTTTTTTAACAAGTCGCCGCAGTTTTCTTTGCTTTATTTACAGTCTGTCTCCATAGCAAGCACAAGTACTAGGGTGGTGCGTTGGCTGTACCCTGAACTTGCTATCACGGAGATGCGAGTTTGAGACTTGGTTGTCTCATATTTTTTCTTTTTTTGTTTTCAATCTTTCTTTTTTCTTTCAAATTAAAATGCTCTTCAAATGTTTTCTTTCAAACTAAAATGCTCTTTAAATGTTTTCTTTCGAACTTTCAAATTAAAATGCTCTTTAAATGTTTTCTTTCAAACTCTAACTTAAAATATAACATGTTATATAAGAAAAAATCCTGAAAAAAATGCGTATAGATTTTAAATATACATGCGTACACACATTTTTTCCCTTTTTCTGTTTTTAATCTTTCTTTTTTGACAGATTAAAATGATCTTCAAAATATTTTCTTGCAAACTCTAACTCAAAATACAACATGTTATATATGAAAAACCCTGAAAAAAATGGGTATACATTTTAAATATACCTACATGCATACATACATACATATCTGAG
This sequence comes from Hordeum marinum, assembly GCA_022496015.1. Taxonomy (NCBI): domain Eukaryota; kingdom Viridiplantae; phylum Streptophyta; class Magnoliopsida; order Poales; family Poaceae; genus Hordeum; species Hordeum marinum. The sequence continues at coordinate 510,832,292 of CM039678.1, forward strand.
AAATCCTTTCGTCGGCCTAACTTTTTACGTCGCATTCGTCTGAGTTAGGCATAAACGATATGCGGTTTTTTCGCTCATCTCGCCCGATATTCCATTTGAGTGTATACATACCTGAAAAATTCTTTCGTGAAAAAATGTGTATAGATTTTAAATATACATTTGAATGGTTTTCTCGTTCATCTCCTCCCGATATTCCATTGAGTATATACGTACCTGAAAAATCCTTTCCTGAAAAAGTGTGTATAGATTTCGAATATACATACATACATACATGCATGCCTGAAAAATTATTTCGACAGCTTAGATTTTTACGCCGCATTCGTCCGAGTCGGGCAGAAATGATACGCGCGGTTTTTTTGCTGGTCACCCCCCGATATTCCATCTGAGTCTGTTGGACATAGAACTCTTATTCTGATTGCACATAGGACTTTAAATATATACATGTATAAAAATATCAGAACCAACATGTTTTTGCAAAAAATAGACCCGCCTCAGCAAAGCTGTCACCGCCTTCAATGGCGGCCCTCGCGCGCGGCCGCATCGTTCCAGACGCCATGCAACTCTTTCCTTTTATTGCATGGTGCCGTCAACGCCAATTACGCCGTCGACCCACTCCAACACCTCATCACATCGACGAGGCAGTCAACGGCCCCCCACGTCCTTCGCAGGCATGCCTGACACGAACACAGTCGTGCTTGCCGACGGTACACTGGCCTCAACTCGGATGCGGCAGCATGGTCTCCTTTTTCGGGTCTGGTATGTTAGTACCACTATATTGATTGCATCAACCGCTATGTTAGTATCACTATATTGATTGCATCAGCCGCTGCTTCCATCAATTAATCAACGGTATAAAGGACCTTGGATGATCACATTGTATGCACATATTAGAATAGGGGAGTTAGACCGAGACAAGAAGTACTACTACCGCACCTTTTGATCATCCTAAATATACTTGTGATTTGGCATTGATTATTCTACAAGTTTACAAAAAGATGGGGAGCTCGCGGGTATTGGGAACCAGGCTGGCTCCGCATGCCTCACTTTCCTCGAGTGAGAGCTCACAAGAGAAGCAACTCTCTCGCCTGGAGACGGACTCATTCATCCCCGTTGAATCGGTCCCTTGACATATCTTCTCCGACTCAGAGCTCAAGCTGATGTACATGCATTTTCCTGCTGACCAACTGTCCGCCAACCGCAATAGCACCTACAGTAACGGATGTTGCAAAAGCTTGGTAGCTGCTTTCTGCCGAACCGTACAGTATTTAACAAGTACTCCCTCTATAAATAAAGAATCTAAACGCTCTTATATTGCTTTATATAGGGAGTACTATTTTTCAAGTTGAATATATACTTTTAGGTAACCTACATCTTTCTTATCCTTAACTGTAGATGGTATCAAAAAATTTGCATGATCCCATCCAAATATATTCGACGCAATGTCAGAGCCTTTTATTGCAACTATAATGCTTATCACGAAGGAATGTGGACACTAGCTCCACAAGGAGCATTTAGGTGACGATTGTTGTAAAACTCATATATTCCCATGATTTCAAGTGAGTGATTTATGTTGTTGACATCGATAGTTGTTTGAAATTTGTGTATTTGTGAAAACACATGCGCAAATATTAAAGGATGATCCTAATTTAGATGCGCTGGCTTGGGTATATAGGCCAGATACAATCAAATCAATATCATTAATTTGCTGACAATGAAACTAAAACAGATCGAGGCTCCATTTATTAAGATGGCACTCAGAGTAGGTCTTGGACCCCGTCTCTCCTTTCTAACTGGCATTTGCTCCATATGATGATGAAAACCACAAGGCGTGTACATAATAAAAATTACAAAAAGGTGGAAGGAAGTTTACAAAAGGGCGGAAGGATGAATGGGTTGATGACAATAACGAGACGAAGTAATTGTGATAAGTAATGAATACATAATTTTGTTATCCCGTTGCAACATACCGGCTTTTTGCTAGTCCTTAAAAAGAACCAAACACTTTTCAGTCTGGTGTTCGTAACCACGCAATAAAATATTAAGAATCTAGGTCCATGCGACGAATCGCATTCGACCAAGCATATGCAGCTCTGTACATGAACCAAACTACCTTTTACAGGTTGGAGGGGACAGCATCTCTCTCCGAGACAACGAAACAAAGTTTTCCTCCGCATCCACACAACGCACTCACGGCCATACACAATCTCCATGGTGCCAAGCAGCCCCAACCGCGGCCGCCGCCGCGTGGTCCTCTTACCGCTGCCCTACCAAGGCCACATCAACCCCATGCTTCGCCTCGCGGCCGCGCTACACTCCCGCGGCCTCGCCATCACCATCCTCCACCCAGAGACCCGCGCGCCCGACCGCCGGAAGCTCCCGGCGGACTACCGGTTGGTCACTATCCCGGACAACATACCGCCGGAGCTCGCCGCGTCCGGGGACATCGCGTCGTTCGTCTTCGCGCTGAACAAGAACTGTGCGGCGCCGTTCCGGGACTACCTGACCGGCGCCCTCAGGGAGGAGGAGGAGGACGGCCGCGTCGCCTTCGTGGTGGCCGACGTGGACTGGTTCGCGCCGCTCTCCGTAGCCAAGGAGCTTGGCGTGTCCGCTCTGGCCCTCATGACCAGCAGCGCCGCCAGGTTCCTGGTGTACTTGGAGTACCCAAGTCTGTGCCGCAAGGGCTATTTGCCCGTCCAAGGTAATACCAAATCGACATTGTTGTGTTCTTTGTTTGGAGTTTGGAGTTCTTGTTTTCTTTTTCAGTTTGTCAAACAAGCGAAAATTATAGTCGATCGATATCCGCAGTGAATTTGCATCACAGATCTAAATTATCATTAGCATAATGGTGGTCGATGGGAAACTTAGATCTAGCTAGTAAAAGTACTTGCATTTCATCCATCTAAAAAAAAGAACTTGCATTTTGGCATACGTGTGGAGCCAAAAGAAAAATACAACATGCCAAATAAAAAACTCAGGATGTATGAAGCGGGTGGTCGAAGATAAGGTTTTGGATTCAGAAACTATACCCACCCAATCCCAAATTCCCAACCAACAGTCATATGGGGTTTGTCGGATCCAGCTTTGAAGAAACAGACAGAAATCGATGGATCTAGTGCACGTGTTTATCGATCGATGGATAGGTGCAGGCCACTGAAACACGTTGATGGGGACAGAATGCAACACGTAACAAGATCAATTGCATATCGTGTGTGTGTATCCATGTCCGTGCGTGTGTGACTAGTCCGTGATCTAGATCGGCAACTAATATCGCGTGCTCAAATTGGTATGTGATATACTCAATGATTGTTTTCATCTCTCATCTGTCCACAGAGTCAAATTACAACACTACAGTTGAGGAGCTTCCCCCCTTCGTTGTACGAGACTTGGATGGCGTGAAGGACATGACTCGGCACCTCGCTTACGCCGATCTCCTCGCCCACATCGTCGCCGGCGTGCGGCAATCCTCCGGCCTGATAATCAACACGTTTGAAGACATCGAGGGCACGGAGATCGAGAGAATTCGCACCGGGATCGCCCTCCCGGTGTTCCCCGTCGGCCCACTGCACATGATGACGCCGTCTTCATCCGTCGAGAGCAGCCTACTGACAGAAGATCGCAGCTGTTTGGACTGGCTGGACACACAACGGCCAAACTCTGTGCTCTACGTGAGCTTTGGGAGCCTGGTGAGCATCGACACAGACGAGTTCTTGGAGATGGCCTGGGGCCTGGCCGACAGCGAACGCCCGTTCCTGTGGGTGGTCCGGCCGAGGTTGGTGCACGGCTGCGAGTCCAGCGCGCTCCCTGAAGAGCTGCACGAGAAGATAGGCAACAGAGGCAGAATAGTCAGCTGGGCTCCGCAACGGGAGGTGTTGAAGCATCCGTCTGTGGCCGCCTTTCTCACGCACTGCGGCTGGAACTCGACGACAGAGTGCATATCGGAAGGCGTGCCGATGATATGCAGACCGTTGGCCAGCGATCAGATGGGCACTAGCAGGTATGTGTGTGATGTGTGGAAGGTGGGGGTTAGGGTGGAGGTGAAGAACCAGCTGAAGAGAGGGGACGTCCAAACGGCCATCACAAGACTGGTGGAAGGAAAGGAAGGTGAAGAGGTCAGAGAAAGAATGAAACATCTGAGGCATGCGGTTGGGAAGTGCACTGACAAAGGTGGGACATCTGATGTTGCTTTGCAGTGTTTAGTGGATTTCAGTGTTTAAGCACATAACTATTTAGAGTATGACCGGCAAACATCTCCGTACGTTGCAAGGGAAGAAACATCTAAAGCTCATGTACCTGTGAAATGCAACGGGACGGGAGTCAAGTGATGCTTAACATGCTCAATGCGGATCTTTCTCAATCATCAATGAAAGATTCTAAAATTCTTGGTTGTGCTTCTATCAACCAAGATAAGATGCAGCGATTAGCAAACATTTCGCTGGCAACAAAGTTCTAATAATCTTTTGATCTACACATGGAATTTCTTAATCAAACTGCAACAAAGCAAAGCCCGTTGTAATGACTGAATCACTACGACGCCCTTCCATTTCAAAATCATCTAGAAAACCACTTGATTGCTCTTAACTAAAAAATGCACTACTACATACACATTCAAGTAAACGTCTTATAGCATCTCCAACAGTCACGCCATTTTAGCGGCGCGCTGCAAATAATCGGTTTTTATCGCGCGCGGATTCGAGTTGGAGCAGGCGCCGCAAAATTGCGCGTGCGCTAAAAGCGTTCCAGCGTGCGGGCCAAAACCGCATCCCACGCGGTGTATTTGGTGCGCCCTCTACCGCGCGCTGGACAGTGAGGACGCGCGCGACTCTCCCCGACCACCTTCCTATCGCCGCCAGATCTCACTCGTAGGCGCCATCGCCGCCGCCCGGATACTTTCCCCTTGTTTTCGGCGCGCTGCCGCCGCTTTTCCATCCTTCCCAGTGCACCGCCCGAGCTTTCTCCAGCTCCCTCGCTCGAGGCCGCCGCTCGAGCGCACCATCCTTCCGAGGAACAGCGCCCGACAGTCGTCTCCAAAGTAAATTATTTGTTTGACTTCTAATAATTGAACTATTTATTATTAATTTATTTTTCTTTGTATGATCTTCATGATTTTATTTACATTTGAAATATTTCATAGCGTTTGCCTATTCGTGCACGCTGCATTTTGCAGTGCCTGCTGGAGCGGCAACGTCGTGTCCCATTTTGCGGCGCCTGTTGGAGCGGGCGCCTTACCGCGCGCTAAAAATGTATTTTGACGCGGCAAATTTTGTATAGCTTGCATGTTGAAGATGCTCTTAGTAACTCTTGGAATCCCACGAGCATCCAGCAAAGACCACAAACATATCAACAATGAGCGATGCCTTCCCTAGCAACCAGATCGTGAGAATCTTCGGTGTGTAGGGAATTGCTGAACCAGAACCTAATGCACGATTTCAAGTCCCTTATCTAGGCACTTTAGCTGCTTGTAAGTTGCCTGAATTTTAAATTTAGGTCAACATATTTTTTGGCCGTTAATTTTTGCTCTGAGATTCGTCAAGCGTTTTTTTTTCTGGCCTGTGCTAATTACTGGGCTGAGCTTGTTTGTTTCCGCTGAACCCATATTTGGGTCAGTCGATTTTGTACTGGGTTGAAGTCCATTAACTGTGCGATCCATCCCTCCTGGCTTTCCCCCTTTTCTGTTTTTTTATTTGTATGTGTTTTTGTTTTTGTTTGTTAGTTGGTTTTCATTTTTTATATTGTGCGTATTATTGGAATGTTGGGTGAAAGTAAATGTATGCTCATGAATACTATGTAATATGTGCGAAAATTTCACTATCTTATGATTATTGTTTGCAATTTTGCAAAATGTGAAATTTTGGAGTGAATCTATGTGCAAGTTTTTTTGAATTATTTTCGGTACCTTTCTTGTCTAAAGGGTCATACTATTGAATAAATTCATTCTTGCATATTTTGAATTTTTTAGTGATTACTCCCTCCGTCCCATAATGTAAGACATTTTTTGACACTACACTAGTATAAAAAACGTCTTATATTATGGGACGGAGGGAGTACTTAATTTCCATTTTTCTTCAAAGGTAAAACCAATGACACTAATTGATTCCTTCTTAGAATTATTTTTTCGCAAATTCCACTATTATATATTTATTCTTGCATATTTCTAAAAAACACATTATTTAGAATATTTGATGCAAATGTTGTCATTGTTTTTTTCTTTCTTCTTAAAAGGTATTGCCAATGCCACTAATTTATTTTTGAGATTTTTATTTTTGTGCCCCTAATTTCTTAGTTCTACTCAGTTTTGTCCCGCCACCTTAACGTTCCTAACTTTTTCGTTCCTCCCATGGCACCAGCATTGCAAATGCCCAAACGGAGCATGTTGTTGGGTCAAAGCCCATTAACCGTTACTTGGATGATCTCCTAACAAGTAGGACCACGTACGTCAAAAGTGAACCATCGACGTTGTATCCCATCCCATGGACACAAAGCTGGGCCGAGCCAGTGCGACATGTGTGTGTATCTGCTTAAGTGTCGCTCGATGGTATACCAAGCTATGGGCAGCCCGGCCAGGGTGACCCGACCCAACCCGGCCCAAAAATCCCGGGTCGTGGGGGCCTAATCATGCCATCGGGACGGGCTCAGGCTTGGAATTCGAGCCCGATGGTCGGGCTGGGCCGGGCTCGGGCTTGTGGAGAACAGAATTTCAGTCGTAGTCAGGCCAAGCCGGTTGGGTCATGTCGGGCTTTCTCGGGCTCGGGCCGGGCTTGGGATCGATTATTAGGCCCGACGGTCAGATCGGGACGGGCTCGGGCCTGGGTTTTTAGCATCGGCCTTTTTTGGTTCGGCTCGGCTGGACATATGCCCAGCTCTACTCGATGGGTGTTTTAAATAATTAGGTCGGCCTATTCAACCTGCCTCATTTGTGTCGAATACGTTTCCCCATTTCTAGTCAATTTTTGAAATTCATTTCAAATCTAGTTAAGTTGATTCAAGTTTCTAAATTCATCATATCTTTAGAAATATCCATTCCTGAGCCTAGTATCATCCACACCCGGTGAAAAGAAAATTCACAAAACATACTAAAAAAAATACAAAACATCTGAATTTTTTGTGCAAGTAAGATAATTCAGATCATTTAGACATATGAGTGGTTCTCTGCCAAAAAAGGGGGTAAGAACAATAAATGAATAATAAACTTTTTCATTGACCCCAAATTTGTCATTTTTGCTGAGAGCTACTCAGATGCCCAACTGATCCGAAATTCAGAGTGCACCTCACGCGCCAAATTATTTTCCATCAAAAAATAGTTTTTTACAATAGTTTTCTAGTATTTGTTTTTAATTTTGTGTTCATCGCGGGTGCAACTAAGCCTGGACACCGAATCGCCTTGCCCAGACCTATTAAATAGCCAATATTCATATTTATATGTGAAACTTTTCTATGTGTGTGTGTGTGCGCGCGTGTGCATGTGCATGTGCTTTTGCGTGTGCGCGTGTGTGTGCGCGCGTGTGTGTGTCTGTGACTTATTTAGAAACTCCTAATAAATTCCTTGTTAGTCCAACTCCAATACAAAAATGTCTATAAATCCTTATTTGACCTCACTAATGTAATAAAAATTTAAAATGGGGTCAACATTGTCAGCATGGCTATTCAGAGCAAACGTGTTGAATCTTTGTGGATACTACATACAATCCTACGTGAGTATGAAAATGATTTTTGCCATTTTTTGGACCAAACTATAACACATTTGTAATTCATTTTTGAATTACTCTTGATAAATGTACAGAAATTCATTTAATTTTTCGAATATAGAAAAAAGCTCACAAACTCAATATCTTTTAGCAGTAGGCCCCTGACGTGGTTTGAGACTGCGTCGATATTTTTTTAAAGATGAAGGGATGATGCAACACAACGATGGTAAGTATTTTCCTAAGTTATGAAACCAAGGTATCAATCCGTAGAGGAAGATCACACACCCACGTAGACATCATCTACACACAAATAACAAATACTTACAACCCAACGCGTAAGAGACGTTGTCAAGCTCTCGACGGTAAAAAGATAGATTAGGTACTGATAGTTTTGGTAAATAGATCTCGCAAGAATACAAAATAATATAGGTAAACAAAAAGTGCAATAAGATATTTTTGGATTTTTTGGATTAATAGATCTGAAAACAAGAAAGAAAAAGTAGTAGATCGGAAAGCAATACTTCCTCCGTTCCTTTATATAAGGTGTATTTGTTTTTTCAAAAGTCAAATGAGTGCATGTTTGATCAAGTTTTTAGGAAAATATATCAATATCCACAATACGAAATTTATATAATTTGATCCATCATGAAAAGTAGTTATATATTTTATCTATTAGGTCTTGCAGATGTTGTTATATCATTCTATAATCTTGGTCAAACATTTAGATGGTTGACTTGCACGGAAAACAATATACCTTATATTGTGAAACGGAGAGAGTATGTTGGAATAATAGACCTGGGGGCCATAGGTTTCACTAGTGGCTTCTCTCATGAGTATAGTACACGATGGGTGAATAAATTACTGTTGGGCAATTGATAGAAGATGAAATAATCATGACCATATCCAGGCAATGACCATTATATAGGCATCACGTCCAAGATAAGTAGACTGAAACAATTCTACAACTACTTTTATTATTCTACACATCGATCGCTATCGAGCATGCATCTAGTTTATTAAGTTCATGGAGAAACGGAGTAATGTAATAAAAATGATGACATGATATAGACAAGATCTATTCATGTAGGAATGGACCCTTGTATAACAATATATTAAGGTTGCTAAATTAGTTCGATTGCTATGCAATTGCCATTGTAGCCATTGGCTCTTATTTGCTTGACACGCTGTGGCAAGTTTACTAGGTCAAGTCATGGTTTCCTAATCAATTTTTATCTTGGTCTGGTTGGTTTATTTTCTTGACTGCTTACTGATTTTTTTTTTCTAACACAATAGAAATGCAGATGCTCATACATACACATATACACTTATAATATATACATATATAGTCATTCCTATGAACGCACATATGCATGTCCTATATGTGTACCTTCGAGAGACTGGGCCCGCAAAGAATAAAAGCTACTAAGCTAGCATCCTGTCATGCATTTGAAGTATTTTGCTTCCCTAGCTGATGCGTGTCACTTATTATTTATGTTAGAGATACGACACGCAATCGATACGATGAAGAACGAAATCAAGCAAAGGACACAAGATTTTAATGTGGAAAACCCCTCCAACACGAAGGGGCAAAAACCACGGGCGCCAGCCAACCAAACTTTACTATGATCGTGAGAGGTTACAAACGCCGGGATTTATAATTGGTCGACTTATCCCGTGCGGCGGCTTACAAGAGGTATATATAACACATGTGTCCTAGGTAAACCCTGATCCGTACCGGCGACGGGCCTCGCTCTGCTCGCTCGCCAGAAGATATCCTTCCTCTTTATATTGGAATTTGGAGCATAACATAATAATTTAATCCACTACTAGGTTTTTCTTTTTGGCCTTCCTCATTATATAAGAATTTGGAGCATAACATAACAATTTAATCCACTACTAGGTTTTTCTTTTTGTGTTTGCCACTTCTTTTTAACACACTATAACGCATATGCTCACGTATACGTGCATACATTGATCCCTATGAACATACACATGCGCGTCCTATCTTTATGAGAATATTTAAGATACTAAGCCGACACTATTATCTTGAGAGCGACAATGTGACTACACGTGCGTTCGTGGTCCACTGAAATGTCTTCTTCCACTGAATATCACCACCGAGCCTTAAATGAATCAAAGAAAGTGGGTACATCGGTGCCAATACACGTGCTTTCGCGGTTGACAGTGGCATCTCCTTTACTGAATGAATATCAACACCAAGTCTTAAATGAATTCCGGAAAGTGAAAGCATCGATGTCAACATAGTACAATGTCAATGCTCACGGACACTCACTACTATGAATGCACCCACACACATCCTATATATCCATGTAACGATGCCCGGAGAGCCTGAAATAAACCTAGGAGGATGAGTCCATCAGTGCCAAGACGGTTACAATCACCCATATAAACGCACACAAACGTCCTACCCCTATAACACTACGAGTAGTACAAAATGTAGCAGTTTTTTCTCATTGTACCTTCTATACAAAGTTAGCTTAATTATGATGCAAGACCTAGCAACTTTTACTGCAGGACACCATAGGTTGAGTAAATCAAAGAAAATTATGTGCCTTAGAGTATCCCGGTTAGTACCATTTAGACTGTGAGAACTAGGCTTGATCTGACTGACAATGCATCTCTAATTTGACCGATCATGCATGCTATTTTTGACAACTAAGGGTTACAAGTTGCAACAGATATTACCCAAAATATCATGTATAAGGAAACTGTCACTATATTATAATGCCAAAGGTTCTATCATTTTACTAGAGTATCTTCGTTCGTTTTTTGCTGTTTTGTGAGCTAAATTTTGTATGCATTAAAAAATGACATTATTGGTTTTTTGACTGGGCTGCCGACACTAAGCCTAAAAGGATGGACCTTCGTATAAAGGTCATTTCTTTCTATTTCTAATTCACATTTTTGTTTTTTTCTTCTTTTGTATCTTGTTTCGTTCATTAATATATATTTCTATCTGTTATAGGATGGGGTATTATTTATAAAGTGTCATCTTTAAAAACTATACTAGAGAAATTTTTCTTTGGTTCGAAGGAAGCTTCATTTTGTACAACTTTTGGTTACACCAAACGATTTTTAGACTTCGATTATGTTGGTACGAACAACTTTGGCCAAAACATTTAAAATATATAGCTAAGTGTATGTAAACATACACAAATTGTTTTTTTGTACCTTTTGTTATTTGTTAAAATTAAATTGGCTTGCACATTACCAAAGGCGAGCTTGCTTATCCATGTATTTTTCTTCTTCTATAGAAAAACAACGCAACCACGCACAGAGTCTTCACAATTGGCGCGGCGTGCCGTCGCGCCTCCACCTACTAGTTATCCTTAATGGCAACGATACATGCGTGTCTTGAAGGGTAACGCGGCAGAAAACAAAAAAAATCCGACCTACGCACCAGCCCAGGACCACCATGAAGACTGCATACAAGGTTTGATCTTTTCGTTACCGACTCGTAGCGCAGCGGAAGTAGTCGATGACGATCGGCGGTGCAGATCCCCGCAGCTAGGATTTACAACCTCCCAACCGCGAGGATGTATACCCTCATCTGCCCCTCGGACAGCCCTCCTGGAGGCGGTAAGACAGTCCCCCGGATGGTGTCGCGGACAGCCCTTCGGGAGGACCTCCAAAACTTGGACTGTCACTCGGACGGCCCTTCGGGAGGACCTTCGAAACTCGGACGGTCACACGGACAGCCCTTCGGGAGGCACTCTCGAACTAAGACCGAAACTACGATCTCTCTACAGAGTTGCACACATACGGTGTCATCTATCCGGCAGGGCTTCGCCGTCCAGAACTAGTTCCTGCCGGAACCTAGACAGCCTTTCGGCTCTATGAAACTATTTCGCTGGGAGGGAGAGAAGAAGCCAGATCATTGCAATGACACTTGTATGTGAGAGGGAGTGAGTTTTGGGATGCCTCCTCACCCCTATTTATAGGGTGAGAGACTATGGTAAAAATACCAAAATGACCTCAGATTTCACTATTCATAATAGTGATTCCACTATTCATAAATAGTGTTTCTCACTATTCACAATAGCGTTTTCCACTATTTCGTAATAGTGTTTTCACTAGTCATGAGATATTTTTCTCCCGATAGTGTTTCCCACTATTCATAATAGTGTTTCCACTATTCACGAGATATTTTCTCCCAAAAAGCGCTTTCACTATTCACGACGACATTTTTCAACGTCCGGTCAAACTGAAAATATTTATGTGGGCTTAGAACATTTCCAGTACCCCACTAAAATAATTTTCAATGCGATTCGAAACAATTTCGGATTAGTGATTTTCATCTGCGAAAAGCATCTGAAGCGGTTCTGGCAGCTCCGGAACATTTCCGGTTTTTCTTCCGGAAAATTCCCAGAAGTTTCCAGAATGATTTTGGCACCCTCCAAGAATTATCAGGCGTGTGCCGAAACCAATTTGACTTAATGGTATCCCCTGAAACAACTTTTCAGTTTTACCGAAACTGTTCTAGTGTTCTCTCTGCAGAACTTTTTCGCTGTCCGAAACTTTTTCGGTGATTTTCTCTCAGACTCCCTGTCTAGTATTCAGCAGATAGATGACCCTTAAGCGTGTGACCCTATAGGTTCGGTGAAGCATAGACATGACCCGGAACCCCTTCCGATCAATGATCAACATCGGAGCCGTGGACACCCATATTGACCCCTATACCCACACGAATGAATATTCGAGTGAACCTCCAGTTGCCGTGTGTTATTCCTATTGCTTCACGGTATGTTACAAATATCTGAGGTGAGACATGTTGGCATCCCCATGGATCAACAACTTGTCCACTATGCCAGTTACCTCGTTACCGGTATTGTTCTCTTTTCTCGTTCCCGTGTTCAGGCATCCCCGTGATCAAATCACAAAGGGTCTAGCCAGACAATGATGGATGCCGTAACACCGAGAGGGCCCAGAGATATCTCTCGATCGTCGGAGGAGCAAATCCCAATCTTGAGCTATCAAGTTACTTGACATACTTTTCCATGAACCCGTAAGCCACCGTAATAGCCACCCATTTACGGATGACGTTTAACAAACCCCAAAGTTCATGAAGGAAGCATGAAAAAACTTGATACTCTCATGGTCAAAGGAATTATGCAAATATTAACTTCTCTGTGTTATTAACCATTAACTTATGACGAATGTATCTCATAGCATAACATCAATTCGGGTCGATTCAACACAAATGTTCTTCTAACATTGTGCCCTCAAAATTGCCAGCATAGCCATGCCCATGATCAGGAAAACAGGATCATCATGCAATACTTGAGCCAGTCTTAGAGGCCAGACTAGGAATACAATTTACCATTTATTATTCCACATGTGCATATGAGTCTTCCTTCAAGCCTCGTGGTTATTGTAGACTCGAGAACCATAGCAGTTATAGCATGAAACATAAACCTAATTGTGAACAGGGAGATAATCAATGACATTTATTATTACCTCTAGGGCATATCTCCTACATGTCTTGTTACCCCTTCTGTCACTGGGAAAGAACACCACAAGATCGAACCCATCCCAAAGCACCTCTTCCCATGGCAAGAAAAATTGATCTAGTTGGCCTAACTAAACCAAATATTCGGAGATAAAATACGAGGCTATAAGTAATCATGCAAATAAGAGATCAAGAAGACTCAAATCATATTCGTGGATAGAAACTGATCATGAACTCAAAATTCATCGGATCCCAACAAACACACCGCAAAATACATTACATTAAATAGATCTCCAAAAGACCATTATTTTGAGAATCATAAGATAGAGAGGAAGCCATCTAGCTACTGCTTACGGACCCGTAGGTCTATGGTGGACTACTCACGCATCATCGGAGATGCACCTAATATAAAAGCAAGGAACAAGCAACAATTGTAGTTACGTTGGAGACGTATCAGCCCCCAATATGGTCTATTTCATGACAAAAATACAAAAGTGCAATTTTAAATCTTATTTATAATACTTGCTTGACAAAATAAAAATCTATGATTGGCACTTTAAAAATGATTAATTTACTGTTGTAACAAAAAATGTACTCTCCCTTTGGCAATCTTCTTTGGCATGGTAGCCCCCTGTTTGTGCCAAATATCATCATGTTATATTGAAATATAACATGGATATAGCCATTAACTTTGTCATCTGGCTTGAAAATTATAAAATTTCATAGATGGTAGGTCATTTTGTGAACACTTTAAAAGAATCATTGTATTCCTAGTTTATCATTTTCCTGTAAAGTACAAGACATAAAAGAACTCCATGCAAAAGGATTGCATTTTTTTAATCTTTTTTCATTTTGTTTCACCTTTTTTCAAAATGGGGTCAACATGATGAAGACGAAGTTGTTTACTTGGGCTATCATTTGGAGATGAAATTGTTTACTTTTGTTATATTTGGTTCATGTTTAGTTAGTTGTACTTATCATGTATTTTCATGTACTTACAATGGACAACAATGAGAGTGGACGATTTTTTGAACAGTCACACTTTACAAACTATGAACAAATTTATAGAGAATACTATTTATATCCACCGCACCAAAACATATAAAATAATATGAAAGTAAATTTTGTGATGTATCTAATGAAATGTATTTGGAATTTTAGATATATATGTTTTTGTCTACAAACTTTGTAAAAGTTAATAAATGTTGAATTCTTAAAATATTTATACGCAACACATTATGGAATTGGGGGAGTATTATATCACATCATTCTTCGATTGCATTTTAGCTTCTAATATTGAATTGTTGCTTGTAGGTATACATGTTCTTTGTAAAGATTGAGACATGGACCCTTTTTGCGTGTGGGGCAACGAAATATTTATGAACAAGCATCAGTGAGAAAATTGATAAGGATTGTTAGGGAAAAGAGACGAACGATGCCAATTAATCTATTTCTTTACGCTTTATACACGCAATAGTGAGTTGTAGGATGGTAACTACGAACTCTGTAGTCTTCTATTAGTACTGCCCATAATGATTTGTTACACAACAATGTTTAAATCTTTTTCTTTTTCAATGGTTCCCAAAGAAATTTACTCAAGATTACCTTGCAAATTACATGATTAGTGGACATGCCATGAAGCTTAAAGTATTTTATCGAGACTACAATGAATATCGAGAAGTCGTAATGAAGACAATGAATGATGGATGGGCGGCCATCGCTAGGGGTTGACCTAGACTCATGTGTGCGTTAGGCATGGAGGAGGGCACAATATGGGCATTCCGCTTCACCTTTTCGAGCAACCAGAATGTCTCTTCGCTCTTTCTTTACCGTCATTAATACAGACTGTTGTTCCATCATTCTTTATTTGTTGCTTTTGTAGGGTTTTTTTGTGAAATAATGCTTCTCTGTTCTCGAGTATCGTTCTTAAACGTATATTTGTAAACATGATTCGATATAAAATAAATGATTTTCAGACTACCAAATTTAAAATATATGAATTTTAAATGCAAGTATTAAATTAGGGATAATTATGTTCAGCACGTCATTCCAATGCACACGGTTTGAAAACGTACAATGTCTTTGATCAACTTTCAGATCAAACACGTTTCTCCACTCACGACATGTGCGATGAATCTCTACTGCACACACGATTAGCCAAGAAATAACGTGTCACATTAACAACAACAATGCACACAGTTATGTTTTATCAAGTGTTTGTGATATTCTCCTTATCACACACAATTTGGTATCATGAACTGTTTATGATGTCGTGTCCATTGTAAAAGTTGGTCATAGAAGAACGTGTGTGATAGGTCTTCATCCGACATGGATGGTAGTGATGAAACGTTTGGCACATTTTATATATCACAAACGTTTATCAATAACGCAACGTGTGGGATAGATTCAACCTTCACATATGGTTTTATAAGGATAACTATATGCATTCTTAGATCCTATCATAGACACTCCCGTAGAACTAAATGTGTGTGATATACCCTTTCTCATGCTTCATAATCATGAATTGTTTGTGATACGTGTGCACATCATAAATGGTGCACCAGAGAATAGCATGTGCGATGGTAATGCGATGCCACAAGAGTAGCACGGATGGACCATTTAGGGAAAATGACATATTTCAAAAGTTTGACCGATGACTCTCGTTTGTGATAGATGCCCACATCACATACGCCTACTTATGCCAAACATTTGTGTTCTGGTTCCATATCACCGACGATTTTCCTATATCGTGTGGGATGGACACCCCCCCCCCCCCTCCAACACACACACACTATCGCACACACAGGCTAGACGACGGTTTACAACTTTATCGGAGAAAAGGGTGTAAAAGCCGTTTTTATAGGAAGCCGTTGCACCAGTGACTGCTACTTTTCCAAAATAGCAGTGGTCGATTATAGACTATGCCAGCGGCTCATTTTAGGCCACACATGAGCATTTTTTGAATAGTACATGATGTTATTAAATACTTAATGGAAAATAAAGATAATGGTGATAGGTTTATTAAATGGGTTTTAAGTGATTTGCATATTGTTGATAGAAGGGAGCTGATAATACAAGAGCTGATAAAACATACATAATGATAGTTTGCATGATAAGCAAGTAGCCGCTATCAATATTTCCTCTTGTGCACAGTCATCTACCACACACCCTCTATGTGAACGCACGTAAGCATGTAAGTCATATATAGTTTTTTCACTGCTGATTTTTTTTCTTCAACTTTTCACTCAAAATATTATAACAAACCTATTTGATATTTTTTATAGAAAAGGTATCCTATATTTTCCAAAAATATTTTTCACTGAGCATCTTATTTTGAGAATCACAAAATGTTTATTTTCTACTTCAAAAACTTGTTCACCCATTTCTAAAAATATTCATCATGCATTTTAAGAAAAGTATTAATGTATTTATCAAAAATCTGATTGATATTATAAAAAGCTCATAGTACATTAGAAAAATACCCTGTATTACATATTTTTTCATCATGTATTAAAAAAACATTCAACATGTATTTGAATTTTCATCATATGTTTATAAATGATCATCATGTATTTTAAAAATATTCACCAGGCATTTAGGAAAATTCTCGGAATTGAAAATAATTCAATGTTCGTGCTAAAACATATTCACCATGTATTTCATAAACTTGCACCGTGTATTTCTTTAAAATGTTAACTTCCATTTGAAAAAATTGCAACATGTATCTACAAAAATATTGAATGAAAAATGAGTGACATGTGTCTGCAAAATGTTTAACCTGTCTCTAAAAAATGCTTATCATGTATGAAACAATGTCAACGTGTATCAAGAATAAGAAAGTAAAAAAAAAGAGGGAAAATGACAAATGAAAATAAGAATGGACACTAGAAAATAAAAAGAAATGATGAAACCATAAACCGGTGGAGAAAATGCAATAAAACAAATGGATTAAACATTCCAAAGAATGGATGGAAGATTCCCAAAATCATAGAAGGCAAGATTTTTGGGCCGGACCGCTCAAAACGACACGGTAGGCAAGGGGTGGATCAATCCTGTAACAATTGGGCCTAGCTTTTCTCGAACAATAATTAGTTCTTGATAGATGGGCTTATCATCTGAACTCTTAAACCTAATAATAATTCAGACTAGTCTAGGAACCAAACATTTTTCTCTCAAAGAATAAAAATCAAACAAAATGCTATATCCTGCCTACAGTGAGACTAACATACGTCTAACCCCCATGTTTAGGTAGTGGCCTGGTACATTTTCATGTTTTTTTTCCTCCTTCGCTGGATACGATCGAGTTCCCTGGTTTCTTTCGCTGGACTTCATTCGATAGTTTTTTTTGTTTTTTTCCTGTTTCTTCACCGGTTTTATTCATTTCTTTTTGGTTTCATTGGTTTTACTTCTTTTCTCTTCATTGTTTTTTCACCGTTCCTCTATGTTCTTTTATCATTTTTATTGAGTTTTTATTTCTATTTTTCTTACGTTTTACTTACTTTAATTTTATGCTTCTTTCTTGGTTTTCATTAGTTTTCATATAAATGAGATTTTTTTCCTGTACACATTTAACATATTTCAAATGCCTGGTTAGAAATGTTCGAATACTTGATTAGTATTTTTTAAATACATGATTAACTTTTGTCATACAAATTGTATATTTTTATAGATATTTTTCATATACATGAGAACCATTTTTTTATAAATATTAAACATTTTTCAAATGATTGATTAAAATTTGCAAATGCATGATAACATTTTGTAATACTCCCTCCGGTTCTTTTTAGTCTGCATATTAGTTTTGCCTAAAGTCAAAGTATCTCTTCTTTGAGCAGCATTACAGACAAAAATATCTACATTCACAATACCACATCAATATTGTTGGACTCATTATGAAATGTAGTTTCATAGTGTACATATTTGGTATTGTAGATGTTGATACTTTTTAATATAAATTTGATCAAACTTTGTAGAGTTTGACTTTGATACAAATCTAATACGTGGAGTAAAAAGAATCGGAGGGAGTACATGATCGTTTATTTTCACACACGTTGTATATTATTTGTACGAATATTTCATATACATGGGAATAAATAATCCTATACACATTTAACATTTGTTAAATGCTTGATTAGAATTTTTCAAATACTTGATAAACATTGTTTTAATGCTTGATTTAAATTTGCTAAATACATGATAGTATTTTTTTCTTACACATCGTGTATATTTTGTATAAATAAGAATTTCTTTTCTATACATATTTATTATTTTTCAAGCCCTTGATTAACATTTTGAAAATGATAGGTTAACATTTTAAAATACATGATCAACTTTTTCATGCACATTGTATACTTTTCATATACATTTTTCGTATACATAAGAAACGTTTTTTGTACAGATTTAACATTTTTCAAATGCTAGATTGACATTTTTTAGATGTTTAATGCAAAGTGTTTTGTAAAATTTATATTTATAATATTTTAATGTATAAACCAAATTAGAAAGAAAGCAAGAAAAAAAACATGACGAAACAGGGAAAAATTGAGGTCGTGGCCACGCTCGGCCGGCCAGTCTCGCCCTCGCTGAGGTGAGACTGCCCTATGTATCGCTATAGGTGCACCCAAAAAAGAAACTATAAACTTTGCAGCATGGTCTTCCTCACCACACAACAAAAAAACTGAAAATCAGAAGCGCGCTTAACCAACCTTATGCAACTCTGAATAAGAGCCAAACCGAAGGCATCGCCAACACGAACCTTAAAATCGCCAGCATACATTTGTACCATGAGGCCTGGATGTGTTTTACCATCCAACTCGAACTTGTATTTATATGCGGTCTGGTCTACACGCCCTTTTCCTTAAACCAATAGAAAACTTGCACGCATAGGGGGGGGGGGAGTTACGAGAGTTCTGACCACTGCCACAGGAGCGTATGACAGCTCTGGCCCACCCAAACAACGCCACACTCTTGCTAGCCCAACATGAACGTGGCCACTCACTGGAGACGGCATTGAAGCAGCACACCGACCAAGAGCGCCGCTCGTCGCACACCTTTCGTGCACATCTTCTCTCCGTATTGAAACGACATATGTGTGCCCTCCTGCCTCCTTTAAACTAGCTCGTGTGCTGAGAAACCTACTGGCGGTGCACAAAACTGTCAGATTTCTAGGAAGGGCAACTAGTGAAGCTCGAATTCACAGCTCGGAGGTTGCATGGGCAATTTACACATGTTCGGGCCTCCATGGCGGAGTAATACCCTACATCATGCTTGTGTCCGTTATTGATGGTTTGACGGAAAAGCATAGTTGTGCTTCGGCATAAAGCACATTTGTGTTGCTTCTCTAAAAGTGAAAAGCACAGTTGTGTTTCTCGAAAAAGTGAAAAACACAATTATGCTTCTAGTGAAAGCACGGATAAAAGCACAATTGTACTTTCCTAAGGTGAAAACACGATTGTGCTTTTCCGAAAGATGGTGAGTACACCTCGAGTGAAGGAATACAGAGATGTATGAGTCTATCGAGAGTTGTTGTATGGGAGAGTAGATAGATATGAGAGCTCCCTAGCCTCCTGTTATATACACGATGGAGGCTAGAGTTTTACAAAGGGATATGCAATCTGGTTGGTCGTCGTGATCAACTTGGGGGTCAAGAATGCCCAAGGGCGTCACTCCCTTCCTTCGGACTCCCTCTTGCTCCTAGATATGTGGTAGGCCTCGTTGGCCTACAAACGAGCCCCCTAATGGACTTCTTGTGATGAGACATCCTAGTGTATGATGTTGTCACCTACTTCAGTGCCCCGAGCGCCACACCTCGGACGTGTGCCGACTGGCATTAAACACCTCGTCGGTTGGCACCTTGTATCTGCCGACTATTTAAATATGACCAAGCGTCAGGAAAGAACCGCACCACACCTCCGCTCTTCATCTCCTCTTTGCACCACACCCTCCATGGCTTTCAGCTCCAAAGCACGGTTGGATAGCCTCTCCCGGAGCAGAAGAAGGAGCTCTCGTTCATTGCAGCCGGCTGGATGTCCCGTCTAGCTAGCCAGCTACAGGCTGGCTTGCCGACAATCTGAGTCGGTGCCATTGCGATTGTCGGGCCATCTGTGCCTGGCCAAGCTAGCCAACGCCGTCTCCCGACAAATCCACCCTGGCAGAGACAGAAGCCATGTCTGCGAGGTCAACGCGGTGGCAAAGGAATTTGACTAGGGCACTAACAACGACGTTGCCATCTCCGTGTCGGCCACGCTCGCGGCCGCCGGCAAGATCCAGGAAAAGTAGACCATGGAAGGCCGATGTCTCTTGTGTCCCCAGAAGGCCACCGCCTACGCCTCGCCGGCCTACAATGCCAATGACTTGCCCGCTTCACGAGGGCATATGACCGGGTGACCGCCATCCCCGTGCCCCCAAAACTAACCTTGATTCGTGCTTCACGGAAGCAGATGCTACTCTCTCCCACCCACTGAAGAATATCCCTCCGAGGCTCAAGGAGGTCCGATAAACTTGTTGTCGGACATAGGGAAGACATGTTGTGGGAAAGGGGATCCACCATGGCCGGCGATATACTAGGTTAGAATAGCATAGCCTCGTCTACTATAGTTTAGTTGAAATATATCCGAAATGTTAATGTATTTGTCCGGTTTATATGAAAATTATACGGTTTGCACAAACTTTGTTCGATTTGTTTACATACCCATTGGTGTTTATGGACCGGTTGAAAGTTTTCATCGAAGATGCCCTAACTCTTAAAGTCTGGGGACAACATCTCTCCCTTAGATAAAGAACGAAACACAACTTTCCTCCTCTGCAACCACACAACGCACTCACGGAGTCACGGCCTAGCACAATCACCATGGCGCCAAGCAGCACAAACCGCGGCCGCCGCCGCGTGGTCCTCCTACCGCTGCCATACCAAGGCCACATCAACCCCATGCTGCGCCTGGCCGCCGCGCTACACTCCCGCGGCCTCGCCATCACCATCCTCCACCCAGAGACCCGCGCGCCGGACCGCCGGAAGCTCCCGGCGGACTACCGCCTGGTCACCATCCCGGACAACATATCTCCGGAGCTCGCGGCGTCGGAGGACATCGCGTCGTTCGTCTTCGCGCTGAACAAGAACTGCGCAGCGCCGTTCCGGGACTACCTGGCCGGCGCCCTCAGGGCAGAGGAAGAGGAGAGGGAGGACGGCCGCGTCGCCTTCGTGGTCGCCGACGTGGACTGGTTCGCGCCCCTCTCCGTGGCCAGGGAGCTGGGCGTGGCCGCTCTGGCCCTCATGACCAGCAGCGCCTCCAGGTTCCTGGTGTACTTGGCGTACCCAAGTCTGTGCCACAAGGGATATTTGCCCGTCCAAGGTAAGACTAAATCGCCATTGTTGTCTTCTTAGTTTGGAGTTTGGAGGTCTCTATCTTTTTTCAGTTCGTCAAACGAAAGAAGTTTATATTCGATGGATGTCCGCAAAAAATGACTGGTTTGGCAATCGAACAGAGAACATACGTAGTAGCTAGGTTCGTTCTCGGAACAACATCGCCATAACCAGCGTTGCTAGATCCGAATTATAGCTAACAAAACAGCGTTGCCAGTACTTGCATTTTTAAATTACAACCTGACGTGTCCCGCCAAAAAAATAATACACCATGAACATGACATGCATATACAAAACTCAGGATATGGTGGTCAAAGATAAGGTTTTGATCCGAGTGTGACCCCCAAATTTCACCTAATCACGTTAGTCCATCTCCGTTCTCACGTGGGTCTGTGGGTAGTACGATCCTCTTATAAGAGAAACAAAGATAGAAAATGAAGTAGGTACATTCACACATAAAAAATGAAATAGGAACACACGATCTGCGATCTAGTTAATCGATAATGTCAATTAATTATTTTACAAACCTCCTAAAAACAACTTCATAAAATAAGAAAATAGTTATCTTCATCTGCCGTCTATGAACAACCAATGTACCTGCGCCCATATTTCAACCCAAGTGGCTTCAGGAGGGTGTGACGTGAGGTATCTGTTGATGTTATGAGACACGCCGGTATTTTGATTTCCATGGTGAAGATAGTGGCGAAGAACGTTATGGTGACGAAGGTATGAGGCCTTATAATGTCGGGTCGAATCTTCGTAACGATGAGGACTTTGCTTGGTGATTTGTCACTCGTAGTAGTGGCATTGGCAAGTAGGGGCGGCAACACAAGCGGAGTACAGAGTCTTAGCTTTCAGGATGAAAACACAAGGCCTGCCCTTAATTGGTTGTGCCTGGCAATGATCTTGTTGAAGGCATTGTTTTTTAGCACGCGAATTTTCTTTATGGTTAAAACCTAAGATCTAGGATCGGACGATGACGACGCTTGTGCACTGTTTCCTTCTTGAAGGCATTGCTTTTGGAGAATTTAGACTTCGTGTGTTGTCTAGGTGGTGGTTCGTGTTGCAACTCCAAAGAATTAATAGATCTTTCTTCTTCTTCTTCTTCTTCTTCTTCTTCTTCTTCTTCTTCTTCTTCTTCTTCTTCTTCTTCTTCTTCTTCTTCTATTTTGGTCGTGCTCATCCGTAATATCTTTACCACATTACGTTACTGCAGAAACTGGATGTAATCGATATCTCCGCGATATTAATATATTCTGCTTGTCAAAAAATATGATGAAACCATAAGTTACAAGAAATGAGCCTAGCTTTCCTTTTGGCAAGGGGAGTGAGTGGATGTACAACCCAACCATTGGTTCAAGTCCTCGTGATTGCCAATTTGGATCCATATTCCTCCATAAACAAAACTGTTGTAGACCAACTTTTTTTTTGCGGGTGTTGTAGACCTACTTTAGTAACTCCCGAGCGCAAATTTTAGTTCAATGTAGTCCCCTTTCCCTACTGCTTTTCTAAGTCCTGAAAACAAATAAGATAATTTTCCTTTTGCATTATAGAATTTTAGAACATGGTGAATTTTTTTTGGACGACCAAATTCATGTATTACTAGAAGGGTTGGGCACACTTTGCTAAGTCGTTGGTGTTGTTGTTATTTCATAATTTTCTACTCCTCCTATTATAAAATATTAGGTGTATTGGTTTTTTGAAATGCCAAATATTTTTTTTAGTTTGACCAAATTATCAAACAAATATATCAATATGCATAATATCAAATCAGTATCATTAGGTTCATCATGAAATGTTTAATTTTTTTATTTAATATTGTGGATGTTGGTATTTTCTGCTCTAGACTTCATCAAAAAAGAATTTTGACTTTTCAAAAAACCAATACACCTTATATTTTGAAACTAGGAGATTATTTGGTTTGGTGAGTGGGGAAGATGATGGAATGTGTTTTCTTTATATTTATAATGCGGTGTTTTGCTGGCCCTTTCACGATTTCGGAGAGCTCCTGAAGGTCTAAAATAATTAAACAGAGAACATAGTGAATTAAAATAATTAAATCAGAGAGCTGCCTAACAAATTGTTGATCCAGTTAAAATCGGGTGACTCGGTTTTAAATTGAATACCTAATTGTTTATGAGGCCTTAAAAATTAGTGAACATAGTGTATGTAATATACGTAGTAGCTAGGGGGTACTCATTACACGTGTGTGATCGAGAACAACCATATCGCGTATTAAAACGGACCGTGCTATTGAAACTATCACTCAACTGAGACTTAGCAAAACTGCTATTGAAAACCAAATTACACTTTTGCAGTCACACATTGGCAATCACACGATTTGCTAGTTAATTGTGTTCTTTTCTTGGTTTGATTGGTTGGAGCATACATTTAATGATCATGTTCATCTGTCCATCAGAGTCAAATTTCAACAATGTGGTGGAGGAGCTTCCTCCCTTCATTGTGCGAGACTTGCATCGTGTGATGGATATGAATCGACACCTCGCGTACACAGATCTCCTCGCCCACATCGTCGCTGGTGTGCGGCAATCCTCGGGCCTAATAATCAACACGTTCGAAGACATCGAGGGCATGGAGGTCGAGAGAATCCGCAGCGAGATCACCCTCCCGGTGTTCGCCGTCGGCCCAATGCACATGATGACGCCGTCTTCATCCGTCGAGAACAGCCTACTGGCAGAAGATCACAGCTGTTTGGACTGGTTGGACACACAAGGGCCAAACTCTGTGCTATATGTGAGCTTTGGGAGTCTAGTGTGCATCAACACAGACGAGTTCTTGGAG
Organism: Hordeum marinum; assembly: GCA_022496015.1. Lineage (NCBI taxonomy): Eukaryota > Viridiplantae > Streptophyta > Magnoliopsida > Poales > Poaceae > Hordeum > Hordeum marinum. The sequence continues at coordinate 510,856,605 of CM039678.1, forward strand.
ATGGCCTGGGGCCTGGCCGACAGCGAACGCCCGTTCCTGTGGGTGGTCCGGCCGAGGTTGGTGCACGGCTGCGAGTCCAGCGCGCTCCCTGAAGAGCTGCACGAGAAGATAGGCAACAGAGGCAGAATAGTCAGCTGGGCTCCGCAACGGGAGGTGTTGAAGCATCCGTCTGTGGCCGCCTTTCTCACGCACTGCGGATGGAACTCGACGACAGAGTGCATATCGGAAGGCGTGCCGATGATATGCAGACCATTGTCCGGTGATCAGATGGGCACTAGCAGGTATGTGTGTGATGTGTGGAAGGTGGGGTTTAGGGTGGAGGTGGAGAACCAGTTGAAGAGAGGGGAAGTCCAGGCGGCCATCACAAGACTGATGGATGAAAAGGAAGGTGAAGAAGTGAGAGAAAGAATGAGAAATCTGAGGCATGCAATGGTGAAGTGCACTAGGGAAGGTGGGACATCTGATGTTGCTTTGCAGCGTTTAGTGGATTCCAATTTTTAAGTACACAACTTTTTAGGCTATTAATTGTCTATTTTTTCGTACGAGTTTCTAATTAAAATATTGATCATTAAAGCCTTGCGCTTGAATCTCTTTTTTCATTTACCAACGATTTTTTTCATCAAATAGCGAGATCAATTTATGATATTCTCCTTATTCTCTTTTTTCAAATAATGTATAGTCTTCTTATGTATTAAATGGGTTGACTATCATGTTTTTCTAATTTCCAGGCAAAATTTTGTATTGATTTGTTCTTCTTTTCAGTTTTTATTTTTATTTTTCCTTCTTCCTTTTTGTTGTTACTCTTCTCCTTTATTTTATTTTGTTTAATTCATGATATGTTTAGTACGAATAAGTTTTGAAGTACGTGAACACAAAGTTCATGATTTATTTTGGAAAAATTTAACCCTTTTTTGAATTTGTGATGTTTTCAATTCATGAACTTTTTTAAATATATCATCTAGAGAAGAATTATATATGTCCTTGAGATTAGAATTAGCTATGTCACACCTAAATTATCAACTATATGATTAAGTGCTCGAAGACTCATACTAATTGTGTGTCTAGCATGCAATGTTTATTTTATTTTTAAAGACGGCCCCTTAGGGTTCGATTCATTATTAAGATAGAAGAGAGATGCCCGGTTAATTAACGGAAACCCGGACGAAAACTGAAACACGTCCCACGGAACACCAACAACACACGTTGACCCTGAGGCCGCGCACCAGGCGAGCCACTGGCTCCGTCACCCGAGCAACCCGTAGCCGACACTCGACAGCCAAACCCAAAGCCGCCGCTCCGGCATCCATGTCGACCCTGAGGCCGCGTACCAGGCGAGCCGCCTGCCCTGCTACCCAAGTAACCGGAGCCGACGCCCTACATCTATCTCCGGAGCCGCCGCTTCGACGTATAGATGGTGACCGCACACGACGACCCCGAGGCTACGCACAAGGCTAGCCGCCAGCTTCATCACCCTAGAAATCGAAGCCGACACCACACAACCATATCCGGAGCTGCCGCCTCGACATTCACACCGCCCCCGAGGCCGCGCACCAGGCTGGCCAACGACACTATCAGCCACGAGACCAATGCTGACACCCCTCCATGACGACGAGATTCGGAGCCGCCGCTCCGACTTCCACGCCGGCCCCGAGGCCGCGCACCACCTGAGCCGATGGCTCTCGCATGTCAGGACCACTCCAAAACTAAGCTTCCAAGAAGGAACGCGACACCGGAGCGCCGCCATCGTTTGCTCCAGGAACCTGGAACAGGGTTTTCCCTCGAAGTGCGGGAGGAGAGGTCTTAGGCCCTCGAACGAAGACGCCTCCAAGAAGGTGTGCGCCGCCCACAGGCGTCGCCGTCATCGGCTCCGGCCAAGGCCAGAGCAAGGCTTTCGCCTCGAGAAACCAAAAGAAGTACCTCGCCCATGACCCGGCCTACAAGAGCCACCGCCCTCCTGAACCACCACGCACCACCAGAGCCTGCAGCCACCGATCAGAACAGCCCCGTCATTGCCACTGACTAGGATACCCCACCACCACCGCAAGAGCGAGAACCGGCCATGTCTGGTCAGATCCGGCGCCCTGCACCACAGCCACAATTGAGCCCCCGGCCATCACCAAGCGTCCCTGGCATGACCGAGGACTGACGCACTGCCATAGAGTCCCGGTGCACCCAAGCTCCAGCCGTGATGCTTCCCACAGCCATCACGGCTACCATCGCCGAAGAAGGGGTCCGGGGCTGCCGCCCCGGCGTCAGACCACCACGCGCGCGCCACATCTGCCCCGTAGGTGTTGGAAATATGCCCTAGAGGCAATAAATAAAGTGTTTATTATTGTATTTCCTTGTTCATGATAATCGTTTATTATCCATGCTATAGTTCTATTAATTGGAAACATGGATACATGTGTGGATACATAGACAAACACAATGTCCCTAGTATGCCTCTAGTAAACTAGCTCGTTGATTGAATGATGGTTAAGGTTTCCTAGCCATGGACATGAGATGTCATTTGATAACGGGGTCACATCATTGGGAGAATGATTTGGTGGACAAGACCCAAACTACAAACGTAGCATATGATCGTGTCAGTTTATTGCTACTGTTTTCCGCATGTCAAGTATATGTTCCTATGACCATGAGATCATGCAACTCACGGATATTGGAGGAGTACCTTGTGTGTATCAAACGTCGCAACGTAACTGGGTGACTATAAAGGTGCTCTACAGGTATCTCCGACGATGTCTGTTGAGTTGGCATGGATCGAGACTGGGATATGTTACTCCGTGTGACGGAGAGGTAACTCAGGGCCCACTCGGTAATACAACATCACAATGAGCCTTGCAAGCAATGTGACTAATTGTTAGTTGCGGGATCTTGTATTACGGAACGAGTAAAGAGACTTGCCGGTAACGAGATTGAACTAGGTATGGAGATACCGATGATCGAATCTCGGGCAAGTAACATACCGAAGAACAAAGGGAACATCATACGGGATTAACTGAATCCTTGACATAGAGGTTTGACCGATAAAGATCTTCGTAGAATATGTAGGAACCAATGTGGACATCCAGGTCCCTCCATTGGTTATTGACCGTAGAGGTGTCTCGGTCATGTCTACATAGTTCTCGAACCCGCAGGGTCTGCACACTTAAGGTTTGGTGACGTTTCAGTAGTATAGAGTTATGTATGGTGGTGACCGAAGTTTGTTCGGAGTCCCGTATGAGATCCCGGACGTCATGAGGATCTCCGTAATAGTCCGGAGGTAAAGATTCATATATAGGATGTCCCAGTTTCGTCGCCGGAAAAGTTTCGGGCTCATCGGTAGTGTACCGGGAGTGCCGGTAGTGTATCGGGAGACCTCTGGGAAGGGTATTTCGACCCTAGAGGGTCCATGGGATGTGGGACAATAATAACCAGCCCTTAGTGGGCTGGTGGAACAGCCACAAAAGGCCCATGGCGCCAGGAGGAAAAAGGCCTAAAGAAAAAGGTGGAAAAAGGGCCAATAGGGAGCAATCCTAGTCCAACTAGGATTGGAGGAGGAGTAGGATTCCTCCTCCTTTGCTTCGACCGAAGCCTCCTTGGCTTGGAGGCAAGGATGCCTCTCCTCCTCCCTCCCTCCTATATATGCTAGTGGATTGCTAAGGTTTTGCACAGTTTTTTCGGCCACGTGCTACCCGTTCCACCGGTGCATAGTTTCTCTTGTAGATCGTATTTCCGCAGTGCTTAGGCGAAGCCCTACCGGAATCACACCACCACCATCGCCGGAGTGCCGTCACGCTGCCGGTGAACTCTTCCTCCTCTCCACCTCCTCTTGCTGGATCAAGACGGTGGAGATCGTCATCAAGCTGCACGTGTGCTAAACGCGGAGGTGCCGTCCGTTCGGTACTAGATCGGAAGGATCGTGATCAAGGTCACGGAACGTTCGTGATTGGATCGCGGGACGGATTGTGACGAGATCGCGGGACGGATCATGATTGGATCGCGGGACGCTCGGCGATTTGAATTGCGAAGACGTTCGACTACACCAACTGTGTTTCTTAACGCTTCTCGCTTAGCGATCTACAAGGACATGTAGATGAACTCCCCCTCTCGTAGATGCTCATCACCATGGATAGGTTTGCATGTGCGTAGGAAATTTTTTGTTTCCCATGCAACGTTCCCCAACAGTAGGAGCAACAACACAGTCCACCGCAGCCACCAGGAGCCTGCCGACGTGACGTTCCTCCCCTCCCTACACAGACCACCTGATCTGCACCATCCACCGCCGGAGCTGAGAGAGCCGTCGCTAGAGCCGCACCACCATCCCCGCCCAGAGCCACGCCCTGGCCACCTCCGTGTGCAACGTGCGCACCTGATGTGGCTTTGTTCTTTGTTTGTCTATTTTTGGACGCTTTGCGCTTGTTTTCCTGACATGGTGCCTTGTTTTCCTGGTGGCTTTGTTTTCCTTTTTTGTTTTGATGGAGTTATGAATTTGAAAATTGGTAAATCACATTAAGATTATCTTAACATTGTCTCATCTAAGTTTGCCACCGTTCAGTTTAGTTTTTGTAATTCTTGCGTAAGTGCTTAATCCGCCATATCAATGATAGTTGTTTGTAATTCTTGTGTAAGCGCTTAATCTGCCATAGAGGTGCATCAAGGACATAAGTCTTCTGTGTAGCAATGAAGACAATACTCAAATCATGGACCCAGTTCGCATAATTGCTACCATCATCTTTCAACTTACTTTTTTTAGGAACACATGAAAATTCAGGGGAGCTACAGCGCGAGCTATTGATCTATAACATAATTTGCAAAGAAATTTTAACATGTTCATGCTAATGAGTTTAATTAATCATATTACTTAAGAACTCCCACTCAAATCAACATCCCTCGGGTTGTATAAGTGTGACATGATCCAAATCCACCAACCCAAGTCTGATCATCACGTTAGATGAGGTGGTTTCAATAGTGAACATCTCCATGTTGATCATATCTACTATATGACTCATGTTTGACCTTTCTGTCTCCTGTGTTTGGAGGCCATGTCTGTACAAGCTGGGCTCGTTTAAGTGTAACCCAGGTGTTCTACATGTGCAAAACTGGCTTACACCCGTTGTATGTGAACGTAGAGTCTATCACACTCGATCATCATGTGGTGTTTCAAAACGACGATCCTTCGCTGTGGTGCACACTTGGGAAGAACACAATTTTATCTTGAAATTGTAGTGAGAGATCATCTTGTAACGCTACCGTCGTCCTAGAAAAAATAAGATGCATAAAAGGATTAACATCACATGCAAATCATAAGTGACATGATATGACCATGAACTTTTGTTTTTGATCTCCATTTTCAAAGCACCGGCATGATCTCCATCGTCACCAGCATGACACCATGATCTCCATCTTTGTGTTGCCATCGGGGTTGTCGCACCAACCATGCTTCTATTACTATAGCTATCATTTAGCGATAAAGTAAAGCATTACATAGCGCTTAATGATTGACACGTAGGTCCTACAATAATTAAAGACAACCCTATGGCTTCTGCCGGTTGCTGTACTCATCGACATGCAAGTGGTGATAACTATTATAAAACATGATCATCTCATATATCAACATATATCAAATCACGTCTTGACCATATCACATCACAACATGCACTACAAAACAATTTAGACGTCATCTACGTACTTTGTTGTTGTAAGTTTTACGTGGGTGCTATGGGCAACTAGTAAGAACCGTTCTTACCTACGCAAAGCCACAACAGTGATAATCAAGTTGTCTTTTAACCTTCTACAAGGACCGCCTCTATCGAATATGATTCATCTAAATTGGGAGAGACAGACACCCATCAGCCATCTTTCGGCAACAAGTTACATGTCAGTCGATGGAACCGGTCTCTCGTACGTGGACGAGTAAGGTTGGTCCGGGATGCTTCATCCCACAATATCGCCGATTCAAGATAAGACTAAGGAGGTAAGCAATTTGAACATCAACAGCCACAAACTATTTTGTGTTCGACTCCTGTATGTTATCTACGCATAGACCTGGCTCTGATACCACTATAGGGGAACGTTGCATGGGAAACATAAAAATTCCTACGAACACCGAAAATCTATCTATGGAGATCAATATGTACGAGAGGGAGAGTGGATCTACATATACTTGTAGATCTCTAAGTGGGATGCATTAAGAAACGCAGTTGATGTAGTCAAACGTCTTCGTAATTGAAATCGCAATTCGTCCCGCAATCTAATCACGATCCGTCTCTATGTAGCGCCGAACGGACGGCACCTCCGAGTTCAGCACACGTACAGCTCGATGAGGTCTTCGCCTTCTTGATCTAGCAAGAAAGTATGGAGAGATAGATGAGTTCTCCGGCAGCACGATGACGTGGTGGTGGAGCGACCTCAGCAGGACTTCTCCAAGCACTGGTGCAGATGCGTTTTTAGTGGAGGAACAGATCTAGGGAGAGAGGGAGGGTTGCACCTATGCCTTGGGGTGTTGCTTCCCTCCCTCTCCCGCTCTCTATATAGGAGGAGGGGTATATGGGGCGCAACCCTAGCCCTTCCTCCAAGGAAGTGGGCGGCGGCCAGGAGGCAGGAGTCCTCCCTCCCCAAGGCACCTCCTAAGTGCCTTCCCTTTTAGGGTTTCCTATCCCCTAGCCGCATGGGCCCTTGGGGGCTGGCCCAACAAGGCTTGAACGCCCCCTTACAGCCCATGCACGTCCTAGGGTATGGACGGACCCTTCCGGACTCCTTCGGAACCTTTCGGAACATTCCGGAAGCTTCCCGGTACAATACCGGAAAAACCCGAAACTTTTTCGGTAGCCAAAATATGACTTCTCATATATAAATCTGTAACTCCAGGCCATTCCGGAGCTCCTCGTGACGTCCAAGATATCATACGGAACTCCAAACAACCTTTGGTCACCAACATACATAACTCAAGAATTCTAAATCGTCACCGAACGTTAAGTGTGCTAACCCCACGGGTTCGAGACCTATGTAGACATGACAGAGACAACTCCATGGTCAATAACCAATAGCGGGACCCAGATGCCCATATTGTTTCCTACATATTCTTCGAAGATCGTCTTTATCAGTTGAACCACGATGTCAAGGATTCAGACAATCCCATATGCAGTTCTCTTTGTCATCGGTATGTTGCTTGCCCGAGATTCGATCATCGGTATCTCCATACCTAGTTCAATCTCGTTACCGGCAAGTCTCTTTACTCGTTCCGTAACATTAGATCACGTGATTAACTCATTAGTCGCATTTCTTGCAAGCTTCTTCTGATGTTGTATTACCGAGTGGGCCCAGAGATACCTTTCCGTCATACGGAGTGAAAAATCCCAGTCTCGATCCATGCCAACCCAACAGACACCCTCAGAGATACCTGTAGAGCATCTTTATAGTCACCCAGTTATGCTATGATGTTTGATACACACAAGGTACTCTTGCGGTGTCAGTGAGTTGCATGATCTCATGGTCATAGGAACAAATACTTGACATGCAGAAGACAATTGCAATAAACTGACAGGATCATATGCTCCGTTCATAGTTTGGGTCTTGTCCATCACATCATTCTCCTAATGATGTGATCTCGTTATCAAATGACAACTCATGTCTATGGTCAGGAAACCTTGATCATCTTTGATCAACGAGCTAGTCTATTAGAGGCTCACTAGGGACGCAGTATTGTCTATGTACCCACACATGTATTTGAATTTCCAATAAATACAATTCTAGCATGGATAATAAACAATTATCATGAACAAGGAAGTATGATATATCGTGCATGCCTCACCCGTCCATCTTGCTGGAGACCCTTCTCCTTCTGGATGGGGATATAAGTCTTGCATGGAAATTTAGATCGTCGGATGAACTAGAAAAACATGTATAAGATGTCACAAAATATATATTTTTGAAAACTTCATTCAATGACTAAACTAAAAACAAATATATTGTGACATACAACACATTTTTGCTAATCAAAATGAAGATCTAAAAATGCGTATCTGACTCATATTCCCATTGGAAGCGATTATGTATTCACAGCATACATCTCCTTGTATTTGTATTACATCACATAAACCCAACAAATTTTTTCATGACAAATCATGTGAGAATTCAAGACACACTACGCTCCATCTGAAGTTCCAGGCTTTGCTCTGTTCACCCCATGCATTTTATCTGATTTTCGTGCCTTTCATGAAAGAAAGTAAATTAAAACACATTTTCCCATTCCGAGAGGGACGATCGTACCTCTCGCGAAAGCAAATTTGTGTCTCCACGAGAACCAAATCCGTGCCTTTCGTAGAAAGAAAATGGAAAAATAAAACACATTTTTTTCCTTTTTCGAGAGGCACGACCGTGCCTCTCACGGAAGGGGGGAAACGCGTTTTTTTTCTTTTCTGAGAGGCACGATTGGCCTCATGTGGAGGAAAAAACATATTTTTCGCAAGCTTTTTTCAAAAATATTTTTTGTTCCAAATCTGAGAAAAACAGGGGAAAATGCAAAAAAAACTAAAAAACTCATCTAAAGCCAAAAATGTGTACAGAAAAATAAAATAAAAATCCGAGGGAGCGCCCAGAGCATGGCACGGGGCGGACGCGGTGAGCACGTCAAATGACACGCCCTCAGACCTTCCCAAGTGACCCTTGGGGAGGCTCCCGGACGAGTTCTCCTCTATTAGTTGCTCTCTATGCATTAAGCTTCGCCAATACTTGATTTGACGCGTGAGGCGTTTTTCTTCTATTCCTGGACCTTGGCCATTCTTTTTATTTTCTGTCCACACACGACCTCTTTTCTATTCCTGTTTCAATTTCTTTTGTTTGGACAATTTTCCTTTCTAATATTTTTTCGTTTTCTTACTGGTCGTCTTTATTTTCTTAATTTGCAAAAAAATATTTTTTTTACAATTTTGAAAAGAATTGTGAGCTTTCACATATTCGTGAACATTTTTGGAAATTCATCAGCTTTTTCAAAATCCATGGATTTGCAAATACGTGAACTTATTTCTGAATTATAGAACAAATCCTTGATTGTTTGCAAATTTGAAAGTTTTTCCAAATACAGGAACCTTTTTTCAGAATCTCTGAACTTTTTATATATTTGCAAATAATTTTCAATTGCGTAGACTTTCTCCAAATTTGTGAACATTTTTTATAACATGCAAAAAAGTGAATATGTGAAATATACAAAAACGATGAATCAACAAGATGCGTGAACTTTTCCTGAATTTTTGGAAAAAACAAATTCCTGAATGATTTTCAAATTACTTTCTTTTTCAAGTCATGACTAGTTTCAAAATCATTAAATCTTTTTGGAATCCCGAAATTTTTACTACAAATCAATAAATATTTTAGCCGTGAACTTTTTTTAATTTATAAGATTTTTTTAAATTTTATTCAACTTTTTAAAAATATTGAACTTTCCTAAATCTTTTTATTCGTATTTTTCTTGTTCAAAACATGGACTGTAAGTTCATAATTGTTTTTTAAATTTTGTGATTTCTATTTCAAAATTACTGAACTTTCCTAAAATGCCTGAATTGGCTTTTCGTTTTTATGAACTTTTGAAACTTGTGACCTTTTTTTAAATTGATGAAATTGTCTCAATTTTCATGAAAATTTTCAAATCCATGAATGTTTTTCATTCCGCGAACTTTTTTTCAAACTCACGAACTTTTTCTAATTTTGTGCTAATTTCAAAATCATGAGTTGATTTCTAATTTGCCCCCAGAAAATAGAACGGTCATAGTTGATGGCTCAACCATGAACAAGTGAAAGAAGCAGACCCGCCAAGCAAGCGGAAGTACTGCCGAGCCGAGCGAGCAAGCGCGTTGGGACGGCCCAAGTGCGTGATTGCGGTAGTGCCAGTTCTGCAAAGGGCCGAAGTACTGTGTAGGAGGACTCATAAGCTTCCCAATGGTGCAGGAGTGACTAATTAGAGTGTAACCTTCCACACTGGCCTCTAGCGGTAACTCAGGAGTCCGGAGCTCATCCTATGTTGACATGTGGTACGCTCAGTCATCGCCACATGTCGTGCGTTGGGCGCATCAACCAAATCTCTTTTTTTTTCCTGCAAACATTTTTTGGAGTCTTGATGTTTTGTATTGTGTTTGGTTTTCCCTAGGTTTTCGTGATATTTTTATTTTCCTTCTCCTTCCTTGAAGCACATCGTGCGAAATACATACATGTGCTTCTTCATTATGTACAATTGTGCTTTCCGAAAGAGAAAACCACAGTTGTGTTTGACAAAAAAGTATAGATATGCTTCGGCATAAAGCACATTTGTCTTGCTTCTCAAAAAGTGAAAAGCACGGTTGTGTTTCTCGGAAAAGTAAAATACACTGTTATACTTCTAGTGCAAGCACAAATAAAAGCACAATTGTGCTTTCCTAAGTTGAAAACACGATTGTGCTTTTCCAAAAGATTAAAGGACACTTCCAAAAGAGGGAAAAGCAAAGTCGTGGTTCTGGTTTGTTTAGGTTTTATTTTATTCCGTTTTTTTCCTGTTTTTGGTTTTTCTCATTTTCCTGAATTAATTAGTTTTCATTTTTTTTGTCGTTTTGTTTTTTTATTTCTAATTATTCTATGGGGGCAAGTTCGTTAACACGCTTAACATGGGGTCTAGTTTTGAAGATCTCAACGCGAGAAGACCCCATGATAATAATGGTTTCTGGTTTGGAAGCACGGTTGAATAGAGAAAATATTTTGAAAAATCGAATCTATAAAAAAACACAAAACTCCTCATTGGTAATGACCTAACATGATTTCAAAAAGCATCGGTGAACCCATTTGGGCCCGATGCTTTGCAAAAAGGTGTGTCCTTGATTGCCTCGAGTCTCCTCCTCGGTGAAGTTCTCGGCCAGGGAGCGAAGGTGACATTCAATGGCCGACATGCTCCCTTGTCATTGACGAGAAAAGGCGAGCAGTGGTCTAGGAGGGAGGAGGACATGGCATGTACAACATGGTTAGTCATGTTAATGGATGTTATGTCATAATGTATGGCTTTATAGAGTGATTAGTTTATCATTTCGACCATGGAATTTTTCATTGTTTCTGAAAACTCGGTGTGCATCCAGTTTGTCCAACCTAAGGAATGTGAACTCTGTGGTGAAGTCATGATAGAAAATGATCACGTATCACTATTTTTATGAGCCATTTCCCCTTTTTCCCATCATATAAACCAACAAGCAAATATGAAGGTTTCAATTGGATTAGATATTGTTGACACAATACCACTTGGGTGTTTGGGGTAAACGAGTTCTTCCAAAACTGCTGGCCCAGAATGATCAATCACTGTCGACTCAACCACTCCCAAGGGCCTAATTATTACTATATTGCCTTCGCACTATCACACATATATTTAACATATGGCACAAATCCTTTGGATCAATTTTGGACACCGCACACATAATGGATGTCTCAATACATAGGCATCTATGCCAAAGTATAGTACTATGGAATAATGTCGTGTACCCTCGAGTTGAAAATATGGAATTTTGGAGGTATGTTTGAATTCCATAGAGCCTTCCAAAGTAGATCAGGATCCATCGTCTCAACCCCCTCATTCAGCCGGGCTCTTAATTGTCAAACAACCATACTTGGTAAATGGCCATGCAATAAAACCACTCTCATCGTAAGAAGAGATAGGAATATTGAAGAACCTCTCGGCATTTGTAGGCCAACAGTTGCTACGAATAAGATGTTCATACCACTCTCCCGTCGCGTACATGACCAAATCTTGCACAGTCCAAAGCAAGCACCTCCCACGAGGGGTCATAATTTTCTTGTTCTTGCTTGTGGGGATCTGTTGATCAGTCCAAATATAAATCTATGCACAATCCCCGACTATCCAAATCGAGCCTCACTTAGAAGTTTGATGCCTGCCATGATAGTCAGCCAAGTGAACAACGAGCCTCTTTCAAAAGAACATTGAACAAAGTGTTCATCTAGGTAATGGTTGGCTCGTAACACTTACGCACAGAGATAATCTTGATCATAGAGCAATTTGCAACATTGTTTGAGCATTGCTTTATTAAAAAATAAAGGTCTCTAAGGTCCATTCCACCCTTCTTAGGAATGCACATTTTTCATCATGCCTTTCAATGCGAGTTCTTTTTTCTTGTGAGAACTAGCCCACCAATACCCACATATCGTAAGTCTGGGTTGAGTGGTTGAGTGGTTGACTGCCTTAAACAAGGTTAGGAGACTAACCTCCCAATGAAAATATCTAATCAATCCATCCATTAATCAAAGAACAAACTCTGTCCACCTATTGTTGGAAACAACCAATATGGTCGATCCCCACAAATGTAAGTAGACTGAGATACTTATCTATAGGATCCTCAGAAAAATATTAAGATGTGTGCAGACTTCTTCTCTTACCTCAACTCTAGTATTTGGAACGAAGAAAAATACTAGAGCTGGCATCACTGACTAGTTTTCCCGAGCTTGCACCATACATGTCAAGGGAATTTTGGAGTGATGTCGCATTATGCACGTCCACTCTCATCGGAACAAGGGAGTCATCAGCCAAAAAAAGGTATGAAACTAAGGTTGTACGATGGCACAGCCTAAACCCCTCGATACCAACATTCTCCTCCTCATGCGGCTAGCAGACTAGAAATCCCTTCAACATAGATAAAAACAAGTAAAGGGAGAGGGTGCCGCTTGTTGAATGCCCGGATAGGGCTAAAAGTACTCGTTTCATCATAATTAAACCAAACATGGTAATTTACACTTGTCACACAAACCATTATCATATCCACCCATAACTCATTGAACCCATGTATGAACACCATGTCTTGCAAAAGGAAAAAAACCATTGAACGCGATCATAAGCCTTTGTGCATGTCCAACTTGATAGCACGCGTGTCCTTCCTTCCCTTGACATTGATTTCTTATCACAAGGAAGCACTATTAAGCCACTACTACATTTTCCGTAGCAAATCAACCTGGAAGAAAGGTGCCCTCAATCGAAGAATAATCTCTGGTAACAATCCTTTCAGTTAGTTGGATAAAACTTCAACAATTACACCTTATATACGATGTTACAAATGCTAATTTGGTAGAATTGAGTCACAAATTCTGGACACTCCTCCTTCGGTATCAACATGACTATTGTCTCACTCCAACCATCTGGGGTGACATGAGAATTAAGTACTTGCAAAATCTCCGTTATTACCTACTTAACTGGGCAAAAAATCTTAAAAGGATAGAACGAAGGCCATCAATACATGGCGACTTGTAGTCTCCAGTACTAAACATGGTAGCCCTAATCTCCTCTACCGTATATTGCTTGAGCGCTGATGTATTCATCTCTTCTATGATGTGAGGCTTAACCCTTAGTAGCAGCGCTTGATCGGTAGCCAACACCTCAGAAGTAAAACTGTTTGAGAAATTATTCCATATTAGCGGTGTGATTTCCTCATTTCCATCTCTCCATCCGCTATAGATGCCTTTAATTTTAACAAAAGCTTTCCATTTAGCTGTTGCTTTTGCAAAATTATGATGGTACGATGTATTCCTATCGCCATGCAACAAACAATTGATACGACTCTTTTGCATGTAACGCACTTCCTCTTGTTCAAGATCAGCCTCAGTTTCCTTTTCTATTTCTTGTCTGAACACCATGTCTTGCAAAAGGAAAAAACCCATTCAACACGATCATAAGCCTTTGCGCATGTCCAACTTGACAGCACTCGTGTCCTTCCTTCCCTTGACATCGATTTCTTGTCACAAGGAAGCACTATTAAGCCACTACCACATTTTCCGTAGTAAATCAACCTAGAAGAAAGGTGCCCTCAATCGAAGAAATAATCTCCGGTAACAATCCTTTCAGTTAGTTGGATAAGACTTCAACAATTACACCTGATATACGACATTACAAATGCTAATTTGGTAGAATTGAGTGACAAATTCAGGACACTCCTCCTTCGGTATCAACATGACTATTGTCTCACTCCAACCAACTAGGGTAACATGGGAATTAAGTACTTGCAAATCTCCGTTATTACCTACTTAACTGACCAAAAAAATCTTAAAAGGATAGAATGAAGGCCATCAATACATGGCGCCTTGTAGTCTCCAATACTTAACATGGTAGGCCTAATCTCCTCTACCGTATATTGCTTGAGCGCCGAGGTATTCATATCTTCTATGATGTGAGGCTTAACCCTTAGTAGCAGCGCTTGATCGGTAGCCAACACATCAGAGGTAAAAATGTTTGAGAAATTATTCCATATTAGCGGCGTGATTTCCTCATTTCCATCTCTCCATCCGCTATTGATGCCTTTAATTTTAACAATAGCTTTCCATTTAGCTATTGCTTTTGCAAAATTATGATGGTACGATGTATTCCTATCGCCATGCAACAAACAATTGATACATCTCTTTTGCATGTAAAGCACTTCCTCTTGTTCAAGATCAGCCTCAATTTCCTTTTTCTATTACTTGTTGTCTTTAATTTTGATCATCATTCATTGGTCCAACAAGCAAACGATCAAGTTTCTTTGTAAGAGCATGATTAATAGTATAGCCAGCTGTTGGCTATATGATTTTGTCATGTTATCTACAACCAAGCTTATAGACGACAAATACAATATGGATAATTGTATTTGAGCCCTTAGTTGTGCCACCATACCCCTAATTTTGGAAAACACGCGTTCATGCCCACATCACTTTGCTCATCTTGTGCTTTTGCCCTTTGACCGTTTGACTGTCATTTTGAAAACTTCATAACTATTTCATACTAACTCGGAAAAATGTAAATAAGATATCAAAATGTTCAGAAAGACATCACATATATGTGTATGACATGTGCATTCATGAGAAAATTGTTGGGAAGTCTCCATATCAGTTTTAGCTCATATAGGTGATGGGGACTTTCCAACACTTTTGTCATGACTGCAAATGACATGCACGTATAGGTGATGTGTTTCCGAACATTTTGATATCTTATTTACATTTTTTCCGAGTTAGTATGAAATAGTTATGAAGTTTTCAAAATGACAGTCAAACGGTCAAAGGGTAAAAGCACAAGACGAGCAAAGTGATGTGGCCATGACCGCGTATTTTCGGAAACTAGGGGTATTCGTGTCGACGGTGACACAACTAAGGGCACAAATACAATTATTCCAATACAATAACTAGATGTAAATAAGTACTATTTTATTGATATGTGGTCCATCGTCCTCTCTCACAAAGTGTCGAAAAGCGCGTGCTACAGCTGGTTGTTAGTTTATAGCCCGCTTTACTTCTCTATCATCTTATCTTTTTCTCAAATCAACAAAAATATATTATTTTAAGTCTGACAACCCGTCATCCTATTGCACTTGCTTTAAGATACCTCACCTTTTCCCTAGGTGCTTTCAATACCGTGTGGTCCACTCATGCAATTCAGCATGGATCGTCGCAAGCTTTGCCACAACTGGCGTGTTGGGCAGAGCATGTCCCATGCAGTGCCTATCAGGGCATCTCCAATGGCTATAAGATAGTTGTTGGTAAACTTTTCCACCTAGGATATATGATGATGTGGCAAAAATAAATAAGGAGATAGAGGAAAGTTGTATATAGAATAACCAACAGCTCTTGCACAAGCTCCAAGGTTAAATAGCGAGCAATTGCATTTATTGCCTTTTCTCCCATTGGATAATATAGATACGACCATTGGAATAGTTGTATGATCCCTTGTTGGTTGATGACATGAACAATTTTACCAACAAGACTACATACAGGCTATTGGAGATGCCCTCACCTCAGTAATCTTTTCATCCTTCAGCCAAGTGTCCTTCAAACTGTTGACGAAGCACCTATTGATTGGGTTGGGGCAGGGAGTAAGTGGCCGTATCGACCATAATCAACCTATGGCACAACCAACCATAGCTAGATGATAAACGACATTGTCCTGGTGGAGGATTGACCATGACGATTCCCTCACGGTCGCATGATCAAGCCGTTCGTGTATCTTAGGCTCCAATGCACGATCCCAAATGGTCCGAGCGTGTTCGTTTGGGGGTAAACGGACAGAACATGCGCCAGAACACGCGGGAGCAAACGGATTAATGTCCATTTTTGATTCATTACCGACCCAAATATCGGTCACGCTTGCGAAGAAATGGACAATGCGCAGATGGGCGGGACGTGCGCCCTTGTCCTTCCCTGACCCGCCCGTCGGGGACACACCCGCCCACTTTTCCTCCAATTCGCCTAAAACCCTACTGCGCGTCTCGCTCTCCTCCCTCCTTCATGTCCGACAGTCCGACTAATCCCAGCGACCCAGCCATGGATGTGCGCCCCGCAGCCAAGAAGAAGGCTATGAAGAAGCCGCGGTCGGAGCTCACGTCGGTGGAGCTCGCAAAGCTCAATGCCGAATCGACCAAGAGGAGGAATCGACAAAAACAGGGGCAGAGAAGAAGGCCACTACCGACTATGCCATTGAGGCAGCTGCGCGGTACCATTGTCATCAAGGCGCACACCCTTCTCATGTTAGGGGTGTGCTGGGCCCCGCGGGCCATTATCTTGATCATGTCTGCGGCTAGCACATGCTCGTCAACCGTTCTTCATCCTCAGCACCGGTCCTCGATCTCATCTGTCACACCCAAGACGCCAGGATATCATGTATGGCCGTTGCATGGCCATGGGCAGACACGGTTCTCTACATTGTCAGACTGCAGTGTGGTTGTTCTAGACACACTTGCGAGCGTCATCAACCTCAACGTGACGTTGGGGTATAGTGGCGATGGCTAGCCGTCCGACGGGATGCAAAGGAAGCAGCCCCAGTCGATTCCTTCGGCCAACATGGCCGACGCCCGCAAGTTGTTCGTTGAAATGCCACTGCCGATGCCGACGGCCGACGATCCTGACTACGCGACGTTCATGGAGAACGTCATCTTCGAGGGCTATGGTGAGGCCTTCCACGTCGATGGCCAAGGCAAAGCTACCGATCCCGACGTGACCGAAAGCCAGGATGACCTCGACCAATATGGTGAGACTCAATTCACCGGCCATGATGAAGATGATGACGAGCATGGCAACTCATGGCATGAAGATAATGACTTGTATTGTGAAGATGAGGAATAAGAGGTTGACATTGCGGAGGAGCCATTGGTGTTTATTGATGAGCTCATGCAAAGGGCCGAGGCATAAAAGAGGAGGCAAAGGATTCGTGCGGGGTCATACGCCCAATTGGATGACACATTGAATTGCGAGAGTTGGATGGAGATTGGCCAAGATCCAATGAAAGTTACCGAGCAAAAAGGATCCATCTTTTGTGCGTGGTTCATAGAACCTTTCATGAGTGAAGGAAGTTTGTCCCCTACCACTTTTGTGAGCACCTGCGGCATCAACTCAATCCAAAATAGATGAGGGTTTATTCGACAAGAGTGCAACAAGTGTCGCGCTTGAGAGCCTCCAAGACCGTCCCGTGAGTGGCCTAAGCATTGGTGACTCGGTATGAACCTCTTGTTTTTTCATCTTGTGTCGTTTCATGTTGGCATGCCATGTTCATGCATCTTGTCTCCTTCCATGTTACAATTGCGTCCGCATTTTTGACTGTGTAGGCATTTCAATCTCTGAAGGCCTTCAAGGCCCGACACAAGAACAAGCCATTTACTCTTACGTATTGTTGGTTGCTCATCAAAGATTGTCCCAAGTTCATAGACCAATATGCTGCTCGCAAGAAGAAATGAGGGAAGGCGGCCGTGGCTGATGAGGAAGGCTTGCTCAAGAGGCCGAGGGGCAAGACAAGCTCGAAGGCCAACGAGAAGCGTGATGCCTTTTCCATGGCCGTGTAAGGAACTTAGGAGAACATTATGAGTCAAAAGGAAGTGAGGGAGGAGAGGAGGAGCAAATGAAGATATACTAGAGCTCCATACAAAGAAGCTTCACACGGAGGAGGTCGCGAAGAAGAGGAAGCTAGACATGGAGGAGGCCGTGAAACTCACAAAGTTCAAGACCGAGATCACAAATGCCAACACCAAAGCAAAAGAGGTGGCATTCGCGATCAAGAGCGTCGACAAGAACAACATGTTACCGAAGAAGAAGGCCTAGTTCGCGAACCGACAGAAGGAGATGTTCGCCCGCGACGGCCTGAACTAGGTGAGATCTCAGTCGTGGACTATGGACATTCAGTTTGAAGGCTGGCTGGTGTGTCGGCCGCTGGCTTTGTTGCCGGCGCAAAAAAACTTATTCATTCTGAAGGCTAGCTGGTGTGTCGGTAGCTGGTTTCGGCGTAAAAAACATGTTCATTTTGAAGGTTGGCTAGTGTTCCGGCCGTTGGCTTTGTTGCCGGCATGCAATTGGGGGGTGATCATTCTGTAGGCCGCTGGCTTTGTTGCCGGCCGGCATGAACTGGTGTGAACAACGGCAGCTGGCATGAACTATGGTCGCTGCCATTTAGCTACATCTTTTGTTGTTTTCAGATTTGCATGCACGCGGACCAGATGCAAGATGTTGTCGCGCATTAGGTGCACGCCTATCACATATACGAGATCGGACGGACATAACTCCATTGTCATCCCCAAACGGACGAAATCCGAATAAAACGGACGTCCGTTTGGATCGTGTGCTGGAACACTAGTTTACAATTCGAGAGGCAATCTCGAAAAGCTTGCATGTTAGAAAGAGGTCTTGGTCCACATCAATGTAATTGGTATCCAAAAACTTCAAATGCATGTTGGATAACGGAGAAGTAGCAAACATGCATTTGAAGTTTTACTATAAACCTGATCGAACCACCACTTCACCCATCGCTAGGAGAAACAAAAATTCTGGTATGACATAACTTCGGCAACCTTTCCCCGCTTGTATCATCAAGATGAGTCTCGGAGAGGAAAATGATATCTGGACCGTGCTACTTATGGATTTCCTGAAGCGAACAAATTGCTGCCCTCGGCAGTTCCAACTCGGTTTAGCTTGGTAGATCTCTTAACGAAAGATGTTGAAAGAAAGCAAGAAGGTTATATATAATTACTTCCTAAAACCAGCGCATACGCCTCATGACGATGGCATTTGTCATGATTTAGAACAACTTGCAATGCCTCAACATGCCTAACGCCTTCATTCAGGTTTATTCCTCATATTGAGGTACTTTCCATACGTACACAAAGGTTTTCTTGACCATACATGTCTTTTCTGTGTTCAATCTGCCGGACTGTCAGCCTTTTTTTGGTGTGTTCGCCTTAGAGCTATAGACGATAAAGGATTTTTTTCCGTTTTATATATTATATAAAGCAACCAACCTATACATCCAGCACGCTGGGGCTGCAGCACAAACAGGCCCAAAAGAGAAAACGAGAGAAGGAAAGAGAAACAAATGCTGACACCGGCAGATCAACGAAGCGAAGATGATCGACATCCGCTGCACCCTCCGGAGAAGTACCACCGAGCTTCGAGTAATCCGAGGCGTCATGTACCGAGCAACACCTTAAAGAATGAATGCGACGATAACGCCGCTGCTTCCCGGACTAGTCCTAGGGTTTCCCCTGATACGCGGCGGGTAGTGGGGTAGGGACATACACGACACCCTTCAGGAAGGCCCGGCAACGCCCGCAGGCGTCGCCGCATGGGAGCCAGACAAACTGCCAAGGATTTCTCCCGACCCAAACACCCACCACCACCCCCGACGCAACATAGGGTACCACCTAACCTGCCGCCCACCAGCATGTGCCACCACTGTCACTGGACTAACTCCGTCGTCCCACTGAGTCCACCGACGCGAGACTTGGAAGACGGCCGAGGAGACAATTGGCTCGGGGGCATCCACAACGCAGCCGACGGGAGGGACAACCTCCCCCTCCAACACGGTGCCAACCGGACACGACGGTATGGACTTACCAGTCCCCTGGCCCGACCAGACCCAAATGGATTCGGAGAGCCCCTGTTGCCCCGCTGCAGCTCGCCGGCCGATGAAGCTGCCACCGCCCACAGTCCACCACCTCCTTGCCACCACCATTAGGGAGCAGCCCTGCCGCGATCTGACCCACTGGCCTACCCTAACCCACATGGGGCCCGAAAGGTCCCAGATCTAGGCCGCACGGGCGTCGCCGGCCACCAGCACCGCCGCGGCACCCCGCGACCGTTGGTCGCGCTGCCTCATTAAGGAGACCCGCGGCCCATGGGATCCACGCCGCTGCCATCAGGAGGCACCGCGCCGGGGGGGGGGGGGGGGAGCGAGGGAACGAGGGGGCTCTCGGTCTCAGATTTCTTCACCCCGCCTTACAACTATGAAGGTTTGGCATTCAAACCGTACTGAAAAATAAATACTTACATGGGCGTCCCGCTCCTTTCCAGTTCACCGAACGGGTTATCCTTCTGTTAGAAAAATGTTAAATACCAAGCTGCAGCCAAAGTAGGATTGTGGGTTACTAAGCTAATGAATAATAATATTGTGTTAATTAACCATCCCAGCCCATCCGGTTTTTTTTTTTAAAAGCATCCCACCCCACCTACCTACCTTTGATCCAGGTTTCGTATAGCTACCCCTCTTGGCCAACAATTGTTAGAGGATCGACAAGATACATATAAAGATCCAATTGGACGATCAACATGGTGCATATAAAACCCAGTTAGAGAATCAACAAGAAGCATACAAAGATCCTGTGATTATTTAGAATCAATTAACTTGATTTATCTTAACCTGACTACCTGCTGTTGATCTCATAATAACTGCCCCTCTTTGTTTCAACTTCAACGCAACTAACCATCTTCTCGTCTGCCTACCTAGCTAGCCAAGAACCAAAGGATTAACAAGATGCACATAAAGATCCTAGATCCAAGCCTACAAAGATCTTTATATGTATACTCATAATATATATATATATATATATATATATATATATATATATACATATATGTAGATATATATGTAGATATATATGTATATATATATACATATATATCTACATATATATCTACATATATATATGTAGATATATATGTATATATATATATATATATGTATGTATACCATGTATGAAAAATTATGATGTATCGACAAATGTAGCATGTCATTATGGAAAGAAAAATATTGTTCATCGAACCTCACGTGCAAGAGTATGTACTAAGAATATGCACTGTCCATGGGGACTAAATTCTAAACACATACAAAGATTATCACTAGATATACTGTGCATGCCATGTTAATCAAACAGTCACAACTTCTGTCAGCATATGAGTTCTTGAAAAAGATGGAAAGGTAGGCCAAAATTCAACCTCATTGTTTAAAGGTCTTGATCATGGAAACACGGGCTACTTAAGTAGCTGGATCACTTTGCTCGTCAGACCATTACCCAAAACCGAAACACAGCAGCAAAACCCAACACAGAAACGACCATACTCACCTCCAAATTAAGTTAGCTACTCTCAGCCATGGAGAAAACTGTAGCACTAGCTCTGCTGCTACTCTTCACTCTCCTCATCACGACGCATCGGTTCGCGGAGGGCCAGGCCTACTGCCGGTCCCAGATCAGCCTTGCAAACGAGGCGTGCAGCCTGAGGAACTTCCCGGGGTCGAGGCCCTACGTGCCCCGGCAGCTACTCAACGAAACCTCCACATCGACGACACCAGGCAGCAAGGAGTACGAGCTTCGGTCCCGAGACGACAACGACGACGACGAAGATGACGACGAAGGGGGAGAACACGAGGGACGGCACCGCCGTCGACAGCGGCACCGCCACAGCGCCGACAACGGTGCGATGGACCCACGTGACACGGCCTGCTGCCGCCGGCTGATGGCCGTCGACAACTCCTGCATCTGCCAGGTATCCGCGCGCCTCCCGGTGTTCATGACCTCGGTGTGGCACGTCATCAAGCTCACGCCGGTCGAGGGCTGCGAGGTCAACTTCGAGTGCCCTGCCACTGTGTCACCACGGGGCTGACCTCATTACATTGATCGATCGATTGCGACAATGTCTACACCAAATCGTCAGTTCGCATTCCTTACATAGAGATTGAGTTCTACTGCTTGATCCATACATTGTAATAAAGATAGATTAACAGAAGTTGTATCATTGAGAAGAAGATCTAAATTACATTCTTAACTGAAGTCGGATCGACCGAGTACACTGTATTTTATTTTCTCACTGTAATCCGGTACTAGCGAGCGACCAATCACCTGAAGTGAAGTCCAATTTGTCGTCCAAGGACGGCAAAGGCAGGTTGGCGAGATCAGCGACGGCGATGAGGTCGCTGCTGGCGAGATCCTCCGCCAGGAATGGCTCGACCATCTGCCGCTCATCAGCGTAGGGCAGCGCCTCATGTGGCATGACCACTGCCGGCGGCGACGCCGGCGATGTCAAAGAAGACATGCATGGTGCCGTCGCCACCAGAGCCCCCGGATCTTCCTTCGGTCTCATCTCCGACTGATCCGATTCATGTGACACAAGATCGATCTTGTGGCCGCTGCGACTCAAGTCTGCCGGCGACGCCGTCGCAATCGCAACCTGAACGTAGCCGCTCAGCGAGAAGCGCATCACGAAGTC
This sequence comes from Hordeum marinum, assembly GCA_022496015.1. NCBI lineage: Eukaryota > Viridiplantae > Streptophyta > Magnoliopsida > Poales > Poaceae > Hordeum > Hordeum marinum. Next base: position 510,879,081 of record CM039678.1, read on the forward strand.
GTCGTAGGCGGCCTTGGCCTCCGCCTCGGAAGGGAAGGTGCCGATCCATCGGCGGACGTTGAGCCGGTGGCTCCGGAAGTCGGCCACCCACCGGCCGGGCTGCCTCTCATACACGCCGCGGAACCTTCTCGGGGGTGGTCTCGACTCTTTGGCGCGGCCCATCCTCGGCACCCGCGGCCGCGCCGGCGGCAGCTTCTGATTCGATTAACTTGGAAGAATGCTTAGGGTTTTTCTGGTACGCATCCGCGTTGTGCAATTGCTGGGGTACAGGTCCGTCCCCCGCTACCGTGGACGTGTTGTTGTTGTTGGCTCACTGCCATATTCATCGAGATGAGCATAGCCCATCATGTTTCGCGCTCGCGTGAAGAGCATTAACAGTTTTTTTTTCGTTCTATTCTTTTTAGAAATTTATTATACAGTATCATTCAACCATATATAGACGGTTTCATGATAAGAGCAACAATTTTAGTGCTTATCCAAAAGGCGTAATATGTATTTAATAGTATTCGTAAAATTAATGTTTTTTATGTAATTAGTAAGGTGTTCGCACATTTTAAGGAGATGTTAGTGCAATTAAAAATGTTCGTCTGTTTTAGAAATGTTGGTGCAATTTTAAAAACCATATACACATTTAAAAAATGCTATTTTGATTTGAAAAAACATACTACCTCTGTACACTTTTATAGGACGTTTTAGATCACTAAATTAGTGATCTACAACGTCTTATAAAAGTTTACGGAGGGAGTATAATTTTTCTAAAATTATTTTAATGTTAAAATATGATTAGATTTTAAACAAAAACTTAAGAAAATGGGGAAGCAAAAAATATATGAAAAGGGTAGACAAAAAACAAATCCAAAACCGTGAAACTGTCATAAAAAACCCCGTGACAAACCAAACCCGTAGCACCTCTGTTACTAAGGCCACGCACTCGTGAAACGCTATATCGCTCATTTGCATCGTGTTTTCTATATATCACTCGCAAAGAGTGATACATTTGGGTCGTGTTTTCCCAAAGTCACTAGAAGATACCTCTTCCCTAAGGAGAAGAATAGCACCATCCGCAAATCCTATGCCTAGCTTACAACGCAGAATGTTCACGAATCGTGCACGCCCCTCATCGATTTGGGTCGGGCCATGTGCGGGGTGTTTGTTAGTATTTTCAATACAATTCAGGTTTTTACAAAAAATATATGAAAAGGGTAGACAAAAAACAAAACCAAAAATGTGAAACTAGGATAAAAAAACCTGCGACAAACCAAACCCCTAGCACCCCTGTTACTAAGGCCACCCACTCGAAGCGTGGACATCCTGAACCCAGATACATATGAACTCGCTTTTTAAAAATATACTTTAATCACGTTTTGTAAATTCAAAACAAAGTTTTATGCATACATGTTCGCACAAATATGTCTATGACACAAAGTTTTCTAACAAAAAATCTTTTTTGTTTTGTTTTCGTAAAAAAGGCAAATTTTAGTGCTTCTAAATAGCGTTTCGTGACAGAATGTTTTTTTTTTTGCACAGGCCAAAAACAGTTCTTTTTTTGGAAACTTTCTGCATGCACGTATAATATGAAGGACGTCCGCGCGCACTTTTTTTTAGATTTTTTTGTCATTTTTAAATATGTTTTTCAAAGTAGGTTCATATATACCCTGTTCCATCCTTGACTTTCTCCACCCACTCGTGGAAAACTATATGCAAACGCTATATCGCTCATTTGCATCATGTTTTCTATATATCACTCGCAAAGAGTGATACATTTGCGTCGTGTTTTGCCAAAGTCACTAGAAGATACCTCTTCCCTAAGGAGAAGAATAGCACCATCCCCAAATCCTATGCCATGCTTACAACACAGAATGTTCACGAATGCGTGCACGCCCCCTCATCAATTTGGGTCGGGCCATGTGCGGGGTGTTCGTTAGTATTTTCAGTACTTTTCCGTTTTTTACAAAATATGTGATGAACATTCTGACAAAAATGTGGTGACATTTTACAAATACGCGATGAATTGTTTCCCCAATATGTTACAGATTTTTTTAAATGCATAAGATATTTTTTGAACACATGAGGTACTTTGTACATACAAACGTATATTTGCTGCAATACAATTTTCCCACTTTTATCCGACTAATAAATAAACATATTTTTCCCAGAAATACTACAGGACAGTAAAATGGGCAATTTCCAAGACCACTTGTGCCCTTGAAGATTTTGATCGTCAGATTTCGTGTTTCGATGGATTCTGCCTTTTAGATTGTTGGGTTATTTCGTGGTTTCTCATTAAGTGTGCCATGTCTTATAGGTCAGTTATGGAAAATTCTATTCGCCGCGCGTTGCGGCAAGCTGTCGTAGCTTCGCACAGGCGAACAAGCGATCTGGGCCGGCCCATCTAAGCGTTGTCGTTCCCGGTTTTAGGGGCCTTCTACAGGTTCAGGTTCCCTAGGTTTTTTATTGTTTTGGTGAACTTCTAGAAGGTTCTTGAACCAGATTTTTTTCTGTTATGTTTCACTTAGGGTTTTTTTTCCACTTATTTCCTTTCATTTTTTTCGTTTTTTCTTTCCCTTCATTTTAATTTTTCTTTCTCATTTTTTTAAATGCGAACATTTTAAAAAATGTCCATTTCTAAAGAAAATGCTCCTGTTTTCAAATTTTGTTCGTAAAATCCATAAAAACAGAATTTTAAAATGTGTTCACTTTGTTTCATAAAATCCATAAATACAAAATTTTAAAATAGGACTGCATCAGGGTCAGCTTTGAACCCTTATCTTTTTACCTTGGTGATGGATGAGGTTACAAGGGGTATACAAGGAGATATCCCATGTGGTATGCTCTTTGCAGACGATGTGGTGCTTGTCGATGATAGTCGGGCGGGGTCAACAGGAAGTTGCAGTTATGAAGACAAACCTTGGAATCGAAAGGTTTTAGACTTAGTAGGACTAAAAATCGTGTACATGAGGTGTACCTTCAGTACTACTAGGCACGAGGAGGAAGATGTTAGCCTTGATGGGTAGATGATGCCTCGGAAGGACACCTTTCGATATTTGGGATCAATGTTACAGAAGGATAGGGATATCGATAAAGATGTGAACCATCAAAAAGTCGGATGGATGAAGTGGTGCCAAGCTTCTCACATTCTCCGTGACAAGAGAGTCCCACAAAAGCTAAAAGGCATGTTCTATAGGACGGTGGTTCGACTCGCAATGTTGTATGGCGCCGAGTGTTGGCTGACTAAAAGACGACATGTGTAACAATTAGGTGTGACGGAGATGCGCATGTTGAGATGGACGTGTGGCGACACATGGAAGGACCGAATCCGGAAAGATGATATACGAGATAGAGCTGGGTTAGCGTCGATTGAAGAGAATCTTGTTCAACATCGTCTGAGATGGTTTGTGCATATTCAGCGGGCCTCCAGAAGCCCCAGTGCATAGCGGACGACTAAAGCTTGTTGATAATGTCAAAAGAGGTCGGGATAGACCAAACTTGACATGGGAAGAGTCCAAAAAGAGAGATCTTAAGGATTGGAACATCACCAAAGAACTAGCTATGGACAGGGGTGCATGAAAACATGCTATCCATGTGTCAGAACCATGAATTGGTCCCGAGATCTTATGGGTTTCATCTCTAGCCTACCCCAACTTTTTTGGGACCAAAAGTTGTGTTGTTGTTCTTGTTAACTATGAAAAGCTTGCCATACCACGGATTTCACTCTCCGTATTAAGCTGGTAATTTTGATTCAGCATTCGGGTGAATGGGGTCTGTCTTTATACTATGTCTGTTATATGATGGTTTGGTCGTGGTTAATGCCTAATGAATCTGATAGATTGATTTGTGAACCCTGACATGTTGATGTCGTCATTTGGTAGAGAAGAAAGCATGATATGCATGATCTGTTTTCATGTCAAATTTTATCTAGCATGTGCGCTTTTCATTTCATCCTCTTTTTTTCCATCATATGTGAATTACTGTTTCATTGTTTAATGTTTGATTAGGCTTAGAAGATTTATGTCTATTGGGGGTATCCTTATTTTCCTTCTGATTTATTTGGCCTTATTATTGCAAGGTTGATTTCTTTGTTACTAATCCTATAGTTGACCATTATTTCGCTGGGATTTTTTTTTCTAATTTTAAATGTATGACAGCAAAACTGTAGTCTAAATCATTTACATCGCCCATTAATTGTGAGAAATTAGCCAATGAAAATGGCATGCTTTGTCTTTATCATATCTCTCAACTATTCACTGCTTGCATATGTGATGGTGTGTGTTAAAAACTATGTATGACAGCAAAACTGTAGATTCAATAGCATAGCTTCAATGTTATCTGCCTTAACTTGAACCAAAGCTGTTCGATATCATGAAATAACTGAAATAAGATACATGCCTTTTGTCAAATCATATTTGAAATTTGCAATGTGCAATTTGCAGATGAGATTTGTTTTGCTGTTTTCTCATGCTTTGGCTTTTAGAAGGACTTAGGGCCAGAGTGGATAGAAGGTGCAATCTTGGCTATATTTTGTATGTGCTTCAGTTTCGGAAATGCACTTTGGCTCTCGGGTCCAGATGCTCCCGCAATCTGGACCGCAGGCCTTCATCGAGATTCGCACATAGCACAGTATTCAGTCTCGTATTTCCAATTAAAAGTACTCGGCCTGGCCCACTTGACAGTTGTACGGCCCGGCGACGGAAGTCCAACGGGTCGTTAGTCCAGATGGGGTCGAGCGGATCTGTACAAAACCATGGATGGAACTGGACCAACGGGCTCTAACGCCAGTGGGCCACTCCAGATATTTCTCCCCTGCCGCCCCACGTTCCTCGTACCCAGCCCCCACCATCTTCTTCCTCTGCAAGCTTCGGCTCATCCAAGCACCTCATCCTCTCATCAATGGAGTCTCGTTCCTTAGCCACAAAGCGCCGCCCTACCCCACCGCCACTTCCACTAATCCCATGCCCATGTTGCAAAGCGAAAATCATCACCGTCGTGTGCGGCCCTCGCGGATCTAAGCATGCGCATCGCTATTACAAGTGCTGCTTAAAAGATGTGATTTCTTGCCTCCCTGATCCCGCCTTGTGCGGCCCTCGCGGATCACAGGTCATGGTTGTAGCGGAAGCGTCCGAAGCAAATAGAGTGAAGACTTTTTCAGCAAGGCTGATGAACACAAGAAGAAGCTGCAGTTCTCATTTGGGAGCAAACTGTACCTGAGGCTGTGAAGATGACTGATAAATTTGAAGCATGTAAAATGCAATGTGGAGGGTGTTCATTTGCGCAACATATTGACGGAGAAGAATGTGGTATATGTGTAATCATTACTATGTTTGAAAAAAAAACTAACTGCTAATAATAAAAATCCAGGATGTGTCGGGAGCAGCTCACGGGGTCGCTGTGTTGAAGAGCAACATGGTAGCTCGTCTCGTTCTGTGCCAAACAATGAAGGCGAAATCAATGTGGCGGTTCCATTCCGAAAAATCGGTTATATATTAGTATCCATCGGTGTTGATGATCTTTGTATCGTTTTTTGTTGTGCCAGCGCTGGATATGGATCTGGATAATCCTTGTATTGTTGGCGAAGATTGTTCTGAGCAAAAGCTGATCGTGGCAGATGTGGATGGAGTTGGTGCACCTCAAACAATTTCTGTTGGGGTCGAGTTTCTTACTTGCGACCAGGTCGGTATTAAGTCACTCATTTCGCATGATGACAGTGAAGGGGAGGTGTCACTCGCTGATGATGATGTAGCTTTCTGCCTGCGATCAATGTTTGCTGAACCAGGTTAATATTTCGTGAATAACAAAAGCATTAATGAAAACTGAAACTACTTTAGTATAGGAGATATGTGAAAAACATCAGCTCTAACTTTAAATAGTCGTGATGCATTTTTTTTGGCGCAGGTGGATGTGGCGGGGGGATCTCAAATCCATGGGCAAGCAATGTGGCTGCGGGTCTGTGACTCACATGAGTACATATGAGGAATATGCTAGAGAACTAGAGAGCTAGCTTGAAAATAAAGGTTTGTGATGCAATGGAGACAGAAATGCATGTTTAATAATTAGTAATATTCCAGCACTAATAACAAATAAAATGCAAAAAGTTATTTGATTGACTTGTTGTTTCAGAGATTGATGCTAATACTGTTGTTGAAGACCCACTTGTAGCTGCACGTGTCAATGCAGGAAACATGAAGATGGGCATGTTGGCTGGTATGGCTATGGCTGACCAGCTAATAATTGAACAGGAAAAATAATTTCAACATGGTTATAATTGAACTTTAAGTCGCAGGAGGGCCACAGGTGCTGATGGTTGAAGACATGATAACAATTAAACCTATTAGGGTAGCTAGCTCCTCCTCTTGGGGTTGCCACAGATGCAGAGATCTGCCAAGACAGATGCTACATGTGAAGAAGGTCGTACTCGTGAGAAAGTGAGATTCTTATCGGAGATAATGACAAGCAGGCAAGGTGATGTTACTGACAGTGGGGCTACAACTCAAGAAGTGCCAGTTCACGAGCAACCTGTCAATGTCCAACATCAAAGTGCAAGCCAGGTGGTACCTTCTGTTGAAAAGTAACAGATCTGATACAGCTAAAATCCAATTCCCTCCAGGATTTGGTCAGGGTCGTCGGTTGACAATTAGTGCGTGAACGGACATTTTTCATTAATAGATTGTTTAGTCAGTCTACTGATAGATAATTCCTGCAGCTGAGAAGGGGAAAGCTCCTGTTGTGCATGAGGACGAAGTTTTTTTTTCTCGATTCTGATTTTCTTTCGGGGGGAACCGGAGAAACCTGTTTCCGGAAAATCTCGGATTTTTCGGGGTTTTCTCGGCCGAATTTTTCAAATGAATGTTGAATTTAAATTATTTGAAGCCCCTATCAATACAACGTACTACCTGTTCGAGTGGTCAGCACATATTTCTGTCATTCGAGGGTTCAAAACACTATCCATCTTAGACCCTATATCTAATTTTTGTAAAAGGCAAAACACCAATAAAAATTTGTTGGGGAAATTGGGATTCGATCCCGCAACCCACCTGAAACTACAACAAGCGCATTACCACTACGACAAGTGAATTTTTTTTGTCCAAGTCACATACAGGCTTGTAGATGTTCAAAATTCAAATAAATTTTAAATTTTAGTTTGGTATTCAGATTTTTGGGTGGGTACCGAAGCACCGGTTTTCGACCAGTTTCCGAAAATACCGGTCTAGAAAAAAAAACTGACGAGGACCAAATAATAAAAGCTGTGCGAAGAGCGTTCATGGGAGTTGTATGATTTGATTCTCATGGAAAATCATCATTAAATCAACCTAGATAATACTGAAATGTGTCAAGCTGAAAAAATTTGTGTCCTGCTTTGATTCGTTCTTCAAATAAATGATAGGTGGCCCAGTGATAAGAGAGGGAGGGCAAGACGGAGATCACCAAGCTGGAGGTATGATAATGGGTAACTGGCTGCTTTGATAAATTTTTGTTGTTGTTTATACACTGGAGGAGTAACAGAGTGCACTGTGAAACAAAAAAAACATGAAAATGCAGGTACAATGCCGCCTTGTGTGCCTCACGGACTGAGGCCTAAAAGTGAGTTCAGAAAGAAACATCCGGCAAAACTTGGACTGCACCCTGATGAGCCGATTGGGGCAGATGCCATGGTGTTTGATGATAATATGAGAAGGTGCTCTGACGTGGAGAAGTTAAGGTGTGGACATTGCAGGATTTCAGAATAAAATTTACGTAGCATTGTATGTGGAAACATGGGGATTACTAACAAATACATGCCGTATGTTTGTGTTGGCAGGAAATGGTACTGCCATACACACCCATACACAGTGCAGCTCACAGGTGCAATGATAAGAGTTTTGATCGTGAAGGTGATCCAAAATTGGACCATGTGATAGCGATGTGGCGTTTGGCGAGGAAGGAGGAAGCAAAGCTGTTTCCAAGGCTAAGTGAGTGCTTCCAAGTGATACCTGACTTCAGGCTTGGGGTAAGTGAGGCACCCGGACATTTTTTTCCCGTAGCTGATGTTATTTCATAGAAGAACACGATATGAAACTAACAGTCCAATTGCAAAAAATGTAAATGTAGGAGGAGCTAATGGAAGCGGAGAGATCATCAGAGCTTGATTTTCGACTACATTGCAACAATTATCACCGAGGATCGAGCACACTGGTGTGAAGATTGAAGCAGCTAAGGATGCAATTATGATGCCTATTGCAAGTTCAGCTTAATTGTTCCAACTGCCTTTGTAATATGCTGACAATATTCGATGCCAACGTTTGCAGATAATGTTGCTACTGAAGTACATGGAGAGCTTGGCAGTTTACTCTGTGGACTTGCACAAGAAAGTTCTCGTGGTCATGGACCCTGTAGAGACAGAGGAGCCAAGGCATGACATGCATGCTAAGCATGAAAGGAATGCCATAAGAGTTCTGTCGAACCTAAGGAGGTGTATACATGAGTGCATCCTTGGAACAAATATATCTTCTGCTGGGTGGAAAGTGGATTTCAACAATGGGATGCATACCTGCTGTGAAAGGTTAGTTCTTCATGATTGAGGTTGCATCTGCACTCTCTGCCTGCTCTGCAATGACTGAATCCATGGTGTGCTGCCCATCCACTCGCGGTCCTCCTAGCTCTAACGCACCAGCTTTATCTCCCTCATTCTCATTCAAATCAGACACCGCCCCACCTCCGGCGTCGATATGCAGTTGCTCGCCGTACGCAACACCACCAAGCCCGGCTGCTGAACTGGCAACTGCATCAAGTATCCCCCATCTAGATCCGCCGACTGAAAGAACTTCGGCCGGGCCTCCCACTGCACCATTCCCGTTAGAACGACAGCGCTAGAGGCCTTATTCTCGAAAATAGGTAACCTGCAACGACATTCCGACCACAAATCAAGGGTACAGCCGATAGATCAAAATCTCCATCGAACATTTATGCATTTTCAGGTCGTAGGGGTGACTTGATTTTTACCTGTGAGTCATTGGGAAGTCCGCCGCCATCGGTGGTCGCCGCCGTTATTAGATCCACAGAACGGCTGCCAAACCTCTCCGCCCAGCCTCTCTGCCCCCCCACCACTCCGCCGGCGCCGCAGAGCTCGCCCTGGCTTATTCACAAGAACAACACTAGCCCAACAACACTCGCCCACAACAAGTCAGCCCCCCGTGAACATTGATCCTTGCTGCTTACAGATGAGCCAGGGCAAACGGCCGTCGCCGTGAATACCAAACACCTGTACCCCGAGTCCAGAGTACAGGTGGTAGGCAGGCGTTACCCAGGAAACGGCTGTCAATTCCGACCCCCCTGCACCGTCTGTACGTACACCTGCCAGGCCACCGTATAATTCATTTTAGATTCATGTATTGCTTTGACAGCGACTGGTGGCACAGATCACGACGCATGCGTGTGTGGCAGGGATATAGTGTTCATCTGGACCCGAGAGCCAAAACTCTCCTCCCCTTCAGTTTAGACTCTTCAGAGCCAGAGCTACTTTATCAATATTTTTCTTTACCGCACGAGCATCTGTATGACATGAGTTCTTATGTTCTGGGAACCTTGAGACTGGTCTTAATTAATTCTGTTGACAAATCACTTTCTTATCTTAAAGTAGATAAGTGATTTCTGGAGTTTGAGAGAAAAGTTCTTTTGCTGTTCCGATGATCAAGGTATGGCAAAGCCCTTCATGGGATTCTAGGGAAACAACATATGTGATGCCTTTTGTAAGCTAAGATGGGATATTGACGTAATTGTGCTTTATGTATTCCTTTATATTTTCATTATATGATTTTGATCTAGTCGTGATGGCTCCCCTGTAGCGCCCAGTTTTTCTAGAACGTGTATCCTTTTGTTAACAAAATAGCAGGCATGCGTATGAGATTCCTTAATCGGTTTTGCAAGCATTATTTGCCCAGTAGCTCCTCATCAGCAATTTAGCTTTTTTTGCAGCAGCCATCATGCCCTGCAAATTGTTTCTATGTAATGTAATTTCTTTTTCACTCACTTTGGGAGTATTCAGCTGATTGATATGATGCCCTTAATAAATTTGGTTACTCGAACGTGATTCCTGCATGGCAAGGTTGTACTATTGATAATTCTATTATTATTTCTTTCGATTTCAACAATACATGTGGTGTCTCATCACTTAAGGGAACTTGATAAAGAGATCAAATTCAAGTTCGAAATAGACTGGTGTTGATGAATTCATTGAATTATGCAACCAGTGTGCTATTTAGGAAAAATAATAATCCAAAGAGAGAGCACCTTCAAACATCTATGGTTCATGCACCAGTATCCTGAAAGCTTCTCCAAAGAGAGAGCACCTTCAAACATCTATGGTTCATGCACCATTATCCTGAAAGCTTCTTGCCCTAACCAAGAGCTGTGAAGATCCTAGCATATGCCCAGCTCTACGGGAAAGTGAATTAATAATAGATTTATGCCTGGCAGGAAGGAACAAAAGAGGGTGCCTATTTCCGAAGCAAACATACAAATTCTTGCCTCCAAGTCTCGACCCTGAGCGTTCATTCTTTATTCAATGAAAATTGAGAGGCTGCGTATTTAAAAAACTGCCACAACTTGTCGACTTAAATCAAAGCATATCCCTATTCGCTGTGCATGCTGATATGCAGAAACGATCTAGGGTTTGTGCTTGAAATGCAATCAATCAGTATGCAACGGTCGAACAATCACAGTGCAAGATACTCCCTCCGTCCCATAATGTAAGATTCTTTGACACTACACTAGTATCAAAAAGCGTCTTACATTATGGGACGGAGGGAGTAACAACTAAGGGATTGCCACGAAGTACGGTAAAACAGTTTATACTTTAACACGAATACCAGTGATAGGTTCCATGGAAATGATTGTCAATAGTTGCATTGCAAGGCCTTTGTAACCTCGAAACAAGAAGGACGGTATTTGTGCTAAAATGATATTCAAAGATCATCCCTGACACTGATGTTCAGAAGTTTAGCCAGCTTGCCACTTTCATATGCATCTACAGTATCTGCATTTTCCCCATGAATGAAAATAAAAAAGTGAGTCGGGACGGAACAAGGATTCACAGAAATACTTGTTCTAACTGATCTATGTACCAGAACACCACGTACCATCAGAGCCTCCCAAGTGCTTTCCACGGATGAAAACCTGAGGAACAGTACGCCTGCCAACCATGTTGGATAAGGCGTCCTGGATTTCCCCACCATCCTCTGCATCAAAACCAGGATAAAAAAATTCATTGATATTTCTTTTTTGTGAATCGTAAGCAATTACAACATGTTCGAAATGTTGGTCTTCCCGATCTAAGAACCAATGTAATGTAACTAAAACAAAACTTCTGCGCATCTTTTCATCAAAAGGAGAAGGCGGTTTTAGTTACAAGAGAATAGCAGCAGGGCAAACATGTGCCCACTGCCACCATAAGTGCAGAAAAAAACAAAAAAAAAACACATATTCCATCCACGTTGTTTCAATATGTGATATCATTCTAAAAAATCTATTTCATAGATACCAACAGGTTAGTTTCTATGGAACTTCCACTGGTGGTACAATCAAGGCTGAATGCCCTAGTTAAAACAGTTTATACCCCAAGATGGCCCGATTCTGAGAACAAAAGGACATAAACAACTGTACTTGTGAAGTAGAGGACATGACGGTATATATTTAAGGCAACATCTTTTACAGATAGATAAATAAAGAGCCTGATAAGATACAGCAAACCAGTGAACATGGATGTACCTCGCTGATCAAGCTCGACGACATAAGGATCCTTCTTCAGTTCAAGCTCCTTGAACACAGCCTTCGCCCTTCTACAATACCTGCAAATTTTGAGTGCTTCAACTGTTAACATACTGTTTATTCTGACAGTACGAAAACACTGAAATGTGGCATGTTGGTAGTTGTTAGATTCTGCAACCATGGGCAGTTGCAGAGTCAGGAACAGAGCAGACGTGGCGTTGAATTATTCAATATCAACCAACATACACCATACTAGGAGTGCATTACCACTGACACCAACATAAATCTCTAATCTCCAGATCAAACTACCAATTGGTTTTCTAAGCCACAGGTCGGCAACAATTTCTTCCTTATTCAATTAGTGCTGTTCTTTGTTTTAAAAACTTTTGCAAGGGCCTGGTATCTTTTGGGTATATCTATCCACCCTATTCCTAGCAAATTATGAAATTACAAAAGACAAAACAGAGTCTAATTAGAATTAAGCACGCATCCATCCAAAGATACACTAGTTTTCTAGTTACAATATATTTGGGGTCTCACGAGATGGAACAAACAAGGACAAATTTACACACCTCCCTAGGGTTGGCCTTTGCTGAATGGCTAAATTGGGGAAGTTCATCGTCTTATCAGTACTGCTAGAGCGCCAGCAGGAATCGCTGCTGGCCTGCCGCCTGACGCCTGGGTTTATGAAGATTAGAAATTTTGAGAGGGGAAAGACAAGAAGAAGCGCGAGTGATAAATCTCTGGTGCTAGCACAAGGGATGCGTGGAGTCATAGAAATGTACAGATCACTATATCGTCGCTCCAGTCGGCCACGTGGTGGTGCCATGGGGCGGCTGGTACTGCACTTACACCTAATACAGTAATACATACTCACTTACACCATAGGCTGGACCGGTGCTACAGCCCGGGTGCCCATCATCTGACTACATCAGTGCCTAACAGTTTCATATTATCTGACCATATCAGTCCCACCCCGCATAGTCATGTGCTCTTCCCAAGAGTTTAAGTCCAAGTATTCAACTTCACAGAAACATTGAAGTTTGGCTTCTTTCAATATACTTCCAAGCAAGAGTTCTGGTGAGCTAATCAGACTCTAGCTTTTACCCGACAAACCCAAAATGCTAACCTAATAGAGCATTCTAAAAAGGAAAAGAAGAGGCCCAGGTTCCCCTACATCATCTATGACATGAACCAGAGGCTCGGTTAAAACGACTAAATCAGAAAAAACAAAAGTTTAGCTTGTTCAGATACAACAAGCAGTGCAAAGAAGTACCGTCACTCTCTCATCACCTAGTGTATCAAGAATTTTGAGCAAATTAACACTCAGAACACCGGCAGCAGGCAAGGCCAGATAAGCGCAGCGTCTCCCTGTTCATTCGGTACCAACAACAATCAGCTGTTGCCTAAAACTTGCTACGGCTCAAGTTCCGGTTTCCCGTATTGAATTGAAGAATTTCAAAGCAGGTAGAACCCTGGATCTGCGTTCGACGGTTCATACGGTTCCGGCTCTGCAAAACAACGCAAGAAATCGCCACACTACAGTTGGATCCTGAAAAGGGGAGAGACTATTCTCTCGGTTCCTCCGGCTACCTCCCGAGCCAGACGATTTTGACCAGGCCATGGGGCTGAATCACCGGTCAAGGCCCTAGATAGATGCCCTAAAGCGCCACTGTCAGATGAGAGCGAGACGCGCAGCAGCCACACCCAAATCCTAAGGTCAGTTCGTCGGCGCGGATAGGCAGCGGGTCGAGGAGCGAGGAGAGAAGGGAGAGGAGGGGGCTTACGGGCAGTAGGACTTGGAGAAGATGACGACGTCGTGGGCCTTGACGGTGGATTTCACGAAGGACGTCTTGGACGCCGAGGCGGATCCGAAGGCCGCGAGGGCGATGAACGCGGCGGCCGCCGCCGCCACGCCGAAGCGCCGGACCGTCGTCGAGGCCATCAGGATCGCGCCGGCGGCGAGGTCAAGGTCGAGGCGGGCTTGGGGGAGATCGAGTGAGCGCGCCGGTGGTCTGACGAGTCGTCTTCTTCCGGCGCTTTTGCTATAAGCTCTGTCCCTCGTACAGGTCGCGGTCACGGAATACAGGAATACGTGTTCTTGTTTGGGCCGTGCAAAGCTAATCAAATACGTCTGCCATGGTTACTTCTCCTCCTCTGTTTGTAGACGTATATAAGATTAGTTATTATTAGAACTAGTAACGTACACAATCGCCTGCGAAAATCAGTGTGAAGCAAAGTTCACCCGCAAGTTGAATTAGATCATTACTAGTTACACCGTCTCAAAATAAATGATTCAACTTTGTACTGACTTTGATAAAAAAAGTATATCTTATCAACCAACGTTTATTCATCGGTGGTGCACAAATGGAAAATCATATCATGAATCGTGAGTTTAACCGTTATTCGAGCTTTGGGAAGAAAAGAAAAAAGGCCATTGCAAACAGGTGCGAAGTCAGGAGCGTGAATGGTAACGCTATTTACATCCAAAATAGTGTTTAATCAATCAAAGGTAGGTAGGAGAATTTTATGTTCTTTTAATCGAAGTATACTTGCAGAATAAAAGGTAGACTATTCTGTACATACTATATTGATGAATAAATTGCAACCAATCCAGTGCTGTTGCACCAAGGAGTATGCAGCATTTCCCACACCTCTTTCACAATGGATTATTGTCTGACAAAGCAAATTAGTACCCACATCATAAACCTGGACCAATAAGATCATGGGTTCCTTGTTAGAAGCTTACATGCATGGGGGAAAACAGAAGAATCAGGTTTCAGGCGCGCCAGCTGCTTTTGAAAACACAGCCATGTTCAATTCTTCTACTTCTTGCCCTACTTACTTTCTAGTCAACAATATTGGAAGACAACACATGCTGCTTGCAAGTGAACACATCTGGATATCTGGAGACCCCCATCTACTCTTCCTCGACATTGAACTCGTCATCATCGTCGTCGTCCTCCTCGTCATATTCATCAACATCATCATCTTGAGTACTGGCACTATTACGGCGGAAGCTGTTCATCTCGTACCTCCCATCATCCTCGTTGATGAACTCCAGACCATACACCGCATCCCTGTGCTTCACCACTAGCCAGCGAAGCAGACGGTCCTCCTTGTTTAGATAGTGCAGTTCTTTAGTGAAGGAAGGTGGAACTGTTAGACATATTAACTTCATTATCCTATACATTAGATCACCTAATGGACAGATCAGAGAGATGAGATGGATTCTTACCACCAATGGAAGCACCCATTGGTGTAGGCGATGCAAAGTCCCATGCCTGCTCGATGCAGGCTTGATGCAGGCTCGGGGTAGACTGTCGCAGCGGGTAGCGACGTCCCTCCGGGTGCCACCGGCACTGCCCTGGGACAGGAGCAGGGCTTGGTGATGATCTTCCCGTCGCTGTAGCGCTCCCCTAGACCGGTAGGGTTTTAGGGATGTGGGGAGCAGGAGAAACCTTACGTGAACTAGTCAGATCGCAGGTGTCGACTGCTCCCCCATCTATTTATGTGCGCTGGCGACAGGGGACCAAAACCACTTGTTGGTTAGGGTGCCCCCGACCAGGGCACTTCTATTGTGACGAAAGGAAATGATCGTTGGATCGTGGCCCCTCTCCTTTACGTGAAAACTTATCTTCTGTCTCTTTTCTGTGTTTTTTTCAGATTTTCTGTTCAGCCCATTGGGGCTCTCGTGGCTCTTACTGCTCCTTTCTTAATTGTTTTCACATATTTTCCTTTAATGCAGTCAATGCAATTGCCCGCGTCAGAGAAATCTAGCGGAGGAAGTATTTCTACTTTAATCAATCGTTCCATGCTCCCCCTCGAAATGTGGCCCAAGCGACGATGCTACAATTTCAAAGAAGGATTGGTACTTCTCCCCTTTTTCATGATTGCATTCATTCATGTTCATCTCACAGAGATTCACACATATAGGATAATCGGAAAGATTTAACATACAAAGTTTGCCTCGTTGAACAACGAGACCGACATCCTTATTACAATACTTTAAGAAACATTGTTCCGCCCCGAAGGTGTAATGAAAACCGAAATCATCTAAACATGAAGCTGAAATCAGATTCTGTTGGGGAACGTTGCATGGGAAACAAAAAATTTCCTACGCACACGCAAGATCTATCCATGGTGATGAGCATCTACGAGAGGGAGAGTGGATCTACATACCCTTGTAGATCGCTAAGCGGGAAGCGTTAAGAAACGCGATTGGTGTAGTCGAACGTCTTCGTGATCCAAATCGCCGAGCGTCCCGCAATCTCATCACGGTCCATCTCGCGATCCAATCACGATCCGTCCTGCGAACTCATCATGATCCGTCCCGCGATCTCATCACGATCCGTCTCGCAATCTTGATCACGATCCTTCTGATCTAGCGCCGAACGGACGACACCTCCGCGTTCAGCACACGTACAGCTCGATGACGATCTCCGCCTTCTTGATTCAGCAAGAGGGAGCGGAGAGGTAGACGAGTTCTCCGGCAGCGTGACGGCGCCGCGGCGATGGTGGTGGAGCAATTCCGGCAGGTTTCGCCTAAGCACTGTAGAAAACCGATCTAGAGGAGAAACTATGCACTAGAGGAACGGGTAGCACGTGGCTGAAAATCTTGTGCCAAAACCCTAAAAACCTCAGTATATATAGGAGGAGAGGAGGAGGAGGCTTGGCTCCCAAGGATCCAGCCCTTGGGTCGGCCGAACCAGGAGGGAGGAGTCCTCCTCCTCCACTCCTAGTAGGATTAGGACTCCTTCCTAATTTAGCCCTTTTGCCTTTTTCCATCTTTTTCCTTTGGGGATTTTTCTTCCCAGCCGCATGAGCCCTTTGTGGGACTTCCTCCAGCCCACTAAGGGCTTGTATTCATCCTCCCACAGCCCATGTAGCCTCTTGGGTCGAAATACCCCTCCCGATGGTCTCCCGGTACACTACCGGCACTCCCGGTATACTACTGATGAGCCCGAAACTTTTCCGGCGACCAAAATAGGAGCTCCTATATATCAATCTTTACCTACGGACCATTCCGGAGCTCCTCGTGACGTCCAGGATCTCATCCGAGACTCCGAACAACCTTCGGTCACCACCATACATAACTCTATACTACCGAAACGTCATCGAACCTTAAGTGTGCAGACCCTGTGGGTTCGAGAACTATGTAGACATGACCGAGACACCTCTACGATCAATAACCAATAGCGGGACCTAGATGCCCATATTGGTTCCTACATATTCTACGAAGATCTTTACCGGTCGAACCTCTGTGTCAAGGATTCAGTTAATCACGTATGATGTTCCCTTTGTTCTTCGGTATGTTACTTGCCCAAGATTCGATCGTCAGTATCTCCATACCTAGTTCAACCTCGTTACCGACAAGTCTCTTTACTCGTTCCGTAATACAAGATACCGTGACTAACACTTAGTCACATTGCTTGCAAGGCTTATTGTGATGTTGTATTACTGAGTGGGCCCTGAGATACCTCTCCGTCACACGGAGTAACAAATCCCAGTCTTGATCCATGCCAACCCAACAGACACCCTCGGAGATACCTGTAGAGCACCTTTATAGTCACCCAGTTACGTTGCGACGTTTGATACACACAAGGCACTCCTCTGGTGTCAGTGTGTTACATGATCTCATGGTCATAGGAACAGATACTTGACATGCAGAAAACAGTAGCAATAAACTGACAAGATCATATGCTACGTTTTAGTTTGGGTCTTGTCCATCACACCATTCTCCTAATGATGTGATCCCGTTATCAAATGACATCTCATCTCCATGGTTAGGAAACCTTAACCATCTTTGATCAACGAGCCAGTCTATTAGAGGCATATTAGGGACATGGTTTTGTCTATGTATCCACACATGCATCTAAGTCTCCGATCAATACAATTATAGCATGGATAATGAACGATTATCATGAACAAGGAAATATGATAATAACTAATTTATTATTACCTCTAGGGCATATTTCGAACAGTCTCCCACTTGCACTAGAGTCAATAATCTAGTTCACATCACCATGTGATCCGCATTGTTATGAATCTAACACCCAATGAGTTCTGGGGCTCGATCATGCTTTGCATGTGAGAGAGGTCTTTTAGTCAATGGGTCTGTGACATTCAGATCCGTATGTACTTTGCAAATCTCTATGTTAAACTATAAACACTGCTACTACACTCCACTTGGTACTATTCCAAATGGCTGCTCCACTATACGTATCCAGATTGCTACTCCGAGTCATCCGGATTGGTGTTAAAGCTGGCATCAACGTAACTCTTTACGACGAACTCTTTATCATCTCCATAATCGAGAAACATCTCCTTAGTCTTTTAGTTACTAAGGATAATCTTGACCGCTGTCTAGTGATCCACTCCTGGATCACTCTTGTACCCCTTGACGGACTCATGGCAAGGCACACACAGGTGCGGTACACAACATGGCATAATATAGAGCCTATGGCTAAGGCATAGGAGATGACGTTCGTCCTTTCTCTTTCTTCTACCGTTGTCGAGCTTTGAGTCTCACTTAACTTCACACCTTACAAATCAGGCGAGAACTCTTTCTCCGACTGATCCATTTTGAACTCTTTCAAAATCTTGTCATGGTATGTACTCATTGAAAGTCTCATCAAGCATCTTGATCTATCTCTATAGATCTTGATGCTCAACAATTAGGTAGCTTTATCTAGGTCTTCCTTTGAAAAACTCTTTTCAAACAACTGTTTATGCTTTCCAGAAATGCTACATCATTTCCGATCAACAATATGTCAACCACATATGCTTACCAGAAACTCTATAGTGCTCCCACTCACTTTATTGTAAATACAAGTTTCTCATAAACTTTGTATAGACTCAAAAACTTTGATCACCTCATCAAAGTGTATATTCTAACTCCAAGATGTTTGATTCAGTTCATAGAAGGATCACTAAAGCCTGCACACCTTTTAGCATCCTTGGACTGACAAAACCTTCTGGTTGTATCTCATACAACCTTTCCTTAAGGAAGGAAATGATGTTTTGGCACCCATCTGCTAGATTTTATAATTGAAAAATGCAACAACTGCTAACATAATTCCAATAGACTTTAGCATCGCTACGAGTGAGAAAGTCTCATCATAGTGAACTCCTTGAACTTGCCGAAAACTTCTTTGCGACAAGTCATGCTTTATAAATGGTGACATTCACCATCAGCGTCTGTCTTCATTTTAAAGACCCATTTGTACTCAACGACCTACCGTCCAACAAGCAAGTCCACCAAAGTCTATACTTGGTTTTCATACATGGATCTTTTCTCGGATTTCATGGCCTCTAACCATTTGTCGGATTCCGGGCCCATCATCGCTTCTTCATAGCTCGTAGGTTCATCGTTGTCCAACAACATGACCTCCAAGACAGGGTTGTCGTACCACTCAAGAGCAGTACACATCCTTGTCGACCTACGAGGTTCGATAGTAACTTGATCCGAAGCTTCATGATCATCATCATTTACTTCCTCTTCAACTGATGTAGGTTCCACAGAAACATCTTTCTGCGTTGCACTACTCTCTGGTTGAAACAAAGGTTCAACAACCTCATCAAGTTCTATCTTCCTCCCACTCAATTCTTTCGAGAGAAACTTTTTCTCGGCAAAGGACCCATTTTAGCAACAAACACTTTATGCTTGGATCTGAGATAGAAGGTTCACCCAACTGTTCTTAGGGTAATCTATGAAGATGCATTTGTCCGCTTTGGGTTCGAGCTCATTAGGTGAAAACATTTTTCCACACAAGCGTCGCAGCCCCAAACATTAAGAAATGATAGCTTAGGTTTCTATCAAACCATAATTCACACAGTGTCATCTCAACGGATTTAGATGGTGCCCTATTTAAAGTGAATGTAGTTGTCTCTAATGCATAACCCCAAAACTATAGTAGCAAAACGATAAGAGACATCATAGCCCGCACCATATCCAATAGAGCATGACTATGACATTCAGACACACCATCACACTATGGTGTTCTAGGTGGCGTGAGTTGTGAAACAACTTTCACATTGTCTAAAGTTGTATGCCAAACTGGTAATTCAGATATTCACCTCCACGATCGTATCGCAGACATTTTTATCTTCTTGTCACGATGATCTTAAGCTTCACTCTGAATTCGCTTGAACTTTTCAAACGATTCAGACTTGTGTTTCATTAAGTAAACATACACTATATCTACTAAATCATTAGTGAAGGTAAGAAAATAACGATATCCACCGCATGTTACAAGACTCATTGGATTGCATACATCAACATGTATCATTTCCAATAAATCACTTGCCCGCTCCATCAATCCGGAAAACGGGGTCCTTAGTCATCTTGCCCAAGAGGCATGGTTTGCATGTCTCAACCGATTCAAAATCGAATGAGTCCAAAGATCCATCAACATGGAGTTTCTTCACGCGCATTATACCAATATGACATTTAGCGGTAGTGCCACAAGTATGTGGTACTATCATTATTAACTTTGTATCTTTTGGCATCAATGTTATGAACATGTGTATTACTATGATCAAGATTCAACAAACCATTCTAACTGGGTGCATGACCATTGAAGGTATTATTCATGTAAACAGAATAACAATTATTCTCTAACTTAAATGAATAACAGTGTTGCAATAAACACGATCTAATCATGTCCATGCTCAACGCAAATCACCAAATAACATTTATTTAGGTTTGTCACTAATCCCGAAGGTAGAGAGAGCATGCGATGTCAATCACATCAACCTTGGAAACATTTCCAACACACATCGTCACCTCACCCTTAGCTAGTCTCCGTTTATTCCGTAGCTTTTACTTCGATTTACTAACATTTAGCAACCAAAACTGGTATCCAATACCCAGGTGCTATTAGGAATACTGGCAAGGTACACATCAATAACGCGTATATCAAATACACTTGTGTCGACGTTGCCAGCCTTCTTATCTACCAAGTATCTAGGGTTGTTCTGCTTCAGCGACCGCTCACCTCATAATAGAAGCAGTTAGTCTCGGGTTTGGGTTCAACTTTGGGTTGCTTCACTGAAGCAGCAACTGACTTGCCATCCATGAAGTTTCCCTCCTAGCCCTTGCCCTTCTCGAAACTAGTGGTTTTACTAACCATCAACACTTGATGCTCCTTCTTGATTTCTACCTTCGCGGGGTCAAACATCACGAACAGCTCAGGGATCATTATTTCTATCCCTAGCATTTTATAGTTCATCACCAAGTTCTAGTAGCTTAGTGACAATGACTTGGAGAACTATATCAATCACTATCTTATATGGAAGATCAACTCCCACTCGATTCAAGCGATTGTAGCACCCAAACAATCTGAGCACATGCTTAACGATTGAGCTATTCTCCTTCATCTTGCAGGCAAAGAATCTTGTTGGAGATCTCATATCTCACAACATGGGCATGAGCTTGAGATCCCAATTTCAGCTCTTAGAACATCTCATATGTTCTGTGATGTTCAAAATGTTTCGGAGCCTCAATTCTAAGCCGTAATGCATGACGCACTAAACTATCAAGTAGTCATTAGAACGTGCCTGTCAGATGCTCACAACATCTACAGACGATGCTAGAGGGGTTGGCGCACCGAGCGGTGCATTAAGGACCTAGCTCTGATACCATTGTTGGGGAACCTTGCATGGAAAATGAAAATTTTCCTATGCACACGCAAGATCTATCCATGGTGATGAGCATCTACGAGAGGGAGAGTGGATCTACATACCCTTATAGATCGCTAAGCGGGAAGTGTTAAGAAACGCGGTTTGTGTAGTCGAACGTCTTCGCGATCCAAATCGCCAAACGTCCCGCGATCTCATCACGATCTGTCTCGCGATCCAATCACGATCCGTCCTGCGAACTCATCACGATCCGTCCCGCGATCTCATCACGATCCGTCTCGCAATCTTGCTCATGGTCCTTTCGATCTAGCGCCGAACAGACGTCACCTCCGCGTTCAGCACACGTACATCTCGATGACGATATCCGCCTTCTTGATCCAGCAAGAGGGAGAGGAGAGGTAGACGACTTCTCTGGAAGCGTGACGGTGCCGTGGCGATGGTGGTGGAGCAATTCCGGCAGGGCTTTGCCTAAGCACTGCAGAAAACCGATCTAGAGGAGAAACTATGCACTAGAGGAACAGGTAGCACGTGGCTGAAAATCTTGTGCCAAAACCCTAAAAACCTCTAGTATATATAGGAGGAGAGGAGGAGGAGGCTTGGATCCCAAGGATCCAGCCCTTGGGTCGGCCGAACCAGGAGGGAGGAGTCCTCCTCCTCCACTCCTAGTAGGATTAGGACTCCTTCCTAATTTAGCCCTTTTGCCTTTTTCCACCTTTTTCCTTTTGGGCTTTTTCTTCCCAGCCGCATGGGACCTTTGTGGGACTTCCTCCAGCCCACTAAGGGCTGGTATTCATCCTCCCACAGCCCATGTAGCCTCTTGGGTCGAAATACCCCTCCCGATGGTCTCCCGGTACACTACCGGCACTCCCGGTACACTACCGATGAGCCCGAAACTTTTTCGGCGACCAAAATAGGACTTCCTATATATCAATCTTTACCTCCGGACCATTTCGGAGCTCCTCGTGACCTCCGGGATCTAATCCAGGACTCCGAACAACCTTCGTTCACCATCATACATAACTCTATACTACCGAAACGTCACCGAACCTTAAGTGTGCAGACCCTGCGGGTTCGAGAACTATGTAGACATGACCGAGACACCTCTACGGTCAATAACCAATAGCGGGACCTGGATGCCCATATTGGTTTCTACATATTCTATGAAGATCTTTATCGGTCAAACCTCTGTGTCAAGGATTCAGTTAATCCCGTATGATGTTCCCTTTGTTCTTCGGTATGTTACTTGCCCGAGATTCGATCGTCGATATCTCCATACCTAGTTCAACCTCGTTACCGGCAAGTCTCTTTACTCGTTCCGTAATACAATATCTCATGACTAACACCTAGTCACATTGCTTGCAAGGCTTATTGTGATGTTGTATTATCGAGTGGGCCCTGAGATACCTCTCCATCACACGGAGTAACGAATCCCAGTCTTGATCCATGCCAACCCAACAGACACCCTCGGAGATACCTGTAGAGCACCTTTATAGTCACCCAGTTACGTTGTGACGTTTGGTACACACAAGGCACTCCTCCGGTGTCAGTGAGTTGCATGATCTCATGGTCATAGGAACAGATACTTGACATGCAGAAAAGAGTAGCAATAAACAGACATGATCATATGCTACGTTTTTAGTTTGGGTCTTGTCCATCACACCTTTCTCCTAATGATGTGATCCCGTTATCAAATGACATCTCATGCCCATGGCTAGGAAACCTTAACCATCTTTGATCAACGAGCCAGTCTATTAGAGGCATACTAGGGACATGGTTTTGTCTATGTATCCACACATGCATCTAAGTCTCCGATCAATACAATTATAGCATGGATAATAAACGATTATCATGAACAAGGAAATATGATAATAACTCATTTATTATTGCCTCTAGGGCATATTTCCAACAAATTCCTACTCAAAGTAGGTACATAAAGAACGTCCTTGAGCTGAAGTAGTAAACTTGTGTGCAACTTCAAGGTGAGGGAGCCCACGGCTTCAACTTCAACTTGCTTCCCGTTCGCCACATTAAGTCTTCTTGAACCGGCCCCTTCTTAGGGTATGGCTTGTATGGAATCCCTGCAAGGAATTAGCGACATGGACATTCGCTCCTGAGTCAATCCACCATGTAGATTCAGAAAAATCGACATATAGAGATTCATCTACTAGAGTGATCTCATCATTACCATTTTTATTCAACCACTTAAGAAAAGCTGGACAATCCGCCTTGACATGATTTGTCTATTTGCAAAAATTGCAAAGTCTTTCTCCAGTGACATTTGTTAGCTTAATTAGAGTACCCGCTGGAGGAGCGGAATGTGAAGAACTTGCATCACCGCATTGCTTAGGTTTTGGAGGATTCTTTTTGACAAATGGTTTTTTGTTGGGCACGTTATTATTGTGAGCATGGTTCTCATTCTTCCTGTTTCAAGATTTAACATGGAAAGCTTGATCTTTCTGTTCACTCTTCATTCTCTCTTCCTCCTGAACGCAATGTGCAATGAGTTCAGGTAGTTTCCATTTGGTTTTAAGAGAATTATCATTAATCTTGAATGGATTGAACTGTGAGGGTAGTGACCTGAAAACTAGGAGCACAAGAAGCTCTTCGCTCAAGTCACACTTCATGGTTTTAAGATTTGCCGCGACATTGCTCATCCTTAAAATGTGCTCCCTCGCACTTCCACGCCCATCATATTTTGTAAGCAGCTTGTGCAAAAGTTCATCCGCATACACTTTCTCTGAGCCCTTAAATTGTTCTTCCACCGATTTTAAATATTTGGCGGCATTTTATTTAGTGGGAATAGCCCCTTTAAATATTTGTAGAAGTTCATAATCAGGAGCGCCATTCTGTTTGACCTCTCCCACTTCTCAACTTTAGCATCATAGGCTTTTTTAGGCTCAGCATACCCAGTGGCACCTTTTTCAGGTTCCACTGGTTTACTTTCCCTCATTGCGAGGTCAACCTCATGCCATCCCAAGTGCAACAGCAACGAGCCCTTCCATGTTTGGAAGTTGTTTCTCGTGAGTGGCTCGATGCTCGAAACCACAAGGACCGAGAGTTGTCGTAATTTCAAAATATCATAAGTAAAGGAAAAGAACATCATAATTAGAATTAATTGCAAGAAATTAACCTACATTTGTAGTTCAATTTTCATACAAAATTAACTCCGAATTATATCACCATTTGGCAGAAAATAATAAGGAATTAACGGGGTGAATCAAAAATTGTAAAACAATGTTGGTCTGTATTACAAAAATGACCACATTAATGCCATGTGTAATATCAATTTTTGAACATTATTGATACACCATTTATTGATATTACCATGAGATAATCATAAATATGTCATAAAAGACACAAACACTAATTTCATAAGAGTTCTCTAAATAAAATTTCTCATTGGTTCCATTTTATTCAGAAAACTAAAACACAAGTCACAACTTTATTTTTCTGGCAATTTTCTATTTATAACAGTGCAAAACATTTATTGAATAATCATAATACGTAAAATACACTCAATAAACAGAAAAGGCACAAAACATTTTTTATTAACCCACAACAGCCCGTTAATATGTCCAGCCCATCAAACAAAACGGCCTGTTCAGGGGCCCAAAGCCCGACCGGAGCTAAGCCAAAAACCAGCTAGTGGCTAGCAAACTTATCCATTTTCCCACCGCCTCCCCACCCGAGACGCTCACCGGAGAGCAACTACGACGATGATGGCGAGGTACCTAGGCAGCGAGGTGACTCGTCGCACCCTGACCATGGCTGCCGTCGACGGAGCAGCGTGCCGCGGACGGAGTCCGGTGTGCTCGTCCGGCGAGCGTGGCCAGCGGTGTCTCGAGGATGGCTTCAAGCGGATGGATGAAGGCTTTCGCCGGCGGCAGGCGGTGGCATTTGGGGCAACGCAAACGTGCGAGGCGCGTCGGCCACGGCACGTGCGCGTCCATTAGGGCGCAGCGGCGGCGGTTGCCCGGGTGTTGCATTCCGTGCGCCAGCCGAGGAGATGAGAATGTTGCCAGGGTCGGGATCCAGAAGAGGAGCAGCGGCACAACACCATGAGTTAAACCCCTTCTCATTTTTGCTCTTAATTTCAAGATTTTGCCTCTGATTTGAGAATTTTTTGGGTTTCAACAAATTTGGGGAAAAAAGAAGAAAACTGGGGTTCTTGTTTTAGACGAAATTGGGTTTCGGCAGTTCTAATTCAACTTAACTTGAGAGCGGAAGCATGGATTATATACTCAGATCGAAAGGATTGAGCATCATCTTTACATAATTAGCACTACCCGTATGATTTTAGTCCTTAATCAAAACATATGAAACCCAGGCATTAACATTAACATAACAGATCATCCTTAGGGATCTAATCTAGGCTTAATAGGCTCAATATACCATTGTTAGACATATTAACCCGTAGGGTTTACTTAATATGAACATTAGCCTAGACATTAGATCATCTAATGGACATATCAGAGAGATGAGATGGATTCTTACCACCAATGGAAGCAACCATTGGTGTAGGCAATGCGAAGTCCCGTGTCTACTTGATGCAGGCTCGGGGTAGACTATCGTAGCGGGTAGCGGCATCCCTCTGGGCGCCACCGGCACTGCCCTGGATCAGGGGCATGGCTTGGTGATGATCTTCTCATCGCTGCATCGCTCCCCTAGATCGGTAGGGTTTTAGGGATGTGGGGAGCAGGACAAAACCTTACGTGAACTAGTCAAATCGTAGGTGTCGGCTGTTCCCCCATCTATTTATGGGCGCTGGTGATAGGGGATCAAAACCACTTGTTGGTTAGGGTGCCCCTGATCAGGGTGCTTCTTTTGTGACGAGAGGAAACGATCGTTGGATCGTGGCCCCTCTCCTTTACGTGAAAACTTATCTTCTGTCCTTCTCTGTTTTTTTTCTTTACGGATTTTCTGTTTAGCCCATTGGGCCTGCAGATAAATACCAACAGGAACCATCATGACCATTTGCATAAGTTGACCCTAAAAGCACAATGGCAACTTCAATGCATCATCAAACCACACACAATGCAATTTATCTGTTTATACTTTATGCTGCAATTCTAGAGGCAAGGGAATGTGACAATGACAACAATTAGAAAGTTACAACCAGTTAACTGATGCATCACTGCAATCCTTAGTTAGACTGACATAGCACTCACTATATGGTCGAAGTTGACGAGTTGTTTCAAAACAAATCCTGAACTAGAAACTTCAAAAGACAAGGATGTGATAATACAAGATATACTGGAAATTGTGTGTTCACAATTTTTCAAAGTTAAAGCACATATAAATCGACCAACCACTGTTAATTATTCAGTAACTCGTGAACTAATCTCGCATCAGAAGGTAATGACTCAGGGTCAGATTCGATTATAAAAAGTGAGATTGCATGAAAAGATACACTAACAAAAATACATGGTATATAAGTGAGAAAGGAGATCCTGCACATCAAAGAAGGAAATAACCTCACTAATGATCACCCAAAAGCCTATAGAGAAAGGAACCCAAGAAAGGCATAATGCCTCTAAAGTTTTATTCAAAAACATTAACAATTTTTTTTGCTACACTCCCCAATAGTGTTTGTGACAATGATCAGACCTTTTCCACTAAGATGCTTGTGCTAAAAGTGTTACAGGGTCTCAACCTGAAGATTGACAAAGCAGCCTTCATCGGGGTCTAGAATTAAAGGGGTTGAGGCCTCGCGACATGTTCCGAGTGAGCATTCTGTCTCAGATAGGCTGACCATGCTGCAAAGATTGTCAAAATGGCAGGTGTGTTCAAGCCATGGGAAGAGTGGAACTTGTTCTAAATGTAGATAGCAAAAGTACTATTTTAAGAGTCCAGACCCCCGCCCTCGCGTTGCCCCCCTCTAGGGCGGCTCGGGTGGAAACCTTAGACCGCACCACCGGGCGCCTCCATCCCCATCCTCCCCTCCGTCGCCGTCGAGGGAAGCCGCCGGGCAAAGCCTCAGGCGGCGGATGGTGGCGGCGGAGGCTTTCTGCCCTCCTACGTCAGATCGGCTGAGGAGGGTCATCCAATGGCATCAGGGCGCTTCTTATCGATCTACGTCGCTGCGGCGCGGCGGATCGCATCCGATGACGATGCAAGGTGGCGGCATGGTGCTAGGCGGAGGCGGCGGAGCTATAGGGCTTCATGGAAGATCGGATGGTGCTGGCCAATTGGCGCATTCGCCGGGACACGACGACCTTGGTTGCGGTGGCCGGTGGCTCAACGGGTCGGCGGCGGCGGGAGAACTTGGCCGGTGGTGGCAGCAACGTTTGGCCTGGATCCTAGGGGGTGGCCCTGGAAGGTGGAGGCATGTGAAGCTCGGGCTTCCCGCGACAGCATGGCGTGGTGCAGTCCTTGTCCAAGGCGGATTTGTGTTGACGATCTAGTGGTTTTTGCTACAGACTTGTTCGGATTAGATACGGTGACGAGCACAGGGATACATATCGGCGGCTCTCGCGGTTTGGCGAGGTGGGGTGGGAGCTCTCCTCCCAGGCTCCAATGGTGGCACACTCAGGCAGTGGCCTGTGCACCAGGGCTCATAAGGTGGCAATGCTGTCGTGGATGGTTGCCAGATCTAGGTGGCTAGATCTGGGGCTTTGAAGGTGGTCGGGACGGTGCACAGGTTGTCGGGTGGATTTCTATGGGACGGATCCGGGTGAAAACCTGGTCTTTTGTCTGTGTCCAGAGCCGGTGATGACGGCGCCCTTATCCTCGTTTCCTTCATGAAGGCATCATCGAGGTGAAGCTCCCATGTCCACGCAATACCGCCGGGGGAAACCCTAGATCAGCAGATCGGAGGACAGCGACACTATTGTGTCATTTCCCTCCTGGGGGCGTCATTCTTGGAGGTGTACTCGGGCTCGAGGGACCAGTGGATGGCTTCTTTGGTGGAGCGGTGTTGTATCCTATATATTCATGGCATTGGACCTCGATGGCATGGAGCAGTGGAGGCTTGGCGTCCAATATATGGCAATGGACTCACATAGGAGGATGACATGTTCTGGTGTCGTGGTGGCGTTGATGGCAGAGAGGCCTGGCAAGGTGGATGCGTCAGTACCTGCGAGGATGGACCGATGGAAGATGGAGGTGATGGACCTTGCAGCGTGCATGTGTGGTGCCCACTGGGAGTGCGCCGGACCGGTGTGATACCCAGTCCTGGCATTGTGGCTTGGATGGGGCATCCGGCTTTAGATGTTAGGCTTTGGTGCGATGTCTGTTTGGTATTTGGCCCGGACATTCGGCACCCCTTCATCAAGGGGATTGGAATAGTGACATGTGTTTTCTAGATGGTGGCTTCTGGCTTACTGATGTATTACTTTGTAAGGTCTTGATGAATAATTAATAAAATGGCTGCATGCATCGTCATGATGCAGAGACCAGAGGTCCATCCTCCTTTTCTAAAAAAAGCAAAAGTACTATTGTCACCAAATAAAGCCCTTGAGCTCTTCCTAAAGAAGCAAGCAGTGTCATTCAGCTACATGACAATATCGAGGATCTCCAAGGATATGGAGTAAAAAAGGTGCTGAAACCGTCTTGAGTAGAAAGAATGTGGTCATTTACATACTCAGAACCATCACTTTGATAAGCTCGAACTTGCCGAGAATAAGCTTAAGAAGCGACATCACTTCTAGTGATTGGACTCCTTGGGTCCGAGGCGTGCCTGTATGTTGGCCATTTGAATCGCCAAGGAAATTAACACCAGTGCTTGGGACAGAGAACTATGTGCAGCAGTGGAGGTGGGAGAAGTAGAGGTTCCAGCTAAGCTGGAGCTTATTGTTAAACACCATCATGCGTCAGACCCACAACACGTCACGGCCGCATAGACTTGAGATTCAAGGCTTCATTAGTTGAGATAGATTTAGTTGTTAGCTTATCTCTTTGTAACTCTATCTCTGTCTCTAATCTTCCTTGTATCCTACATTGGTATCTCAACAACCTTGTATCCCAATGATCGATACGATCGATATTTGTACGCATCTCAGGGAAGTCGTGACCCTGCTATATAACACGCAGCCGTCAACCAGAGATGGTACGACATTCTAGCCTATTCAATATGGTAACCAGAGCTAACTCTTCCACATCACATCTAGCGCATCCCCATCTACCGAAAGCTTCTGTCACACACCACGATCCATCGCCAAGCTCTCGCTATGGCAGCCTCATCCAGCGTTGCTCCCTCTGGTCTCTCTGGCCAGATCATCGAACGGCTGACTCGCACTAACTTCATCATGTGGTGTAGTCAGATCATGACACAGGTCCATGGTGCGGGCTTCTTCAGCAACGACGATGACACTATGCCAAAGCCGACGAAGTTCATCGTCATGAAGGACAAGGATGGGAAGGAGGAGACCACACCAAACCCCCTTCATCCGATCTGGTTCCGCGAAGATCAGCAGGTACAAGGATAACTTCTGAACAATCTTTCAAAAGAGGTACTTATGCAGGTCACTTCGATTGCCCATGTACATGATCTCTGGATGGCACTGTCGAACATGTTATTGTCACAGTCATTATCCCACGTCAACAATATACACATCGCCCTTGCCAACGCGTAGAAGGGGACACAATCTGTGGCAAGCTACTTCGCACACATGCGCTCGCTTGCCGACGAGCTCGTGGCGGTGAGCAAACCACTCGGTGACGACGATCTAGTTTCTTACATCACCGTCGGCCTCGACATGGAGTACCAGCCCCTCGTCTCTGTGCTAGACGCCTGCACCACACCGATCTCCCTCGACGACTTGTTTGCGATGATGAGAAACTTGGAATAGAGATTTTCTCTCTTCCAAGGAGGACATGACTTCAAGTCCTCGGCCAACGCAATCATGCGTGGTCGTGGTGGTGGATCGCGCCGTGGACCACCTCACGGCAAGGGCAGGAGCACTGGTAGCCAGGCCAGCAACATCAACTCCCGCGCCAATAACAACAACGGTTGCAGACGGTCCTCGTTCACCAACAACAAGAGCCACTGCGCCGGCTCCAACTCCTCCAACAAATCACGTCCAGATGCCATCCTCTATCAAATCTACGGCAAACCAGGTCACTCGGCCAAGGATTGTTGGTACAGGTTTGAGGATGATGATGTCTCGTCACAAGATGAGAAGGTAGCAGGAGCGGCGGACGAATCATACGGAATGGACACCAACTGGTACGCTGATAGTGGTGCCACCAACCACATCACCGTCGAGCTCGAGAAGGTGACCATGCAGGAGAAGTACCGTGGCCAAGACCACATTCATACCGCAAGTGGATAAGGTATGAAGATTCGTCATGTTGGTCACTCAATTATAAAAAACCTCATATAAAAATTCATCTTAGGAAAATTCTGCATTTTCCTAGTGCTTCCAAAAAATCTTCTCTCCGCATTGCCATTGATAATGTCTTCCTTGAATTTCACCCTTATTTCTTTTTGATCAAGGATCAGGTAACGACAAAGGTGCTCTATTGAGGTAGATGTGTTCGTGGCCTCTACCCCTTGATTCCGGAGATTAGAAGATTCAACAAAGAAGCTTTTAGTGCCACCAAATTATCACCTACACGGTGGCATGATCGTTTAGGACATGTAGCTTTTTCTTTAGTTCAACGTGTGCTTAGGAAGAATAAGCTCCCATTTGTTGGAGAGCATGATGTCGAAACTATTTATGATTCTTGTCAACGAGCTAAAAGTCATCAATTACCGTATCCAATTTCTACCAGTATCTCTACTGAACCCTTGCAACTCATTTTTTCTGATGTGTGGGGGCCTACCCCCTCCTCTATTGGTAGACACACCTACTACGTGAGTTTCATTCATGACTATAGCAAATACACATGGACCTATCTTTTAAAGAAACGATCGGATGTGTTCCAATTTTTTCGCAATTTCCAAGCACTCGTTGAACGTAAATTTGAATGCAAAGTCATTGCTGTCCAATCTGATTGGGGAGGTGAATATGAGAATATAAATCCTTTCCTCTAAGAACTTGGAACCTCTCATCATGTGTCTTGTCCTCACGCCCATCAACAAAATGGGTCCGCTGAATGCAAGCACATACACATCATATAAGTTGGTTTAGCTCTCCTTGTGGGAGCATCAATGCCTCTCAAATTCTGGGATGAGGTGTTCCTTACTGCCACTCACATTATCAACTTGCTTCCTAGTCAAGTCATTCAACATGAAACCCCCATGGAACGCCTTCTTCAAAGCAAACTAGACTATACATCACTCTGTGTGTTTGGTTGTGCATGTTGGCCGAATCTTAGACCCTACAACAATCGTAAACTCATGTTTCGTTCTAAACAATGTGTTTTTATAGGCTACAGTCCACAACACAAAGGGGTCAAATGTACATGTTTGAATTTAGTTTTTTGACTTGATAACTGAATTAGTCCACTTTCTACTTGTACGTTTTCAGACTTGACACCTGATTTTTCTTGGCAAAAGCGATTAAGCATTCCATTTGGTACTTGTACATGTTCAGGCTTGATAACAAAATCTTAGTTTGGCAAAAGAGATTGAGTGATAATCCAATTGTTACTTGTACATTTGGCAAAATATTCCATATGCTTGATTGGAAGCTATAGCCAAATGAGTCTTCTAGTAAGCTACTTGTGTAGCAATGCAACTGCACAATTGAACATAATCGAATGATATTTGTGCATTTGCAAACTTCACAACTAAACTGGACGCCAAATGTTTGTTGCTAAAAACTGAAATTTTAGTAAAGTGAATACAATTGTTTCTCCAAAAGGGAACCTAAACGTTGTTGAATGTCAACCACTAGTGCAGAATCAGCCTATAGTGCCGGTTCTCCAACCGGCACAAAAGGGTGGGGACTAAAGCGCCCCCTCCCCATTTAGTCCCGGTTCAACACGGCCCTGCACTAAAGGCCCACCACGTGGCACCTGCCGGCATCGTGGGCTGAGGGACCTTTAGTCCCGGTTGGTGACACCAACCGGGACTAAAAGTATTTAATTCTTTTAATTTTGGTTTATATTTCCTTTTAATCCTTTAGGGGTTTATATGAATTAATTATGGTTTATTTTTCCTTTTAATTTTGTGTTTTCCATTTAATTATTTTTCATTTCAAACATATATTAAGCTACTACATACTGTACACGTTGTGCATATATATAAAAATAGAATTTCTCGTAGAACCGATCATATATATATCATCGAATTTCTCGTACGACGACCATTCACATACATATATTATATACAATTTGGTATATACAATTTCTCCTACTATTTGCAAATAATTACACGTGCTTCTTGTAATGGTATTCTCCTTTGGGATCTATGACCTGGTCAAGCAGAAATCCAGCTATTTCCTCTTGAATTGCTCGTACGCGAGCCGTTGGTAGGAGCAGAAAAATAGCAAATGAAGTCAGAAAGGATTGACAATTGATGAAGTTGCTTCGAATGGTGCATACTGAATGCACAAAATTTTTGGAGTTGAAATAAGTTTTAAAAAATGAAATGCCTTTGTAACAGACGAGTTTTTGTCTCAAACCGTGATACTTCGAAAGAGATTGTCCATTTTGTCCACGAAGAGCATCCAATTTTTGCGGTAACCCTCTCAAAATTTTAACACATGCTATGTAGGTGAAATGATGATTCCATGCCAACTTTAAACGTTTTTAGAGTTCATTTGTAGTGCTTTTCAATTTTAGGGTCGTTTAGCTCAAAACAAAATTAGTAAATGCATGAAAAATAGCAAATGAAGTCAAAAAGGGTTTAGAATTGATGAAGTGGCTTCGAATGGTGCACACTGAACTCACAAAAAGTCTGGAGTTGAAATAAGTTCAAAAAATTAAATGCCTTTGTAAGAGACGAGTTTTCGTCTGAAACCCTGATACTTTTTTTGACAGGTTAAAACAACAGGAGAGGCTCCTACGGTTGTTATATTAGATCAGAACCAGTACAGGTGGTTTTACATAGCCATGTGTAGTAGTCTAATTACAGTGTAGGCTGAGCTAGGCTAGGCTAGAGAAGTTACACACGGGTGAGGTTTTACAATTGGATAGTTTGTAGAAATCTATCCAGGAATACAGAATCCACATCTCTAAGTCTGAAACGCAGGATTTCCAAGTCTTTGTTCAGCATCCAGAGCCAGTCCCGTTGCGTTGCCATCTCATCATCAAAGATCTTCCGGTTCGTTGCTTCCATATATTCCATGCCGCCAAAATACATATTTCCTTAAATAGGGGTTTAGCCCATCGCCGTTCCATTGCATCCAACCGTGTTTGTGTATCCACAGATGAATCCCAAGTGATGCCAAGTTTCCCCCAACAGGCAGTTGCAAAAGGGCATTGGTAGAACAAGTGGTTGTCGGTTTCTCTCAGATCTTCATCACATAGCATACAAGAATGATATTCACCTATATTGAAGTGTCTTCTTACCAGCAGGTCACATGTGTTTAATCTGTCCATTCTCTGCAACTAGGAGAATACTTTGTGTCTGAGAATGCATTTTGTTTTCCATATGCTTGTTATGTATGATGGGGCATGTTCATGTCTGAATAGATATTTGTAGAATCTTTTTGGCCTGAAGTGCACCTCTCCCCAATAGTATATCCATTCATCAGCCTTCAAGGGGTCTAGTGTCATCATGTTGATTGTGATCATCATATCCTCCAATTCCATCCGAGCCTCCTGTGATAGTGGTAGGTGAAAGTGGGAGGCCGGGTCTGCATCCATCACAAACTGGGCCAGAGATACATCCTCATTGGTTGCATAGGAAAGTAGGTGTTGATGTGAGTTTGCTAGGATATCATCATTGTGCCACTGATTTTTCCAAAGTAAAATTGTATCCCCTGACTTGGGGATGGAGGTTGTGATTCCTCTAAAGATATCATAGAGGGATAGGACATCTCTCCACCAGAACGATCCACAAACTGGCATTGCATGTGGGGGTGTTGCATCATAGTATGCGTTCTAGATCAACATTACCCATGGAGTGTCCATCTTGTGGTAGAATTTGTGGAGACATTTTAACAATAGAGCCTTGTTTTGTAGTTTTAGGTTGATGATACCAAGGCCACCCTTGTCTTTGGGTTTGCACACTAAATCCCATGCTGCTAGGGAGTGATTTTTCGCGTCTCTGTCCACCACTTTCCTCCATAAACATTTCCTGTGTGCTTTGTCAAATATATCTATGATTTTCATGGGTAACCTCAACACGCACACAGCAAACGATAGGAGCAATGACAAGGCTGAGTTGATGAATAGCACCCTCTCTCCGTATGAAAGCCAGATAGCCGCGCTTGTTAGTCTACGTTCAATTCTGTCGACAAGCAGCATCAAATCTCGTATCGACGGTCTTGAGGTGCCCATCTGAACTCCAAGATAAGTGAAAGGCATCGACACCACCTGGCAACCAAGTATTGAGGCCAATTCAAGAGC
Source organism: Hordeum marinum (assembly GCA_022496015.1). NCBI lineage: Eukaryota > Viridiplantae > Streptophyta > Magnoliopsida > Poales > Poaceae > Hordeum > Hordeum marinum. The sequence goes on from CM039678.1 coordinate 510,913,860, forward strand.
TGCATCTTGGTTAATATTTATGGGCATTAGTTGCGATTTGGAGTAGTTTATCTTAAGCCCCATGATATTAGCATAGGCATCGAGCAGCTGCTTAATAACCCTAATTTCCGAGCTCTTTGCCAGGAGGATGAGCAGTGTATCGTTACTATATTGAATCACCGGATACAATTCCGAAGCAGGTTGTTCAATTGGCAATGATAGGTGCCCCTCCGTCTAGGCTGCATTGACCATTGATTGTAAAATATCCGCTGCTAGGACAAACAACAGAAGGGAGAATGGGTCACCCTGTCAAACTCCTCTTTTGCACTGAAATTCCTTGCCCGGAACTCCATTCAGTAGAATTGATGATGTTCCTGAGTTTAGAATCATTTCCACCCATGAACACCACTTCTCATCAAAGCCCTTGCATCCTAGCATTTTGAGTATAAAGGAGTGGTCCATTGTATCAAAAGCTTTAGCAAATCCAACTTGAGGATCACAATTTCCTTACCCGAGTGCTTGCATTGATGTAAAAATTCATAAGCCCGTGCCAGACAATCTGTTGGGGAACGTCGCATGGGAAACAAAAATTTCCTATGTTCACGCAAGACCTATCCATGGTGATGAGCATCTACGAGAGGGAGAGTAGATCTACATACCCTTGTAGATTGCTAAGCGGGAAGCGTTAAGAAATGCGGTTGGTGTAGTCGAACGTCTTCGCGAACCAAATCGCCGAGCGTCTCGCGATCCAATCACGATCCGTCCAGATCAAGCACCGAACGGACGACACCTCCGCGTTCAGCACACGTACAGCTTGATGACGATCTCCGCCTTCTTGATCCAGCAAGAGAGATCGGAGAGGTAGACGTGTTCTTCGGAAAAGTGATGGCGCCGCGGCGATGGTGGTGGAGCAATTCCGGCAGGGCTTCGCCTTAGCACTGCAGAAAACCGATCTAGAGGAGAAACTATGCACTATAGGAACGGGTAGCACGTGGCTGAAAATCTAGTGCCAAAAACCCTAAAACCTCCAATATATATAGGAGGAAGAGAGGAGGAGGCTTGGCCCTCAAGGGACTAGCCCTTGGTTCGGCCGAATCAAGGAGGAGAGGAGGACTCCTCCTCCAATCCTAGTAGGACTAGGATTCCTCCCTATTTTGCCTTTTTCCACCTTTTTCTCTTTGGATTTTCCCTCCCAGCCGCATGGGCCTTGTGTGGGACTTCCACCAGCCCACTAAGGGCTGGTATTCACTCTCCCACAGCCCATGTAGCCTCTTGGGTCGAAATACCCCTCCCGATGGTCTCCCGATACACTCCCGGCACTCCCGGTACACTAACGATGAGCCCGAAACTTTTCCGGCGGCCAAAATAGGACTTCCTATATATCATTCTTTACCTCCGGACCATTCCGGAGCTCCTCATGACATCCGGGATATGATCTAGGACTCCGAACAACCTTCGGTCACCACCATACATAACTCTATACTACCGAAACGTCATCAAACCTTAAGTGTGCAGACCTTGCGGGTTCGAGAACTATGTAGACATGACCAAGACACCTCTACGGTCAATAACCAATAGCGGACCTGGATGCCCATATTGGTTCCTACATATTCTATGTAGATCTTTATCGGTCGAACCTCTATGTCAAGGATTCAGTTAATCCCGTATGATGTTCCCTTTGTTCTTCGGTATGTTACTTGCCCGAGATTCGATCGTCGGTATCTCTATACCTAGTTCAACCTCGTTACCGGCAAGTCTCTTTACTCGTTTTGTAATACAAGATCCAGTTACTAACACTTAGTCACATTGCTTGCAAGGCTTATTGTGATGTTGTATTACCGAGTGGGCCCTGAGATACCTCTCCGTCACACGGAGTAACAAATCCCAGTCTTGATCCATGCCAACCCAACGGACACCCTCAGAGATACCTGTAGAGCACCTTTATAGTCACCCAGTTACGTTGCGAAGGTTGATACATACAAGGCACTCTTTCGGCGTCCGTGAGTTGCATGATCTCATGGTCATAGAAACATATACTTGACATGCAGAAAACAATAGCAATAAACTGACATGATCATATGCTACGCTTGTAGTTTGGGTCTTGTCCATCACATCATTCTCCTAATGATGTGATCCCGTTATCAAATGACATCACATGTCAATGGCTAGGAAACCTTGACCATCTTTGACCAATGAGCTAGTTCACTAGAGGCATACTAGGGACAAAGTGTTATATATTTACCCACACATGTAATGTGTTTCCAATCAATACAACTATAGCATTGATAATAAACGATTATCATCAAGAAGGAAATATAATAATAAACACTTTATTTATTGCCTCTAGGGCATATTTCCAACACAATCTTGGATAGTTCTGGACCTGATGAAGCCATATTGGTTGCGATGGACTATCTTCAGGATGCAGCCTTGCAGTCTTTCGGCCAAAAGTTTTGTGAGAACTTTAAGAACACAGTTTAGTAAGGATATCGGTCGGAAATCTTTTACCATTTCTGGTGAACTGGTTTTTGGAATAAGTGTAATCAAGGAGGTGTTTAAGCATTTGAGATCAACTTTCCCCTCCCAGAAATCATGGCAAAGTTGATAAAAATCCTCTTTAATAATATCCCAACAAACTTTGAGGAATAAACCATTAAAACCATCGGGTGCAGGCGCTCTATCAGAAGGGAAATTTTGAATCACCTTGTCAATTTCTTCCTGAGTGAAAGGGGATGACAGTCCTACCAATCCATCCACACGTTGTACCAGTTCGTGTAGCTCAAATTCCACAGAAGTTTCTGTGACAACTCCCATTCTATTTTTAAAGCACTGATAGAAAGCTGTTGCTTTTTCCTCATGGTTTTCAATAGTTATACCATTCTGCATTAATAGAGAAGATATAGTATTCCTCCAGTATCTTTCTGTTGCCCTTGCCTGAAAGTACATAGTGTTTTCCTCCCCCTCGACCGCCCATCTGTAAGTACATCTTTTTTTCCAGTACGTGCTTTGATACTTAAGAAGTTTTATCAGCTGATTTTTCAAAATGTACCTGAAATTTGATTCAGGTAAAGATAGAGTACGGAGGTCTTCCAAGCTATCTAGATGGAGCAGTTGTTTGTTGTAGTTTTCAGTCAATAACTTCAGCTTGGACAACTGCTTACTCCATTGTTTTAAGGCATATCTTAAACTTTTCAATTTAGCCGAGATGCGAGTGGCAGAAGATGTTGCTTTGATGGGTTTATTCCAAGAATTCTTCACTGTCTCCATAAAACCCGGGCACTGTGGCCAATAATTTTCAAACCTAAAGAGTTTGCATCATGGAATAGATGTTTGTATCTGCATGACACATGGAATATGATCAGAAACTGGTTTAGTGAGAGGTTTGACCATAGTATTTGGGAATTTCAAAGTCCATTCACGGGATGTAAAGAACCAGTCGAGTTGCTCTAGTAATGGGTTTTCCTGCATATCACTCCAAGTGTACTTTGTTCCTTTGATTGAAATCTCTATCAGTGCGAGGGAGCTGAGAATTTCATTAAACTTAATAATATCATCAACGTTTCCCCCAGGTAGGTTGAGATTCTATAATGAGCGAATAAAATTGAAATCTCCCATGAAAACCCATAAATCATCAATTTCAACGTTGATATTCTCGAACCATTGAGTGAAAACATCTCTCTCTCTCTGGGCCACTGCAAGGGCTATAGACGTTGGTGAGTAGCCACTATTGATTTGAATGTACCGATGTAAATTTAATTGTGATTGCAAAAGCATGCTTATGCAATGTCCCCCCCAGTGAAAAGACTACTACACCAAATAATTGTAAGGCCTCCAGATGCTCCCTCAGACGGGTAAAATTCATATTTATCAAATCTTCTAGGGCAGCATTTACGAATGAAGGAGTGATCAAACTCCTCTTTCTTAGTTTCCTGTAGACAGATGATCGAACAATTGGATTCATCAATTTTGTTACGAAGAGACAAACTTTTAGACTCATGGTTCATACCACGCATGTTCCAACATAAAATATTCCAAGCAGCAGTTGACATCAAAATAAAGGCAGGAAAGAAGCAAATTCAAATATTTGTAAAATGAGGCATCAGTCCACTAGGGAGCGATGTCCATATCCTCCTGGGCCTCTGGCTGGGCCTTCTCCTGTTGGCACATCAGGATCTCCACCGACAGCTCCTCCCTAGGAATACCACAATGAACCATTCCAATGTGTTGAATTGTAAGAATTGGGGTTTCTGGTGGAATAGCCCGTGGTTTTGTAACTACCTCCATTTCTTCAGTGGTGTCTTTATCATTGAATACATGAGAGCATCTGGGCTTGACATGAGAAACTTTCTGCTTGGAATCAGCCATGGATGGTGCTTTAAAGCCCTGGAACCTAGTTGATCTTGCACTTCTACGCACCATAGATACATCCAGAGGAGCCCCTGGCCTCTTCCTGTGCAGGGAGGTAGCATTAGCCATCTGAATCTCATCCCTGCAGCTTAAGTGTTGGTGTGTCTCCTGAATCTCAGGGACATAGATTGTATCAGGCTGAAGTGCATGTATAACAGACAATATCTGACGGTGTCTTTCTGCCATATGCTCCATACATACTGTCCAAACTTCCTGAGAGCAGAAGACTGTGGTGGAATCCCTTGAAAAAGGAGTGCAGGGGAGTATCGAAAGGTATGCATACTCCATGAGCTTGAGAAACAAGAGATGTATCCCCTCAGCTACCTGCATCCAATCGAGATGTGGCAACAATCCAATTCTCCTTCTGTGGACATTTGTGTAGAACCCTGCAAAGAACTCCAGCAGAGTAGCAGGCATATGGACATCAAGGACCAGCTGATGAGAATTGAGCTGAACAAATGCCATATGTCCAGACTATCGCCCTAAGATAACATTGTCTGCAGCCTCTTCTAGTAATTGTACATGTTCATTCTAGAGGCGCATGCCACCATCATATCCAGAATCATCAGTCTGTTCCCCATCCATCATTGATGGTCCCTCGTACGCTGTTAACTGTCGATAGCTGATACCTTGATAAGTAGCAGGGACATGAGGTATTTCTGGCCAAACTCCCCATCCCTCTTGTGGAGCAACAGGTGCAGGAGCAGCCTCCCAGGCATTGTTGGCATTTTCCATTTGCCAAACTTGGGCGTCATGCTGTGCTTGTTACATAGCATTAAGAAAAGGTGGTTGGTCTGGATGTGGTGATGCACCCATGGGAGGCACCTCATCTTCATTGCTTAACAGCCCCTGAGTAACATCTCTACCATTTAGAACATACACTTGCACTCTCCAAGATTGACCCATACCACTCATATCATTAAATCGCTTGATCACTAAGCTGTATGGTACCAAAGTTATTTCATTGATGAGCACCCTGACCAGCACACGAGACTTTTTATAGCCTGGCCTATGCCAAAATAGGCACCTACCAAAACAGGAAACAACCTTGATGATGTAATACTCAGTCTGATAGTTCAAAGGGAAACCCTGATACTTCGGAAGAGATTGTCCATTTTGTACATGAAGAGCATCCAATTTTTGCGGTAACCCTACGAACTTTTTAACACATGCTATGTGGGGGTGAAATGATGATTCCATGCCAACTTTCAACCTTTTCAGAGTTCATTTGTAGTGCTTTTCAATTTCAGGGTCATTTAGCTCAAAAAAAATCAGTAAATGCATGAAAAATAGCAAATGAAGTCAGAAATGGTTGAAATTGATGACGCGGCTTCGAATGGTGCATACTAAACGCACAAAAAGTCTGGAGTTGAAATAAGTTCAAAAAAATGAAATGCCTTTGTAACAGACGAGTTTTCGTCTAAAACCCTGATACTTCGAAAGAGATTGTCCATTTTGTACACGAAGAGCATCCAGTTTTTGCGATAACCCTGTCAACTTTTTAGCACATGCTATGTGGGTCAAATGATGATTCCATGCCAAATTTCAACCTTTTTAGAGTTCATGTGTAGTGCTTTTCAATTTCAGAGTCATTCAGCTCAGAAAAATCAGTAAATGCATGAAAAATAGCAAATGAAGTCAGAAAGAGTTGAGAATTGATGACGTGGCTTTGAATGGTGCATACTGAATGCACAAAAAGTCTGGAGTTGAAATAAGTTCAAAAAAATGAAATGCCTTTGTAAGAGACGAGTTTTCGTCTAAAACCCTAATACTTCGAAAGAGATTGTCCATTTTGTACACGAAGAGCATCTTGTTTTTGCGGTAACACTGTCAACTTTTTAGCACATGCTATGTGGGTGAAATGATGATACCATGCGAACTTTCAACATTTTCAGAGTTCATTTGTAGTGCTTTTAAATTTCAGGGTCATTTAGCTCAAAAAAATCAGTAAATGCAAGAAAAATAGCATATGAAGTCAGAAAGGGTTGAAAATTGATGACGTGGCTTCGAATGGTGCATACTGAACGCACAAAAAGTCTGGAGTTGAAATAAGTTTAGAAAAATGAAATGCCTTTGTAACAGATGAGTTTTCATCTGAAACCCTGATACTTCGAAAGAGATTGTCCATTTTGTACACGAAGTGCATCCAGTTTTGACGTAACCCTCTCAACTTTTTAGCACATGCTATGTGGCTGAAATGATGATACCATGCCAACTTTCAACCTTGCAGAGTTTATTTGTAGTGCTTTTCAATTTGGGGTTCATTCAGCTCAAAACAATCAGTAAATGCATGAAAAGAAGCAAATGAAGTCAGAAAGGGTTTAAAATTGATGACATGGCTTTGGACATAATATTTCTTCGCGTTTCAAATGCGAAAACACATAAGTACACTTCTATTACAAAGATTCCATCCGGTGTGTAAGAAGTGGGACTTTCCAGATATATAACTCCGGAAACTAACTAGAGAAGCCGGTCGCATCCCATAGTGGGATCTTTGGCTATAAAACTTTTTCTTCGCGTGTGTCCCTTTGCGTCGTAACCATGGAAAATCTTCATTGTTTAACTTGATGCTCGGGTAAACATTCACTATGAAGGGAGCAATTTCATGAAACTTTTCATAATCTTTTGACATGTCTATCTTGTTCTCCACTCCCACGATGTTTCTTTTCCTTGAAAGAACTATGTGGCATTGTGGCTCATCGTATGATGTATTCGCTTCCTATCTTTTGTTTTTCTCGGCTTGGTAGACATGTCCTTCACACAGGAAACTTGCGCCACATGATTGGCTAGGACGAATGGTTCGTCTGCGTACCCAGGATTGTTGAGATCCACTATTGTCATTCCATACTGGGGGTCTTCCTTTACCCTGCCTCCTGTTAGATTGACCCATTTGCGCCAAAACAAAGGGACCTTCAAACCAAGTCCATAGTCAAGTTCCCATATCTCTTCCATGTAACCATAATATGTGTCCTTTGGCCTATTGGTGTTTGTTGCATCAAAGCAGACACCACTGTTTTGGTTGGCGCTCTTTTTTATCTTGGGCAATCGTGTAAAATTTATTCCCATTTATCTCGTACTCTTTGAAGGTCAATATAGTCGAAGATGGTAACTTGGACAACAAGTACATGTCATCTGCAACAGTGTCGTCATGCATGAGACGTGTCTGCAACCAACCGGCGAAAGTCACTGTTTGTTCATGTGTAATCTAATCGTCAGACTGCATCGGGTGTTTGGAGCATAGAATATTCTTGTGTTGCTCGATATACGGACCCACCAAGACAGAACTTTGTAGAACTGCGTAGTGTGCTTGCACCAAAGAATGCCCGTCCTGGCATATTACTGAATTCTTTCCTAGAATGCCTTTTCCACCCAGTCTGCCCTCATGCCGCGATTCAGGAACACCAATCGGCTAATGTCAGGAATAAAGTCAACACAAAACTCAATGACCTCCTCAGTTTTCATGGCCCTTGGAGATGCTTTCTTCTGGCCTAGCAAGATTATGAACATATTTCCTTAAGACTCCCATGAACCTCTCAAAGGGGAACATATTGTGTAGAAATACAGGACCCAGAATGGCAATCTCCTTGACTAGGTGAACTAGCACGTGCGTCATGATATTGAAGAAGGATTGTGGGAACATGAACTTGAAACTGACAAGACATTGCACCAAATCATTCTCTAACCTTGGTAGGATTTCTGGATGGATT